>CM053587.1:76781393-76797311 GCA_028646515.1 Pseudochirops corinnae
ATCAGTCTCTCACAATATGCCCACTGTGGAGAGGTTCTGCGTAATTATACATGTTCAGCCTGTATTTGATTGCTTGTCCTTCCAGTGGGGGTGGGTGATGAGGGAAAAAGAGAAAGAATCTAGAATCTAAGGTTCTATAATCAAATGTTAAAAATATATATGTGTATATATATATATATATATATATATATATACAATTATTATTATTATTATTATTAACTACATCCAACTGGAACTTCAGATACACAGGCACTGTGGTTGGGAGATCCATCCTGCCCTACTGGAAAGTCAGAGGGGTGAGGGGGTTGGGAGGATACACTGGGATGGCTGTTTTGGGGCAGTGGGTAGGGGAGAGATGGGGAGAAAATTTGTTACTCAAAATTTCGTGGAAATGAATGATGTAAACTAAAATAAAATTTTAAAAAATCAATTAAAAAAAAAGAGTGTAACAGTCTCTGCCCTCAGGTTTACATTATATTGGCAGAGACCACATGCATATAGACAGTTATCTCCAAAATAGGATAGTGTCCATGTTGTTGCTGCTGCTTCTTCTTTCTTTTTAAAGAGGACCAATGACATCATAGGGTGATGTCTTGACTTGTGGGTGCATTGGATTTAAGTGAGGCAGAGTTACACAAAGTTGACAGCCTCACTCTCTCTTCCTGAGTCTTCAAAGTCCAGCAACAAGACAAAAGTCAAGACAACTGGTAATGGCCTGGGATGCCATGGATGATCTTTGTCTTCAGTGTCTGACCAAGCTCTAAGCTCTCCACAGCACCTACTTCAGCTGCCTTCATAACCATTGTAACAAATTGTTATTCTGTCAGAAGAAGTCTTTACGTGTTTGAGGTAGACATCCCCCTAAGCCGCCAACGGGTTTGGAGCCTGACTGTACCCTCAAACTGGTTTAGCCCATCTGCTGAGAAGGTTTTACTGGAGTGTGGCTGCTGTGCATGCTACAGCTTCTTGGAGCCACAGGTGAAAGTTGAGTGTCAGGAGGACACCAAAGGTGAATGAGCAGCCCAGGAAAGGGATCAGCAAGCCCTCCCACGACAGTTGCTAGTCCTCCTTGAGCACCCTTTGTACATCCACATGGTGTCCATGTGGCCAGAAAGTGGAGAGAAGAGGATAAATGTGAAAGACACAGTGGTAAAACTGACAAGACTAGGGAGTCGATTGAATACGTGGGGTAAGAAGGGAGAGAGAGGGGTTCAGAATGACACCTCAGTCCTGAAGGGTGGGGATGGCCTTACTGGAAACTGGAAAAGTTCAGAAGTCAGGTAAGTTTGGGCAAACAATGAATTCTGTTTTGAACATGTTGAGTTTGAGTTGCCTGTGAGACATCCAGTTCAAAATATCCAGGAGGCAATTAACGATGTAAGAAAGAAGCTCAGGGGAGACTAAAGCTTGTTGGAATTGAAACTAGATGTCCCCTAGGCATCAGACCAGCTAAAACAGAACTCTTTATCTTTCCTTAGCAACTCCTCCCCTCTTCTGAATGTTTCCACTTCTATCAAAGGTACCACCAACCTTCCAGTCACCAAGATTCTAACACTGCCTGGAATATGGTAAATGCTTAACAAATGCTTACTGATTGGCTTTTGAATTTTGTAAATCTTCGAAGAGATGATAATGAGAATCATTCAAATTGATTAGGTTACCAGTGAATCAGTCAACAGGCATTAAGTGATTATTGGGTGCCAGGCACTGTGCTAAGTCACCAAGAGAAGAGGACCGAGAACAGAGCCTTGGAGTATGCTCCCAGAGTTAGGGGCAGTGCACGGAGGTAAAAATCAGTAATATTTGCGACTGATTGAATATATGAGGTTCATATGCAAAATTCAGAATGACCCTGGCATTTTGAACCTCCGTGTCGGAAAGGATGGTGGTACCCGCAACAGAAAGAGATCCAGCCAAAGATGCTAAGAAAAACCAATCAGAAAGGAAACAAGAGAACTGAGGGAGAGGAGTGACAGAGAAACCAGGAGAGGACAAAGGATTCAAAAGGAAAGGGTCATCAATAGTGTCGCATACTACTGAGGGGTTAAGAAAGACAAAGATTGAAAAAGCTTAGTCTGATTTGGCAATTAAGGGATCGGACTGAGGGGTTGTAAAATGTAGAATGGGAATGGTTTTTGTCTTCTTTCTTCATCCTGCCAACTTATCAGTCATTCCTCTAATAAGGATGTTTTACAAGGCCAGGCTAAACTACATCAAGATGAATATAAACCACAGTTTGTTAAGTGACCAATTGGGTGTTGCCGTGGTCTCCTAGATGGGCAGCTAGGTGGCGCCATAGTGCATAGCCATAGTGCAGGGCCTCCAGTCAGGAAGACTCTTCTTCCTGAGTTCAAATTTGACCTCACACACTTACTAGCTGTGTGATCCTGAGCAAGTCACTTAACCCTGTTTGCCTCAGTTTCCTCATTTGTAAAATGAGCTGGAAAGGAAAATGGCAAACCATTTGAATATCTTTGCCAAGAAAACCCCATGGACAGTATTGGTGTGATATGGTCCACAGGGTCACAAAGAGTCCTAAATGCCTGAACAACAATCAGTGCTTTGGGGATTAAAAGGTGAATCTGCTTGTTACTTTGGGTATCAGAAACCTATATAAAAGTTTACAAGTGGAGAAAACTTTCTTTGGGCTGTTTGATTCTAACCAAGATCCAGGCTACATATCTCAACCAGGTCTAAGAAAATCTATTCAAGGTCAAATTGCTTCCAAGCCCTTCAGCATGACTCATGCCAGTTTATTCTCAATATCAACCACTGAAGGTTGTGGAGTACACGACAATTGTGCTGAACTCTTGGGATACTAAATCAACATGTCCAAACTCAAGCTTATGTCCTGCCCCCAACAAACTGGCTCCTCTTCCTGACTGCCATATTTCTGTCAATGGCACCACCATCATCACAGTCCTATTGACTCATAATCTTGGCATCATTTTGGGCTGCTCCCTCTTCTTCATCCCACAATCAATAACCAAATCCCATCAGTTTTACTCCACAGTCTTTCTTGTATCCATTCCTCTGTATTTCAAAAGAATTTATGACAAATTTTTGTATTTATCCATTCTTGCATTTCATTCCCATCATCACCACTCAAGTCCAAGTCCTTATTAGTTCTCATCTAGATGACTGCAATACTCTCTCAAAAATCATCACTTGGTCCTTCTTCCTTCCAATCCATCGTTCATACCACTACCAGATTAATCTTCCTAATGTTGACTTTTGATCAAGTCATTCCCCTACTCAAACACCTTAAATAGTTCTCTGCTGCCCACTGAACAAGTTCCAAACTCTTCAGCTTTCAAGTCCCTTTATAGCCTAGCCTCAGTTACTTTTCAATCCTTGTCTGAAACAATGATCCTTCAAATACACTTAATCTGTCCTTAACCCTCTGCTCCTCTCCTCAAATTAGACTCCTTGAATGCCTTACATGTGTCCTATAGCACCGTGCTTTCTCACTCATGCCATTCTCTCTATGATGGCCTTTTGTCCTCATCTCTGACTACTGCAGCCCCTCCCCATGTCTCCCAGCCTTCAAGACTCAAATTGAATGCCACCTCTTCCAAGACACTCCCTATGATCCTTGCAGGCATAAGTGATTCCCTCTGAACTCTAATAGCATTGTGTTTGTACATCTTTGGCACTCATGCTTTGTATTATTAGCCTTATATAAGATGCCTAGCGTGGTGCCTTGAAAATAGGGAGGATCTTAGTAAATATTTGATATATGAACAATTAGGTATAATCTTTGACCTTATATTTTTAGGAGGAACATACATAAACTGCAGATCATTCAAAGGAAAGCAACAAGGATAGAAAAGAGGCTCAATATTTTGCCATAAAATTTCACAGGTAAGTGCTGGACTTGATGCCTGGAAAACATAGGTGCAAAGCCTGCCTGAGTATCACTTGTTATGTGACCATAGGACTATAATCTAACCTATGTGAGCCTCAATTTCCTTATCTGAAAAATGGTGATGATGAGACAATATGATATAAGGGAAAGAACATTGGATTTGGAATCAGAGGACCTGGATTCAAGGGAGCATAGTCAGTAGCGACTGAGTCCAATCTGTTTATTTTACAGTTAGAGAAACTAAGGCCAAGAGAAGTTAAGTAACTTTTCCAGGTGTTTCCAAAGTGTTTGAGGTAGGACCTGAACCCAAGTCTTTCTAACTTCAAAGTCCAGTGTTCTATCCGCTATGCCATCCTGCCTCTTGAAATCCAAACTCTTCCACTTACTACCTAAAGGACATAGACCTTTTTGACCTTAATTTCCTCCTCTGTGTAATGAAGGGGTCGGACTGGCAGGCATCTAAGCCCCTTCCAACTAAAGATCTCAGGATAAGAAGGGTAGCACCTGCCTCACAGGGTTAGTATGAGGTTCAAATAGGGATAACACATGGAAAGCCCTTTGCAAACTCAGATATGTGCAATAAATGCCAATCGTTACTGTGATGGTGAAGAAGCTGCTGAAGGAACCAGGGCTCTTCAAGCTGGAGAAGAGGTTTAGTCAGATACCACAGTTGTTTCCAAGCATTTGAAGGGCTGTCTTGTAGCAGAGAGATCAGATTCACTCTGTTTCTCTCAATGTGAACAATGGGGGCCAGGGGCAAAGAAGCAAATTGGGGTTCCACGTGTAACAAAAACTTTCTATCAGATCTGCTAAAAAATGGAAGCAGATATCTTGGCATATAGTGGGTTCCCTCTCACTGAGGATCCAGAAGCAGAGGCCAAATAACTACAACTTTTTAGATGGAATTATTCTTCAGGTATGGGTTGGACTAGATGGCCTTGGAGGTCCCTTCAACTAGGAAATTCTGTGACCCTATGATTATTGTTGTCATTCAGTCATTTCAGTCATGTTTGGCTCTTTGTGACTCTGTTTGAGGTTTTCTTGGCAGAAATATCAAAGCAGTTTACCATTTCCTTCTCCAGCTCTTTTTACAGATGAGGAAACTGAGGCAAGTAGGGTTAAGTGACTTGCCCAGGGTCTGAGTGTCTGAGGCCAGATTTGAACTCGCAAAGGTGAGTCTTTCTGACTCTAAGCCCAGTGCTCTCTATCCACTATACTACCTAGCTGCTCCTATGAGTATAATGATTTACTTTATCTCTCCATCAAGTCTACAGACTCACTCAGTACCAAAATTACATCATGAATTTTTGCATACCTTCAGCATCTAGTTTGGTGTCTGTTACAGGAGCTTAACAAATACATAGTGAATGAATGAAAGAAAAATCAGACATAGTCCTGAACCTCAAGAAGCTTACAATCTGGTCATCCGGAGTAGTTGCTGAAACCGTTTCAATAGCACTTTCTATTATTAGACCTCACAGTAGAATGTTATAACTAGAAGGGACTTTGGAGATCCCCTAGTCCAACAGCTTCACTTGACAAATGGGGAAACTGAGAACCAGAAAGATATTTGTTGGTAGTGGTTTTAGTCATTTATTTTTAAGATTTTTTTAATAAATTATTTTGAATTCCAAATTCTCTCCCTCCCTCCAGCCCTTCCCACCCATTGAAAAAAACAAGTAATATAAAATCAATTATACATGTGAAATCATGTAAAACATATTTCTATATTAGCCATGTTGCAAAAAAATTAAAATAAAGTGAAAAAAGTTGTACTCCAATTTTCTCTCAGAGTTCATCAGTTCTCATTTGGGAGGTAGATAGAATTTTTTATCATGAGTCCTTCAGAATTGTTTTAGATCATTGTATTGATCAGAGTCACTGTCTTTCACAGCTGGTCATTATTACAATATTGTTATTATTGTATACAATGTTCTCTTTCTGCTCACTTTGTACCAATTCATATAAGTTTTCCCAGGTTTTTTTCCTGACACCATTCTTTTTTATCATTGCTTATACCACGATAGTATTCCATCATAGTCATATATCACAATGTGTTCAACCATTCTCCCAACTGATGGGCATCCCCTCAATTTCCAATGCTTTTCTACCACAAAAAGAGTTGCTATAAATAGTTTTATACATATAGGTCCTTTTTCTTTTTCTTTGGGATCTCTTTGGGACACAGACCTAGTAGTGGTATTGCTGGGACAATAAATATGCACAGCTTTATAATCCTTTGGGTGTAGCTCCAAATTGTTCTCCAGAATGGTTGGACCAGTTCACAACTCCACCAACAGTTCCTATTTTTTCACATCCCTTCCAGTATTTGTCATTGTCCTTTTCTATCACTTAGCCAATCTGATAGGTGTAAAGTGATACCTCAGAGTTGTTTTAATCTGTATTTCATTAATCAATAGTGATTTAGAGCATTTTTTCATGTGTCTATAGTCTTGATTTCTTCTTCAGAAAACTGGCTTTTCTTTATCCTTTGATCATTTATCAATTGGGGAATGGCTATTTTTATAAATTTGACTTCATTCCCAATATATTTGAGAAATAAGCCTTTCATCAGAGAAACTTGCTGGAAACATTTTTCCCAATCTCCTGCTTTTCTTCTCATTTTAGCTGAGTTGGTTTTGTTGTGCAAAAACTTTTAAAATTTCAGGTAATCAAAATTATCCATTATTCTTCCCATGATCCTCTCTATCTCATTTAATCATAAACTCTTCCCTTATCTTTAGATCTGACATGTAAATTTTTCCATGCTTCTCTAATTTGCTAATGATATCACCCTTTATGTTTAAATCATTTATACATTTTGACCTTATGTTGGTATATGGTGTGAGATGTTGGTTTATGCCTAGTTTCTGCCAAACTGCTCTCCAGTTTTCCCAGCAATTTATGTTAAATAGTGAGTTTGTGCACCAAGACCCAAAAAGATTGAGACATTCTGTTTCTATCCTGATCTCTCTAGGGATCTGATAAACCAATTTTGACTCATTTTGTTAAAGGTTGTTAATATGTTAGAATGTCTGGGAAAAAATCCCATCATCTTAATATTGGCTCAACTGTAGTGTTAAACCAAAAAAATGACTTTCACAGTAGGAATTTCAGCCATTGTCTCAGGGAAATATTTTGGGATGAACTTTGCTCCTGCCCCTCACATTTTAAGAATCAAGTGGTTTTCTACCTATTTACTAGGTTGTCCTGGTCTTGGACATCTGTCCCATGATATTCAAAGCTTTGTATGCCACTGGCATGAATTTCAAACTTGACTTAAAGCTTTGTCTCTTTCAACCAAGATCTCAATATTTGGGTAACAATTTGGTTTGATGATTGAGGAAAATTATTCTTATGCTGTATCATTTAACAATCAGTATTATTCTGTTATCCAGCCTCTTCCTCATTTTGTAAAACCCCATTTTCCTGTCTAGCCCAAAAGACAGCCTTTCCCAGTCTGAAATAAATGTATGATTGAATAATATGATCACTCCTAGCCCCCAGGGCATTTGCTAGTTTGCCAGTTTAATATGGCTTGATTTGTTTACAAGTAAAAAATGAATCCATTTGGGCTGGGCCCCTCCCCAGGGGATGACTGGCATGTCGTTGCTTCTCCTTGTCAAAGTTAGAGGCGATTTGATCTCCATGGGGAAAGACTAACCTGGAAGATCCTATTTGGGGTGGTTCTGATTTTCTGGCTAAGACTACTAAAGGCAGCTGAGGCCCATAAACCTGTTGAGGGACAAAATAATAGGAAAGAGTTGATATAGTCCTTAACCCACCTCCTCATTAAAATGTCTACCAATCAGAAAAGGTCCAAATGATGCATTGTCAGGTCAATCAGAAGGAGGACACATCTAGGTTTAAAAGACCCTGTTGGCCCTCACTTGGGGTCCTTGATTATTGAGAGAGGCTATTGATCCAATTTATTAGTTTATTAGACTAATTAAATAAATTGATTATGCTCAGGTCCCTGTCTTTGCTGAGATGGCCAGAGTGACCCATGTAACTAGTAACTACACTTATCATTGTTAAAAACCTGTAATCTTTCAGTAGAGAAAATACATGCCTCAATTTACCTCAGGGTCATTTTACTCAAGAAACAATTACTCTTCACTGCATTAAGGATGATAGATTTGATGCTGGAGGCAATTTTACAGGCCGTGAAGGATCACCGATTTAGAGCTGAGCTTATGGAGTCCAACCTCATTTTGCTAATGAGGAAGCTGCTGTTTGGAAAAGTTAAGTGACTTGCCCAAGGTCACACAAGTATTAAGTGGCAAAGGTGGGATCTGAACATAAGCCACACAAACAGTTTTTCCATGCTATGTATTAGTTCCTGTCCGCTACAGGGAAAAAAGGACCTCTCTTCCTTATCTAATTTCTCTGCTTCCCAACTATTTAAGACATCCTAATTTTCCACTGAAACATGCTTGTGATTTGCTCTGAAGCCGAGTAGAATAATAAAAGGAAGAATAATTTTAAAAATATGTGGGCTTAACATTCTGTAGTTTCTCGATCTGATCATATTAATGAGAAAGTTAAAATTCAAAATCACAAAAATTTCTGTGAAGTAGGAGTGCACTCAGACACCTGTGCTTGTGTGAATAGTGGCAGGCAGGCAACCTGTCACTGTGCTCTCCAAGGTCACAAATCTCCAGAGAGCCAATGAACCCTTGGGTGACAGCTTATAGAATGTTCATTCTGGATTTGGAGGTGGAACATTTTAAATGTTGCCAACAAAGAAAAATAATATTCTCCCTAGAACTGAAAGGTAAGGAAGGGGAATGTGAAATGCCTCTGGCACATCAGGCATGGAAGGGGAACATTTTCCTGAGATCTCAAAAAAAAAATAAAAGAACAATATTTCACTTGGTCTGTTCCAGTGGCAAGAAGGCATCTTCATCTGTGTATGGAATCCCTGTAAAATATACAGGCATTGTTCCTTCTGCAATCCAAAAAATAAATTTGTAGGACTATTATAAATAAGACAAGGTAGAACTGCTACACAGAGCAATTTGTCCCCTTGAATGGAATTTATACACCCTGAGATTGAATTTTGAAGGACTGATTTTCTTCCAGAAACTATTGGATTTGGACTGACTTCTCAGTGGTACAATGGATCTTAAGTCATAGGTTCTGGGTTGCAACCCCTATATTGCCACAATATGATTTTGGGCCAGCAATTTCCCCTTTCTGTGCCTCAGTTTCCTCATTTGTAAATATAAGGGACTGTAATAGATGATGTTTATGGTCCCTTCCAAATTCAAGTCTGTAATCCATTCCCATTCAGTATCATGCCTATGAAACCACATTCATGCCTTTGGGTCCATCAGCAAGTCAGGTTTATACAGGTTGTAATTAGTCATTCAATAAACATTAATTCAGTACATACTATGGACCAGCACTGTACTTAGTGCTGGGGATGCAAGTATAAAAACAGAGAGTGCCTGCTGTCAAGGAGCCTACAATCTAAAAGACTAAAAAGGGAGATGAGTCAGAAAGGTGGTGGCTGCCAAGGGAGCATGGTGGAAAAGTTGAGCCAGATGGGAAATTATATATTCTGAGCTGAGCTCCTTCATTAAATAGAGGTTTTAGAGTCTATGTGCCACTCTCCAATCAGAGGGACAGAGGGAAATGATGAGGTAGATGCTGATGGGATCTTGCAGTATAATGATTACATAATGAATTCTAATCCAAGACTCCCAAAATATTTTGTTGCTGAAGAGGAATCCTGCATAGTAATGAAAGCTATTCTCGTTCAGTGAATTCCTGAGGTTGGTTCAATTTTGGTTAAACCCTTTGGATTTGGTTCTTACTATATCATCTAGCCTTAAAATTATCATCTCATTTTTTCTCATCTTTTTGATGAATTTGAGATAGAAACAGAACTTAGACAAGTCACTATCTTACTATTATTCATTGATAATTAATATTATGTGGACTTGTAGAAATTGATAGAATGACAACTTTTGGTCATTAAAGGAAAATATTGAGATGTAAACTCATTCTCTGCAGTTCTCTTGAAGGCGTTTCCAGGACAACTCAAGTAGCTGACAAGATGACAGAGATAGCATGGAATGTATCTTGCCATATGGTTTTTATTTCTTCTACTAGGTCTTTATATTTTGAAAGCTTTTCAGTACAAGTGCTTTGGAGATTACAAGTATTTGGTCTGGTGGCATCTGTTAAAAAATGTTCTTCTTAAATATTTATAAATAAGTGTTATTTCCAAGCTTTGGGGACTACAATTCTGTTTATTAAAAGACCACAGTTACAGCACAGTATTTTTTTTAATTCTTGAAGCTATTGATGGGGGGGAGAGAGTGTCACATTTATAATAAAGTGATTTTTCATGCTAATTTATATTGGAAAGTGAATTTCTGTTATATAATTATAGCCCCCTAATCATGTGTAAGTATCCAATACATGCTAAATGTTTACAACCTGCAGTGATATGTTGCTCAGTTTCTACCATGTCATTACATAATCTGCATTGATCAATCAATCAATACACATTTATAAGCTCTTAGTGTGTGCAGGTACTGTACTAAGTGCTAGGGATACAAAAAAAAAAAGGCAAAAGAAAGTTCCTGCCCTCAACAAACTTACAGTCTAATGGGGGAGGCACTATGTAAACAAATACATACAAAACAAGTGATATGCAGGATAAATGGCACAGAAATAAAAGAGGAAAGGCACTAGAATTATGAGGAGTTGGTAAAGGTTTCCAGTAAAGGATGAAATTTTAGTTGGGACTTAAAGGAAGGCAGAGAGGCCAGTAGTCAGATCGGAGGAGGAAGAGAATTCCAGGCATTGGGGACAGGTAGAAAATATACCTGGCACAGAGATATGGAACGTCTTATTCATGGAACAGCAAGGAGATCAGCGTCACTGAATTGAAAAGTACATGTTGGGCTGAAAGTCATAAGAACCCTCAAAAGGTAGGAGGGAACTAGCTTATGAAAGGCTTTGAATGCCAAACAAGAGCATTTTGTATTTGTTCCTGGAGGTCATGGGAAACCAATGGAGTTCACTGAGCAAGGGGATTAATATCATAGGACCTACATTTCAGAGACTTGAGGCAGGCAGACCCATCAGCAGACTATTGCAGTAGTATAGGCGTGAAGTAATGAGGGTGATGAGGGTTACATCAGAGAAGAGAAGGAGACATATTCGAGAGATATTGTAAGGGTGTGTGGTGTTGCCCTCTATAATCTAGGGAAGGCAGGGAAGGGAAGTGCTTAGAAGGCAAAGATATTAAGTTCTATTTTGGACATGTTGAGTTTAAGATATCTACTGGGCATCAACAAATCTGAAAAGTAGTTGGAGATTACAGATTGGAGATCAGCAGAGAGTTTGAGGCAAGAAAGGTAGATTTGAGAATCAGGATAGAGATGGTAATTAAATCCATGGAATCGGATGAGATCTCCAAGTGAAGTAATATAGAAGAAGAAGAGAAGAGGGCCCAGGATAAAACCCTGAGGGACACCTGTGGTTAGATCAATACATATGGGCTTCCTAAGGGTAATCTTTCTTTAACTTTAGTAGCAATGACTTGACCCTAAATTGTTCTGATAAATTCCTCCATGTATATAAACAAATACATAAGACTCAGATATTTGTTCAACACTTTATGAACTTAGCTATGAATATGTTCATGTGGATGTTCTCCCTACAGGACCTTTTGATTCCACTCGTGGGTCTAACCCATTTCAGAGACCACACAGAGATGAACTACTTTCATTACAAAGATAAGTGTAGTGGCATATACATACTGCTAACTTTTACCATTGGTTTGTGAACTAAGGTCTGTTTATTCCAAAAATATTTCTGTACATTTTTAGCCTGTTTATCATATGTCAATGAGAATAACTATCAATCCTCTTCCTAATTTTTTCACGTGAAAGTGTTGAGGTAGCACAATGGATAGTGCACTATCCTGGGAGGAAGACCCGATTTCAAATCTGACCTGAGATGTTTACTAGCTTTGTCATACTGGGCAAGTCATCTAGCCTGTCTTCCTCAGTTTTGCCATCTGTAAATTGGGCATAATAAAAGCACCTACAGCTCCTAAAGTTATTATGAGGATAAATTGAGATAATATTTGTAAAGCACTTTTGAAACCTTAAAGCACAATATTCATGCCACCTATTATAATTATTGTTCTCTAGCTACTTGGGGTGATGAACTTCATTGTTCCATTATCATTATTATTACTATTATCATACAGTTTTCATTTGGACACCTTATAGGTCTGTTGTGGCCCATTTTATCATTCTAAAAGTGCATATGAAGACCGTTATTGCAGAGGTATTAATAGTCCTATGTGCATTCTTCCCATTTATTTCAGGATGTAAATCAATCTCTTAACATAACCCTCAGCTTTCTCCTTGATAGTGCTACAAGCAATAGCTCTTGCCTGGATTAACACATTTATTAAGTATAACCTTCATCTTTTGGTTTGATTTGACCTCCAAATTTAAGATTTAAGCCTTTCATCTTTACTTCTTCTTCACATCATTATAAACTTTACACTTATTGGGCCCAAATGATATTTCTGATATCAGTGGGGAAAGTTTCCATTTGGCAAAGTAGCAGCTTACTGTGTTTTTCAGTGGAGAAATGTAATATAAGGTCATCCATGTATCCAGAATGATTAATTTGATATTTGGGGACAATTTTCTCTTTGACTTGAAAGGGACAGGTATATTCAATTATATTCAGGAGGGATAATAATGGGTTTAAGGTTAGGTAGAATCCTAGTAGTCATAAACTTTCTCATAAAATGCCACATTTTATATCAATTGTCCTTTACATTACCAAGTTAGGGATCTATTTTAATAGAGGACAATTTTCCATATGTCCTAATCTAGGGGATCATTGCCAGTTGTCCTGACTTGTGTCTTTCCACTGGACTCTGATGACTTTGGAGGAGAGAGTGAGGCTGGTGACTTTGTACAGTCCTGTCTCACTGATATCCAATTACTTGCAAGTCAAGACATCACCCTCCTGATGTCAAATAACAATAAATTCTCTAGCATTCATTGGAACTATTTTATGTATTTGCAATACATGATGAAGCCATGAGTACAGAACAGAACCAAAAGCTTTATAGTAATCAATAAGGGTAGAATTTAGATTACAGAACTTTCAGTCATGAGTTTTCTTTATACTCCAAGGCCTTTTTGAACTTTTTGCTCCTCAATCAATATGTTTTCTTATAAATGTTTACCATTTTTTGAGCAATACAAGCAATGATTGTTTTGTATGAAAATATATAAATGCATAGTTGGCCTGTATTTGGGGGAGTCCTTGGTATTCTCATCTTTTAGTGATAAATATGATGTCTTCTGTTAAGAAAGATAGAATCAAATTTGCATTAGAGAAGCAGCTGGTAAATCATTTTCTGGTAAATTAAGACACCACTTTAAAACATTTAAACCAATACTTCCATTTTTCCAGAAAAGTTAGTGTCAATCACCAATGGCATAACCAATATGCCATTATTTCTATTAGCAGTACACTTTTGATCCATCTTGCATTTTTATTGTGTGGATCTTCTTCAAGTCATAGAGGAGACCATAGGTCTCTGATAGTTTTCTCAAGCCACTTCTGCCATTGTGGTATTCAGGGAGTGCCTTTAATATTCCTAGACAGCTCCACCTTTCCATCTCAATGTCTTTATCACATAGTGTTGAGTATAGATATTGCACATTTTTTACATCCTTTCACAAATTTTGGGGAATGCATTGATTCATAATTGTTATCACAGATACTAACTTTTTTAAATTACTTTTTCTTTTTCAGTAGAGTTGACCTATTAGTCGGCTTCATACCACTGGACTCTAAAAGTTCTTTTCCAAATTCCATTCTACATATGTCAATCTCCTATTTAAAATTATTCAAGGGGGGGGGGGGGAGCCAAGATGACAGAGTAAAAGCAGGAACTTGCTTCAGCTCCCATTCCAACTACCTCCAATGCCTGTAAAAAAAATTACTCTAAACAAATTTTAGAGTTACAGAATCCACAAAGTGAAAGAGAGAAACAAATCTCCTGTTGAAGGCAGCCTGGCAGGCCGACAAGAAGGGTCTATCCCACCAAGCTGAGAGGTGAGCACAGTCCCGTGTGAGCCTAGACCTGGGGCTGCCCTGACCAGCATAACAGACCAGCCAGAGCAGGCTTCAGGAGTGTGAATCATCAGCAGCTGTGGTGGTTTCCAGACTTTTCAACCCATAAATGCCAAAGAGAAAGTAAAAGGTCAGTAGGGAACTCTGCTGATCCAGGGTGAGAGTAGAGTTCAATGGAGTCTGGCCCCTGCCCCTAAGGTGAGAGGTGCTTAGTAGCTGCCTCTGGAGCTCCTGGCCTATAGATCATAGGGGGACCAAGTGATCATTCAGAGGGTAATTGTTCTTGCTTTGACCTGCTTGGATCTGAGTCACATTCTTGGGTGGTGGTCCCGCGGTGAGGAATAGCAGTGTGCCAGAGCTTGTGGTAGCTGTAGAGAGGACATACTTATAGCTCTGACAACAGCTCTGGCAGCAATTTGGGACACAGCTCTCTCCACTCTGGAGGCAGAGTTCTACCACAGCAAAGAGCTCAAAAGTCAAGTAATTGGCTGGCAAGATAAACAAACAGAGGAAGTGCTATCAGACTATAGAATCCTTTTTGAGGGACAAAGAGGATCAAAACATTGAACCAGAAGAAGACGACAAAGTCAAAACTCCTACATCAAAAGCTTCCAAGAAAAATATGAATTGGCCATAGGCCATGGAAGAGCTCAAGAAGGAGTTTGAAAATCAAGTAAGAAAAGTGGAGAAAAAATTGGGAAGAGAAATGAGAATGATGCAAGAAAATCATGAAAAGCAAGTCAACAGCCTGACTGAAGAAAATAACACCTTAAAAAATAGACTAACTCAAATGGCAAAAGAGGCCCAAAAAGCCAATGAGGAGAAGAATGCTTTGAGAAGTCAAATTTGCCAGATGGAAAAGGAATTTCAAAAACTCACTGAAGAGAATCACTCCTTCAAAATTAGATTGGAGCAAGTGGAACGTAATGATTCTATGAGAAATCAAGATTCTACAAATAAAACAGATCCAAACAAATGAAAAAATAGAAGGCAATGTGAAATATCTCATCGTAAAAACCACTGACCAGGAAAATATATCCAGGATAGATCATTTAAAAATTATTGGTCTACCTGACAGCCACGATAAAAAACAGAGTCTAGACACCATCTTCCAAGAAATTATCAAGTAAAATTGCCCTGATGTTCTAGAACCAGAGGACAAAACAGAAATTGAAAGAATTCACCCATCGCCTCTTGAAAAAGATCCCAAAAAGAAAGATCCTAGGAATATTATGAACAAATTCCAGAGTTCCCAGGTCAAGGAGAAAATACTGCAAGCAGTCAGGAAGAAACAATTTGAGTATTGTGGAAATACAATCAGGATAACACAAGACCTAGCAGCTTCTACATTAAGGGGTCAAAGGACTTAGAATATGATATTCTGGAGGTCAAAGGAGCTAGGACTAAAACCAAGAATCACCTACCCAACAAAACTGAGTATCATGTTTCAGGTCATTCAATGAGGTGGAAGACTTTCAAGCATTTTTGATGAAAAAACCTGAGTTGAACAGAAAATTTGACTTTCAAATATAAGAAGCAAGAGAAGCATTAGAAGATAAACAGGAAAAAGAAATCATAAGGAACTTATTAAAGTTGAACTATTTACATTCCTACATGGAAAAATGATAATTGTAACTCATGAGACTTTTTCTCAGTATGAGGATAGCTGAAGGGAACATATGTGTGTGTATATACATGTACATATATATGTATGTATAGGAGGATGTATGCATATATAAATATATATGTGAGTGTGGGCATTTGTATGTTCATGTATACATAGACATAGGGCACAGGATGAGTTGAATATGAAGGGATGATATCTAAAAAATAAAATTAAGACGTGAGAGAGGAATTTACTGAGAGAAGAAGAAAGGGAATGATAGATTAGGGTAAATTATCTCATATAAAAGAGG
>CM053587.1:76803816-76825477 GCA_028646515.1 Pseudochirops corinnae
TATAAGTATATGGAGAGAGAAACAGAAACAGAAAGAGAGAGAGAGAAAGAGAGAGAGAGAGAGAGAGAGAGAGAGAGAGAGAGAGAGAGAGAGAATATAGTCATTCCATCCACGTGATTATCATGGGTTGGCACAAGAAATTAAGTGGGAATTTTTGAGGGAGTTTTGTGGAAGCCCCAGATGACACATGAAGACATTTCACAGAAAAAGTTTAGAAACTCAGAAATGCAAGATTGTTTGTTTTTTTTAAAGGCATTCTGGTAGACTCTAGCATCATACAAGAAAAGGTTAAGTCCTTGTATGATTTCCTAAAGGAAAATGAAGGTAAAAGGTCTACCTCTATGGATTTTCCAGATTGCAGGGGTGCTGCATCCCTACCCCTTGTGATATGGAAGGTATAACTGTAAATATAAAGAAAATAGATACAAATAAATACAAAGTAGTTAGAGAGGGAGAGAGATCACTCACATTTGGGGAGAGGGGATCAGGAAAGACTTCATGTAGAAGGTGGTGGAGAAAGTGGTTGAACCTGACTCATTCTGAATTTTAAAGTTTTAAATATTTTAAAGTCATTCCGGTTATGATTTTTAAAACATCTCAAAGTGTGTGTGGACTGAGGCAGAAGGAATGAAAATTCTAAAATAATAGAAAAGATCATAAATAATCCAATTATCAAAGATGGTGATCAAGGAGACACCAGCAGAGGTGGCTGGGTGGCACAGTGACTAAAGCACCGGCCCTGAAGTCAGGAGAACGTGAGTTCAAATTCGACCTCAGATACTTAACATTTACTAGCCACGTGATCTTGGACAAGTCACTTAACCCCAATTGCCCTGCCTTCCCCCCTCCAAAAAGCAAAAAAAAAAAAAAAAAAAAAAGGCACCAGCAGCCATCAGTCCATATGCCTTCTCTTGCTTCTATAGGAAATCTTTATATCAAGGATCTCAATGAAAACATAAATTGGAAAGAGATAGGTATCCAGAGATGATTTTCTCCAGCAGACGTCATCTTTATTGTCACACTGTTAACTTGTAGAGAATACAAAATCCTGTCATATCTATCACTGATTGATTTTTTAAAAGCATCTGAATCAACAAAACAAAATGTAGTCTTGAAGGCTCTCTTCAGACAAGGTGTCTCCCACTCATACACTAACATTATATGACTGACAGATGCAACTAACAGAAAAACTTAATTAAGTGACCTGCCTAGTACTGACGTCAAGTGAGGTGTAAAACAAGGAAATATATGCTCACCTAAGACATTCAGCAGTACAACGGAAAGCAACCATTTTTCAATTGTTTCAAACTCTTCGTGGCCGCATTTTTTTTTAAGCAAAGATACTTGAGTGAGTTGCCATTTCCTTCTCCAGTTCATTTAATAGATGAAGAAACTGAAGCAAACAGGGTTAAGTGACTTATCCAGGGTTAGTGAGTGTCTTGAGGTCAGATTTTAACTCAGGAAGATGAGACTCCAAACCTGGCACTCTAGCCATTGTGGCACCCACCTGACCTGACCTACTCAAGGTCCAAGCAAAAAAAGGATTCACTATTATTAATTAATCAATTAATTAAAGTTAACCTTCTCTCAAAGGTTCCTTATTGTGAGTGACATTCTACTTATTGCCCCAAAACACTATAAAGAATTTACAATGAAATTCATAGCAATATGAAAGAGTCTAACAATAAGATAACACTGGAAAAAACAATGTGGGTGGAAAACATGTATTATTCAGATTATGGCATGCAAATAACTGACCATCTGGTCAGTCTAGTGAAGTGTATAGCTTGGGTATATACAGCAAGGAGAAAAAGAACTCTCCCCAGAAATAGGAGACGATGTAGGGCTATAAATAATAATAGTTTGCTTTTTTTAAACAAATCTCTTTCCTCACAATGGTTCCTTGCAACAGGTAGTGTATGCATTATTTTCCTTATTTTATAAAGAAACTGAGTTTCAAAGAGATTAAGTGACTTGGCCAACATCATACAAATACTACATATAAGAGGTAGAATTCAAACTCAGGTCTCCCCACTCCAAGGCCAGAACTTTTCCCATCATGCAATGCCTCTGAGCACAATGTCTTAATAATATTTGGCATTTATATAATACTTTAAAGTTTACAAAGCACTGGCATGAATTATCTCATTTTATTCTCACAACAACTCTGTAAGGCAGGGGAAAGTCTGCTATGTGTCGGGTACTGGTGTAAGCGCTTTACAAATATTCATTCGTTTGATCCTCACAACAATCCTGGGAGGAAGGTGTTATTATTATCCCAGTTTTACAGTTGAGGATATTAAGGCAAACAGAGGTCAAGTTATTTGCTCAGGGAGGAAGGAAGGAAGTGAGGAAAGGAGGGAGGAATGGAGGAAGGAAGGAAAGGAGTGAGAGAGTTAGGGAGAGAGGAAGGGAGGAGGGAAGGAAAAGAGGGAGGGAGGGAAGGAGGGAAGGAAAGAAGGAAGGGAGGGAGGGAGGAAAGGAAAAAGGAAGGAAGGGACGAAGGAAGGGAGGGAGGGAGGAAGAGAGGGAGGGAAGAAGGAAGGAAGGGAGGGAGGAGGGAAAAAGAGAGGGAGAGAGATTGAGGTAGAGAAATTAGTAAACATTTACTATATATCAAGCACCTAGCTAAACACTGAAGATAAAGATTGAAAAGGAGCTGATATTCCAACTGGGGAAGACCACATAAAGAGGAGTCAGTTATAAGACAGATGAAAAGATTCAACATTCTTAGGGTACAGCATCAGGTCTGATGACAGTGCCCAAGGGTCTGGAGGATTCAACCTCAGGGCAGATAGCAAGATCTGGTGGACCTTAGGGTACAGATGTAAAGCATATGCAAGGACCCATTAGTCCTTCATCTTACTGGAGGCATTGTAGTTGGTGATACCTTGCTCTTCTAATCAGTATGATCTGCTCTCCTTTCCCTGATGGCAGTTAGGCAGCAAAGACTGAGGAAGGAGAAAGGGAAAGGCTCCCTGAAGTCTCAGCAGGCCATGGGAACAAATGAGATTGCCAGAGTATAGAAGAAGGGTCAAAAAGAGGGCCAGGGGTTGATTCTTACAAATAGGAGACAAGATGAACTAAAACCAAGCCAGGAGACAGAGGAACAACCAGAGAGGAAGGAGAAGAACCAAGAGAAGGCATCCAGTCACTAATCAACAGTATCAAACACTGTACCGAAGGAAAAGGAAAAGCCACTAGATTCAGTGATTAAGAGGCCGCCTTTGAGAGAGCAATATGGAAGTTATATTTGTTCTGGGCTCTAAAGGATAGGAAGAATTTCATCAGAGAACAGTAGAGGGGAGAGCATAAGTGGAGGATACTTCAGATAGAGGGAACGTTGTCAGAAAAGCGGAGGAAAGCTCCAGGCATGTCTTGAAAGTAGAAACAGGAGAGATGGCAATAATGTAGACTATAGGACATCCAGATTTTGGAATGAGATAAAACTGCAATGACAGATGACTAAAGTTCAGACCTCTGACACAACTAGTCTGTAGTACAGAGAGAAAGCAGCTCTCCTTAGATGGATACTTCCTTTGTCATTCTGATAGTTGATGAAATTGTCCACCCCAGCAGAGAATGGAAGAGTAAGAAACGGAATGAGTAAATGGGATGGAAAATCTAAACAATTTTTCATTTCCCCCTGAATTGAGCCTTTGCAATAGGGTCACAGGGCTATGAGATCCAGAGCTGGAAGATACATAATTCATTATGGGATCCAACATCCTTCATTTCCCAGTTAATGGAACTGAGACCCAGAAAGAGGAAATGACTTCCCTAAGGTCATACAGATAGCAGGTAACAATGCTGAGATTCAAATTGAAATCCACTCACTGCAGATCTGATGTTTTTTCTACTACATAGGCTGCCTCCTCCAGAGCAGCTACATTGTTTGATATGAAGTGTTTATGAATCCCCACAAGCGACACATCTTTGTCCAAATCTAAAATGCATTCCGAAGTAAAATTGTTTTGATTTCCCTATTGTTTTAAGTTACCAACATTTTGGCTCCTACTCCTGAATATGACCATTGATATAATCAGCTATTAAAGCCCTGGAAGACTTAACTCTTTCACTATCTGAACTTTTGCTCTGAGGGCCAGCTCTCCTGATGGTCAAAAGCCTCACTGCGTCACTCTAGGAGGTCAGCTCCAACCATAGATCGTTTTGTTCCCAGGCCATCTTCTTGCTAGTAGTTTACTTAAGGCTTGCATACTCTTTGCTCCCCCTCATCTCCTTTCTAGTTCTAAAAACATAATCAAATAAATAATGCCATTGCTAGTAGAAAGGTCAATCTGCTTCCCTACAGGTCCTATGGGTCCACTCACTGTGTCAATAAGTTCTCAAGCCAGATTACCTATCTCTGGTCACCATTCTTCTATGTGCATTGTCACCCCTATAATAATGTAAGCATCTTGAGGACAGAGACTGTCTTAGCTTATCCTCAGTGCTTGACACATAAAAAGTACGAATACATGCTAGTTCATTCTCTCATTATCCATTCACCAAGTCATTCCAGGAGTAAATAAGAAGCCATTACTCTACCATCAGCACTCACCAACCTCTTTTCTTTTCCAAGTCTACACCAACTGATTACCTTACCCTTTTGCCATCTTGTGGCGGTCATCTACTGAATTCCAGAATACTTTACCGCTTCTCTTTGACACTTCAGTACTTGGTTCATAGGCCTCCCCTATACTCTACCCTCTGTCATCATTCTCAGAGACAATAGAATGGATAGATAGATAGATGTATACATGGATGGATGGATAGATGATGGATGGTGGATACACAGATGACCCTTCAAATGTCCTGGCTCCACAGTTCCTAGGATCTTCAAAAATCATTCATTTCTGGGGCGGCTAGGTGGCACAGTGAATAGAGCACCAGCCCTGGGGTCAGGAGGACCTGGGTTCAAATCCGACCTCAGACACCTGACACACTTACTGGCCCTGTGACTTTGGGCAAGTCACTTAACCCCAATTGCTCTCCAAAAAAAAAAAAAAGAAAGGGAAGGGGAATCCAGATCATGAAGGGCTTTGAATATTATATAGAGGATTATGTTTTTTAACCTGGAAGAAGTAAGGAACCACTGGAGTTTATTGAATAGAGGGGAACCTGGTCAGATAAACTTAAGGAAGATCAATTTGATAGCTGAATGAAGCATGGAATGGAGGGAGGAAAGACTTGTTTGTCTTTCAGGAGTCCAAAGGTTAAGGTGATCAGGAACTCTACCAGGGGAGTGGTCATATTAAAGATGAGAAGTATGTACAAGACCTATACAAGAGACATTATAAAGGCAAAATCAACTGATGGGATATGGGAGGGGGGGACGTGAGACACCTAGGCTTTATGACTGGGACAATGGTGGGACTCTCAACAGTCATAAGAAAGTTAGGAAGAGGGAAGAACCTGACACAAAAGATAACAAGGTCAGTTTTGGACATATTGAGTTTAAGACGTACAGGACATTGAGTTTGAAATGTCTAACAGGCAGTTGGAGGTATGAGACTGAAGGTTAAGGGAGAGGCTAACTCTGGATATGGCAAGTGATGAGATAACCAAGAAAAATAACTGCATCCTGTTGTCCTTCTATTGATATATATTGATATTATATATATCTATGGATATATATTATATACATATGGATATATATTATATATCTATGTATGTGTATATATATATATATCTATGTATATGTATATATATATATGTGTAAAATTTACTGATTTCTAACGAATCTTTTCCTGACCTTCATTACATCCTATGATTCCTTGGTTGTTGTTGTCCAGGCATGTCTGACTTTCTGTGACCTCATGTGGGGTTTTCTTGGCAAAGATCATGGAGTGGTTTGATGTTTCCTTCTCCAACTCATCTGCCAGATGAGGAAACTGAGGCAAACAGAGTGAAGTGAATTGCCCAGGGTCGCACTGCTGGTGTCTGAGGCTGGCTTTCAACTCAGGTCCTTCTGACTCCAGACCCAGCTCTCTATATCCGCTGTTGCCACTTCTATTTTCCCAGTCCCTGAGATTTTTCTCGGCTTTACTTGCCTTCGTCCCCGATCTGAACACCAGGTAAAATGCCTCTCCGCAAGGCGTTTGCCACCTCTCTAGAATCCCTAAATCCTTTGACCCTCCTAGTCTCTAAGTTTTATCATTCTCCAAACCTATGTAAACTCATTATCCATTTTCTTTCTAGGTTGCTTCCATTTTGTCCCTAGGTTACTAGGCATTAGTGGATGAAGTCACAAAACAATTCTGAATGGCTACTCTCTAAAATTATTCTGATCAAGTTCATAGAACATAATTTCATCTGGACCTTCACCACTACTCAACTGTCCTTTTTCTTTTTCTTTTTTTTGGTCTTTTTTTTTTTTTTTTTGGAGGGGGCAAGGCAGGGCAATTGGAGCTAAGTGACTTGCCCAAGGTCACATGGCCAGTAAGTGTTAAGTGTCTGAGGCTGGATTTGAACTCAGGACCTCCTGACTCCAAGGCTGGTGCTCTACTCACTGTACCACTTTGCTGTCCTTTTATTATCTTTTTTTCAGTGCTCATCCTCTTTGACCAGTCTGAAACATTTAACATTATGGATCACTTTCCTCCTTCCTGATACTATTGAATCCAAATGTCACAAAACAAATCCCCTGAATAAAAGGATTTGTTCTGTAAAACTTGGACTCAGTCAAAAGGTCATACCCAAGACCCTAGAAGGCCACATGAGGCCTTGAGGCCACAGGTTCCTCACCCCTGACACAGATATCCATCTGGACTCAAACGGCCCATGAGTGATGTGGGATCATAGATGAGACCCTCTATGGTATCTTTGTCAACTAACCGTAAATAAATCAAAGAACATTCTGATTTCTACATTCAGTTCTCTCTACCAATTAATAGACTCAAAGATCCCAAAGCATAAATCTAGAAGAAGAGATACCTTGTCCCAACCAATCACCATCTTTGAAAAGGAAGTAGTATCACTAATGCATATGAGAAATAGAACTTTTTATTAAAAAAAAAAGAAAAGGAAATCTGGGAAGTCAGTTTCACAGCTGCCACATTATCCCAACTGAGGGATCGTTCTATCTATCATCCTAATATGGGGGCGGACTTGGAGACTCTTAAAATCCCACTACCATCCCCCCCTGGCTGTAAAGACTATCTTTTAATCTCTTTTGCACCCCTGAATCTTGTTTGGGCTTTTCCCAAGTGTAGATGTTGTTGTCATATAACTTCATTTGGGGAGGCACTTGCCATCAGATGACAGAACGGAAGTGACTGGGAGAAACTGGTCCAGCCTCCTCATTTTTAAATGCCTAGAATTCAGAGAGCTCTTGTTCTAATCTAATTCGTCAGGAGCACCTTGGATCTGCTCAACCATCAGAACAGCCTCGAATCTGCTGAAGCTTCCTGGCTTGGTTCTAGGGTCATCAAGACTTCGCTAAGTTCTCTGGGTTCAGAAATGCCATGGCAGGGCTGTCCAATTCCTGTCCATTTCCCTAATTTGCCTCTCTTCTTTTGCTCAATTTTCCCACTTCCAAGTTTAGTTCTCTGTTCACAGCTTCTCAGGAACACTTTCCAGGAGCCCAACCCTCCCCTTCTCAAACTCTTTTCTCCTTTTTCAGAGTCCTTGACCTGTTATACAATTATCTCCCAGGATTCTGACATCCTGACATTTCCCACAGTGAACAAAAATTCCTTTGGTTTTTGCCATTTTGGACCCACAAAGCTATGCCGGAGAGTTTCCCATGAGAGGACTTCTTGCCCCTCTTATACAATGTGGATGACTTCTACACAGGAGTGTGATGGTAAACATTTAACAACCAGCTCTCAAAAAAATAAACAAACCTACACACAAGACACACTTTTAAGTTTAATCTGCATTAACATTTTCTCCCTCATTTTCTTAAGTCTAGAGAATCAACAAAACTATAAACCAAGCCCTGATTTGTAGCATTTGATAATTTCTGAGGTATAAATGCTCACACTGAAAATGTAACAGCTGGCTCTCAGAAGCCTTTATGAACTGGCTCATCCATGCCCCTGCTTTTAAACCTTTATCTCTAACCCAGACTTCTGACCTCCCTCCATTCCAGATCCTTTTTCACATTTGTCTTCTATGCCTCTTCACCCAGAAGTTCTTCTAGAACCTTAAACTAAACATGTTAGGAGAGGCAGCATTTTCAGTTTTAAAAAAAAAAAGCACTCCCTCTGAAGTCAGAGGCCTTGAATTCATATCCTGCCTCTGATTTTTATTACCTTAGGAAAGTCACTTAAGTTTCTGTGCCTCAGTTTCTCCATTTTAAAACCAGGGGTTTTGACCTGAGATCTCTTCAAGCTCTAGATCCATGATCTTAGAATCCTATGTTCAATATGACAGATTAGAACCTGAGAGTGGAACTCCAGCCTATGGCTTTTTTTCCGTTACCCATTATAAACTCATTCAGAGGACAATCCACAGTCTATTTCTCCTCCTTCCTTGCCCTTCCCTCTTCCAGAAGCACCCCATTACACCAAGTAGGAATGACAATCACAGAGACCAAAGGATCAGACAGATGATGTCAGCGGCAATGGCCTTATGCCCTGACAGAGAAAAGAAAACAGTCAGAAAAGGAAGGGTAGAAGGAAACCAGGGAAAGACAGTTTCCAAACAGACTAAGATTTTTTTTTTTTTTAGTGAAAAAAGTAGTTAAGAAATCCCTGCCAAGGATGTCCCACCTAGTAGACACAGCCTATGACACCGCCTCCTCAGGTGGCCGCTTGGCTCAGAGAGACCGCTGTCATTCGCTGCTGACCTTCACTGTAGACATTCCTGGCCTGTTTCAGTTATCTTCGAGTTTGGCTCCAGGATGAGGTTGGAAAGGAAGAAGGGATAGAATTGCCAGTGGCAACAGAGGCTTCTGATTAAGAAATGTTACTGGAATAGAAGTTTTGTCTTCTAAATCCCACAGAGCAGTTTTTCAAAAGAGGAATGTGAAAGAGAAAGGAGAGAAACAGGAATTTATATGGATTCCAGTCTTGAGGGGTTGGGGGGAGACACAGAGGGAAGGTGATAAATGGTCTCAATGGTCTCAATCAGAGAACAGTGTGACCCTGCCAAAGACTGGACACACACACACATGCACGCACACGCACACACACATACATATAGAAACATGCATATGAGTATAATTTTACAGGTGCAAAGCAATTTATATACATTATCTCATTTCCTAGAAATATGCTTTATCCCATGATCTTCCTCAATGCTGCAAGAAGTCTGAAATACAGAAAAGTCTAGCATTTCCTCTGTCTGGGTACCTCCTTTCCTAATTTAGAACACAATCCTGGTAGACATTTCTTTTTTTTTTTTAAACTGGACCTATGATTTCATTAGTCTAGCGAGTTCCCAGTAAATAATTCCCTTTACCAACGCAAATTTACACCTGCTATTGCATCTTATCTTAGAAGGTTGACTGGGGCAACTTGCCCAGGGTCATATGGCCAATGTATAATCACATAATCCTTGAACCCAAGTTTTTCTTACTCTGGATCAATAAATCATTCGTAATGATCTTAGAGGATTGTCCGGACATTGAGAGGTTAATGATCTGTCCACAATAACACAGCTACTGTGCTTCAGTTGCAGGATTGGACACATCCCCTCCATATCTTCCTGACTCCAACTCCAGCCCTCTATCCATTATGCCACACCATCTCTCAGTGGTTGCTATGTTCCTCCAATATCAATGCCCCGTGGCCACTCCTTTGATGATTAGTCTCTCCAAACCTATCTTGACACCATGGTGGTCATCAGACCCATAAAGGAAGCCTTTCCAACTTGGTAGGACTAATCAGAGCCTGGGATCTCCAGTCATAGTCTTCAAGAACCCAGTTCATCAACTCCACGGCATAATGAGGCATTGGAGTAGGATATTCGTGGAAGTTCCCTTCTACAGAAGGAGTAACAAAGCTCAGAGAATGTGATTCACCTACATCACACCACTACGCCATGGTAGAGGCAGGTTTTGAACCAAGTTTCTTTAAACCCAAGTCCAATGACCTTTTCACTGTTTTCCTCTTCTCACCTGAATACAAAAGTGGCAAAATCTGTAGAAATAAATTCTCCCTTGGACAATCTAGAGAGGAATCAATATCTGAAAGACTAATTATGTCAAAGAGAGTCATTTTGCTAGACAGTCTTTTTGAACTGCCAGACCATGAGACAGATCCTTCTATAGGCAGAGAGTCATCTTTTCTGGAAGCTTGGAAGGGCAGACACAAAGATCTCTGCCAGTCTCCTCTGTGTCTTTCTCTATTTATACACTCGGGCCATGAGGAGCCTGGCTGAACTCTCGGACAATGGCCAGCCCGGAATACCTCCTCTAGCAATTATTCTTAGCAAACGGTCCCTAGAGGTTAGGTTTCTTCCTCAAAGATAACCACTAAGGGATGAGGATCATATCCTAGATCAGGTTTTCTTTACTTGGGGTCCATGAACTTTTTAAATATTTTTTTATTTTAACACAATTGGTTTCATTCACAAATCTCATGTATTTTATTTTAGTGCATTTAAAACCATTCTGAGAAGCACAGACATCACCAGGCTGACAAAGGAGTCCATGACACAAAATAGGTTAAGAAGTCCATCATTTTCTAACTTGATCATCATTTTCTAAGAAAGAGTCCAAGAGTTCAAGTTTCTTTTCTGTGACTTTTTGATCATCAAAACCCCTAAGTAAAGTAAAATAAGTTAAGCAAAAGGAATATTATGAAAGCAGCTTCGGGGGGGAAGGGTTGGGGTTCCCCTGAATAAAGCTCCTTAAAGATAGTAGCAACAAGGAAAATGATTCATGCTGTAGGGGATAAGAAACATAAACTACATGGTACTTGTTTATAATGTATTTACTTTAAAAAAAAAGAAATTGGATGATAATAATACAGGATGATTCAAGTATTTTAGTTATGTAATGAGAATGGGCAGGAAGCACATCTGTGAAATACCTGAGCTGTACAATTACTAGATCTAAAAACATATAACAAAATGTCAATTAACCAAGACCTCTAATTTGATGGAATGTCATTTTAGGAGAAAGAGACAAATGATAACAAAAGAAGAGGAAGGAAGGAAGGAAGGAAGGAAGGAAGGAAGGAAGGAAGGAAGGAAGGAAGAGAAGGAGCAAGAGAGCAAGGAAGAGGAAGCTAGGGAAGGAAGAAAGAAAGGAAGTGAAGGAGGAAGCAAGGAAGGGAGGAAGGAAGCAAGGGAAGGAGGAAGGAAGGAAACAAGAGAGGGAGGGAAGAAGGAAAAAAGGACAAAGGGGAAAAAGGGAGGAAGGGAGAGAGGAAGGGAGGGAAGGGGGAAGGAAGGAAGGAAGGGAGGAAGGAAGGAAGGGAGGGAGGAAGGAAGGAAAGAACGAAAGAAGGAAGGAAGGAAGGGAGGAAGGGAGGGAGGGAGGAGGAAAGGGAGGAAAGAAGGAAGGGAGGGAGGGAAGAAGGAAGGAGGAAATGGTAGAAGAGGGAAAAGAGGGAAGGAATGAAATAAAAAGAGAAGAAAAGCAAGTTGTCAAGGGTTGGCTCAAAGTGAGCACAAATTCGTCTCCTACACACCATCTTCTTCTCCATATTCCCTACATGGTGTAATGGAAAGAATCTTTCTTGACTGTATAGCCAGAGGATATAGGTTCATAATCCTGTCTCAAATGCTTACCACATCTGTGACCTTGGGCAAATAATTTAATCTTCTTGTGCCTCAATTTCTTCATCTGCAAAATGAGGGGGTTGGACTAGATGGCTTCTGGAGCCCCTTCCCACTTTAGATCTATGATATTCTCCACTCTTTATGATGACTGAGTCCCTGTGAGATCCTTGGCAATGAATGATATGTTCATTTATATTCTTTATGATGAACTTACGTGGGCAGATTAGTTGGTGGTTATATAGTTCACAAAAATTTTCATTAACAAGAGTTTAGACAGAAAGGATTTTAGGTTTAATTTTAGGTTTAACCTTCAGCTTAACAGAAAATTCAGTTAAATCCCAACATCCCACTCCCCAAGAAGCTGGCAAATCAAAATGTTATTGTACATCTGTATCAAAATGAATGGGCAGCCAACCATAAACCCCTTTATGCTCTATGAAAGTTTCCATATCTTATCCCTCATATGTTCAGAATGCTCTGTGACCCAACAGCCCTCCTTTTCTGGAGTTAGAAAAATAATAGGAAGCAGCATTTGTCACTAGCCCCAAGTTCGTGTACTTTAATAGATTCCAGCATTGCAGACTGCATTCTGTCACCAGAGACTTTTAAAATTCAACTGGACAGAAGCCTTGACAACGTGCAACACAACTGAGAAGGATTCTGACCTGGCAGGGAGATCAAGCAAAAGCCATGAAGGTCAAACATTCACTTGTGTGCGTGCATCACAAACTCTGCCCAGAGTCCCATTGGGCCAGGCTTCTCTCCTCTGGGACAAATCAGCTTGTCTAGTCTTCAGGGGAACAAGGGGACCCTCTAATGTGGCCAGGAACGTGAGTCAACTCTCAAGTATTATGAACTAGTAATAGAAGGGAGCATCAAAGAAACCCCACTGCCTTTCTCCCTCACCCCCCAAATGACCATTTGACTTTGAAATTAGTTCCGTGGATTGATTTATTTATGAAGCAGCCCAATTGCCTTTTGCTTAGGTCAATACTACAATAAAAATCCTTGCACGAGTGCCAGGTGAAAGTGGAAAGTGCAGACCTGTGCTTGATAATAAAATAATAAAAATAAAACACTTATTAAGTGACTACCATGTGCCAGGCACTGGGCTAAGGGCTAGATATGAATAAGTAAAAGAAAGACAGTTGCTGACCTCCAGGAGCTTACACTCTAACAGGAAGAGACAATATACACAAAGGGGACGGAGTACCAAAGCTGAAGCAATCTCCATAATTATAAGTTTCCTGATTATGAACTTATCCTGAGCGGGGTTGAGGGTGAGTCAGAATGGTGCTGGAGTTGAAACCAAGCAGAGCAGGTGTTTTAGATTAATTAAAATATTCTGAGAATAAAGGGGGCTTATGAAAATTTTTAAGTAAAATAAGGAATACTATTCCTATTTTCAGAGCAAACAAATTGCCACATGTACTATATATACATGTGTACATATTTAAAATAAGCATTCTTGTTATAGACATTATATTATATTTAATAATTTAGAAGGAATATGTAATTTGGATTGAAATTTTTTCATGAGACCTTTTCAGAAATATTTTAGGATACTCTAGATTATTCCAGCTTTATTGTTTATTATTTATGTCATCCCCAAACCCCCATTTTAAATCCCTGTTGGCCTCTCCTGGTCATCAAGCCTGTTTTCATTTCATACCAGCTAAGCTAGCATTTATGAGTTCATCAATGTATTTCAAGTGCCTACTATTCAGATTCATTTAAGAAAAGATAAAATAATCTTTTGTGAATAAAGAGTTGGTTTTTTTTATGTATGGTGGTAGTGGTGGTGGTGGTGGTGGTGGTGATAGTGATGTGTATACTTGTGTACCTCAATATTTCAATATGCCTATGATATGAACTAAAGAAACTAACTTCTATAGGTCTAGCACAAAGAAGTACATATATATATGTGTGTGTCTGTATAGCAATAGTATAGATATAGCTATGGCTATGGCTATAGATTTTTGTAAAAAAAAAAAATATGGTACACATCATAGTGGATAAAGAATTGACCTTGGAATTAGATAGCTGCAGCAACTGATTTGCATTGGCAGAGGGATTATTCTCACCTGGTACTCTCTTCCGATAAAATCACAGGTCTGAACTACACACACACACACACACACACACACACACACACACACACACACCATTTTCTGACAACCATAACAACAGCCTTCAAGTCTAAATTCTATATAAGTTTATATACATGTGCACACAAACACAATTGCATCACTATTTACATATAAGTGCATATGTGTACATATATCCATTTATTGATAAAGCTTCATCCTCTCAAAAGAATTTGCTTTCCAGAATCCTGATTTGGTAGACAGACTAGTTTGTTTCTGGGAATGTTTTCCTTTTCTCTGGTTTACTATCCCTTAGTGATTTACTTATTCAAATAAAGAAAAGTAGAACCTGTAAACCATTCCTTTCCTTTCCAGGTTGTCTGACATTACCATGGGCAGCTAAGCTCTTCTTATTCCTCAATGACCATGATTCACAAGGTTCCTCTTAGACATTTCCATCCAAGCTCCTAGCCCTACTACCACCTGATTCCATGGGTCACCAGCAACCCTGTCTCCTAATTCTCCCTCCCTCTCCCTCTCCTTCCCCCCTCCTTCTCTCTCTCCTCCCTCCAGTGGGTCCAGGTAGCACTCAGGTTTTTTTTTTTTAAGGGCAGTATTTAAAAAAGTCATTCTCACCCTGAGTCTACAGTCTATATGTTTGGCTCCAGGAAATCCTGCTTACAAAGTGCTTCAAAATGCTATAGACTAAATTGTGTTCCCCCCACCCCCAAGTACATGATGATATACAACTCTCATTCTCATACAGGAAGCCTCCCTTTATGACGGGCTTTAGTCACAGCAGGCAGTTCTAAATCCTAAGATCTTATGGTTTTGAATGCCTTCCTCCTGTGTTAGGAAATGGCCAGAGGACTGAATTTCCTTGTGGTTATTCAATATCATATAAAATGAAGAGGTTGAATTAGATGACCTCCAAGGTCCATTAAAGATTTAGGATCATAGGATCCTATTGTATCGCAGTTGGATGTTGTTACATAGTATGAAGTTGGCCCTCTATTATTCAATCCTTTGTACCATTCCTCAATGTTGGGTAAGACAGAGCTAAATCATTCCCAGGTTTTGCCCATCTTCTAAGCCACAGGTGGTTCAGGACACAATCTTTTCTTTAGCTACCACTCTCTCCTCCCAACCCTCCTTCTCTGTAGAGATTTAATCAGCCATACTTTGTTGTTGTTGTTTAAAATTAGCTTGACTTTTAGCTGTAGGGCAATATAATGGACCTCAGGTCCACATGGTCTATTCCTCTCATGTTTTATGAAAAGTTAATGAAAGTAGCTCAGAGCCCCCAGTTAGGAAAAATCCTACCATGCAGAGAGAGGTTTGGCTCTCTGCCCTAATTTAAATTTTTGTATGTCTCCAACTAATCCCTTTTTTTATCTAAGGCAAAATCAAGATACAGGAAATTTTTGGGTAGAAGTGAACTGAGTATATTATAGTGTCTGTCATTAGACAGGCACAGAAAGGAGTCCTTCTTTTGAAAACTTCCCTTCATTCTTGAAGAACTGAGCAAAATTGTTACCTTTACTCTAAGACTTCTGTTCAAAGATGTTTGCAGGGTCTAATGTTCTACCTCAATCTTTCCCTTCTCTGTTGTGGTTTATCTCTCCTTTCAGTTTCTGCTTTCACTTTTTCCTTTCAGTTATTGATCCTATGCTGCCATACTTTCTGTCTCAATTCATTAAGTTTTGGATGGAGTTAGGGACACTGTCTCCCAATTTTTCTGCAATTGCTCAGTTCTTGCAGTCCCTGTTCCTTTTCAATTTGACCCTCACAGAATATGTCTGTCCCATTAAAAAAAACCTCTTGGGTATGACTCCATTTCAAAGGCTGAGATAGGACCAAATTGCTCTCAGATCTGAACTACAAATCTCTGGATGCCAGTGAATTCTAAAACCCTTATTTCACTGGATTCAACAAACACTAAGAATCTACTATGGGCAAGACACTCTACTAGATTCTTGGAATAAAAAGGGATGGGGGGAGGAAATCTTGCTCTTGTCTTCAAGGGTCATATAATTGAGTAAATAATCCTCTTAAAATATCTGAAAGGCAATTATATTTTAGAAGGATAACATTTAATCTGCCCAGTACCAGAAGACAGAACTATGAGCAATGGATACAAGTTAGAACCTTTAGATACTTTTTACATAAAAGGAAAATTTGCCTAACCATTATAGCTATCTCTCTCATAGTGGAATGAATGAACTGATCAAGAAGAACTTCTTCAAGCAAAGGCTGATGATGACTTGTTAGGGATGTTATAAATTGTATGGGTGCATTACAAAATGTCAGAGCCGGAAAGGACTTCATAACCCTTCTCAGAACAAGACTGTTCTCATGTAAGTAGTCATTCAGCCCTTGCTAAAGACCTCCTATGAAAGGACACCCCCCACATTTCAAGGCAGTCCATTCTATTTTTGAACAGATCTATTAGGAAACATTTCCTAAAACTCACTTGCAATTCTGGTTCTACTTTCTGAAACCAAGCAAACAAGTTTAATCCCCCTTGCACAGGACAGCCATTTTAAATACCTGAAGAAAGCTGCAGGGAGGCAGTGTGGAATATTAAGAATAACAGATCTCAAATCCAAGGACATTGGTTTGAATCCTGCCTCTGCCACTTACTAGCTGTGTGATCTTGAGCAATGTGCCAAACACCAGCTACCTCATCCATAAAATGAGGGAAGTTGGAAGTTGAGACAACAGATCATTTTCTTCCTTGGGCACTGATAATCAAATGAGCATTATTCTTTGCAGTGTTGAAGGGCATGACCATCTACTGCTCTATGACTCCTCAGAATCAATTTGATTCTGAATCTGTCTAGGCAGAAGATCCCTTCCCTGACTACCCAAAATTCCCTGCCTCTTCATACCCTTCATTGGAAACCCTATCCCTCTGGTGCCCTATTCCATTCTTTCCTATCCTTCTACTGTGTCCTCTGGCAACGCTATTCTACTGTTAACAAGCAGCCCTTCATATTAAACTTGTGCCTTTCCCATCCACTTCAACCCTAGAAATTATTTTGCATTATATTTTGTAATTATTTATTACAGGTACATGCCTTCCCAATGTAACTTAAGTTCTTTGAGGTCAAAGACAGTCTTGTTCTGCTTTTGTATTTCCCATGCTTAGCATATTGTCAGGCACACAGGAAGTGTTTGGTAAAATGCTTAGTGAATTATATCAATCATTCATTCAATAAACATTTATTAAGTGCCTACTATGTGCTGGCTGAGTTCAAACCCAGCCTCAGAAACTCACTAGCTGTGTGATCCTGGACAAGTCACTTAACCTCTGGTTTTCTTAATTCACTGGAAGAGGAAATGGCAAACCACTCCAGTGGCATCTTTGCCAAGAAAACTCCAATGGTGGGGAGGGGAGATTGTCACAGAGTTGGACACGACTGAAGAACTATGGGTTAGGCACTGTGCTGAGCACTGGGGATACAAAAAGAGACAAAAGACGCTCTCTGCCCTCAGGGAGTTTACAATCTGAAGGGGGAAAGGGACAACATGCAAATATATGCAAAGCAAGTCATGTGTAGGACAAACAGGAAATAATAGAGGGAAAGCAGTAGAATTAAAAGGGATTAGGAAAGGCTTCCTGTACAAGTGGGATTTCAGCTGGGACTTAAAGAAGCCAGGAAGATCTGTAGGCATAGTGGAGAAGGAAGCACATTCCACTCATGAGGGAGAGCCAGAGAAAACGATGGGAGCCAAGAGATGGAGTGTCTTGTTAATGGAATAGATAGGAGGCCAGTGTCACTGGATCAAAGAGTGTGTGTTGGGGAGTAAGGCGTAAGGAGACTGGGAAGGTAACACTTCCCCTAGCGTTTGAATCTGTTTTTCTTGGAGTATCTTAGTCTCTAAATCTTTTTTAAAGATTACCATCTGCAATTCAACAAAGCAGATCCTAGAAGGAGCTAAGCCCCTTAGATCCCATTTCCACCTCGGAACTATGCTTTTGGATGATGGGATCATTGTTCCTGAGCAAGAAGGAACTTCCAATGTCATCTAGAGCAGCTCTCTCTTTTAGTAAGTGACAGAGGCAGGATTTGAATCCAGGTCTTCTAAACCCAGAGCTTATGCTCTTTTCACTGTACCACAAATGGTCTTCTTGTTATTCAAATGTTTTTCAGTCGTGTGTGACTCTCCGTGACCCCGTTTGAGACTTTCTTGGCAAAGATACCAGAGTAGTTCGCCATTTTCTTCTCCAGCTCATTTTACAGATGAAGAAACTGAGGCAAACAGGGTTAAGTGACTTGCCCAAGATTACACAAACACTAAATGTCTGAGGTTGGACTTGAACTCATGAAGATGAGTCTTTCTGACATTAGGCTCCACATTCTATCCACTGTGCCACCTAGTTGCCTAGGAATGGCTTCCATTACCCTGGCCACTTTAAACCCTGCCACTACTACTGCTCCACCCCTCAGAGACCATGCACAGGAGGAGCTCAACCATCCCTCACCAATTCTGATCCTGAGATCATGCTTCTTTATCCCAATGGTTTTTCACTTTGCTCCCCCCTCTCCCTCACAGTCTCCCTTGCTTTGAGAATTATAATCAAATCAATACTTCCAGTATTTCTGGAAAGGGTATTTTAATCAAGTATCCTGTTTTTCCATTCATTTTCCATTATGGACTTCCCAGTCCATAAACACTTCCCTGACAGCTACTTCCTTATATGTGTTTTCTCCTCCACTGGAATTTAAGGTCCTTGAGGAGAGGGGCATTTTTAAAATTTGTATATCCAGCACTTTGTACTGTAGTTGGCACATAAGAAACTCTACATTTTTCATTCATTCATTCATCTGCAAGATATTTCAAGACTTTTAAATGTGGTGTTTTGTTTTGTTTTCTACACATAGTAACTCGAACTCGTTTTTGGCTGCTAGGGTATCAACCCTCAGCTAAACATGTTTATTCTATTTTTCCAAATCTGAAAATCATTCTCCTAAGCAGAGAAAACAGCTGCATAATCAGAGCTAAACCTATCTCCTTCATCATTGTTCTCATTCGAGAATTGTCCTAGCTCTTCCGTTATCTTCTTCTTGTCCACCAAGTAGTTAAGAAAATCCTTTTTTGTTGATGTTAGCAGTCATCTCAATCCTCATGTCTTTTTTAACTTTAATGCTCCTCACATTATTATAGGCCACATCACTCTTTTATCCAGGAATCTGCCCTTGCTTCCATCTTCTGTACATATTTGTCAACTTTAGTTTGGTCAATGAGTTTCCCACCCAATGACATTAATCTTTTTTGACAACTTCTCTTTTATTCTTCACTGGGATCATTTAAATTTGACCATCAGAATTTTAGCTCTGAGAGCGTCCCATAGGTCTAATGCTAACTTCAACTCAAGAAACTCAGGACATGAGAACTTACCCTTTTTTCCACTGAACTCTTTGAAATCTACTGTCCCAAAATCTAGCATATGCACCAGAATATGCATTGTCCCCCTTCTTAACCCTCACGAGCTCTACATAAGTGGCACAATCACTTCTTTCCAATGTGCTGGTCATTTCTATTTTGCTACTGAATTTCTCCTTATTGGTCAAAATCACATCCAGAATAAGTTGCCTTTTTTTCTTCTTCTATGTTTCCTAGACTGAAATTGTCAAGGCAAGTTGAGAAATTGTCAGCTACATTGCTTTTAGCAAAGCATCCATCAGATGTCCTTATAGTTGAAGTCCCCCATATTATTTCTGCAGCTCATGTTCTGTTTCTAGAACCAAGTATTCACTGTCTCCCTCTGGAGAAGTGGTCTGTAGCAGATTCCCACATTGTTGTTTGTTGTTTAGTCATTCAGTCACGTCCAATTCTTTGTGACTCTGTAGGCCATACTGTCCATGGGGTTTTCTTGGCAAAGATACTGGATTGATTTGCCATTTCCTTCTCCAGTGGATTAAGGCAAGCAGTAATTAAGTGACTCACCCAGGTTCACATCCTTAGTACAGGTCTGAGGCCAGATTTGGACTCAGGTCTTCCTGACTCCAGGCTCAGCATTCTACCCATTAAGCTACCTAGCTGCCCCCTTGACGACATGGCTTCTGTTTTTTCTTTGAGTGATCTTCACTCAAATATACTTCAACCATGCTGTAGACCCTAGATTTCTTCACGTGATTATACTTCCACTAAAGTCTATTCTGAAATCTCATTAGATTATGGAGGTGACACCCTGGTTTGCCAAAAAAATGTTCCAGCGAAGTATAAGCTTGGGAAAGTCCTACCAAACTAGAAAGGTTTCAAGTAGGAACCCTGGCTGGATTTTATTTCTCTTATTTGAAAACCAGGATAGCTTAAGTTCAAAGAGGCTTATAACCAGGATGACTGTAGGGTGATTCTTTTCAGCCACAGCAACTATCCAAAAAATAAAAAATTTGGCAAGATTAAAGATCTTTGAAGTAGGGAAGTACACAGTGCTACTCAACTATATCATCTTTATCTATTCTGTTCTTTTTGAATAAGGTGTTCCCGTCCATTGCCTTATTTCAGTCATGAATCATGTATCACAAAGTTTTAGTGATGTCTATGAGGTCAAATTTATGCCACTGTATGGAGATGTTGTTTCCTTCAATAGAACTTAAGTTCCATGAGGGTAGAGATGATTTCATTCTTGTCTTTGTATTAGCACCTAGTAAGTATTGATGGATGATGGATTGAACTTCCTCTATTTCACTTTATTATTCTATGTGCTTATACACACACACAAATATATGCACGCACACACACATACACACACATATATATACTTGCATGTGTGTGTGGGTGTATGTATATATGTGTGTGTGTGTGTGTGTGTATATATATATAATATATATATAATATATATATATATTTTATATATATATATATATATATATATTTGTGTAATGACATCCAAGACACTGAGTATTAGGACTACAACGTTTACTGGGTTAGTAAAAGTTACAGTTTGGGAACAGAGTTTTCTTCATACAGGGACAAGTCTTAGGGTGATTGCCTGACTTACATACTCCTCACAGCTATTTATTCCCTCTACATTTAAGGACAATGTTTTAAAGGTCCCCTTCCTTCTCACACTTAGTTTTATCTACAGAGGTTAGGTACAGATATCTGAGGAGCACATCCTAAGCAATCTTGGATTAGTCTGCAAGAACTCTGTCTTCATCCCCAACGACATGCCCTTTCAATCACACATCTCTCAACCCTTGGGTAAAAGGAGGGACTCTCTTCTTGGAGGTGAGAGAATCAACCTGAATTGTGGTCTAGTGGACTGAAAAAGTAGCTCCCAAAAAATCAAATGAAGATCAGCACACTATAGTTTTAGGTGTCCAACTTTTCTGAAAATCAGGGTAATTGCTGGTCTTTGGTCCCAGGACTAATAACCTACTTACTCTAGTTTAACTAAGTGGTATAGTGGAAAGGATGCTAGACCTATGTGTATATATACATAGGATGCTAGGGGGTCAGTATATCAGCAAGCACCCTAGCATGCCCAGGATGGCTGCTAGCACAAGTTCTTAGATTTGTTTTTCTAAAGGAAACCAACTCAAAATGGGTTAACAATCTTACTTTAATCAATCAAACATATATCTTTTACCTAGTTCAGGGGAAAAAGTCAGCACCCTGAACTTCAGAGAATGCAAACAGAATACAAACAAGTTACAAGCAGACAGAGAAACAGATCAGCAGACGGGCTTCTGCCTGTCTGATCATTACATCCATATCTAGTTAGTTACCAGAGAGGGAAGCACCAACATCTGGGTTTTCAAAGCTAGGGAACTCAACAGCTTCCCAGAATCTTACCTGGCCAAATCACACAACTCTTTCCAAAGTGAGCCCCAAAGCAAAACCTCACATTAGGGTATATATAGTCTTCTCCTGGATCAGAGAAT
>CM053587.1:76825977-76844598 GCA_028646515.1 Pseudochirops corinnae
TGTTCTGAATATTGTGGCCACTGTAGTGAAAACTGTGTGGACATTTTCTGTGATAAGATGTAATGTTGTGAATATTATAATGTTTTGAATGTTTGTCTTGATTTGTAATGGAATAAACAGAGTGTTCACTATATTTTGTAATCTGAACTCTAAAGGTTGTTCACAGTAGCATTCCTTTGGGAATCTGCTGGTGCATGACATTACATTTGATTGTGTAGTCCCTTCACATTTCAAGTTATGAGTTTAGGCTTGTGTTTTCCTCCACTCGTTTCTTTAGAAATCTTAAAAAGTTTTTTTTTTTTTTTTACCCCATTCTTCTTTGTAGTTTATACTTTCCCCCCATGATTCATTTTTCTTAACCTACTTTGGTGTAGTATCTTTTTCCTTTGTTCTTTTCATTAGTTTCCTGCCCTTACAATCTGTTCTGAAATTTTATTCATAGGTTTATAGACTATATGTGCCATTATTTATTGCTTCTTTAATCTCTCTGTGTTATTCATGTGGTTAAGCTTTTTGAAGGACTAGGTTTGAATTTCCTCTTCTAACCAATTCCTAGCTTATTGACTTTATACATTTTATCTCATTATCTTCCTCTACTACCTCCACCTCCTGCTGTACTTTACTCTAAGAAGTATTAATATGTGAAGGAAATAATGTTAAATAGAAGGAGTACTGCATAGTCGAAATTGTCATGTGTCCCAAAACACTCCCAGTTATGTACTCTGTCTTCCACATGGCTATTGTCCTTTTCTATTAATAGGCCATCTCTTCTCTGGGTCTGTGTTCTTCCACCCCTCACCTTCTATGTACCAGTTGCCCCTAGGAGCTCATGCATTCATTCTCTTGGGTCAAGATGTTGTCCATAGGGATACAAAACTCTGAGAGAAGGTGGCCTCACAACTCACCAACTCCTTTCCACATTAAAATAATCATGAAGGGCCTATTTTCCATTATAGACACACATCTTTCGGCTACCCCCCCTCCCACCCCAGGAATGCTATTCAATGAGATTCTCCTGTTAAGCTGAGATGTTTCCAAATCAACTACTCACTTCTGTTTTATATTTTTAAGGAATGTCTCAAACACCTCTTTTTAAAAAAAATTAAGTGTTCATTTTTTCATTAATGATTAGCTCAGCTTTACAGAATGTGTCACCTTGGGTTATAGATAGAATTCTTTTGGTTTTTGCTTTAATATTCTATTTTCTTCTGTGATTTTTTCAGGGGTGCAGAATAGTCTTGTGTTATTAAAGTTTTCTAGCCTTTATTTTGGGAGGTCTTTTCCCTGGGGGTTTGAAGAATTTATTGTTTGCCATTGAAATTGTTAAATTTAACTACTTTGTGTCTTGGAGTTTGAAGCACAGTCTTCCACCCTTCTTTCTGCCCCATACTTGTAGGAGGTAACCTGGGAAAATTTTAGATTATGCTTTATTTTTAGTACTCATAAGTTTTATTGAGTTATTTCTTGCCTTAAAATGTTTTCCTTAAAAATTTTTCATGTTCTTCTGGGAGATCTATGATTGCTTCGTTATCTCTATACATTCTGCCTTATAGGCCAATCAATACCTTTGACTTATATGGAGTGGCAGTGTTCTTTTAACATTCCCTTCTGCTTCCCTTCTGCCAGATTCCCTTCTACTTTGGTATTTTGGTATTCCATATCCATTGATCTCTCACTTTTCTAGATAAACTCTCTACTTTAATTTAATTTTTTTTTCTATTTCATTAATTAAGTTCTAAAACTATTCTTTGAGGTTTTGACCTATATCCATTCCTAATTTCTTCTTTTCTGTATTTCATTTCTCTTTTGAACAATTCTTATCTTTTTTTGTTATTTATCCATGTTTTATTGAGAGTCTACAGGACTTTGTATTTCATTAAGCATTGGTTCACTGCCTTTATTTTGTGTGATTTGTTAGGAGAGTTTTATACTCTCTTTGAGGATTTGCTGGCTAACTTTCCTTTTGGTTTCAAGAATCTTTTTGTTTATGTATTTACTTGTGCTTTAGGTATTTAGGAAGAGTTTTCCTCTTGAAATATTTCTTATTTCAATCTTTTTGTATGCTCCCATGCCATTTACTTTATTGCTCTTCCTCCTTCATAGCCACAAGCTTAAGCCTCTTCAGTGGGGATTGTAGCATTCACTGGCCTGTGTCCTTGCCCAGAATACCCTTTGACAAGAAGTCTGGTCTCAGCTAGTTGCAGACCTCTTTCCTTAGGGCTTAACACAACCATATATGCTAGCCACTTGCCCCAATTTCTCCCTTAATTCCATTCTTTCCTTTTCTGGCTTACCAGAATTAACATCTGCCACTTTCTGTGAGGGAGAGAGTGAGCAAGAAGGGAAGATGTTCTAGTTAGAGTCTCAGAAATCTTTGACCTAGAACCCCTGTCAGCATGATTTTGGTCCTTTCTCCTTAACCACACAAACACTCAAGTCATTTGGTCTTGTGTCCTTGCCATGGGAACTTGTAGGAGAGAAATATTGAATTAGCACTTGAAGAGTTAGAATTTTCTGGTATTAGCTCACAAAGCTTTCACCTTCTCATTATCTTCTTTGTCTTTTGGATTCGGCTATAATTACTTTGCATCTGTCACATAATTTCTTTTTTTGGAACGTTAGAGAGTTAAATGGGTCCAGAGGACTAATCTACCATCTTGCTGGTCACATGACCTTGCTTGTTAGATTAAATTGAGTTATGGTTCTGTTAAGTTAAGGTATTGTACAACTTCACATACAACAATTTAAAGGATTTCCTCCTCTTTAGAATGATCCATATACCTTAGTGTTTCATATTGATTCAAAATTTTTAAAAAATGAACCAGCTCATCTTTTAAGGGAGCTTGTTATTGTTCAGTCATTTCAATTGTGTCTGCTGACCCTTCATGACCTTACTTGGGGTTTTCTTGGCAAAGATACTGGACTGGTTGGCCATTTCCTTCTCCAGCTCATTTTATAGATGAGGAAACTGAGGCAAATAGAGTTGACTGACTTGTGCAGGGTCACACAACTAGTGAGTATCTGAGGTCACATTTGAACTCAGATCTTTCTGACTCCAGGCCTGGTACCCTATCCACTGTACCACCTTGCTGCTCCGTAGGGAACTTAAGACTTGTCATAATTTATTGCTACCAAAACAAAAGATTCCAGATGAAGAAAACACTGACCAGTCTGTGAACAACACAGCAGGTTTATCCCATTTTATATATAGAAGGATGCAAAGTAAATTCACTCCACTTACAAATGTATGAATCCAGGGTAGCAGATCCCAGGCACCTTTGAATACATGAATCATGAATAATAAGACAAGCAAAGATGTATATAGGGACAGGTATAATTCCTTTGGTGCTCAGTGTTTACATCTATGGATTCATCGGTCATTCTGGCTGCTTCTGGTTCTGTTTTCCCCCTCCTCACCTGGGAGTTAGGGCCTGGTCTGATCAGATGCCTCATGTAGATTGCCTAATTGCTACATAAGGATTTCTCTTTCTTCTCTTTCCCTCACCTGGCCAATTTCTGGGCCCAATTTTATTGGAAAGATCAAATTCCTGGGGTGATGGGTTATTGTGCAGCTCTCAGTAAATCAGAGCTCAATAAATATTTCATAGTAAAACCCCAAAATAGCAAGCTGGCTCTCCCCTGGATATTAAACTGATTGAAAAAAGTCTCCATGGTGAAAAGTGGTGGGAAAAAATATCTTAGCAATTGGAGACATATGCGGCTATGGCAGTCCTATCCTTCTGGCAGTGGCAGAGACAAAGGCTCCATGCATGTTGCCCAGAATTTTATAGCTCCTCTAACACAAGGATGGGCTTGCCAAGGTCGGCACTTACTTCAAATCGCAATACCTTGAATCTATAACAAGGGCTGTTTATTGAGAAGAGAGGCTGTCACTTCATTGTATATGTTGTGGCTGTGTCTAAAGGAGGAAAAGACAATTAGTAAATTTACAAATACAGTTTACAGAAACTCCTTTGCTTTAATTATGAGTATCAGAAAAGAAAACTGATGGCTGAGGCAGGGTCCCTGCTATGAAAAGCAAAATGTACGACATTCAAACATGCTTGTGGGAATCGAAAAGTCTTCTAAGTCATTCAAAGGAGTTAATGGCTTTAAGGAAGGCAGACCTCATAAAACTAACAAAAGTGTAGATTTGACAAGGTAAATGTAAGCAAACTTTTGTGTATTTCATCCACTTGTTTGTTAGCCTAACATAGATATGTTAAGTCCAAGGTTAGCTAACTGAGAGGAGTAGAGAGGGCACATGAAAAACTGAAGTAAGATTAGATTAGCCCCGGAACCCCAAAGTAATGGGGATTTAGAGTCTACTGGATTGGGCTCACGCGCTCTCCTCTCTCTCTCTTTGTTTCTCCCTTTCTCCCTGTCCTTTCCTCTCTTTCTCCTTCTCTCCCCCTCTCTCTTCTCTCCCTCCCTCCCCCCCTACCTCTTTCTTTCTTGTCTCTCCCCCCCTCTCCCTATACTCCCCTCTTTCTTCCCTACTTCATATATCTCTACTTATTCATTTGTGAGTCTGCACATCCTTCCATCAGGCTCCTCTGAGTAGAGAGCTTTCCTTCCAACATATTCTGGCTAGATCCAAGGAAAAGTTGGCACTTGGAAAACCCCAGTTTTATGAATGTGTCTCAGTTACAGATTTCTGGTCCTAATTATGGGGCTGGCGAAATGATCCATGTTTGCTCAGATTAACTTTTACACCAGCTACTGTAACTGGCTAAACTTAAGATCTTTGCCAAGGCAGTTGGGTAGCCAAGGAGAAGTAGAATCATGTAGGGTGACAAAAAGTCATATTCCCATTTGGAGAAGGCACTTCCAGAGACTTCTTTTAATGGCACAGTTTATGCATATTGGCTAAAGTTTTAAATTAGGGGAAAAGTGCAATAAAAGATGGATAATTTATGTTTTCAGGAGTTTATAAGTTGTCATTGCTTGCCCTCTACAGAGAATGCTTGTATCTATCATGACCAAAAGCTCACCCTATTGTACATGTTCTTTTTAAATGGTTGTTGTTGGGTGTTTAAGTAGCCGTAGCACTTACTGGTAGTAGACCATTAAAAGCACCATTTTTAAAAATTCAGAATTGGATATGATGGGAGAGGGAGAGTGAATAGTAAGGAATAAATTTGAGGTTGTATACCTGTGTGACTTGAAAGATGGTGGTACTCTTGGCAGAAATAGAAATGTAAGGAAGATGTATAGGTTTCAGGGGAGAGATAATAAATTTTGTTTTGGACATGTTTAGTTTGAGATGTCCGTGGATTATCCAGATGAAAATCTCTAGTAGGCAGTTGGTTAAATGGGTCTAGGGTTCGGAAGAGAGTCTAGACCTGAATGTATAGATTTCGTAGTAACTGGCATAGAAATGATACTTGAATCCATGGAAGTTCATGAGATGTAGAGAGAAAGGGAAAAAAAAATAGGGCCCAAGATTAGAACCTAGAGGGATACCCACAGTTAGGAGGTAAGACTAGGAAGATAATCTAGCAAATGAGACTGAGAAGGAATAGCCAGAAATGTCAAAGGAGATCTCAGAGAGAATGGTGTTATGAAAACCCAGATAAGAGAGAATTTTCAGTTGGATGAGGTGGTCAATAGTGGCAAATACTGTTAAGAGGGTCAAGAAGGATGAATACTGAGAAAAGGCTGCCAGATTCATCAATGAAGGCATCACTGGTGACCTTGAAGAGGTCAGTTTTGATTGGGTGATAAGTCACATACTTAGACCAGGAACAGACTTTTTGGCGCCCATGCCTGGCCAAAAAGTGGTCAGTGAATCCTTGTTTGAAATGATGGATGACATATTTGTTTCTCTGTATCCTGTTAGTTAGAAGCAGCTGGTGCCTACATTATAGTCCCCATATCCTGTTGTTGACAATAGAAAGATTTGTTGATTTATGCATGGTATCTACCCAGTTGTTCAGAACAAAAGAGTTTAAGGAGTACACCTCTTTTCATTGTTGTAGGCATCTTAGGACATGCAAGTTATTGACCAAATATGGAGTGAGTGCAAGGAATAATTAGCCTGGGATGAGGGGGGCCCTTAGGAACTAACCAATCATTACTGTAACATGTGATCTAAACCAACTGATGCTAATGTCCTGGTCACTCCTTCTTATACTGATACTAGCTATGGGAAAAAAAATAATAGAGAATTGGACCATGCTTCAGTTGCAGTTCCAAGAAGCATAGTCTTCCCACAGACAAGCCTACTAAGTACTTCAGAACTGGGAATCCTGAGACCTTGGGGAATCTGTCACTGATGGGATTCAAATACCTGTGTATCCTTTCTCTACTTTCTCTATGAAAAAACATATTCTGCAGTGAGAGTTGTGAGAGGCTTCCCCTACAAACCCAGAAAGAACTTGTTCAGCTGAACCGATACTACTCTCAGATTGCAGATTTAGCCTTGTTGCTGGGACTATGATGCTTTTTCACTGTGTAGAACCTATTAGAATTTATGCTGTCCTGGAATAACCTTTGAGAAACCAGGATCACCTCTATGCCATTATAAAATAAAGGGGTAGGGGTTTATAAGAGATCAAATGAAATAATGTTGCTAAAGTGCCTAGCACAGTCCTGGCACATAGTAGGCACTTATAAATGCTTTTTCTCTTCCTATCATTCCTTCATGTTTTCTTTTTTTTTAAAATTGGTTTGTTTATTTACTTTTAGTTTATAAGATTCAGTTACACAATCCCTTGAGTTTCAAATTTTCTCCCCTCCCTCTACCCCCTCCACCTATGGCTGCATGCAATTAAGTACAGGATCTGCAAATACTTTCACATTGGACATTAGTCTGGTTATATAGAAGGGTTGTAACCAATGGAGTGAACAGTGGGAAAAACGAAAGAGAACCAAACATGAAAAAGAACGATAGCATATAGATTGCTTCAGTCTCCATTTAAACTCTGTTCTTTCTATATCTTTCTCTGAATGTGGATATCTCCTTCCATCCTGAGACTTGTAGAGTTGTCCTATAACTGTGCATTGCTGAGAAGAGTCCAGTTTATCAAAGTTGGTTGTCACACATATGATGTGTCATGTTTTCTTAATGTAGTCTAGGATCAGGTTAGTTTTGGCTGCTTTCCACAGAGCTGACATATTAAACTTATAGTGCACTAAGACTTTCAGATCTTTTTCATAGAAACTATTTCTAGCCATACCTGTCCCCTATTCTACATTTGCAAAGTTGATTTTTTTGAATCCATATAGATGAATTTAAATTATTTTCTCTTAAATTTTATCTTGTTAGAATTGGTTCATTGTTTTAGTCTGTGAAATTGCTTTGGATACTGATTCTGTCTTCTGGGGACAGTTAGCTATCCCTCTTAGCTTCATGTTATGAAGCTAAAAGCATGTCAATTATATATTCATATATATTATTGATAAATTGTTATACTGTCACAAAGTTAGGATCATATCCTAGGGCATATCATAGACAGAGCTGAAAGGGATCTTATGGAATATCTAGTCTAACCCCTTATTTTGTAGATGAGAAAACTCAGATCCAAGAAAGTTAATTGACTTGTCCAGGGTCACATAGGCAGAGGTGGAATTTGAATTCATGTATTCTAACCTCAAGTCTAACACCCTTTCCATTGTACCATGGTACTACTATCTAGAGTCTTCCCTCCAAGTTGGTTGACCCATTAGTGACTCTTTGGTTATTCAACTAGCTCTGTAATAATTTAATTATACTATATATATATATATATATATATATATGTAGTCTAACTCTTTCAATCTTTTCCATAAAGATAACATGAAACATTATGCTTCATTAAAACCTAGGTATACTTTTGATTATAGCATTTCTTTGATTTATCTGTTAAAGGAAGGAAATATAGTTAGTATGGCATGACCTTGATGAAGAACATGATGTCTACAAGTAATCACTGCTTCTCTTTCTAAATGTTCGTGAGCCATCTCTTTAATAATTGTCTATAATTCTGTCATAAATAGAAGTAAGGTTCTTCAATTCATAGTTTGTAGATTTCTTCTTTCTTTATTTTTTTGGGAAAAGCTGATACATTATTTATTTTTATTTAATTCTGTAGCAGAGTCCTATTTTCCATGATCTTTCAAAGGTCACTGATAGCAGCTTAGCAATTGCATTCACCAGTTCTTTCAGTATATTTGGATATGGTTTGGTTTGATCTGATAGTCCAAATTCATTGAAAACAACTAGATGATCTATCTTGGGCTTCAACCAGGAGTGTTGTGAGACTCAAATGAGATAATGAATATAAAGCACTTGCAAACCTTTTAAGTATTATACAAATGCTAATGATGCTGATGATGGTGATGATTAAACTGCAGTCACCAGATTTCCATTCTGGAGATTACTTAATTATGTGGGTCTTCTCCTGCACAGCCTTCTGAGCTCAAGCAATGTTTATAGAGCAACACAGAGCTATGCTGGTAAATGTCTAAAATCTAATTTCTTGGGTTGTTGAGGGAGGGGTAAAGGAGGATGTATGCACATGTACTTTTAAATTTAATCTTCATTATTAACACTTAAATCTAGATGATCAATAAAGCAAAAAAAAAAAAATCAAGCCCTGATTTATAGACTGTCTATTTCTGAGGTGTAAATGCTCCCACTGGAAATTTAGCAATCAGTTTTGGCAAGCTTGTTCAAGCTGGCTCCAGCACTGCCCTGGTTTTAACTCTCTGGTAGTAATTTTTGTTCTATTCATTTCAATTAGGAAATTATTCTCTTTAGATAAGAAAACAAGCCAAAGAAAAGAGTTTATAGATGAGAAAACTCAGACCCAGAGAAGTTAATCGACTTTTTCAATAATTCAATCTTTTCTCCTTTACCCATTATAATCTTCTTATGTACCCTAAGCTATGGTTTTATTACTGCTTTATCCTTTTCTCATTCTCCAACATAATAAAATTCCCCACTTTTTTGGATGTTCTTTAGTATTCTTTACCACCCTTAGTTCAACTGAGCTTTAGAGGGCCATGTCAAACTTTTGTATTTACCCTCTATTACATCTTTTCTGTCTTCTTTGGTACATGGTTAATAAAGTTCTGAGGTAGTTGAATTCCCCAAGCATCCACATTGATCTCTTTAGACAACTCTCCCTTTTCATCTTCACTGTGTCTTCAGAATTTCATTCTTAAGAAATTCCCATATCTCCTGGGCTGACTTCTGAAGAATTAATTCATTAATTAATTCTTAATTCATGGGATGCTGTCTGTCTTTTATCAAAACCCTTTGAAAACTGCTCTCCAAAAATTGCGATTACAGACTATATTCAGCTTTCCTCTATTAAAAATTCTAAAGTATAATCACATTCTCCAAAAGTTCTTCTCATTTCTGCTTTAACCATTTTTTTCTGCTTTTGAATAAATTGCAAAAAAATATAATGACTTGTCGCATTCTACTTCCAAAGGTGGAATGCTTTAGCCCCACCCATAGTCTTAGCCCTAATTGCCTCTGGGGCCAAGGTAGTCCCTGGGCAGGGGAAATTTAAGGAGCCTTAGGTCAATAATTTAGTGGCTTAATAGTTGTTACTCCCACTCTGACCTTGTACATTGGATATAATAATCAGGGCTTCCACTGATTTTTGTGTTACTTCCTTATTTCCAGTTACAAGTGTTTGGGTTGCTATCCTATTCCTCCATGCCTTAGTTCCCTGTTCATTCTATCTGTTCTCCTAGAATTGAGGACATGGGTCTGCTCCCTCTCATGGTAGGTAGAGCACTAGACTTGAAGTCAGAAGTTGAGTCAAATTCTGGGTTCATAATCCACTTTTACTATATGTGTGACATTAGAAAAATTATTTCACTTCCCTGCTCTTCAGTTATCTCATCCATAAAATCAGGGGATTATATTCAATTACCCAGAAGTTCTCTTCTAGATTTAGCATTATGATTCTGTTTGTTGGTGATAAGTGAGTGCAGAAATGAAGCTCACCTCTTTGATTTCTTCCACCTTGGGAAGGATGACCTTAGTGTTGAGCATAGCCAAGAAATTATAAGCTGCTCTGCTCTGAACAGAGAGAAGGAGTCATCGGTTTCCTAATAATTCAAGACTAATAACGACTGAGTCTTTTCCCCATTTGTGATCTGTTTTCCAAACTCCTCAACAATTTGCTTTAACTATATGGGTTACGAGAATATAATGATGGTATTACATCTGTTCCTCTCTCCTCACCCAAATGATCTCCAATGTGTTTCCCCTCTTACCTTCCTGATTTCTTTAATGTTAGTTTATTTTCTTAATGTATCACACTACTCTGCCACTCCTATTTTAGGCATTCTGTTGAATAAGGTATCTTTTTCTATAACCACATTCTGGTCTTGATTCTTATTCTACCAAGTCTTAGTGATGCCTTGGAAGTCAAATCTGCTTTCTTGTTTTAGTATTTCTTCTTTGCTGTGTTGATTATCCACACTTGGTGCATCTGTGGTTAACCATTTAAGGCCATTAATTTTTTCAATGGATTTCTTCTTCAACCTGGTTACCTATGGATTCTTGATTATCCCTACTGATATTTGTTATATCTGCTAATTTTTCCTATGTATTATCTCTTGCATTTCTCCCTTCCTTTCCATTCCCATTGCTCTCTTTGAGGCCCATAGTAACAACTCACTTTTGGCCTATAGAAACAGACTTTCTGCATTAAGTCCCAAAAACTAATTGGCCCAGTTGGTTAGAGTGTAGTCCTAGTGAGGCAAAGAGCTCAGCTGCCACCCCTGCATGGGTCAGTCTGCTTTGCTGTTCTTCTAACTACTGCCAGCCATCCTGAAAATGCATGCTACTGGTCACAAGGAAAAGTAGGTAACATAGGGTAAATCTGTTCTTACAACTGAAAAAACTAAACCCAAAGCACATTCCTTGCTGATGGTGGGTCAGCACTGTTATCTTTGAATAGAAATGACTATATTTATTATATGCCACTGTTTGACTGTTCACAAGTACAAATTTTTACAAATGTTCCATTTCATAGTATAGATTCAGATATTGCCAAAAGTTTTTTCTGACTGATATCTGTTAGTGATTAAAAAATTATTTGTGAAATGCCTATTATGTTCAGTGCCCTCTGCAAAGTACCAGCTGTGAAATGCTGTTTAGATATGTCCCTGCCCTTATGGAGCTTCCAGTTTAGTAAGTAAATGAGCCACATACACACACGCCAAACTGTAATTTAAAATAATACCCAAGTACAGAATCGAGGTACAAAGTGGTATGAGAGGCCTTATGGAAGAAAGATCATTATTGACAGGACTAGAGAGGAGTGGGGGTTGAGGAAAGACTTCAAATAAGGCATAAAATTAACCTTTAAATTACTTAAAAATTTACATAGGGATGGGTATTCCTTTTACTGACCCAGATTGAGGTCCTTTTGTACCTTAGTAGGCAGGTCCTCCAATTTGTATATCCCAAATATTTTTTTTTAAATAAAATAATTCTATTTGTAGGTATATTTCTATCACAAACCTTGGCATTCACAGTTACAAACTGCCCTAGTTTATGAATTTTCTAGTTCTAAATTTTTCTGTGGCTATCAGCTATGTTTGGGCTTTATTTAAGACTGCTCTTTGGAGATGCCTTTGCTTTAACGAGCAATCTCATCTCCGATCACCGCTAGCCTCCCTGCAGCTGTTGTTTGACCATCAGGACACAGTCATACCGAAGAGCCTCAAACCGTGCCTCCTGGGGCATTTCTATGGGCCACCTTGCTCACAGATGCCATAAGTCAGCTCTGTAGATTGCAGCTGCTTAAGTGGGTTTCCTGACCTCATTCATCCTTCGCACGTTTGGGAGATTGTGTTGCTATCTACAAGCCAGCAGACTTGAGTATGCTCCAGAATTCATTACTGGGATCCTGTCTTGTTGTTCATAGGATCATAGGATCAAGACATAGAGCTCTAAGGGACCATCTGGTCCAACCCTTTTATTACAGAAGGGGAAACCAAGGCCTATGGAGTTTAAATGACTTTCCCAAGGTCATAAAGGTAGTAAATAAAGACAGGATTTGAATCTAAGCCCTTCGACTCCAAATCTAGCATTCTTTCTCACTCGGCTACCTCCCTGAATAGCTCAGAGCAGGAAAAGCAAATGCCTCTGGTATTAGACCATGGTAAAATGGAAGTTTCCTTCCTTTTCAGTGTCTTTTTGGAAAGGTAGGGGCAGGGCTAGCTCTGCCTCCACCCTAGACACTTGCTCCCAGCAGTTGGTGGAGCAGTGGGCCTGGAGTCAGGAAGGTCTGAGTTCAAATCCAGTCTCAGATGCTTAACACTCATGCTACCCTGGGCAATACCTTAGTTTCCTCAATTATAAAATGGGAGTAATTATAATCATAATAATGCCCACCTCCTAGGGTTGTTGTGAGGATCAAAAGACAAAATTTTTGCATCAAATGGTTGTAATTTGTATCCCCAGCACTTAACACAGTGCCTGATATGTAGTAATGACCATTAAGGCTCTGCTAGAAGATTACTAGGAAGGTGGCACTTGCCACCCACTTTTGATATTTAATAAATGCTTCTTCCCTCCCCTTACATTTTACCTCATATCATATTGTCTTATATGTGCACTAGGACTGTACTCAGATACATGTGATTCTGTGTCAGGTCTGGGCCTTAGAGGGATTGAGATAAGGAAAGAGACCTGGATGGATTTCATTGCTATAGGGAATAGTCTGGTGGAGGAATCTCCCTTTTGCCATGCAGGCTGGCATCTTATCTACATCTCATGGTCTTAGAGAGTCCCCTGTCTATACTTCAAAGTCTTGTCAAAAGTTGGACACTCACAGAATTGCAGAATCTCAGAAATGGAAGGGCCATCAACTCCAAATCATATTTGAAAGACTCCTCCACTATATCATACCCAGGAGGTGACCATTCAGGCTCTGCTAGAAGATTACCAGGGAGGGGGACTCACCACCCACTTTTGGATGGCTTGTTAGCAAGTTTTTCCTAACATCAAGACTAAATTAAATTGCCACCTTTGCAACTTATACCCAATGTCTCTTCTATACAGTGGGTATGGGTCATTGAGTTTGTTCTTCAGTAAGTGATGAGTCATAACACACAAAGCTGTTCCTTATATGGAGCCCTGCCTCTTAGGGACAACGTGGCCATATACTTACTTCGAACAGGCCCTTTATGGCAGCGTGACTTAGGTGTCCTAGTCCATCTTTGGACTGTCCAAAAGTGGCATGTGCTGCCTTTTGAGGGGTGATGGGTCCCATCTCCTTGTTGGTCTTTAAGTAGAACCTGGGTGACCATGTGTTGGTGCATTGTAGTAGGGATACATACAGGTATCCTCTTTTCTGGAGGAAGGGTTTTGTGTGTATTTTGGAGTGGGTGTGTCTCCATTTCCTGGCTCTTAATAGCATTTTACTGAAAGTATTACAAGTTTTGGCCCACAACTATGTTATACCTTGCGTCATTCTCTGACTGTTTTAAGGGTGACACTTTTCTCTGATTCCAGCCAATCACAAGGGAAAGACTTCAAATAAGGCATAAAATTGATCGTTAAATTACTTCACAGTAACTTAGGTGCTTTGGGATGCATCTGGTCATGCCCTTCTCATTGGTCACTGAACAAGAGGAACCAATAACTCAGTGGATCTTTAAAAAGGGAGCAGCTCTCCCCCTTGCCTCTCTTCTCTTGGCCTCAGAGGACGTAGATGTCTTTTGAGTCTTTTGCTGGAGGGGTGGGGTTGAGTGGAATCCCTTGCTGGGGTGGAGGCAGCACTAGCCCTGCTCTCACTCTTTTAAGGGGGAGACCATAAAGGAAGGAAGCTGCAAATTCATCATGGTTTGTCTTTCCTGTTCTGAGTACATGTATCAGTATTATTTGAGGGAAGGGCTAGCTGAGTGGGTCAGTCAGGGTGATTTAGATGAGAAATGAAGAGGCCCCTTTCTGCTTGGGTTCCCAGAATGCTGGCAGTGGGGTGAGTGGAGCACGTCCCTCAAGTTCTCTTCTCGAATCCCCCTTCTGTTGCAAGATGAAAATATAGCAGACAAGTACCCAGCTGGGCTGAGGAGAGGAGGAAAGGCACAGGGGAGGTGAGTCCACTGGGTAGTGGGTTGCTCCTGTGCCTTTCAGTCTGATCATTCTAATCCACAGAATGCCTTTCCTACAAAGGAGCTGCCCCATCTCTGACTGCTGCTTCCTGGATCAGGTTTCTAGAAATTCATGAAGCTCGAGTTACTCCATGTTTCAATTCTGTGTATCACTTTCAGTGACATTCTCTAAGCAGGGGGCATTTCTGTTTTCAGAGCCTTACCTCTTTTCTAACACTTTATCTCCAGCACTCCTCATTTGATTGCTGAGAAAGCACTTTGCTCTCCCTAGGTGCAAGGCAATGAGAGACAAATCTATAAAGTAGTGAGACTGGTTTTCTGGCAGACATACTAGAGGCCGAAGCTCCAAATGAGCTAGGGTTTGGGGGGGAGGAGGGATGGAGAGCAAAGGATTATGTACTTATCCCAGCGATGCTGCTCTTGCTCAGAGTATGTTTGGAACTTTCCCTTTGGCATTGTCTTCAGAGCTAGTTTATAAGTCCATTAATGAAAACCAGTTTTATTCTTTTATGGTCATTTCTATGGTCAATTTAGATCAAAATTGATATCACTGAGCTTTTTTTTTTTTAACCTAAAGAAGAACGAAAAGAGGAAACACACTCAATAGAGTAAGAAACCATTATTATGATCATCATTATTTGATATTTATTTATCATTATCAATAGCATCCTAGTAGAATGTAAGCCCCTTGTAGGCAGGGATTGTTTTAAATTTTGTCTTTGTCCCTTCAGTCAGTAGCATAGGGTCTGCCACACCTGTGAAATAGGTAATGCAGATATTCCCATTTGACAGAAAAGAAAACTGAGGCTCAGACAGGACAAATGGCTGGTAAGTGTTGGAACCTAGATTTGAACCTAGGTCTTCTCACTCTGTGCTCATTCCATTGTACCATGCAAATAACATACCATGATCTCTTAACAAGCATCCCTTGCTGACACCACTAGAATTTGAATCCTAGGTAGGCTGCACCATTGGTATGAGCTGGTATCTGATCCCTACCCAGTTGTTAGTCCCCAAATATTTTCATCTTTATTTTGTATGTATTTTAATTATCTAGGTAGTGTTATTTCCATCCAGTAGAATATAAATACCTTGATGACCAGGGCTGTGTCTTTTTTTTTGTCTCTCTATCACAGGTTGGGACCATCCTCACTATCAGTTCTAAATACAGTTCCTGGCACATGGTAGTCACTTAATGTTACACTTGTTGGATTAAATTGTGTTATATGGGATGTCCTGAAAGTCTAAATGCATTTTAAGTTATTAAAGCTTATAGTTGCACTAATACTTTTGAGATACCCCATATCATAGAATCTTAATAAATGGTTGTCAAATTGAATTGAATCAATGTATATATTCAATTTTTTACAAAACCTTTACATACATTATTACCAATAACAGATTTTGTAAAGGAATGCTGTGTGTATTTAGTGAGAGGGAAATGAGATTCATAATAATTGTAGCCTATGCTAAGAAAAGTGTATAGAAAATGCAAGGACATGAGCTAGTGGAGGCAGGGGAAGTTGTTGTTATTGTTTTTTGCTTTTTGGAGGGGGGAAGGTAGGGCAGTTGGGGTTGTGACTTGCCCAAGGTCACACGGCTAGTTTTTGTGTTAAGTGCCTGAGGTTAGATTTGAACTTAGGTGCTCCTTGACTCCAACTGGCCCCCCAGGAGGAGTTTTTTGAGTTAGAACATCTTACAAGTTCATAATGAGAGACTTTGATATTCTTTAGTTTTTAGGGAGCTAATACAATTGTAGAACCAATGGACAGTAAGAAACAGAGTTAGGTGTTATGGTTTTGATTAACTTGTAGAGGTCAGAAAAAAGGAGTGGAAGCAGTCTGTGGGAATTTTGAATACAGTCATATTTCATGCATAGCTTGATTACCCAACCTTCTTGGGTAATGAGCTTCTAATGCAAGTAGGCAAATTTGATCACATTGTTATGATTGAAATTTGATGGGATGCAATATGTGGCTAGGATAACTCTGGAGAGGTATTGCTTGTTTACAAAGAACAGGTCTTGTGAAAGAGGGGCCAGAGTAATGCTACATATTTAGAAGACATCCTTATATGAGGAAATCCAAGAACAAGGAGGGATGGTGGTGGAATGGAAGCATGGTCAAGAGTGATGGTCAAGAATAAGAAACAATGGAGGCAGAAACAGAAGCAGTATTTTCATTGCTACAGACCACCTGGACAGAGAGAGGAAATAACTGAGGAGATCGTGAGCCTGGCACAAGGCATGAAGTAGTACTAATGAAAGCCTTCAATTCTCTGAATATCTATTGGACTCTTTCTCTGCCAAAAGTAGAGCAACTACCAATTTGCTTGTTCTTATGCTCATTTCACTGTTTAAAAGGTAAAGGGAGCAGCGAGGGCAGCTATTATTTTTGGACTGACTTTCATTAGCCAGGATGTACAAACTGGTGACTGAAGCAGAAATGGTGCTATTGTTGGAGGGAAGTGACCTCCAAGGGTGGGGAACCTGTGGTCTCAAGGCTGCACGTGGCCCTCTAGGTCCTCAGGTGTGGCCCTTTGACTGACTCCAAACTTCACAGAACAAATGCCCTTAAAAGAATTCGTTCTGTAAAACTTGGACTTGGTATCTGAGGACCTAGAAGGTACATGTGACCTTGAGGCCATAGGTTCCCCACCCTGATCCATACTGCCTTGGAACAAAGGAGAGGAAAGTCAGAAATTGTCTGATATGAACTCTTAACTTTGGGAGAAAAGAGTTCAAAGGCTTCCAAGAAAGAATAGGTAGGAACCCATGCACCAAAATTCTACAGGGGAAGTTGGCCCAAGAGGTATGAGAAACTCTCAGGAATGAAATTCTGGAAATGAAAAGAGAAACAATTACAATAAAGCGGGAAATGGGAATGTTGAAGAGTAGGAGCTGGGGTAAAAAGAGGAAAAGGCAGAGTTGTCTAATGAAACCTATGTGGATGCATAGGGAACTCATTAATTAGCTTAGGTTTTAAAAAGATAAACACAGAAAATAGATGGCTTTAAAAAGAGGTGGAAAGATGGATACATTGATCCAAAGTGAAATCAGCAGTCAGGAGATCAATTTATCCTATAGCACTGATATCATAAAAATGAATAATGTTGAGGACTTTAATAAACTAAGAATGAAATGAGAAGAAATAGAACAATTAATACAATAACACTGTAAAGATAAACAGCTCTGAAAGCTATAAGAAATACAATCAAAACAATTACCGTTCATGATTCCAGAGGACCAATGATGAAACATGCTATCCATTACAGAGAGGGGATGGATTTAGGTTGCAAAATGAGATAGATATATTTTTGCATTCAGACATTGAGGGAATTTTTATATTTAACTATGCATATTTGTTATAAGAAATATATTTTTCCTTTTTTTTTTCCCCTAAGGGAGTTGGGATGATTGAGGGAAGGAAAATATAGATTTTTGCTAATTTAATTTTAATAACAAAGAGAGGTGAGGCAAGTGCTACAGATAAGAAATATTGCATTCATTTTCAAATGAAGCCATTATTATTATAAATTTTACTGAACTGGTTTACCTCATTACAACAGATCTCTCAAGAAGTGGGATCAGTCTATAAATGTCTGTATTGTAAACATCTTTGTGAAAACAAAACACATTGATATAACTTTAAAATAACTAAAAAGGCATGGAAAATGGGAGCAGGGGCTGTTAGTAGAAGAATAATTAGAAAAACCACTCATAATCTTGTAATAACAGTGTTAGTGCAGAAGCTCAGAATGATCTGAGGGTAGCAAGGAATACTCAAAATAACAAAAACACTTTTAAAGCTCTATTGGGGAAAAAAAGGAGGCTCACAGAAGGGACAGACCATATAGGAGGGTTTATATATGCGTACGAACACATATCTGAGTGTGTGTATATATGAGTACATAGAGGGCACAGGATCAATTGAATAGGAAGGGATGATACTCTAAAAGGTGAAATTCTGAGGCAAGAGAGGATTAGAATGAAAGGAGACAGGGAGAGACAGAATGGGGCTAATCATCTCATATAGAAGAGGCAAGGGATAATTGTTACAATGGAGGGGAAGAACAGGAAGGCAAAAGGGAAAGGGTCAACCTTTCTCTCATTGAACTTGGCTTAGGGAAGGAACGACATAAACTCTAAACTGGGTATCTTGCCACATAGGAGAGTAGGGGGGATGGGTATGAGAGTTGGAATGATGGGTAGGGTAGGATGGGGGGAAGGGTTGCTGGAAGCACACACTTCTGTAAAGGGACAGGGACAGGGACAGGGTTGAGAATAGAACAAGGGTGGGTTGGGATAGGAAGGAGGGACATATAATCAGTCTCTCACAATATGCCCACTGTGGAGAGGTTCTGTGTAATTACACGTGTACAGCCTGTATTTAATTGCTTGTCCTTCCAGTGGGGGTGGGTGACGAGGGAGGAAGGGAAAGAATCTAGAATTTAAAGTTCTATAATCAAATGTTAAAAAAAAAATATATATATATATATATATATAAATATATATATATATATAAATATATATATATATATATTATTATTATT
>CM053587.1:76845098-76898183 GCA_028646515.1 Pseudochirops corinnae
GGTGCTGACTTTTCCCCCTGAGCTAGGTAAATGATATGTTTGATTAAAGTAAGATTGTTAACCCATTTTGAGTTGCTTTCCTTTAGAAAAGCAGATCTAAGAAACTGTGCTAGTAGCCGCCCTGGATGTGCTGGGGTGCTTGCTGATACAGACATAAAGTGCTATACAACGGTAAGGTTTTAGATCTCTCCTTTGACATCAAGGAATTGCTATTCTCTATAACGGAATAGGCTTGATAACTTTATAGTGGGTGGGGAGCTAGCTTTAGAGTTAAGTAAGTTCTGGATTCAAGTTCTGCCTCTAGACACAGTCTATCTGTGTGACTCTAGGAAAGTAATTTACTCTCAGTGCTTTAGGCGACTCTACAGAGCAGTTGCTGATCTGCATTGGTAGGAGTTTATTTACTGGGATTCCATAAAACAATGAAATCGCAGATTGAGTTAAAAACCAACAATAACAACAACAAAACCAAACCAGGATTTCTTCATTGTGGGAACTTCTCTCACCAATGCAGATTTACCTCTTTCATTAGACTCCAAAATTGGGGCTTGGATCCCCTGGGTGAGGCATGAGATCAGTTAATTAGGTGGTGGGAAAATGGGTACCAGCTCACCCTCTCTACAATATTTTAGGGCTTATCACCAACGTAACCATCACCGTTCTCCTTGTCCCTGATGCTCCCCATCGATGAACCCTCCCTCAGTTGTTTGAAGGAAGGCTCTGCCTTCTGCCTTTTGTATCTGGCTCCTTAGGACATTACTGATCACCCTCAGAAGCAGTAGCACAGGTATAAGGGGAGAAACTCCCTCCGTCCCCCTCTTCCTACTCTGTCCCCAGATTGTCCTCTGGTTGCAGCAGCTTCCTCTTAGGTAGACATTTCCTTCCAGGGCAGTGATAACAGTACATCTTTCCATTTTGGGCGAGAAGGAGGAAGTCACACAGGATTGGATAGACACTATTAAAGTGTGACCTGTGTCACCGATATCATTAAAATATCTTTCCCCTCTAAACTCGCCTGTCTTCCAAATTTCTCTATTACTGTCAAGGATACCACCATCCTTCTAGCCCCCTACATTCACAGCCTCAGTATTCCCAACCCTTCATCCTCCCTCACTCCACACATCCAGACAGTTGCCAAATTTTGTGCTATTCACCTCCTCATATTTCTCTCATCTGTGACCTTCTCTCTCTGCTCATGCAGCCACCTGCCAGGGTCAGGCCTTCATCAACTCTTGCCTGGATTATTGCAGTAGTCTGCTAATTGGTCTCTGCTTTAAATCTCTCCTCTCTACAATCCACCCTTAACCCAGCTGCCGGCATGATTTTTCCTAAGACATGTTGTTTTGTTCCTAAGACACAAGTTGCTTGGCCTCTTGATAAACTCCCAGGTTCCCCTATTGACTCTGGAGGAGAGCGTGAGACTGAGGACTTTGCTCAGCTCAGCCTCACTTAAATCCAATTTGTGAGCAAGTCAAGATATCACCCTTCTGATGTCATTGGTCCTCTCTGAAAACAAAGGACAAACAACAATTTTTGGTCACATATTTTGTAAGAAATTTTGGGGTTTGGGGACTAGATTTTAATTTATTTTTAAAAATTGATTTATATTTATTTGCTTATTATCATTTCTTTTTTAAAAAGCTGGGACAAATTACTTTTTCTCCTGTTTTCATTTATGAGTTTTTGAAATATAGCTCTGAAAAAACAGGTTTAAAAAAAGCCCACTCTGTTTCAAATGGAGCTACTTGACTAAGCCTTTAAATCCAGATCACTCTGGTGATCACAGAATGGCTTATAATAGGTACAGTACAGCCCTCCAAGGCTCATTGTTTAAGTTATGATGGTTTAGAATGAGTATAAATAGCCATTGTTTTCTGTTCTGGCCAGAAACTCTAAGGGTCTTCTCCTCCCAAAGTGATAGTTTGGTAATGGAAAATGGGACCATCTTTTGTCTCAATTCTTAACCTAGCCCTGAGTCACTGAATGGGCCTTGCCTCAGACAAACTGAGACCTTGGAAAGACCTAATTTAAGAAGGCTGGGGGGTCACCCACTGCCTCCTGGGGCCATTATCAGCCTCCTTGACTTTTGTCTTGCCACTAGACTTCCATGCCTGTGGTGAAGACAGTAAGGTTTATGACAAAACAGTTCTGTCTCACTAACTCAAATTCACAAGTCAAGCCATCACCCTGGTGATGTCATTGGTCCTCTTTGAGAATGAATGACTACACAACAAAGATCAGATATTATTTTACCGTTATCTCATATGTTTAAAAATTCTACTTATTGTATAAGTATTAAAGTGTGTATAATTATCATAATTATTTACAAATGAACACACAGGCACATATTGTGGTAGGTGTTCACTTTTTTTTTTTTTTTTTTATCGATAGAGGTGTATGACCAAAAAAACATTTGGAGACTGCTGGTCTAGTAGCTAAATCCTAAAAGAGCTGCTTGAAGAATACAGAGGGTAAGTGACTTGCACAGGGTCATTACTCTGGCTAGGGTTTTAGGCATGATTTAAATCCAGGTCTTTCCGTTTCTTCTTCTCTTTAATAGAAATTTGGAAATGTTTTGAGCTCTTGTATGAACCTATTAAGGCTAAAAGATAATCTTCTTATTCTGTCTATAGATCAGAGTTAAATTCTGCATGTGATTGCAGATCCCCCCTAGAAATGTTATCATCTTCAAGGCCTGGTTAAGGATGAGAGAAGGAGGGACAGACACGGACAAACAGACAAGCAGAGACAGAGAGACAAAGAGATACACAGAGACAGAAATAGACAAAGACAGGCAGAGAGAGTGAGAGAGAGACAGACAGACAGAGAAAGAGATAGAGAAAGGCAGAGATGAGCAGAGACAGAAACAGACAAAGACAGGCAGAGATAGAAAGAAAGACAGAGACAGACTAATACAAACACAACATTTATTAAGTACTGTGCTACAGTTGCCTTAAGGCTACAAATACAGGCAAGCGAGGCAATCCTTGCTCTCAAGGAGGTTCTGTCCTAATGGAGAAAGAAGACACATGAAGGGGACATGGAGGGTTGGGGTTCACTCATCAGCAAAGCGCAAGATATACACAAACAAGGTAGGTATAATTTGGAGCTGATCCCTGGGAAGTTATTTGGAAATCTGATTCTGAGGAAGATAAGGTGAAAGGTCACCCACAGTGTTAGAAATAACAGCCTTAACCAAGAATTCTACCATGAATGAATTTAGAAAAAAAAGATTTTTATTTCACATCATTATCTGACAAGTGACTTGGCCTTTAGCTCCTTGTGAAGAAGAGCCAGGCGTAAACACACTTTAAGATAGTTACAAATGCCCTTCTAGGGGCAGCTAGGTGGTGCAGTGAGTAGAGCACTGGCCCTGGAGTCAGGAGGATCTGAATTCAAATCCGACCTCAGATACTTACCCCCCCCACCCCCAAATCTAGCTGTTTGATCTTAGGCAAGTCACTTAACCCCAATTGCCCTACCTTTCCCTCTCTAAAAAAAAAAAAGCAAAACATTTTAATTTAAAATTAAAAAAAATTTAATTTAAAATAAAAATCCAAGTTATTAGTATTAAAGGGAATCAGAAAAAGCTTCTTGTAGACAATCAGAGTTTAGTCAGCATGATCTGGAAATGGAGGTCATTTTACCTTATGTATTTAAGATTGTTTTCTTCAATATGGACCTTCCTGAGCACACTGTAATATAAAAATACTCCAGCACCAGTCTTCCTAATAATAATAGTTAACATTCATATAGTGCCTACTATGTTCCTGGTATTTTATAAATATCATCTCATTTGGTCCTCATGCAATCTTATGAGGTAGGGGTCATTATTATCCCCATTTCACAGTTGAGGAGACTGAGGCAGAATAACAAGAGACTTGTCACACAGGGTTGTGCTAATACTAGGAGGAGATAACAAAGTTTAGCTCTGAGTTATCTGCACAACTTTTATAGCCTAAGTCCACCCTCCTGACCATCTTCAACATAAACTTTGAGTCCTGGGAACCAGTCAGGAATTGCTTTTCTGTCCCAGCAAAACCCATGTTCCTCGGTGAGATACCAAGTCCAGCCTCATGGAAGATGCTCCAGGCCAGCAAGTTTGGGGCTCTCCTCAACACCCCTCTTACAGGGTATGCCCTTTGGCATGATTGGTTATAGTTGGTCCCTTCCCACAGTGGCAACCAGATCCTTCCCATCAAACTGACCACCTGCCCCTAAGTGATGTGGGCAACCTGGGTGAAAAGCCCTGGTTATCTCAAGCTGCTTCCAGCTGTTTTTCAAATACAATGGAATCATCACACTGCTAAACTAAAGTCTTGTGACCTTACAGGCTAGTAAGACATTCACCTTGACTGAGATCAAAGCTATTTGACATAAACTCCCTGGATTTCCTTCTTCATGACTCTCTTGAATCTCACTTGACCTTTCCTTGAGGTCCTAACACCAGTCACATCTAGAGGGCAGGGCCTGAGAGTGTGCCTAACAGTGAGTGGCTGAATCAGAATGATTGAATTTTTGGTCACGACAGGGTTCCTTTCACATCCTGGAGAAGTTACTCTAGGATGGATCAGCTAGGCCTGGGGAGGAAGGAGAGAAATCTTTTTAGTAGCAATGGTGGCTTTAAGCCCACAAGACTAGTAATGTGTTCCTGGCTGAGGCAAGCCTGAGAAATTGAGGGGCATCTCCATCCACCCATGGGGCAAAGCTTACGTTCTACCTGCTTGCCTAGATCCGTCCCTGCCATAGGCAACTCATCTGCAGAGAATATTAATATATCCAAATAAGGACAAACAGGGAAGGACTGAGATAATTGCTGGCAAGCTGCCCAGATACAACCTAAGTCCTGCCTGTCTCTCACACCTAACACATAATTACACTGATCTCAGACCAGTGAAAAGCCAGTGGAAGAAATCCTGCTTGTCTGTACTTAAGCAGCTCCAGCATGGAAGAATGATGTGTAGCCAGTCAAAGGGCACAGGGCTTACATGGACCCAGATTCATCTTGGCTGGGGGGGCCTGGAATCAAAGAATCAGGTTCTTATTCTCTGTCTCTGTGTCTGTCTCTGTTTATACTCCAGAGTAACCCAGTCTATAGACACACACACACACACACCATATACACATACAACATATATATGTATATATTATACATGTTGTATGACATATACTTATTTAATCTATAACATACTATATCTGTGTATCTATACACACATACCAGGGAATTGGTCAAAAGGCTGCTGGATCACCCAACAGTCATACATTTGAAGCCAGAGAAGGCCTTAGAGGTCATCAATCCCAATCCTCTTACTTTATAAATGAGGAAACTGAGCCCAGAGAGTTGAAATGATTTGACCTGAGATCACAGGGGTGGGATATGTGGCCTCGTGGACAGAGAGCTGGCCTTGGCCAGGAAGACCCATGTTTAACTTCTGTCTCTGACACATGTTGGCTGCTTGACACCACCTCTCAGCATCTCTCTAATACTATATGTTGCAGGGAAGATACCAGTTGACTTTGGTAGAGGGACTTTCCTCATCTGGGAATTCCCTATACCAATTAAATCACAAGTCTGAGCCTTATCCCTTGTATCTCAGGAGAAGTTGCTCTTTTCATTTTTTAAGACTAACCCGTTCATATCTTTTCTTTTATCTCATCTCTACCAATCCAAGACCCTGCTCCATTAGTCATCTTTTTCCTCTCTCTTGTGTTTTTTTTGGGGGGGGAGTGGGGAAGGCAATTGGAGTAAGTGATTTGCCTAGGGTCATACTTTGTCTGAGGCCAGATTCAAACTCAGGTCCTCCACAGTTCTATCCAGATAGCTGCCCCTCTCCTGTGTCTCCAATTTCATTCTCTCCATAGTTTCATTTACGATCTTCCCCAACCTAAAAAACTTTGCCATGGTTCTTCTCTCTTCAAGCTACCAGGCCATTTCCTTTCTTTCACATCCAAACTTATAAAAAGAACAGTCTACTCTTATCGCCTCCATTTCCCCATTACGCACTCAGTTCTCAATCCCTTGCAATCTTGCTTGTTTCCACTACTCTGTTGAATCTAGTTTAAGGTTAACAAAGACTTTTTCATCATTCCTCATCCTCCTTACCTTCTCTGCACCATTTATCACTTGATCACAACAGAAAGTGAAGTCCCTAAAATATAACAGACTACGGTCTGTAGAAATGCAGAATAAGCATTAAGAAATAGCTTCTATTCCGAAGTAGGAGAGGAATACACAGGAGGAATGTTCGTAAGTTTTTATTCCTCTTTCTTCCTTCCACCCTCAGGAAGGGTATGTTTATTAATTGGAGGAAAGCAAATACATTTCCCAGAACACTCTGGCCTCGAGATATCTGGGAACAGCACACTAAATACAAGGAAGTGAGAATAGAGAGGAGACTATATGAAGGAAGAAGAAGGAAGAAGGAAGAAGGGAAGGACAGAAAAGAAGAGCTTTCCTGTTCTGTTGACTGCTTAGGGACAAAGAGTCCACTAAAAAGCAGTACCAGATAGCAGATGGCAGCTGCAGAGACAGTGACAGCGATGAAAGAGGCAGCAGCAGCAGGAGCAGGCATGGAAGGGCCAGCAGACCAATATATAGAACTTGTCCTTCCCATGGGACCCCATGGAATCACAATATGCACAGGCCATTGGCATTGGCTTATTGATGAATTTATTTCTTGCTCCACTTGGGTCTAAATCCCCTTTATGGCCTTACTCTTTTTTGTATTAACTTGTATTTGTCCTTTTCTGCATTTTGTACACAAAATACAACATTTTGTATTCAATGTTTATGTTCAAAATACTTGCCTTGATTGCTAGTAGGTAAGCTGACCTGAATATTCTAGAAGTGAGACGGATTTTGATGTTCCCAGGGAAAGCTTTGGATGGGGTCACAAGCTACTTAGGAAAGTTATTGATAACCTCGAAGACTAAGCCTGGTTTATCTGACCTCAGTCAGGACTTCTTTTTTTTATTTTGTTAAATATTTTCCAATTACATGTAAAACAAATTTTTAACATTTATTTAAAAAATTTTGAGTTTCAAATTCTCTCCCTTGAGAAGACAATCAATTTGATATTGATTATACATATGAAGTCATGCAAAACATAGCCATGTTGCAAAAAAATCTAAAAAGACCACAGACAAAAACCTCCAAGAAAACAAAAAAAGTTTTTAAAAAGTATACTTCACTCTCTACTCAAGTCATCAGTTCTTTCTCTGGAGGTGGATAGCATTTTTGGAATAGTCTTGGATCATTGTCTTGATCAGAATAGTTAAGTCTTTCACAGTTGATCATCCTACGATATTGCTGTTACTATGTACAATGTTCTCCAGATTCTGCTTATTTCACTTTGCATCAGTTCATATAAGTCTTCCCAGGTTTTTCTGAAAGCATCCTGCTTATCATTTCTTATAGTGCAGTAGTATTTCAGGACAATTTTATGCCACAACTTGTTTATCTGTTACCCAGCTAATGGACATCTCCTTGATTTCCAATTCTTTGCCATCATAAAAGAACTGCTAAATGTAAAAAAAAATATGAATATTTTTGTATAAATATTTCCTTTTCCCTTTTCTTTGTCAATGAGCATTTCTGCTACAGATGCCTTTCATGCTATACTATATGTTGCAGGGAAGATATGCAAAAAGATGTCTTCTAGCTTCCCTATGGAGAAGACAGAGCCTGGGGGAAAGGGGGTGGATGTGGTTCATTAGCTCCAGGGATCTCAGATCAGCATCCTGTTGATGGCATTCAGGCCAGAAAGATGAATGAACAGAGCTCCCTGTCAACAGTGAACCCTGAAGGGAAGAAGCTTACAAGGAGATTAATGGGTTTGGATGGATTTTTTTTTTGTTTGCTTAATTGTGGCTGTGGTCCAGAGCACACATCAAATAGTGTGCAATTCTTTCACAGGAAAAAAAGTGATGGAGTGTTTAGAATGATGGCCTTCAAGAAGAAAGAATTTGGAGTGAAAGCAGTTGTCAGGAAAAGCTCCAGCACCAGAGAATGATCAAGACAGAATACTGTGTGTGGTGGAAAGGGGCTGGTTCCACAGAGTCTCAGGAGCACATAATGACAATAATAATGGGGACACTCATGACCCCCAGGGCAGACCACCGGAAGAAAACAGTTGCCATTTTGTCCTATTCCCTTTTGCCCTTCGTTTGATTCCTCTCCCTGTGTGGCTTGGTCAAGGGCAGAAAACTGAGAGGTCTGACAGGCTAGAAAGCTGGACTGGAAATGGAAACCATGTGATGGAAAATGACCTGACCACCTTCTTCTGGGCAGGTCTTCTAGTACGAGCTGAATCTCAAACTTAACTTCTCCCGCCTCTTTCCCCCTCCCTCCCCAAGGCTATGACTGGAGATGTTTAAACCAAGGCCAAGGTGTGTGGGGGTGTGTGGTGAAAAAACAGAGAAACAGTCCCACTTTCATATGTTCAGACTGGGGAAGAATGCTTGGCACTGTTTGCCTTCTTTTTGTAAATCTGATTCTGTGAGCAGAGCTCTTCTTATGGAATGATGTTTTGACAGAACTGATGATGGCAAATCCAGATTAAATTAAAACCCAACAGATGTGGCTTGGCTAAAAAACAAAAGCAAATGCCTACCTATGCTTCTAGTTAATTCACCCTCTGCAGAAAACTGACACCATAAAGGTAGAATCGCATTATGACAGTCTCTGGTGGACCTCCAGATTTTATTGTCATGATATTTTGTTAACATGAATATGTTGCTAAAAATCGAAAGTCTAGTCTTTGTGCCTGGAGAGAAAACAGTGCTAATATATATAGCCTCTCTCTGGGGAATTTAGCAAATGAAAAGGAAGACTTTTAAAAAGGGAAGAAGGGGAGTAAAGAACATACTTCACCCCCACTTCACTCTAGTCACTCGTTGCTTTTTCCTGACTCCTTTATCTTTTACCTGTGTTGTGTTTGACTTGTTTTGGTAAGTGATTTGGACACGGAGGTAGCTGTTATTTAGATGATTAAGATTTTTGAGCTCAGAAGGGATGAGGAAGAGTCGAAGGCAGCGGTTCTCAACCCGTGGGTCGTGACCCCTTTGGAGGTTGAATGACTCTTTCACAGGGGTCACAGGGGTCGCCTAAGACCATCAGAAAACACATATTTCTGATGGTCTTAGGAACCGAGACACTGCTCTTCTATCCGTGTCCAGGCAGGTCTGCCCACATATGAATATTAAAGAGTCTCGGCATTAGGAAGGTTGAGAACCATTGATCTAAGGGAAGTGCATGATCCAAAGGAAAATAATTGTGGAACTCAACTATAGGCAGAAGTGTAAATAGGAATTCCCAAACCTGAAGTAAATTCAGTTGAGCTGAGGGTGGATTGGCTGGGAGTGGGAGAGAGAGCTACTGTTAGGGAAGAAGGCATGGGCTACCATCACTGCTAATCCTGGGTGTCCATTATAGTGTGGGTAGTCCCCAGATCTGGCAATGGAGATTGAGATTTCTTCAACAATCACATGTAGTTGTACTGACTCGGCAAGAGGAATATGGTGACTAGGAAAACAACCTGAGGAAGAGCAATAGAACCTCCAGGTGTGATGGCCTGGATCTGGGTGAGAGAATAGGGGGTGGTCCAACCAGTGCCAGCAGAGTGCCAGAGGGGTGGATGACTTCTCCTCCACCTCAAGATGTTGGTACGTGGGGACAAAACCCTAACTATCCCAGGGCATTTAAAGATCTCATTATAAGTCAGATGTAGGTTGCCATATTGGAGGTGGGGAACCTGTGGCATTGAGATCACATGTGGCCTTCTAGATTCTCAAGTGTGGCCTTTGACTGAATCCAAATTTTACAGAATGAAATTTGGATTCAGTCAAAGGCCACATTTAAGGATCTAGAAGGTCACATGTGATCTCAAGCCTGCAGGTTTCTTACCCCTGCCACAGACTATACTTATAGAAACTACTGCCATCCTAGAATCATAGAATCTTAGAGTTGGAAAGGATCTCAAAAGTTGTTTTTAATACTACCCTTACCTGGACAGGAACTCTTTTTATAGCAAAGCATCTCTTTGAAGACCTCCAGTTATGCTATAAGGAAGACCACTTTTGCAGAGCTTCAGTAGTTAGGAAAATTTTCTTTATTTGAGCTTAAATCTTTCTCTCTGCAACTTTAGTCCACTACTTTTGGTTCTGACCCCTGCTTGTCTGTCATTGACCTCAGGGTCTGAGACAGGTGAACCTCTATCTTTTGGTGATTTTGCACAAGAATTGGGGTAGAGGGAAGCTAAAACATAGGGAATGGATGAAATTGCCAGTTGACACTGAAGTGATGGCTAATTCTAAAATGGAATCACTTATGTCAAGAGCAGGAAAGTATAGGGGCCTCCCTCTCTCTGCCTCCATGACATCTGATTGATTAAAATGGTCCTATGTTTTTGTTTTTTTTTTTTAAATGGTCTTATGTTGAACAGAATAGGACCGTGAACAGATTCCTGGGGAATTCCACTAGACCCCTCCACCCAGAATCACAGAGATCCATTAAGACTTAGCCAAACTCCTTGCTAAAACTCAAGCAAATGATGTTTATAGTGTTCTCTGATCAATAAGTCTTGCTACATTGTTAGAAAAGGAAATAAGCTTAGCATCATCACCAATTCCTGATGAGGCCATATTCTTTCTTGGTAGCAACCACTCCCCTAAGTACTATTCTATGCTTTCCTATTTCTGTGACTTTGTGCAGACTTCCAGCTACCTTAAGAATATCCTCCCTCCCTGTCTTGGCTTGTTTGAATTCTTTTTTTTTTTTAGAGGGGGGAAGGCAAGGCAATTGGGGTTAAGTGACTTGTCCAAGGTCATATGGCTAGTAAGTGTTCAGTGTCTGAGGCCAGATTTGAACTCAGGTCCTCCTGACTCCGGGACCCGGGTTCTATACACTGCACCACCAAGCTGCCCAGGTTTGTTTGAATTCATACTCATTTAAAAAATCCAATTCAGAAGCTTCCTCCTTCATGAAATCTTCATTGATTAGATCTCATGTAACTATTGGTTTCATTCTTCTCTAATGCTCTTATCACAGATTATTTTGGATAATAGTTATCTATATAGATCATTCTCCTCTACTAGCGTATAAGTGCCATTAAGGTAGGACCCATATCTTATCTCCTGCAGCTCAGTACTGTACTCAGCTTGCTTCGTTCAATCGTTTCAGTCATGGCTGACTCTTCATGATCCCATTTTTGGTTTTCTTGGTAAAGATATTGGAGTGGTTTGCCATTTCCTTCCCCAGATCATTTTATAGATGAGGAAACTGAGGCAAACAGGGTTAAGTGACATGCCCAGGGTCACACAGCTAGTAAGTTTCTGATTTGAACTCAGGTCCTCCAGGCCCAGTGCTCTAACCACTTCACCATCCAGCTACCCACTCTGCTTGCAGTTGGTGACTAATAAATGTTGATCGAATTGAAATGAATTGAATCCCAGCTGGATGTTGGGAAGGTAGAAGCCTAGGATCTCAGAGCCTGAAGGAATGTTGGAATTGAATTGCTTTGTAGCCTCATATATGGAGTGATTGAAATGCCTAGCCCTCAACAGTCCCTTTGATCAACCAAATGCGAGAAGATTCGTAAAGCTCTTGGCACAGTGTCTCGTACATTGTAGGTGCTCAATAAATGCTTATTCCCTTCTGCCCTTTCAGGTTCAAGGTGGAGGTGTGACCCAATGCTGCAAGGCTTCCTTACTTTCCTCCCACAGGGTGCCCAGCTCGCTAAATCCCCAAGTGCTGCTGGCTCCAGTTACCCACCAGGAAGGCCATTCGGGGGACGGAGATGAGTAGTTTCCTCTTGCGATTAGACCGAGAGGCTGTCTGGCATGGGGATAGAGAGCGGGGCTTAGCTGGCATTTATGGAGCATTCTAAGGTTTGCAAAGGGCTTGGCGTATGTTATGTGTCCTTTGACCCTCGAAACAACCTTAGGAAGTAAGTGCTGATTTTTACCCCCACCTTATCCATGCCCATAACTGATCATACTGGCCATGTTTTCATTTTCTCCAGAGCTTGGGAAGTAGTTTGTTTGTTTTTTTTCACTCTGCCTCAGCTCTGAGTCACTGGTCTGCATGGAGATGAGTAAACTCAGTTTGAGAGAAATTTCAGGATCACCCGGCTAGCCTTAGAGACAGGATTTGAATTCAGATATTCCTGACTTCAAGCCCATTACTCTGTCTACTATGCCTGAGAGCTCAGATAACATCTCTGACACTTGCTAGCTGTGTGACCATGGGTTAGTCACTTAAACTTGAAGTCTGTGGTGATTCTCTAAGACTTTAACTTATAGACGAATTGTCTGTGCCAATGATGCAATCAACTCCCAAGGAACTCCATCCAGAAGAGACTTGAAACCGTAGCAGAGTGTGTGTGGGGGGGTATTTGGAGGAGGGACTGTTTTCCAGGCTCTGGAGGAAATGAAAATGTGACCAATTTGATCACTTACTGGCAATGGGTAAATTTACCCAGTAATAATAGTAATCAAGATAAGAAAAATCAGGAGGTGGCTAGGTGGCACAGTGAATAGAGCACTGGCCCTGGAGTTAGGAGGACCTGAGTTCAAATTTGACCTCAGACACTTAACACTTACTAGCTGTGTGACCTTGGGCAAGTCACTTCACCTCAATTGCCCTCCAAAAAGCAAAACAAAAAGATAAAAAAGATAAAAATCTCAGCAGCTGTTTGGCCTGGACTGAACCATAATACCAAGACTAACCAGCAGAAGCTGCCTTTAGGCAGATTGATCATACGTATAAATAGAAGAGTTTCAAGATGTCATCTTCCCTCCATCCCCCTCCCCCAATCCCTAAATCTCCCCTACTGAAATTCAACCATTAGAGATTTATTTATTTGTATATAAAGGCTTTTTGATCTCCAGGTAGGGTCTTGCTGTAAGGGGACAGACTAAATTAAGTCCTTGAAGTGGGGAAGGGTTGCTTGAAGCTAGAGTAAGAGGATATAAAGAATTAATTGCCTACTAGGCACTTGAGCAACTCCTTCCAGAAAGAGCTCTCATTATAGCATAACTTTAGGGAAGCAACCTCGTTTTCCTGTCTTGTTGTAACTCCTGTGAGGAGTGGGGAGAGGTGGGCGGGGAGGAGAAGAAGCATTTATTAACACCTACTATGTGCAAGCATGGTGCTTATTGCTTTGCAAATATTATCTCATTTGATCCTCACAACAACCTTGGGAATTAGATGCTTTTATTATCCCCATTTTATAGATGAGAAAAAAGAGCCAAACAGAGGTTAAAGTGACTTGCCCAGGGTCACATGGCTAGTGTCTGAGGACATATTTGAACTCAGGTCCCTCTGAGATAGAAACATAACATCTAATGGGGTTAAAAATTCTACTCTCTTCAGAAAAAAGTTTCTTAAGTAACATAATCTTTTCCAAATGTTTCAAAACCTCATCCCTGTTTGCCATCACTTAGTTCAACTGACTTTTCTTTGATTTCCTGAAGCCTGAGGTCTTTCTACCTCTCTTTCCTTCCAGCTCTGCCCTGTTACTTCCCCTAAGTTATATTCTTTCCTGGACTTCTAATAAGTATTAGAAAAACAGATGCCAGGGCTCTCTGGGACATCTGATTCACGCTTCCCTTCCCTGCCCTCATTTCTTAAAAATAATGGAAGTGTCTTGGGACATCAGGGAACATGAGTGGTTTGCCCTTTATCAGGCACGACAACCATTCTATTGTCTTTAATAGGAACTAGATGTAAGACCCTTCCTTCTCCCATGCTTCTCAGGGTAGATCAGAAGAACAAGTGGCTCAAGGGGTCTGGGATAAGGATGACAGTGAAGGGGAGGCACAAAAAGGGAAATGGAAGCAGAGGGTGAGGAAGCATGGTGAAGAGGTCTATCACAGGCTGTGGTGGTGGTGGTTCATATTCCAGTGGAAGATTGTTGTTGTTCAATTGTGTCCAACTCTTCTGACTTTTCTTGTCTCCAGCTCCTTTTTCAGATAAGGATGTAGAATTATATTGCTGTGACTCTTTGCAACTGATGTGGGCATCTTGGGAAAAAAGCCCTGGCTTGTCCAATCCTACTTTATAGCCTTGTTCTTCAAATAGAAATGAGGTGTGAGGGCTCTAAACAAGAGATCACTCATTTTAGAAAAGGTGAGGGCAGCTTAAGGAAAACATAGCTCTACTCAGAATACTATGCACACAAAAGCCCATGTTAGAAAACTGGCTCCTGAGGGGAATATCAACTTCAAATTATTTTTTGTTATTGTTCTTTTTAACAATAAGTATCTGAGAATGAATCAATGAAGTTGCCTGTGAATTTACAAAGGATCATTGAGGTTGTCTGTGAAGTAATTTGTTGTTGTTCAGTTGTTTTCAGTCCTTCTGACTCTGTGACCCCATTTGGGGTTTTCTTGGCAAAGATATTGGAGTGGTTTGACATTTCCTTCTCTGGCTCATTTTACTTGAGTAAATCTTGAGGAAACTGAGGCAAACAGGGTTCAATGACTCAGCCAGGGTCACACAGCTAGTAAGTGTCCAAGGCCAGATTCGAACTCAGGAAAGTGAGCCCACCTGACTCCATATCCACTGTGATATAGATTTGAAACTAGAGGAAACCCTAGAAGTTGTAACTTCCTCATTTTTCAAATGAAGAAACTGAGAATCTGGGAGGTGAAGGGACTTGGTCTCAGGTCACATAGATTGTAAGCATCACAGGCAGGATATGGTGTAGTGCATAGGGACCTAGTTTTCGCCAGGAAGCCTTGGATTCAAGTCTTGCCCCTGACTCATCATAGCATTTTGCTCCTGGACAATGCACTTAGCCTGTCAGTACTCTAAACAACTCTCTAAGCCTGCAATTTGCAGAGAACAGGGCCTCCCCTTTTGGTGCTCTCTAGAATAATGAATCCCAGGTCCAATTCGATATCTAATCTGTGATGAGTGGTGCAGAGGAAAACATCATACTTTCACAAATGGGACTTACTTCTACTGCTGCCCTCCTGTACCACTGAGCTACTTTACTTTTCCACCATTGAGTTACTTTATTCATGTATTTATTCTTTGAATCAATCGGAGTTGTGTCTTGTCCAGGGTCACACAACTAATAACTGTCTGAGGCTGGATTTGAACTCGGGTCCTCCAGACTCTGGAGCCAGTTGCTCCATCCACTGCTCCACCTAGCCGTCCCCAGTGAATGACTTTACAATCCTTCCTTTGTGAGCGTGGTAGCAGGAGCCAGAAGGAGGTACAGAGTCCTGTTCACTATCAGGGGAGATTTTTAAACATTTCTGGCACACTGTATCTGATGTGGGGACTGAGGCCAAGCACACAAGCAGCAGCTAGAGGAAGGTCAAAGTCCAGAGAACGATAGAAATGAGCTTTTATTTGTAAAAAGTTACAAAATGATATTGTACAAAAATAAAGTTTGTAGAGAACTTTGGTTGTATAACACAAATGACTGAGACATAGATCAGAGGTGAAATCAGAGCTTCCAAAGAAGTGCACTCCTATTTTAGATGGTAATAATAATAATTAGGATAATTAGAATAATAATGACGATGACGATGATCAGGATGAAAAATCACAAACTTTACCCTTTTGTAGATTAGCTGTATTTAGATCTGCAAAAGTTCAAACCCGCTTATATTATGGAGGGGACACAGGGAATGTGCCCACAGCACTCCCTGAAATATTGCAGCCAGTGTAGACAAAGGCTTTGATTCTAATGTTGCAAGCTAATTTAGGCTGAAACTTTAAAAAAAATCAGCAGTTTACTCTGCACACAATCAATATTATTATCTGAGTGAGGCTGATAATTCTGGGGGTACACTTCTGAATTCTTATAGTAAATTAACAAACAGATTTGTCTCCTCTAAGAGCTACACGGCCTGGCTTTCCCATTCTGCTGGGAGGGATGGGGTCACCCTATCCTTGGCTTCCAATATGGAGGTGCAGGAAGAGCAAAGTATGGGTGGGGAGGAGGAGAATTCAGGTCTCACAAGGATTAGTGTTGGTAGCTGATGGGTTGATTTGCAAAAGAGAATGGCTAATTGGTTGGAAGCCAACTGGAATTCCCAACTCTTTATCAAACCCATTGCTGTTAAAAACTAGACATGTTTTTTCTTGATTAAAAAAACCCTCTTCTGACAAAAATGTAAAAAGTATAAAACCACAATATAGGGCCCAATGTTGTTTTTCTCTACAAATGTACATCCTGATTTAGCTTGTCAGAAAAACCCACGTTAGGGGACACTGGTGAAGATGGATACCCCCTATACTTTCTTTTTCCCTATCGACCAGAATTGTTTCGATCCAACCATATACATGTTTTTGTGGCCAGGCCAGAAGCCTCTGACCTCCTCAGTCGTGTTGTGTTACCCTAGGATTTTACACAAAAGGAACAACTTACTACTTACTGGTCTGAGGTTGTAGTCAAAAAGCTCTTGGGGGAACATGGGACAGTCTGCCTCCTGGAAGGTGACCAATGCAACTGTTTTGATCACAATAGTCAGCATCTGGCTCCCAGCTCAGAATATTTCCTTCTTCAATCGTGTATTTGTGTGTGTGTGTGTGTGTGTGTGTGTGTGTGTGTGTGTGTTGTATGAATGACTCTTGGTAAATCATAACAAAACTGGCTGTTACTGAACATGAACTGTTTACCTTTCAGTTGACATTAAAATCCAGGACTAACTACTAAAAGGCATTATGCCTTTCATATATATTTATGCATATTATAGATAAATATATGTGGAAGGAAAAAAAGCTTAAGTACAACATAGAGTGAAAATTATGGCATGTTTGTTCAGTGTTGGAACAACAGAGAAGTAAAGCCAAGTGCCGTTGGTCTTTGCTCACTGATCTGTGGAAATCATCTGAGAAAGGAGGTATGGGGGTCCCTAAGAAACAATGTTTCTATTCTTGTTTTCAGACAAATGGACGGCAAACAGGTAGATCTACAGAATTGAACCCGGAAGTTTTGTGGAAAAAGGTAAAGTAAGTGATTTTTTTTTTGGCTATCCAAAAATTGTTAATGCTTTTAAAAGCATGGACCCTTGTTCCCAATCTGATTCTTTTTCTTTCTTTCTTTGTATTTTGCAAGCACATTACACTTTGGCACCTTTAGAAAAGAAATTTTAATAAATAAGGGGAAAAAAGAAACTCATTAGTGAACTGTAATAAATAACAATAACTTAAATTTCAATAAATATTCTTCCATATATTTCTGTATCTGAAATGGATGCATTGCATCAAGTACTCTATCTGGCCACTGGCGACCAAGCATCAGTGTAGCGATGATGTGACATTTGTCCAGCTGTAAACTGAAAGAGACCTGTTTGTCTCCTTGTATACCGAGGTGTATCTGGGCTTGTTTCCCCCCTCACTCTCCTAGAAATGTATGCTGCTTAAAACCACAACTCCTTTCCTTTTCCAAGAGTATATAAGGAAAATACTTTCAGGTTTTTTTTTTAGTCAGTGAATACAGCCTGTTAGTTTCTGCCCAATTTCTTGCCACCCAACACACTATGTTAAAGATCAATCACCAACCTGTCCAAGTATACCTTAGGCCTCAACCTCAAAGTCAAAAGGCTGTTTCTAGTGTCTGTTTGTTTTATACATAATATAATTTTTTGGGGGGTGGGAGAGGGGAAAGATGGGAGGAGGGGCAGATATGCCCTAACTGAGTGACAGAAAAAAAATATAACTTCCTGACTTTCAGTAATGACTCTTAATGCCACGTGAGTTTACACCAGCATTGTTTGACTGGTGCAAGCAAACACGTGAAAACAAACCACAGGAGACTAAGTGGTTGTGTTCTCTCAGCACATTCCGAACTGATGATAGGTGATGGTGGATTGTACCAAGTGAAATGACAGTGGCAACACCCATCCAGGAACACTGGCCCTGAGCCGTGATGCGCCTTGAAGTTGCTTTCCTGTAGAAACCAGAGGGCCGTTCTCTCTCTCATCCAGTTGTCTGGAGCTGGATCTCCCTCCACCAGGCTCCCACGATGGCTGTCTTCTGCCTGTTTCTCCTCCTTCATCTCCATCCTTGGTCCTCATTCTCCATTCTGGGCAAACATTTCCTGGGAACCTTGGTCCCTTCCCTTGCACTGTAGCAGGAATGCAATACATAGCCGTCTCCCGGAAACAGAGTCAGATACATCCACACCTTTTAGCGGAATGTTTTTTCAGTATGTGGTAAACCAAGTTATCGTCTAAAAATGACAGATCATCGTCAAAAGCAGTGGGCCGACAACAGGCCTGCCCGACTTTGTCACTCGTCAGCCTTTTCTTTTTGGTTAAGTTTTTTAATATTTTGTCATACGTGGTCTCAGCTGCATCACAAGATCCGCTGCAATATCGAAAAATCAGTTCTTCTTTGGTTTCGTATCCCAAACCCAAGTCAGTCACATTTAAATGTATGGCGGTTAAGACACAGCCTCGGTTTCTGCCCCTCTGTCCCCTCTGCCTCCTTCTATCTGCGTTGGTTACTCCAGCTTGTCTGTTCCTCTCCCGCCGAGGAAACACTTCTGCTTGTTTGTCTGGTGACCTTTTCAGTCTTTTGATTGTGTTGTGAATAAAATCCACAACATCATCCAACTGGTCAGGATAATACTCCGGCATGTTTGCTGTTTTAAAAAAAGAAAAGACACAAGTGTCACACTCAGGAGGCAATAAATAACCACTATCTACGTTTTAACTGGCCTGTGAAGTAGCCTCCTCCCTGAGAAGTCTGGCGGGGGCGGGAAAGATGAGCCTCCCACCTGTGAAGCTGATGGGAGATTCATTTGAGAACTTAGATGTAAAGAATGTTCACACCCTTAAACGGGAAGAAAACCTCACTAAATAAAACTGGTGGAGAGCCGAGAGCAAATGTCCTGAGATGATGGCTAAATGCTTCCCTGTGGAGAATGAGTCCATTCATTGCAGGGCTTGTTTTTGACTAGTGTGAGAGTCACCATTTGCAAAAGAAAAAAGAAAAAAGAAAAAAAAGGGTGAATGAGGAGGTTGGTCTCTGAAAACTCATCTTCCTGGTAGGAAGGGTTAGGACAAGCCACACTGGTCAACCTTATTGACAAGTTTTCTCTAGTTTGGTGCATTGTGCATGATCGAAAAAGCCAAGAAGGAATGAATGCATAAGAAAAGCTGTTTTGGCAGAATAAATGTAGAATTCATGGGCACAACTAAATTTTTTTTATTTATTTTTGACTAGATCTGTGATGTCATAAGCACAGGTAATTCTCAGTGAGGAAATCTTCTCTACCAACACAGGATGGCACCTGCATGATCTCTCCTAGTCATATATAGTTGTGTGGGATACTGAGAGGTTAGGTGGGGATTGGGGTGGGCAAGAAACTTGAACACCCTCTTCCTACCTCCGAGGCTACTTTTCTGTCCGTTATTCCACATAAGACACCCTTACCTTAAAAAGCTCAAGGAGAAGCCCCAGAGAGTGGAAAAGAGCCAAGGTCACAGACAGGTAGATAGTGGTAGAACTAGGTAACACCATGCATGCAAACAGAAATAAAATATACAAATCCTTAGGTGAGTTGGTAGGTGGGTGTAGAAGAGCTGGACTGGTGTTTTGCTTCTTACTGGGTTTCCGTGTGACTAATGGACACAGCCAAGGACAGAGAGCCAGGGATTCTGGCTTCTGTTTATAGCAGTCTCGCTGACTTCCTGTGCAATCTGAGGTGAGTAATGCAGCTCTCAGCCCTGGCTTTTTGAGCTGCACAGCCAGGACAGGGGCTGACTTCACAGTGGGCTTACATGGAATGATGAAATGATGTCTTTGAGAGGTTTCAGATCCTTTGATAAGGTCTGCTATTAAAAACCATAGTTTATTACTTGTTCTGTGCAGACACAGGGAAGCTAGAGAGCATTCAAGAGGGGGCAAACAGGATGGTGAGAGAGACCAAGGATCAGAAAAGAGAAATTAACAATAGTAATAAAATATATGCTTACTATGTGTCAAGCACTTTACTGTTATTCTCTCATTTGATCCTCACAACAGCCTTGGGAGGTAGATCCTATTATGATTCTCATTTTTTATAGATGAGGAAACTGAGGCAAACAGAGGTTAAGTGCCTTGCCCTGCATCACACAGCTAGTAAGTATCTGAAGCCAAATTTGAATTCAGGTCTTCCTGACTCCAGGTCTGGTGCTACCTAACTGCCCCCAATAGGCATGTTTATCTTGGACAAGACATATGGGGAGACCTGAAGCTGTCCTCAGGTATTTGAAAGGCTGCCTTACAAAGAGGAGATTAAATAAGTTCCCCTTGACCCAAGCAGGCACAAATAGTAGCAAAGATTGGGAGGTGCAGAAAGGTAGATGTAGGCTTGATGGAAGGACAAACTTCCTAATGAGAGCTCAGGAGGGAACTGGTCCCCTCTCCCTGGACATCATCCGGCAGAAGTCCGACCACCACTGGCTGAGGATTTTGGAAAGGGAATTCCTATTTGGTTACGCCTTGGAGCAGGTAATCTCTTTTGACTTTTAAATTTTGAGGCTTGTTTGAGTTTTACTTGAGTTGACCAGGTTCAACTAAGAAAAAGAAATTCAAACGAGTTGAATACATTTATAAGAACAAGGGACATGTATACAGCACCTTGAGGTTTACAAAGTTCTTGCCACGGGTGGGGAGCCTACAGCCTCAAGGTCACATGTGGCCCTCTAGGTCCTCGAGTGTGGCCCTTTGAATCCAAACTTTACAGAACAAGAAGTTTGGATTCAAAAGGCCACGCTCGAGGACCTAGAGGGCCACATGTGGTCTCTATTACAGGTATTACTGGTCCCATTTTACAGGTGAGGAAAGTAGGGTTTAGAGATTGACTGGCTTACCCCTGGTCATGCAGCTAATGTATGTTAGAGTAGGATTTGAATTTACCGACTATGGGGTTCACCATGGCTGTGGGATGGATTCTTTTTCTTTTTTTTCTCCTGATTGTAATGTTTGAGTTTGCTCTCAGGCTTACGTTATGTGTTGAGATAAAAAAGGCCTAAATTAATTCCACTTGTTCAAAACTGCAATCAGGACCATCACCGCTTTGCATGACCATCTTAGGGTACTACCAATAAACTTGTAAGGATATAACCAGATTCATTCTAACACAGACCTTTATGGATACTGACTATTTCTTCATTAGCATTAAATGGTGTGGTGTGGTGGCTGATTTTGGAGTTAGAAGGATCTAGATCAGGGGTGGGGAACCTGGGGCTCAAGGTCCTCAAGGATCACACTTGAGGACCTAGAGGGCCACATGTGCCCGTGAAGCTGTAGGTTCCCCACCTCCAATCTAGGTGCAAATTCTTCCAGATCCTCTGTTTCTTTGTTTGTAAAATGGGGATAAAAATACTTGTGTTGCATCTTTCACAGGGTTGTTGTACTCTAAAATACTATGCATATTATGTGATAATAATAACCATTATTGTTAGTACAACCTGTTTATTGATATAACAGGTCCCACCTATTCTGTCGCATAAAACAAAAGCCTAAACTTTTCTAGCCTCCAATGCATAGTATAAGAAATGAAAAGGGCAGACATTGTGTGATTTCTCCAACATTCCTTGTTCATTTGATTCTGAAGACTATTATTCTGCATCTATTACACTGGAATCTATGAGAAAGTTTTTATGCCTTCACTTTCCTTTAAAGAGTGGAAAAATTCATATCCTATTGAGAAATCTTTATTTTTCTAGGATTTTAGTTCTGGAAGAATGGACCTTCGAGGCCATCTGGTCCCATCCACTCATTTTAGAGATGAGAATATAGGCTCAGGGAATTACTTCCCTGAGTGACATGTGCTCAAGGTCACACGAAGTAAGTGGTAAACCTGAGACTCGAACCTAGAGCTCCTGATTTCCAAATTCAGGGCCGTTTTGGCATTTAACAATGCTAGTGTCTCCTTCTATCTCCCCCCACCCCCACCCAACTCCCTATGTCAGCCCAGGCCCACAAGTGGCATCTTGCTAGAGAAAGATCTCTCCTCCTTGTGGAAACTCTGAGCTTGACATATGTCGCATGTATTGTCAGACAAGGTTTAATGATGGGTTGGTTTCTTTTCTTTCTTTTTTTTTTAAATCTTTGTTCCAAAGGATGGGAGAAGAAAGTAGGGGTAGGGTATGTGTGGAGGGGTGGGGAGAGGATATTTTCAGAAATAAATGTGATGCAGAAACAAAAGGCGTTAACAAAAAGTGGAATAACAGTTTAAAATAATTTAAAAGTTAAAGTAAAAAAAAAAAAAGAAAAACTGAGCAAGAGAGAAAGGTCTGCCACTATATTGCCCCTCAACCCAGGGCAGGGCCTGGTCCCAAGGTCATCTTCAACACTAGACCGCTCACATCTTAGGGATACGTACTCTTCCTTCCAGTTTCTGTGTCTTGCACAAATGTCATATTCTAAGTCTTTATGTCTATAAAGGACTTTGCAAATGCTAAGGTGCTATATAAAGGTGACCTATATCCATCCATTCTAGTAAATGATAAAAATGTTGAACTAGACAGAGCTCTTCAGCATACCACTAGAAACTTCCCCCAAGGTGACACCAATCCATCAATCAGCATTTATGGTATTGGTATAGTTACTAAATAAATTCTGAATTTACTTAAATGTACTATCTTTCATCACAAAGCTCTATGTTTTTTCCCTGAAGAGATTTTATTACCTGACAATGATATAACCCAAATATACTTTGTCTACATTAAAGATCTTAATTCCTAGGGATGCTTTCAAATCCCAAATCATTATGTGTGTGTATGTATATGTATATGTATACACAAACATATATATAAATGTATATATACATACATACACACACATATATAGATATATCGTTATTTAGAAAAATATTTAACTGAACTGGTTAGTCAGTGTTAGCAAAGAGAAACAAAGATGAAGATAATCTAGTATATGTGAATCAGTAATTAAACACTCAGGTAAGACTACCAGGTCTGTAGAATTTTTCTTTTTACTGAAGCAATTCTATCAAAAGAGAAAAAAGATATGTACTTGGTTTCACTCCTTCTTGGTGAAACCATGTTTGTTCCTAGTAATCAATATTGTCTTTTTCAAGTGTTCACAGGACCACAGATCTGGAGATGAGAGGGAACATGGAAGTCTAGTTCAAACCTCAGGAGGTCCAGAGAGATTAAGAGGCCCAAGGTCACATAATTAACAAGAAGTTATACAACTAGCATTTGAACTCTGGTCTAGTTACTCCAAGTTCATCACTTCAAATTCGTCACTCCTTCTACTGAAGCACACATAAACCTTCCATTTTTCATCCATCTCAAAATTTTATAGGTACTAATACAACTCACTGCTCCATTATTGCTAGAATTTACACCTCCTCCTCCCAAACCTTTAGAAATCTGGGGTAGTGGGGCAGCTAGGTGGTGCAGTGAATAGAACACTGGCCCTGGCATCAGGAGGACCTGAGTTCAAATTCAGCCTCAGACACTTAACACCAACTATGTGACCTTGGGCAAGTCACTTAACCCCAACTGCCCTGCCTTCCCCCTCCAAAAAGGCCCCCCCAAAAAATAGAAATTTGGGGTAGTGCGATGGTTTTCTGGTACCTTTCTCATTATCCATACCTTTAAAAGATGGCCAACAGTGGGGGTAACATGAGAATTCTCTCATTGGGGGCTCAATTTTACTCTTTCACTGTCTCCTCACAAGTTTGGGGATTTAATGCCCTCTTAATCGTGCTTTTCCCATACCCTTTCTAGTCTAAGGATCATTTTCCTTGATAAGAGTGTTGAATATTTCCATTTCGCCTCTCATTTGTTAATGTTATATATGATATAAATGTTAGATTATGTTTCCCCCCAAGCAGAGTGGCCAGTCTCTCCCTCTTCTACTTTGAACATAGCTGTCAAAGCCCTTTCTGATGGGCCTACCATTTTATCGCAAGCCTTAGCTGATTTTCGGCTTTAGTGTATACATCTTTTGTATTCCGGCTTGGTTACCTGCCCCTGCTTCCATCTTTTCTAAATGTCCTTTTAATTTAGGAGCTTATCAGCCGGTGTTTCTTTAGATAGTACTACCCCATAAGAATCCTCTGTGACCAAATTGTTGGAATTTCCTTTTAAAGATCCTCCTATACCTTCTGAACTAGCTTCTCTATTAGACTTCCTGGTGATAAGATTATGCTTCTCATTTCTCTGAACTTTTTGAAATATATTTTCCCAAAATCAGTTGCTCATTTATCACCTAAAAATTATCTTGATTTTAGGCACTGATCTTAAATGATTTGATGAGATCAAATTTACATTTCATTAAGTATATTGTATCTCACAACTGGGGATGACAAAACAGAACAAATTACTAGGGGAAACAAATAATCCTTAGCCATTCCCCAGAGCCCCCAGACTCCACAATGAAAAGTTATTTCAAATAGCTACCACCTTGGTATAGGCCCCTCATCACCCCATGCCTGGCCTCCTTTTTGGTTGGACTCCCTGCCTCTAGTCTCGTCCCACTCAAGTCCTCCACTCAGTTGCCAAAATGATCTTCCTAAAGTACAGGTCAGACAATGTCAACCCCCCTACTCAATAAACTCCAATGATTCCCTATTACCTTCAGGATCAAATATAAAATCCTGTTTGTCACTTCACGACCTGGCCCTACCTACCTTTCCAGACTTCTTAACTTTATTCCCCTCCCTGTACTTTATAATCCAGTAAAACTGGCCTGGTTTCTCCCCTCCCACCTCTGAAATCACCTCCCATTTTCATTCAATAGTTGTTTTCATGTTGTCTCCTCCCTTTGATTGTGATCTTCTTGAGAACAGGGACTTCATTTTTATCCTTCTGTTTATCTCCAATGCTTAGCATTATGCCTGGCCCATAGTTAGCACTTAATCAATGCTTCTTAACTGACAAATACTCCCTCTCTTTATTCTTGGGATTTACCACCCGAAAAAAGCTCACAAAGGGACCTGTACCCCACAGGATGATGTATTTTTCATATTTTCATTCATGCTTTTTGTTTTCACATCACATCCATTTTTAAGTATATCCCTTCCCTCCTCAGTTACCCATCTCTTGTCACAACAATTTTAAGAAAGGGGGAAAAAAGCAGTTCAGTAAAATGACCCAACATATCTACCAAGTCTAATAGTATTTGAAATATTCCACATCCAGGGCAACATTCTTGAAAAGATAAATGTGCAAGAGGGGAATCACAGAGATGTACTTACTAGCTATATACTTCTTAGGAAGAATTTTTGGTCAAGACTCTAACACACTTTGATTTTTACATAGCAAAACCTACTGTAACAAGTCATGAAAGGGCATAGATGAGGTGTTTTCTGGGAAGACTCATGATTTGAAATATGTTTAATAATTAGCTACCAAAGAGGAAATAAATAAAAGTGTTGCCTGCATAAAACAAAGCAACAGCTTCCTCATCTGTACAATGAGAGGGTTGGACCATATGACCTCTATCTAAGGTTTCAGACTTAAATCCTATGATCCTATGAAAACTCCACATATAAAAATGTGAAATCATAAAATGGATGACAGGTAGTAGTTAATGACATTTAAGAAGAATTCTTTACTTTACAAAAGGATTCACCACCCATTCCCATATTTAAGTGATGACTTGTAGGACCAAGAGAAGTTAGAGTCAACATGAGATTCATTAGGAAGAAAGATAAAAGCATTTCTGAAATTTTAATGCTAGTGACTGGGGAGAAAATTGATTTTTGTTTTTGAGAAAATTGATTTTCAAAAGTTCATTTTGGAATAGTTTAGGAACATATCTTCTGTAAACCTTATTGGAGAAAAATTAAGTCACTCCCTGCCAATACGGTGGTAATGTGAATCAGCATTTTTTCAGTCCCTAATGCATGTTCAGAACTTCCAAAGGCACTCCAAGAACTCGTAAAATTTTTATTTTATTTTTTGATTTCGAAGGATAATTCTGCTTTAAAATGTACTAAGAGAGACTATAACAGGGCTGGTCTCCAAATGGCCTGAAATATCACATAGCGATCTGAATATGACAACATGTCTAGGCTTTAATAATAACATCTCTGTAACCATGGTTCTGGAGTGACCCTTTGGCCCACAGAACAAATTATAAACATTTGCTCAAAGATGAAATATCAAAGTGGATGTCTACAGTATGTGAAATAATGAAGCCAAGTTAGGGGCATGATGGCTTGCTCCTTCTAAAAATCATGACCACTGCTTGATTTTTTTGATTTTGGCTTAGGGGCTTCATTTGTTTATTAGGAAATAAGATAGGTGGCGTTCCTTCCTTTCCTTCCTCTCTTCCCCCTCCCCCTTACTTAGAATTCCAAGGAAAAGAGCTTTAATAATTAAAGACAGCAGCTCTCTTTTTATCCGGGTTAGAGATCTAGAAATGTGAAGATCCAAATCATTCCTAGTGCTCCCTGTTCTGGTGGACTGACAACAGATTATCAATGCTATGTTAGTCAAATGTACTTTACACTCTAAGTGCAGACTTGCATCATACCAATCTCATTGATTTTGTTTACCTGCCCATCTAAGGGGGGTGGGAGGAAAGGTCAAATTCCAAGATATGATTGTTCTTATGGAACTAATGGTTTATTGTATCCTTTGCTGAAAAATGTAATCAATAGTCAGTATGTATACTCAAAGACTTGCATTAATATTAACTTTGGAAAAGAGATAAGGACCAACCATAGCATTTAAAAAAAACCCACTGTTCTAACAAAAGGTCTGTTCTTTCCACTTTTACTCCTGACAATATGAAGCCTGAATTGGTGATCACTTCAGAACTCATTAAAGGAAACCTTGATGTACTGATATCAGTTGGGGAGATAGGGGTGAGGTTATGGTTAGCTAGTCACCCACTTCCACAGAGGCCTTGTTATATGAATTTTTATGAGTCTACTACCATGGATTTTGTAGAGAGAATTTGGGGCTCAATTAGGCTTTTTGGAGGCAAATACTTTTTTTTTTTGTCTTTTTCTCCCTGGGACCTAGGAAAGTGCCTTGCAAGTGATAGGTGCTTAAGAAATTGTTTCTTGAGTTATTATGTCCAGGAGAAAATCTCAGTTGGATAAAATGAGAAGCCCATAGATGTGCATTCTACTAAATGAGCGGTTCCTTACCCTTTCTGTGTCATGAACCCCTTTGGCAATCTAGTGAAGCCCTTGGACCCTTTCTCAGAATTGTCTTTTTAAATGCATAAAATAAAATACATTAAATTTCAAAGAAAATCAACTTTATTGAAATACAGTTATCTATCTATCTATCTATCTATCTATCTATCTATCTATCTATCTATCTAATTTAAAGTTCACAAACCCTAGGTTAAGATTGGGAAGAAGAAGGAGAATTTGATTTGAATTAATTCCTCAAAGTAAGTTACTTAAGATAGCAGTGCTTTCTGTCTAGGTCCTGGCATGCTGTCCAGACACTGAAAAATGCTTATTAGTATTAAATAGTGTTGATGGTAAGATGTTTGCAAACTTAAAAAAAGGAGTCTAAAAAGGCCTAATACCTGCTCATTTCCCAAATCCGCTATGATAGAATCTGTTGGAAAATGTGTTCACTAATTTGGGAAGAAAGCTTTATACATACCAAAATGATAAAATGCACTTAAGCCATGATTCAGAGAGCATCCAAATATTTGGGCATTTTTCTATTTTAAAATGTTTTCACTTTGATGCATTGATAGCATAAACATAGTGTTACTTTAACAAATGAAACCTTTTGGCACGGCAGGGTTTCAGGGGGCACTCTGCCCTTGACTGATGAAGGAGAAATGGAAACTCTTTGCCTCAATAACAAAGGCTTGAAGAGTGCGTTATTTTGTAAAGACAATGCTATTTTACAGGAACAACTTTAAGGGCTCAGTGAACTTCCTGAAATGGTCATACTGAAAACAAACAAACAAACAATTAAAATTAGAGTAATCATTCTCAGGAGCTAGCTGGAATTGGGTGATGTCTGTCAACCTTCAGAGAAAATGAGCTTTTCAGATATTATTTTTCTCTTTTAAAAAGTGGCTTAAAAAAGTCCAAAACTCTCTGAGGTCAAAGACATAATGTTTTTCATTGTTTACTAGTCATAGTATCCATAACAATGAGGGTTTAATCATTGGAGTTGCTTTATGTTCATATCCTGTTGCCCCTCATTCTCCAGATTCTAGGTCGATTAGTCATAAACTGTTGTCATCTGATGGAGGGAAACCCTTTAAAGATGGAGGCAAGACTTCTTCAATTTACTGCCCAAGTGTGGAAGAGACATGTGGTTGGTCTCTTCCCAGGGTTCAGGGTAAATAAGAAAGAGGATATGATTGTGTATTTGGATTTTACATGGCAGAAGTCTCTGTAGTTGAAAACAATCCAATGTTATTGCTCCATGGCCAGGAATAGGGCAATGATTCTAGCCCTGGGTACAGGAGAATCTCGGGAAGGGAGAGTCCTCTCTTTTTCTGTCCATTTTCATTGGTGTTTTATTAAGGTGTGCTGCATCCTTATGAGGTAAATAAGGGCAAGCATTTGGGCATCTTGGGGGTATGTTGAGGTCTTAAGCTCTCACAGAGCAAGGACCCCGTCTGAAGTAGTCCCCAGCTGGTGTCCAGCTTAACAGGCTACACGATTACAGTTATAGTGAGGGCAAATTAGACAAGGGGCCATTCCAATTTATTTCATCTGATTTGCCTGTGAGAGAGAGAGGGAGAGAGGGAAGGAGAGAGAGAAAAGGATAGAGGGAGAGAGGGAAAGACAAGAGAGAGATTGAGAGAGAGACAGAGACAGAGACAGAGAGACAGAGAGAGACAGTGAGAGAGAGAGAAAGAGAGAGAGAGGAAGGGGGAGAGAGAGAGAGAGAGAGAGAGAGAGAGAGAGAGAGAGAGAGAGAGAGAGTGTGTGTGTGTGTGTGTGTGTGTGTGTGTGTGTGTGTGTGTGTGTGTGTGTGTGTGTGTTCTTAAGCAGAGCCAAGAGGGAGAAGAGCAGCAAAGTGGAAACACCAGATGTTTGGGCTCAGTCTGATTTAGCTGCTTTAAAAAAAAAAAAAACTAGACCCAACCTGCTTCCCTAGTAAAGTAAACACTGCTTTTTAAACAACATATAAAAAGAATGCAGGTACTGATGATGTATGAAAAACGAACAAGTAACCCATCTATGCATTAGTAATCTAAATCTTCGTTAACATTCCTTGAAGGCAGTTCCCTAGCTGAGAAGCCCCCACCAGCGACACTCTTTTGCACACAGTTTGTTCTACTTCAAAATATACCAAGGACAAGTAATGCTTGTCTTTTTATACATAATTATTTCAACCAGAATGGATGAACTTGGCTTGAAAGTCCTATTACATGTGCACCCCAGGTGCACTATGCATGAATGTTGTTTTCTTCATTAGAATGGAAGTCCCTTAAAGACAGGGCATGGTTTTTTTTCTTTGTATCCCCAGCACTTTGCAAAGTGCTTTGTATAGAGTAAGTGTTTAATGACTGTCTACTGAACTGAATTAAGCAAAAGTAACACATGCTAAGGGCTTATGCAAAAGATAAATGAGAAATGGGTTCTCTGCTTTACAAGACGATTCACTATTTGACTGTTCTAAATGTCAAAAGTCCTTGATGCATTTAAAACTGGTATGATTTACATATATCTGATGTATATACAACCTTTCAGGACCCATTGAAACAGGATGCCCTGATACTTATGCAGTATGTGTCACGTTGAACTACAAGCCTTTGCTGGCGGAATTCCAGGCAGAAAAGGAGAGCAGTCACTCTCTACCTTCTTCCTGGACAACTTGAGAAAAAACTTCTGGTAGAGGAAATAGGTGAAAATAACCAAAGCATAAGAAGGAGTGTACTGGTAAATTTTTAACAACTGATTCTCAGAAAAAAAAAAAAAAAGAATTTACCTGGACACCTTTGAATTAAATCTACATTATTGTTTCTTCCTCCCTTTCTTTAAATCTAGATAATCAACAAAATCAGAAATCAACCCTTGATTTATAGTATTAGCTGATTTCTGAGGTGTAAATTTATTTGATGTTTGAGCTGTCTGAAGCTCTCCTCAGAAATATCATTTTTAGGTCCCATTGTCTCTAAAGGAAAGGAAGAAAATGTTCTAGACTCAAAGGACCCAGGTTAAAATCTCAGCTCTATGCTTACTGCCTGTATGACCTGGGGTAAGTCGCAATCTCTCTGTGTCTCAGTTTCCTCATCTGTAAAGATTAAGGAGTTGGACCAGAGCATCTATGTCTTGCTTTAGAGCTTTGATCCCATGATCCCTGAAGGAGTTTCTTGACCCTGTGCCCTCAGGCTCTTTCCCATGCCTCTGAGAATGGCTTTTCCATTTCCCCAGATATATATGGCAAGTCTGATGCAGTTCCAGGGATATTCGGAGTCCTTGCTGGGGCTTGAGAGGAGGGGATATTATCCTTCAGTAATGCCTCAAAGACTGGTTAGAATCTCACCGACAAAGTAGTGGGCTGGAATGTACTGAAGCCCAACTTTATTTTGGTGGGTTTTATAATTTCTCTCAGTAGGAGAGAGACTGCCACCTGCTGCTTCATCCACAGCAGGCCTGGCAATTGGCTGCTATGGGAAATATGGCCACTCTGTGCTAGCAACAAGAGGCTTTAAACTTTGTTTGCATAATAACTCTTTTGGCTACTCTTTTGAAATGAATACAACACATTTTCTTCACACCAGCCCATTTTTTTATGCCTTTATTGAAACAAGAAGCAGCATTATATAGTAAGAAACATGAGGGCTGAGTTCTTGGCCCAATTCTGCTTGGGCGCGTTGCTTAGCTGGGCTAAGCCTCAGTATCCCCAACTGTAAAATGAACCACGTGCTCTGTAAGGGTTCTTCTAGTTCTAATGATCTATGACTCCTTTAGTTCTCTCTTTAAAAATATCACACATGCTCAACTTCCCATTTTCTCAAAATTTCAAAGGACTTTTCCTTACTCTTCTGCTTTCAAAATTTTTATGATGCATTCAGCTTGCTGTTGGATGTGAGACCATGGCTAGGAATCACCAACTGTGGTCAACATGGGGATTTAACTGTAATCTGAATAAAATGAATTATGCCTTGCTATTGTCTGACTTCCAGGAATTTCTCAAACTCCCAGCACTAAGAAGAACATACCACACATTCTAGCTAATAGGATTACACATCCAGAAAGGGAAGAGATCTTGAAAGATCTTGAAAATCCAAACCCCTCTCTTCTCCCAATTTTAGGTAGGGGGAAGGGAATAAGCATTGATTAATCACTTACTATACATAGGTGCTGTGTCAAGCACTTAACAAATATTATCTCATATGATTCTCAAAACAACCCTAAGGGGTAAATGCTATTGTGATTTCCATTTTACAGTTGTGAAAACTGAGGCATAAGCTAAGTGACTTGCCCAGGTTAATGCCGCTAGTAAGTGTCTAAGGCTTTAGTGAACTAAGGGCTTTCTGACTCCAGGCCCAGAACCACTGTTCCACCCTGTTGTCCCTTTTCTCATTTTTCTGATGAGAAAACCCCGAGGCCTAGTGAGGCCAAGTGATTTACTCAAGGTTACACAGGTATTAAGCATCAGAATTAGGCTATGTGAATTCGCATCTTATGGCCCCTGAGCCACTGGTCTTTCCACTGTATTAGGCTTCCTCTGCTAATCAATGTGAGGCAGCTAGGTGGTACAGTGGATAGGCTAGCCTGCAGTCAGGGAGACTCATCATCTTCCTGAGTTCAAATCCAGCCTCAGACATTTACTAGCTGTGTGACTTTGGGCAAGTCACTTAACCTGTTTGCCTCAGTTTCCTCATCTGTAAAATGAGCTGGGGAAGGAAATGGCAATCCCCTCCAGTATCTTTGCCAAGAAAACCCCAAATGGGGTCACAAAGAATCAGACATGACTGAAAAATGATCAAACAAGAAGCTTGATCAATGACTTCACTCTGGTAGTGTTCTCATTCTCAGAAAGAATTCTGGAAACTTTTGGGATCTGCTATCATTTCAGGGTTTAAATTTTGTTTGCCACTTAACTGATAGGCCTTTGAAAGATCTACAACTCTCAATGCACCAGATGTGAACAGCTCAGCAAACAGTGCTAGTGGTTTCTCACCTATACTTAACTAGAGTTTTCTGGTTCTAGATTGATCCCTAGTTAACTGGAGGGGCTCAGGAACAAATGCATCTTCCTAGGAACCATTATTCGTCGCTACAATTTGCTAATTTATTGTGACCATTGAGAAAGCTACCGGCAAGCTTTCGGCATGACCAGTGGTTTGTTGACCACAAGGCATGACATTGGTTTATTTGAAAAGTATTTGCTTTGTAAAAACATCAGTGTTTTGTTGGTTTAAAAGCATTTCTGGATTCTCTCAAGCCCAGAAAACAAAAGCAGTTAGAATGCAAATAATTTAACAGTATAGTGCTATAGCGATGGAAAGAGTCTTCGGAAGTCACTGAAATGGTATTTATTTACATTAGTTCCATCACCCTTTTGCTAAAAACACCTCTGCCTCCTGGCCATAGACACAACCTCTTAATCTTTATAACCAAGCTAAGAGAAAGTAAGCATCTCCCTTAAAAAAAAAAAAGGCCAAATTTCAGAGGTGGAAGGGCCCTCAGAGTGCTTGTCGTTCAAGCTGTACCCAGACACAAATTCTGTCCATGGAGGGCATCCCTGACAGGTTCATTCAGCTTGATGACTTGTAGTTAGGAAGCTCCATGACTTCCCTTTCTGATGTACCACCATTTTACTTTCGTATCACTCCGATGACTAGAAAGTTTTTTCTCATATTAAGACAAAATCTGCCTCTCTGTTACTTACAATAAATGCCCTGGAATGCTTCCCTAGCAGCACAGATCACCACAAAAACCAAAATTGGGGATAGTGAAGTTATATTAATTTGGGAGATCCAAGGTCTGATTGTAATTTGGCTTTCTCTGATTTCTGAATATGTGGCCAATTCTTTATCTCCCTCATAACAGTGCGATAGCAAGGCAGCATGGTGCTTCTGGGTAAAGGATCTTCATTTTCTTTTTCTTTTTTTCTTTTTGGAGGGCAATTGGGGTTAAGTGACTTGCCCAAGGTCATACGGCTAGGTTTTTATGTTAAGTGTCTGAGGCTGGATTTGAACTCAGGTCCTCCTGACTCCAGGGCCGGTGCTCTATTCACTGTGCCACCTAATCACCCTTGGGATCCTCATTTCCCTGTTTAGAAGTTAGCAAAATATGCAACAGGGTGTGTACTTGTTGGCATCTATCATCATCATCATCATCATCACCATCACCATCCTCCTCCTCCACCTGATAAGTTCTAATAAAACCCCAGCCAAAGATTTTAAACATACTCAAGGATGTAATGAGCACCAAACATAAAAAGCACTCATACTATGCAGTGTTCAACTGCCCTTATAAAACATGGTGATTTGGAAGGAAGAACAGTTTCACAGTAAAGTTTACAGAGTAACCTCCCCTCTCCCAAACCACACTACCACCAAATCCCTAGCACTATTAACCAAATCAACTGAGTAGAGTAGAAAACATAGTCAAGCCTCCTCTCAAAACCCTCTGCTGCCCCTTTATCCTCTGCCCAGTTCCCTTTCCTTCCCAGCACACGCCCCTGTCCCTTCCAAGCTTATTCTGGCTTGCTCCAGAGTCCAGTGGTTCTCAACCTTCCTAATGCCGTGACCCTTTAATACTCGTATGTGGGTGTATCTGCCTGGAGACGGATAAAGGAGCGGTGTTTCGGTTCCTAAAACCATTGCAAATATGTGTTTTCTGATGGTCTTAGGCGACCCCTGTGAAAGGGTTGTTTGACCCCCAAAGAGGAGAGCCGCTGCTCCAGACCTAGGGAACAGCTGAATCAGACAGGAGGGAATGGGGTCCTGGAGGAACTGAGCAAACAAGACAGGGGAGATGGGGGATCGGAAGTGGATGCATGGCAATGTTTTTCATAATGGGAATGGTTTGATGGGCGTAACATCATCATCTGATGAGTGAGCTTTTTGGAAAGTAAGCCCAGGAGTCTCCAGTTAATCAGATCACAAGTTACATCCAAATCCATGCTATCTACTTGACAGAAGTTAAAAACACCCACTAAATAGACTCAGAAGCCTCAGAGTTCTAATATTACAGCAAGTTGCACAACCTCTCTGCCTTGGTTTTCTTTTTTTAAAATTGGAAGAATTGTCTCATTGGTATTTTCACAATCCTGGCTCCTTTTCAAGACTTTAAACTTGTAAATTGTGAGGGAGCATGTCTCAGTATTATGTAAGCGCAAAATTCTCACAGTCATGATTTGAGGAATGATGGGTACTGGTGTTCAAGTCTCTAATCTCTCAAAGGATTTTTTTTGGCTTGAGGGGAGAAATGCTTTGAAAAAAAATTCTCTTTATTGCTGAAGTAGAATTGCCCCGACATCTCTCATTTCTGTTGTTGTTTTTCCATTCCTTTTATCATTCCCTTCTTGTTGTTATTCAGTCATGTCCGATTCTTTATGACCCTATTTGGGGTTTTCTTGGCAGAGAGACTGGAGTGGTTTGCCATTTCCTTCTCCACCTCATTTTACAGATGGGGAAACTGAGGCAACCAGCATGAACTGACTTGCTAGTCACACAGCTAGTAAGTGTCTGAGGCCATATTTGAACTCAGAAAGATGAATCTCCCCCACTCCAGGCCTGGCACCCTATCAACTGTACCACCTACCTCCCTGAGGGCAAGAACCATTTTTTTTTTAGTAACCTGTCAGTGTGCTAGGTATACAAGATGATAAGTTTAGAGTTCAAAGAAACCTTAGAAGTAATGTATGCCAACCTTTTCATTTTACTGAGCCTCAGACAGGTTAAGTCACTTGCAAGGTCACAAAGGGAGAGAAGTGGTAGTCTGGATTTGAACACACATCTTTTGACTCCAAATCGTTTCACCAAGGGGCAGCCAGATGACGCAGTAGATAGAGCAACAGGCCTGGAGTCAAGATTTGAGTTCAAATGTGACCTCAGACACTTACTAGCTGTGTGACCTGGGGCAAGACACTTAACCCTGGTTGCCTCAGTTTCCTCATCTGTAAAATGAGCAAGAGAAGGAAATGGCAAACCCATCCAGCATCTTTTCCCAAAAAAATCCCAAATGGGATCACAAAGAGCCAGACACAACTAAAAAACACATAAACAACTTTTCACCACACCAATCTGCCTGCTTGACTTTCTGCTCTTTTGCTGGAAAAATCCCGATCACTACCCTAATTCCTCACTTCAGCTTTGTCTGTGGAGATCATTTATCCCTCTCACAGTTATCTATCTCAGGTACAGGATTGCAAGAGAATTTAAATCAATTCACGTTTCTCAGCACCACATTTCCTGATTTATACTTTGGAACAAGCGGCAAAATAATAATGGAATGACGTGTCTCAAATGTCCCAAATAAAAATCATTCGTTGGACCTAAAAGAAAGTGAATATTCTCCGCCCTCCTTTCTGTTTACTTTTTGTTTGGTTTTTCTGGAAATCCGTGTTTGGGGTGGGGAGGGGGGGGGGGAGAAGTAGAATGTCCTTTTGCAAAGCAGATGTTTGTGTTTTCTTACTCTTCTGGTTAAGGGAGAAACGGAGGGAGGCACAGGGCTGGTAAGCCGTGGTTAAGGATGCTGCTGGTGAATGTTTAGAGTTATTACAGACTTTGGAGAACCAAAGTTCTTTTTGGAAAGCTTGCAAGATTTGGCAGTTAGATGGTGCCGTGAATGGAGTACTGGACCAAGAATTAGGAAAGACCTGAATTCAAATGTTGACTTGGGCATTTTACTAGTTGGGTGGCCCCATGCAAGTCACTTAACCCCAGACTCAGTTTCCTCATCTGTAAAGTGAGGATAATACCTTACAAGATTGTTGTGACGTTCAAATGAAATAACATGTATAAAGCACTTTGCAAATCTTAAAGGGCGACATAAATGCTGGTTATTATTACCAACTATTATTCTTCAGAGGAAGGGCATTTTGGGGAATCATAGTAGCAGGGATGGGAAATCATTTCTGTGGAACTTCCTTTCTTGTCTGGCCCCAAAGAGCTCATTTAGCATTAGAACAAAACCTACCTTCTAAAATCCTTTTTAGGTATGCTGAGTGATGGAGTCAGAGAGATGAGGCTAGAACACCAGCTTGTCTACTTACTGCTCTGTAAAGGGAGGGGAATTAACTGATCCCCAGCTTCCTTCCAGCTCTGAATCTATGACCCTATGACGCTGACTTCCCTAGGCCTGATTTGTAAAATGAGGAAGGTTGGATTAGGTGATTTCTATGCAGTCTCTTTCCAGTTCTAATTCTGTCTTATGCTGTCAGGTTTCATTTTAATTTCACTTGTTTAAGCGTTTTAGTAAACTGATTTACCAGAGGCTTATTAAAAGAGGAATACAGTTCATAAAAATAATCTTCAGGATCCTTCTGACAATATGTAGGTGAAGTCATCTCTGGGGACACCCTGATGTTGAACGGTCCCCATTAACGTGTGATCTCCCCAGTCCCCTTTGCTGGGTCATCATCAGTATGGAGCCTCCTCCCTCTGGGTGTTCTGGACCCTCTTCTCTGCTCTCTGCATTCTCTCCCTCGGCTAGCTCCTCATTCACATCATGTGGCTTTAATTTTCATCTCCATACAGGTAATTCACAGGTCTCTCTCTTAAATACCAATCCCCACATCACCACCTGCCTATATTGGGCATTTCAACCTGAATCTCCAGCAGGCATAGCAGACTCAAGTCCAACACAGAATTCACTCCAAACTCAGCTCTTTTGCCAAAGGCACCACTATCTTTCCACTCATGTTCACAACCTCTAATTCATCCTTGTTAACTCCTCACTCTCTCTTCACCTCACATATCCAGTCACTCACCAATTATTGTCAATTCTACACACACACACACACACACACACACACACACAACATTTCTTATCTATCCCCTTCCCAAACACCTGCCACCCTAGTTTAGGCACTCATCATTTCTTGTTCAGACTATGACAAATAACTCAATTAGCATCCTTAGCTCAAGAATTGTCTCTACAATCCATCTTCCCCACAGCTGCTGAAGTAATAATATTCCTAAAGCACGTATCTGACCATCTTATTCCCCCTGCCCAGCTATAGTGGCTCCCTATTCTCTCTGAAGAACTCTGGAATTGATTGTGAGATACAAGGAGACACTGGCACAAAACTACTCAGCATGGTGTGCCCGCATCAAAGAAAGTGCCATGCTCTATGAGCAACACAATTAAAGTAGTTCAAAAGAGCTGTGAGATGCACAAATTTAGAGATATCTCTCTCAATGTTCCTACAAAACACTTGTGCCCGACCTGTGGCAGAGCATTCCAAGCTTGCATTGGTCTGATATACCACAGTCAGACTCACCGTACTTTAACCCCAATGTAGTGATGACGTTCTTTTGGCCCTCCTTGAGAACCAACCGAGGGCCAAATATAGATTTTTTTCTGTTGGGCATTTAAAACTCTTCAAGAGCTGGTTCCCATATATCATTCCAAGATTACTGCGTGTTACTCCCCTTCATACAATTGACATTTCAGACAGACTGGCCTTCTAACTGTTGCTCATACACGACACTCAATTTCTTTTACGTAGACAGTCTTGTACACTTCAAACGCATTCCTTCCACATCTCCTTTAAAGCTCAGCTCAAATATTTCTTCCTCTATGAAATATGAAATACTTCTTGATTTCCCCGGAAACTTGTCCCTCCCCCCCCCCAAATTACCTACTTGTATGTGTATATTTTGTTTCTCCCAATAGAATATAAGGTTCTTGGAGCTGGAGACTATTTCATTTTTGTCGAGTCATTTCACCTGTGTCTGAGTCTTTGTAATCCCATTTGGGGTTTTCTTGGCAGAGATGGTTTGCCATTTCCTTCTCCAGCTCGTTTTATAGGTGAGGAAACTGAGGCAAATAGGGTAAAGTGACTTGCCCACGGTGGCACAGCTAGTTAAAGTGTCTGAGGCCAGATTTGAATTCAGGTCTTCCTGACTCCAGGACTAGGGTTCTATCCACTGCAACGTAGCTGCCCCCTTGTCTAGTACATAGTATTTCTTAATAAAGGCCTAATTGATTAGGTCTAGGTAAAGTGATTGATTGATTGATCTGGCAATTTAGAAGCATACCTCAAGTTTCTTTGTATCTGCGATGCAATGATTTGGTTTCCTGTTACTCTCCTCAAGAAGCAACCATGGTTCCCCAGTGTCTACCAAATCAGGGCTAAGTTCCTCTGCCCGCTTTTAATGACCTCCTTGCAGTTCCACTATCCAGCATTCCTCTCTCTGCTGCTCCCCTCCCCTCTAATACAACAACCCTCTGCTGCAATAGGCCAGAAGTCTACACCATCTGTCCATCCCTCTACTTTTTCTACAAGCTCATTCCCAATTCCCCATCTTTTGTTCATGCTCTTCTCTCCCACCTAAAATGCTTTTCTTTTTCCCTTTATCTTTCTGCAGCTATAGTCCATGGTCTGGGTACTTTGCCCCAATTAAATACTGTTTACTGTGCTCTAGCCTGATACTCAATCCGATTGAAGGATCAGAATCAGGTCCTATTTCTCCATGAAGTACCTAGCACAACATGGAGCAGAGAGTGACTAGTCAGCAAGTGCTTGTTCACAGCCTGGACTCCTATATTTTAGAAAAGTAAGGAAAGTTTTTGGCATTCTGCTGAAAGAAAGGTGCTCCCTGTTTATGAATAGTGCAGAATAACCATAGAAGGAAGGGGACTACTTTTATTTCTAGGGTAGCTAGCTTTCAGGCTCTAGGTCCTAAGTTACTACATAAAATAGGGGCTGGAATTGAGAGCCAGATCAATTTGGGAGCTAATTTGAGTCTTAAATATTTATATGAAGAGCAACACAACTAGCTATTCTTATCCCTAGGGTATGCTCCAAGAATTGAGCCCCTGAAAGGGGTCCAGAGCCAGAAGTTAGGTTCAGGGGGTACAAGAGTCCGGAAGAGGCCCCTTCCAACCTGCAACCTGACCTGGGTCCGTGGTCTGGGGACTGCCATCCTTTGATCCCCAGCTTCATCTCTGCACCACCCCTTTCTGGGCGAATAAGTTTGTATAACTGTGATTATGCAACATATGACCAACCAAGAATTGCGCAAGGAAAGAAAGAGGCCTGTAAAGGATATCATCAGAGGGATGTGTGACCGGAAAGGGAGGTGGGCCAGTCCGGCATGAAGCAAGAGCAAGGGGTAACTGATGGGCAGCTCATGTGCTCCGCCATGATCACCTACCCAATGTCAGGCAGTCTGGAGCAGCGGTTCTCAAAGTTTTTGATCTCAGGACCCTTTTACTCTCTCAAAAATTATTGAAGATTGTCCAAAGAGCTTTTATTTGTGAGTTACATCTACTGATATTTACCGTGTTAAAAATTAAAACATCTTAGTGCTATTATGAAAACAGTTTTGACCTCATGGATCCCCTAAAATGGTCTCTGGGGATCACTGGACACCTTGAGAACCACTGATCTAGAGGAAGGCTCAGTAAATTGGGTTCTACTGCTATGGAGGGCAGGGGCAAGGGTAGCAAAGGAAGGAAAGGATATAGTTAGGTTCTGAGCTGCATTAATGAAGGGAAGACCAACATAAATGGGATCATGATCTGCTGAAATATCAGAGTACAAATCTAAGCAACATGGACCAATGGAGGTACCGCAGTTGACCCAGAACTTGGCATTATACTACATTTTAATCGTAACATTCCACAGCTAGGGCATAGCAGAGTGCTGAACCCAGAGTGAGGAAGACCCTAATTCAAATGTAGCTTCCGATGCTATCTGTGTGACTCTGGTCAAGTCACTTGTCTGCCTCAGTTTCCTCATCTGCAAAATGGGGTTAATAATAGCACTTATCTCCCAGGGTCATTTTGAGGCTCAAGTGAGATAATATTTGTAAAATGCTTTGCAAGCCTTAAAATGCTATATAAAAGCCAGCTCTTATTAAACATATTGAGCCTCAGTTTCCTTAACTGTAAAGGGAGGTTTTTTTGGCTTTTTTTTTGCTGTGGGTTTTTTTTTTGTACTAAATGTCTCAACAGAATAACTGAAAAAGCCTAAATAATAGCTGAGGCAATCCCCAACTTACAAACACTCAGATACCATCCACATGTAGAAAAGGCACTGAAAGCAAACGCCCTTAGTGAACGCGAGGGTTCAAAAGCAGACCGCAAGCTGCTGTGAAAGGCAGGAACCACTCACAGAACCATTAAATCTTGAGCTAGAAGAGATCTCAGAGGCCACTGAGCCCAGCCCCTTCCATTAAAAAGAGGCCTTTTCTTCCCTTGCACAATTCTTGGTTGGCCATATAATCACACTTATACAAACACATGAGCCCTGAAAGGGGTGCTGCACAGGTGAAGCTGGGGATCAAAGGATGGCAGTCTCCAGACCATGGACCCAGGTCAGGCTGTGGGTTGGAAGAGGCCTGTTCTGGACTCTTGTACCCCCTAAATCTAACTTCTGGCTCTGGATCCCTTTCAGGCGCTCAGTTCTTGGAGGACACCCCAAGGATAAGAATAGCTAGTTGTGTTGCTCTTCATATAAATATTTAAGACTCAAATCAGCTCTCAAATTGGGGCTCACCAGCCTTACATGAAAAGTGAAGGGCTAGATGAGATGATTGCTAGACCGTTCCTATGAACCTGTGACTTTCCTCCTTTCATCAAGCTTTTTCTCCACATAACAAAACAGAATGATTTGAATTTCACCTGTGATTCTTCTTCTTTTGAAAATACTGGTGAGCAGTGAAGAGAAACAAAGGTAGTTTTGGAAAGCCCACAAAAGAAATTTTAAATCTCAAATGAGGGAATGTTATAGAAGTTGTATGAAGCAGGTGCCCCCTCATTTAGGGAGCAAAAAACCAAAGGGTAAGAAAGTAAGCAATGTGAGTTTCAACTTATTTGCATATGACTATTATGGGGTTATCGGTATTTTCCAAAATAGATCCTACATCAGTAACCCACCCAGCTGGATTGCTTTGATGGCCTCATTTGCACTGGAACCAAGAGAACGTATCTCATCTGAGACTTAAGGGTGAACTGGGCACAATGTACATGAATTTCTTCTTTATCAATTTTACTGTTACTGCTACTGTAATTATTATTAGTTTAGACCTCCTATTTCATTGGTGTATTTAATTGCCAGTGAAGAAACTACCTCTACCAGTGTAGATCAGCAACTACTGCGACATATAATCTTAGAGAGTTATTTGGCTCTGAGAAGTGGAGGGATCTGCCCAGCATCACACAGCTAGTGTCAGAGATGGGACTGGAACCTAGGTCTTCCTGATTTTAAAGGTAGCTCTCTCCTACAGTGTGTTCTTTCTCTTCTTCACAGATTTGAAAAACTTTGGATTTTTTTCCTCAATGACTAACTTGCTAGCCTTTGAAAGAAATCAGAGAGATTCAGCTAAGGATCTGCTAGGGCCAGCTCCAATGAGCTCTCAAGAGCTGACTGTTAAATTTTTATGCCCATATGTCTTTTGCAAATTGGCAAACATTACAAACTGGGACTTGTTTTATAGTTTTGTTGATTTTCCAGACTTAAGAAAGTGTTAATAATGCAGATTAAACTTAAAGTGTGCCACAGGTCTTTCTTTTTTTTTTTCTTTCAGAAAGCCATTTGTTAAATATTTACCAACATTTTCATGGATTCAGCCATTGAAGTCCTTCCTACTTTCCACTGGAATTCAGTGTTTAGAAACACGTTGTGACGGTTTGCTACAGAAGACTGTGCCTTGTGAGCAAAGAAAAGCATGAACGTCCACAATAAATTTTAACGGTGTGTGTGTTGTTGTTAGCTGCTTGAATTGGCTGAGTGTTCAAAGTGGGTTGCTAGGCTGACAGGCCTACTGACCTAAGTGTACCTGGAATGAAGTCAAGGTGCTTAAGAATGCATTGCAATTTCCTCATTCCAGGTCCCTTTATGATTTTTTATATATATATATATATATATCTATATATATCTATATCTATATCTATATATATATATATAGATATATAGATATATATATAGATATATATATTACATACATTATAATATGGCACAAATTATATACATTAATGATATGTACATTTATAATATATAATATATCATATCATAATAAAATGTATTATAATAGTATGTAACATAATAAAAATATATTATAAATACATTGACATTAACAATGTGATCTAACTCAGGGGGTCTCACTGCTGCAAGGCAATATCTGGTTGTTGTTGTTTAGTTGTATCTGACTCTTTGTGACTTCTCTTGGGGTTTTCTTGGCAAAGATACTGGATTGATTTGCCACTTTCTTCCCCAGCTCATTTTACAAATGAGGAAACTGAGGCAAACAGGGGTAAGTGACTTGCCCAACGTCACATAGCTAGTAAGTGTCTGAGGCTGGATTTGAACTCAGAAAGATGACTCTTTGTGGTCCCATTTGGAATTTTCTTGGCAAAAATACTGGAATAGTCTGCCATTTTCTTCCCTAGCTCATTTTACAGATGAGGAAACTGAGGTAACAAGGGTTAAGTGACTTTCCCAGGGTCACATATCTGGTAAGTATCTGAGGGCAGATTTGAACTTAGGTTTTCCTGACTCCAAGCCTGGCACTCTGTGTTACCTACCTGCCCAATTAATAATAATATATTATATATATAATATATATATCTGAATAACTCATGTTTACACAGCAATTTAAGGTTTGCAAGACACCTTTTTCCTTACAACAATCCTATGAGATAGGTAGTACAAGCATATGTCACACCCATTTCATAGCTGAGTAAAATGAGACTCACAAATTAGTTCAATGACTTACTTATGACCTCACATGAATGTTATGTGGGAGCTGGGTTCAAATTCTAGCTTCTGAATCCAGGTCCATCACTCTCTTCACTACCTCACCTCCATTACATACAGTAGTTCACATTTATAAATTTATTTACAGTTTGCAAAGTGTTTTCATCACAATGACATTGTCAAGTAAGTAACATGGCTAGTAGCAGCTCTTCAACAGAGCTTCAGCTGAGACTGCCAAGTCACATATACCTGACTCCATACCATCTATGTACTCCATTATTCTGCAGTCTGATCAACATCAAGACATTCCTCTGCTCACTGAGGCTGTAGTTGGCTCTTTTATTCAGATGGGGCTGGAAATAAACTCCATTTCATTCATGCAATAGCTGGTAAGCACTTATCTCCCATTTTTCTCTTTTCCTCCCAACCTGTGCTGATGTTATATTGTTATACTGTGTGGGTAAAAAGGCTGTTATGACTTTCTTAGGTGTATTGCTCTGGAAATGGGGTTTAAAGGTAACTGTGATAAGTAGGTAGCACCATTCACTTTATATCACAGTTGGACATTTTTGCAAATGATTAGCGAATTTACATCAGCTAAGAGGCAAGCTAATGTTTTGAATCAACAGCTCTAACACTTTTAAAAATAGGCTCACAACACAACTATTTTTGGCTGGATGTTCTTTTAGCAGGCCCTTTAATTTCAAGGTGTCAACAGTATTACCTCTTTCAGTTTCTGACAAATCACTTTTCCATTCTTAATTTACCTGTCTATGTTCATCTATGGCACACTATAAACAATGGAGCTCACTCTTCTTTCCTGGGGCCCTAGGAAGGAAGATGGTTATGCCGCTGTAATTAGGCCCATAGCATGCACATCACATTCCATAAGCTGTTTCCTAGCCTTAAGGCCTCTTGGTCTAGGCTGACTATTAATCTCTACCTCCTACCATATGGCCAGGGTATTCTGGCTGCCTCTGTTATGATTATGATCAAAGTATGTTTCACAGGAATAGGCTGGATGGTGGGCCATGCCTACATAGAGAGGGACTTTGGGAAAAGAGAAAGAGGAATTCATCAGGTCAGTTCCTTGGATGGAAATTTTCTCTTACTAATTACCCTCTAGAATTTCTATTTCTATCCTGTTACCTCAAAAAGAAAGGTCAGCTCACTGGATGGGAGCTTTTTATCATTATCTTCTTTTCATGAATTATAATGTAGATATATATTAATTCATTCAATAAAAACATGGCTAAAAGGTTTTGAGTGGAGCACATTTTACTTAATCAAATCGCCTTTTATGAAACACTAGGAAAGTTTGCTATTTATAAGATTTCTGCAGAATATTTTTGTTAAACTAAAGACTCCTTTTGAAATGTGAGTTATCATCTAATTTATTTGTTATTGAAGGCAACATGTAAGTATAACGGATAGAAGGCCAGTGTTGGAGTCAAACAGGCTTTTGTTTAAACTCTGACACATACTGACTTCAGACAAACTGAGTAACCTTAGGGACTAAGGCACTGTCCTTTTCTAACATTTTATGATACAAATATCCTATAGAATAGTGGAAGAAGTTCTCCATATTGATGAAATCACAGGTCAGAACCTCAAACTCAAGTGTTGTTATAAAATTAAAATGTGGGTTTTCCAAACGGGTACAGGATGTGGGAATGGAATAGCAGCACACATATATCAGAAATAAGTCTAGGGAGAAGGACATAATCATATCGCGCCTCAGATAGGTCTATAAACTCCAGATCCCCAAAGTAAATTTTCCAAAGCTTCACAGGTCTTCTAGTCCAGTAGGCGCAAAGGCTGTATCAGAAGATGGGGGTGGAGGTAGGGAACAGAGGGCGAATACCTCCTTTAAGAAGCACTTCAGAGGCTGCTTTGGCAATAATTTTACCTAACATTGAAATGGAGATTCTTTTGTCTAGATTTTATATTGCCTAGCTGTGTGCCCCCTATAAAGACATCTTATCTCTGACTGAGTTTATGTGAAATCAGGACCTTTCCTTTTAGAAAGGATGGACTAAAATGGTAAATTGTATGACAGATGAGGTACTCTGCACGTACAACCTCAATCAGTCAACATACATTTATTAAAACAAAAATGAAATTGTACCTGCCCTCAAGGGGCTTACATTCTAAGCAGTAATTTCCTCCAACTAAACAGCTAGGCTGGAGAAGAAATCTTATTCTCTCTCTCTCTCTCTCTCTCTCTCTCTCTCTCTCTCTCTCTCTCTCTCTCTCTCCTGCTACAGACCCTTTCAGCAATCTGGTGAAGTTTATGGATCCTTTCTCAGAATAACATTGTAAAAAAATTGGAGGAAATGCTAAATTTTAGTTAGAGGTTAGTGAAAACAAGAAAAAAAATTCTCATCCAAGTTGAGAGACCTCTTGAAATCTATCCACTTTCCGCTACTTTTTTTTTTTTAACCAGCAAGCACTTTAAAAATAATCTCGTAACCCTGAACCTCCTAGGGATCATGGGATTTAGAGTTGGACGGAACTTTAGAGCTCCTCTAAGTCACAGGATCACAGATTCAGAGATGGAAGGGACAAGCCCCAAAGTCATCTGTCCAAATTTCTCACTTTACATATGAGGACACCAAGGCCCTGAGAGGCAAAGGAATTTGCCCCCAAACCACATAGGTAGTATGTGGCAAAGCCTGGGTCTGAACTTGGGTCTTGTCATTCCAAATCCAGGGCTCTTTTCATACTACACAGAAAGGCCACACATATACACCCCTTTACTCACACCCCTTTCCCTATCCACCTCCACATTTTACAGCAGAGGAAACTGAGGCCCAGAAAAGTGATGGAATTTGTTCAAAAGTTGCAGAGCTGGGTTCAAATCCAAGGTATCTGATGCTAAAATCAGTGTTTCTTTCCCTGGACTTCGCTACCTCATTACTATCTTCTGTGGAAAAAGCTCACCCTCCCATCTTCCCTTATCAGCGCTCTCCTTGTCCCACAAGGGCTAAAAGAACATCTCTACCCCTGGGAGCACAGTTTATTTTTTCCATAAACTCTTACGGTTATATGCATGATTAGTAGGTATGAAGGGGTGGCTATGAATAGGGGAACGTTTCTTACAGTCACTTCTCACAGCATAAGGAGCCAGTCGGCTGGGGGAGTACTCTTCTTCTGGCCCTCCGGGATGCTTCTTACCAGCAGGCAGTGGGAAGGCAGACACAGTGTGGAGCAGTACCAGGCAGACAGCCACAATATCCCATAACTTCATCTTAGATTCCCGTCCAGCGGCGGCTTCTGAGGGTTGGGGGTAGGTTCAGGAGAGAGAGAGAGAGACAGATAGGTCAACTTTCCAGTGGTGTGGACAGTCGCAGAGTCCCCTCTCCTTCCCATTGCAAAGCCAGCCTTCCACCGCCCCCCCCCCAACTTTCATATTCATGCCAGTTAATGTACTTTCCAACCCCCAGGTGACTGCTTCCTTAAATAAACCCCCTCTTATATTATTATTATTTTGCTCCCTTTGGGTGCAAGATTTCCAGTTTGGAATCTTTCCCATTACAACTTTGCAATACGGAATGCTGGGCTTGAACTAAAGGGGAAGAAGGCTGGGGCTTCAGTCCCAATCGACCCTTTCTTCCAACTCTCAGGGAATGAGCTCAGTCCCTAACCCCTGCAAGCCCGCACTCATTGCCGGCAGGAGTGCTTTCCTTCTCTGCTATTTTCCTGGGCACCTGGGGATCAATGTAGATCTATAATTTTCAAGTCCAGTGCCACCCTTTTCTCCGGTTCGATCCCACCTCTGGAGTGGGGGAGGCTTGGAGCTGGGTAGCTGCTCCTGCCCTGCCCCACATCTGCAGCCCAGGCTGCAGACTCAAGAGTCCAAGCTCCTTCCTCACCCCACCCCATCCTCCGATTCCGATTTAACACCTTCCATTCTCCCACCCCCACGAAAGGCAGCTAGGAGAAACCATCCTTCCCCTAGAAACTCCCTCCCTCGATGGGCAGCCCCGACGTGGAAGCCGCTCTTCCTCCCCATGGCAGGACTCACCCACGCTAATAGGTAAAGAACTAGAATAACAATTTCTCCCTAGGGTTTCCTGATGCATCACTTGCAGTAAGTGGCTACAGCCGGTTTCGCTTTATGCACTTGCATCTTTGTCTATTGGCGGTCCGTTTTTTTTTCTTTCACTAACTCGGCACCAAAGGGAAAAAAACCAAAACCAAAACCAAACCAACAAATTTTTATTGGGGACAGGATAGGAATGTTAGTAGGCATCTGGCAGCTTTAATTCTGTTTAAGTGTAAGTCAGTGATGGCACTTGTCTTAACATCTGATCAGCAACAGCACTCTTGAAATCTTCCCCCAGCCCCATTAGTTCCCCCACCTCTACCGGGAATTTCTCCCCACGTCCTCTCCCTTTCCAGGGAGACCAGGACAAGTGAAGTCTCCCGCGCTCGCTCACATCCAGCCCCAGCCAAGTCTCTCAAGGCACAAAGCATTGCAATTTGCTCACAGCTCCAGGGGAGGGATCGCTCGCGATGCGCGATAGGGAGCAAGCAGAAAAGGACGTGCCCGCGGCGCCTCCGGGGCGTTGCTCGCTCTCCAACGGGGACCTGGGCACTGGGAGGCCTGAGCTGTCGCTTCACGTCGAGCTCTGGCTCCAGCTTGGGGCGGGGTGGGGGTTTAGGGCAGGAGTAGCGTGATACAATAAGTATGAGCCTCCCTCAGCCAGGGGGCACCATTTGGACTTTTCACACTCCCTCTTCCCTCCTCCCCCCTCCATCATCCCCAAAAGAAAAAAAAAAAAGGCACAGGCAAGTCGGAAAGAAAAATGTGCCGTCCAGCTTCTGATGCTCGCAAAACTTTACTTTTCACTCGCGTCCCCTCCGTCTCCCGAACCGCGAGAACCCGGGCTGAATCGGAAAGGGAAGGGGAAACACGTGTGTGTGTGTGTGTGTGTCTGTGTTTTCCAGCTGACACTCCTATGCACCAATTCACTCAAGGTCTTTACTAGACGCCCACTGAGCTCAGCTTTCCAAAGTCACTCTCCCTTCCCTACTCTGCTTCTGGGGGCCAACCCCGCGACTGAAACTCCACGTGGTTAATGCCACAGCTCGGCCCTTATTTCCTATTAAATGAAACATACCCGTCAGAAAAGCACAAGTTTGCCCCCGCCCCCATCCCACCGGAAAAGGAAAAGAGAAGGGACGGAGCCACCCGCAAGAGGTGCGGGGAGAAGAGTTTTCAGCCCACGATGGAAGAAAAGTCGGTGGCTGGCTCGGGCCACGGTTATCTCGGCCACATCTTTCCTGCCCCCTCCCATTCTGGTTTCCAGGCACTACAGACTTTCCTCTTGCCTCCTCACCCACAGTCCCAGTGCCAGTCCGGGCCCAGCCAGAGAAGCGTTTAATTGGGCCGCCACCTCCCACGGCGCCCGCTACCCGCCCTGGGGCTAGCGCTGCGGAGATGGATGCGTTTTCCATTCTCCTGGCATTTGTTGGCTCGCTAAGCAGCTGTTTGTCCGCACTAGCAAGGAGGAAAAAGAAACTCCGGGAGACCCGCAGCTCCGGACCCCGGATCCGGCCCGGACTTGTTTGCTGGGAGATGGGGGAGGCTGCGGCGATCGACCCCCGGGAGAGAGGGGAGCAAGGTCGCGGTCCCGTTGCCTTCTTCTCCAAATAAACATTACGACACCGAACCCATGCAAACGGGGGTTGGGAGGAATTAGGGAGCAAGACTTTGAGAATCGTAAAGGGCCTTCTCTTTTCCTCCATCCCGCCTACAAGCCCTCATCCTCCCCCAAGCTCACGGGCACGAGGTTAATGCACCCTTCAAAATCCAGGTGCCCGCCTGCATTTCCCTCCCGCCCACCAACAGGAAGAGAAGGAGCCAGCAGATTTCCCTTCCGTATTAAAAGGGCTTTCCCTGTTTTCTCCCTGCTGTGGGCGGATGGGGGAGTTTAAAAATTGGACGTGAAGTTTCTCAATTAGGAGTGTGGCGAAGCTGGCAAAGGAGGGAAATGGAAAACTCTACGCCTCGCCAAAGAGGAGGCTCCCCGATCCCTGGTTGTCTTCCCGCTCTCGGCCCGGCTTTTTCCTGTCCCCGAAACAGGCCCCCTGGGCTGGGGAAAGCGCATTCTTCTCTCCCGAGAAAGCCCTTGCTGAAGGCTCTGGAGCTAGAAGCTTATTCAGTTCTCGTATCTGTTTTGGGGAGGAAACCGAATGCAGGCTCCTCATATGCAAACCGCCTGGCCCCGGAGGGGTGCAAAAAGTAGACCCAGCTTTGTCTGGACTTGTTTCTCAAAAGCCTAGGTCTATTTTTTTCTATTTAGCACCCTTTCTCCCCCCCATTCTCCCCCTCCGGCTTTTGTCACTCTCTCCTTTCCTTCCTCTACTCTCTACTTTCCTTCTTTCGTTGTCTTTCCATTTGTTTGCCCCCAAACAAACGTACCTCTTGCTTCTCTCCCTATTTCTTTTCAAAGTAGTCTGCTTAGTTGCAAACCAAGCATCATAATGTCTTGCATTGCATAGGCACCTTATGGCATTCACCAAAGTGTTTTCATATAGATACTACTTTTTTTTTCCAGCAATCTTTACAAAGAAAGTGACAAAGTCACAGAGTTGTAAATTATTAGAGCAATAAAGAACTTTAGAGACTAACCACTCCAAAAGCCCCTCATCTCATGGATAAAGCACTCAGACTAATTGATCCTGGACAAGTCCCTTAACCTCAGAAGTAAAACGAAGATAATTATAACACCTCTTTCGAAGGGTTGTTGTGAAAATTCAATGAGATGACACGTAAAGGGCTTTCCAAAGCTAAAGGTTTTAGAATATAGCGTTGTAGCCCAGTGCTTCGTGATGATGATGATAACAATATCAATTGAGGACCAGAGACACCAGAGAAGTCAAGAATGGCAGAGCTGGGACAAGAAATCAGATTTCCTGATCCGATGTTTTTGGCCAATGAACTATTTCACAGAAGGAATCTAAGGGCCCCAGTGGCAACCCAGCACCTAAATCAGATACACCTCCCTGTACAGATCCTAGAGAGGAATCGGATCAATGGGATTGGAAAGAGGACCCCTCTACAATACAAGTCATCTGTCCTCCTTACCAAGCGTTTGAATAACTTTTCCTCACTTTGGGCACTAGGGGGCACTAAAAACCACCATAGTTGAACAAGTCCACCTTACTACATAGCTGGGACGTTTGGTCATTTGTCTTCTTAAGTATAACAGAAGGGGTGGGGGGTGGGGAGGAATTGCTCACCTTAAAATCCTATGGAATACTAGAACTATTTGCTATTCCTACCTAACACTGTCCGTGTTCTTTACTCACCTCCCCTCTAAACTGGACTATTTTCTTGGACAACTTTTCTTCGGAAATTAGTCTGTCCTCAATCTTCACCTGAGAAAACTTAGCCAGTCAGTTTCACACCCAGATGAACACCACTACCACCAGAACCCCTTCCTTGTTCTTAATTCTTAAGTCTGAGAAAGTAATATTTGGACTTTAGTTTCAAGACTGATGAGAAATAAAGTGGGATAAGGGCTTTGAGAAGAAAGATATGTCAGCTTTAAACCAATCTCTGGGGAAGAGAACTGGAAAGGAGCAAAAGAAATAGTCATATATAACAGTGGTATTTGTAAACAACACTTTTACTTCAGCAATGAGCCTTTAAATAGCATACTTTGAGAAGTGTTATGTGGGGAAGTGAGGAGGAAGAGATGGGGAAAGAAGTAGCTAATTGCTATTTACTGAGTGCTCCAGGGCAAACCACTGAACATCTCTGGTCTCTGAGGTGACTTCTAATTCTAAATTTACAGTCCTTGTGAACCTTTTTGTCTTAACCCTATGAATTTCCATCCAGTGAATATTTCACTATACTCTTAAGAGCTGAGCACATTGGTTTTCATCCCATGCTTTTCAGGGTTACCAGTTTAGTTTCTTACTGGGTTATGGGTATATTATCCCAGGAGATGGGGTGGAAAGTATCTATGAAAAATGTGGAAGAAAACAGTCCAAAGCGGTGATGTGTTAAGGGACTGAAAGTCTGTCCCGGTATTGAATAGGTTGGTGGGAGTTTAATCTCACTGCAGTTTTCCCTTACTTGACACTTGTTACAATGACAGCCTTAACCCCTGTCCTTAGAAAGTAGAGGCATAGCTGACTAGGGCCTACACATGGTGACTGAAGTTGAGAAAATTTAGCTAAGACATAAGCATCTACTATTCAAAACTGCACCTGGAAAACAATATTTTAGGAAGAAACAAAGGCATCGTGTGTGTATGTGTACATGGATGGGGAATTAACTTCCTTGGTCTCCTCAGCTTAGAATTTATTTGTAGTGAGACTTGAAGCTAAGAGTAGGGATAAAGTATTCTCATTGGTGAAGCCTCCTTTTGAATGAAGGCATATCTACAGAGAAACTTGATCATGGGGTAGCTAAAGGGGGGGATATTACAGGTGTTACATTTAAAAGAAAAGCCCAAAAGTAAAGCAAAGCATTCATTAGAAGATTCATGCCATAATTGGAATTTTAGTTTTTATTTATTTAAACTCATTCTACAGCTCAAGTCTGGGCACACTGTTATCACTGAGAGCCAGATGCATACAAGATACATACACGATGGTTGTTGGTCAGTGTCTTTTGGACCAGGAACTCATCTAGCATGTGCCGTGTTTAACTTAGGTTTAATTTTGACAGCATGTGTCTGCAGAGAAGGAAAATAGCTGCCCAGTCTCCCCTTTCCCAAACCGTTTTTCACTGAGGGAAGTGGAGAGGGCAGAGGCTTTGAGAAACATTAGTGGGAAAATTATGCCACTCGGCAGAGGCTTGGAAAGTCCTGAGGGACAGGAGTGCAAAGGTGAACACCCATACAGGTGTATATGCTCAGGAAGGGGGCAGTCATCTTTCCATTACCTCCTGGATGGGGAGGACAGCACAGGATAATGTGGATTAAACCTATTTTGAAGGGCTTAATTCGAGATGCTTTAACGCCCCGGCCAGAAGTAACTACGGGAGTCTTCTTTACTTTCCACTTTTACTCACTGTTGCCCCAGGCTGCCAAGTTCTTTTCAACCCCGGGAAGACTGAAACAGACTCACTAGTACTAGCTTCCTTCCAGCATTACGGCAGACACGGGTAGAGAGGACAGCCTGGGCACTTTTAAGTTGTGGGGAGGACGACTACTTCACTTTCCCTTGTACCCTACCCTAGGACAGAAAGGATCATGTGGCACAACCCTGGTTCCATAGAGGGGCATCCTGGACTCTGGAAGGCGGGAGGAGAATTGGAGGGGTTGCACTTGAGAAGACAACCTTACCCCAAACTTACCTAAGTCCCCTTTTAGCAGGGCCTTCCGCCTTCTCATTTTCAACTTCTGTCTTTCCACCCTCTCCTCCTAGCTTCCCACTCTATCTGTCCTCTTTCCCCTTTTCGGGTCCGCCGAACCTCCTTGTTTCATCCTCCTGCCCTCTTCTCTTTTGCTGCCTGGTCCCGCGCCTGGCACTCCAAGGCCAGCCCGGGGGACCCAGGTCCTCTCCATCCCAGCCCCTCCCCACCCTCATCCTCGTGGGGTGGGGTGTTGGGTGGGAAGAGACCTCCACCCTCCGCTACAGCCCCTCTTACCTTTGATTCGGTCTCGGCAGACCCCCAGTCGGACATTAACCCCAGGAAGCCCGAGTGCCAGCCAGAAAACGCATCGGGGCCGAGGTCAAGACCGAGGAGCAGGTCTGGACACAAAGTTCGCAATCCCTGCTGGAAGTGGTGCCGAGAAGAGCCAATCGAGGGGCGGACAGAGGTGGCGGCGGCTGTTACTGCTGCTGGACTCGCCGCGGCCGACAGCTCCCTTGCTGCTCCCCCCCACCCCCAGAGGACCAAATCGGTGCAGCCGCTGCTGCCTTGGGTGGGGGGAGACGCGGCCCCTGTGCGCTGCGCTCGCTGCGATGCGCTCTCCGCTCTTCGAGCTTCGCTGGCTCGAGTCCCAGCCGCTCAGTAGCTCAGCCGCGGCAGCGCTCTGCGCCGCGGGGAGCGCCGCCTGGGAGCACTAGATGGGGCTGGAGGATGCTGCTGCCGCTGCTCCTGCTGCCGCTGCCGCCGCCGCTGCTACTCCTGCTGCCGCTGGCGAAGCCGAGATCCTTTTGCTTGGAAAGCTGAGCGAGACACCCCATCAACCCCTGCGGGGAGTCCAATGAAGACATCAGGGCTCCAGGAGCAGCGGCTGGTCCAGGAGAGCCCGCGTTTGGGCCCGGGGGCGGGGGGGGGGGGAAGGGAGGGGATATTGGGGGTGGGGATGGGGAAGGGGAGGGGAAGAGAGACTAAGAGAGTGGGGGTGGGAGACAGGA
>CM053587.1:76906066-76918381 GCA_028646515.1 Pseudochirops corinnae
CTTTTCCCCCTGAACTAGGTAAATGATATGTTTGATTAAAGTAGGATTGTTAACCCATTTTGAGTTGCTTTCCTTTAGAAAAGCAGATCTAAGAACCTGTGCTAGTAGCCGCCCTAGGTATGCTAGGGTGCTTGTTGATACAATACCAAGAACTCTTGGTGTCGAAATTCTCTCCATTAATAACTGACTAGGTTCCTTTGGTCACATAATTAGTATGTGCCAGAGGTGGGACTCTAACTCAGGTCTTCTTGATGGCCAACCTCTATCCATTACACTAAGCTGTCTTTCTATATCAATTTATATAATATAGTTGTGGACATACATTTCTTTCTTTCTTTTCTTTTTTGGAGGAAATCAAGGTTAAGTGACTTGTCCAGGGTGATATAGATAGGAAGAGTCTCAGGTCCTCCTGACTCCAAGGTCAGTGCTTTAAGCACTGAACCACCTCGTTGCCCCTGGCATGCATTTCTTATTGTCCCATTTAGATAGTAGGCTCTTTCAAAGCAGTTGTTTCAGTTCATCTTTGTACCTATAGCACCTGGTTTTGTCTTTCTCTTTTGGCAGCCATTCTACATTTGTTGCATTGGGTTTACCAGCTCTATAGAATTCAGAATGCAAGAGTGTAAAGAGGGAAGGCCCCGAGCTAAGAAAGACTGGAGTTTATATCCTGGTTCTGGTGTTTACTAAAAGTATAACTTTTTTTATTGTTTTTTTGGAGGGCAATTGGGGTTAAGTGACTTGCCCAAAGTCACACAGCTAGTAAACGTATCAAGTGTATGAGGTCTGATTTGAACACAGGTCCTCCTGACTCCAGGGCTAGTGCTCTATTCACTGCGCCATCTAGCTGCTCCTAAAAGTATAACTGTTGTCAAGTGACTTAATCTCTGCTCTACCTGTAAAATGAGGAAAGTAATATTTGTGCTTCCCACTTTGGCATGAAGCTGTTAACAGAAAGGTATTTTGTAAAATTTAAAGTGCCATATAGGAGAGTCATTATCTACCAGTGATACAACTGCTTAAAAATTGGAAAAAAAAACAAAACCAAAAACAACAATCCAGTGATACTGCTTAAAAATTGCAAAAAAAAAATCCCAAGTCTTCCATCATTCATCAGGTCCATTTAAAAAGACTAAAGAAGTAACCCCTTTGAAGACTGATAATGGGAGAGATTCATTGGAAAAAATTATTTTGTTCTTTCCAATAAGAATTAATAATGAAAAATATTCCTTTGCTGATCTATTTGTAATTACAAAAAAACGGGAATGCCCTCTGTCCAACAATTGGAAACTAATTGAATAAATTATGGCATATTATCATAATGGAATATTATGGCACCATGAAAAATGACGAATGTGAAACAAGGAAATATGAAAAGACCTATAGGTGATGATATAAAGTGAAATCAGCAGAACCAGAAGTGAATATATGTTCACTACAAATATATATGCGTATGTATCTGTATCTATAGATATATTGATCTATCTGGAAAGAAGAAAGAAAAATAGGCTGGATTTTGGAGAGGCCCAGAAGGGAAAGAGAACAAAAGGATCCTCCCTCCCCAACCCATCCCCCATTTCTTTTTCTATCACGCTAAAAGATGGGGTGGAGTAGGTGAGGTTAGGAATGAGATTTTTCCCTCTGGTTTTGTATGCTGATTTGTTTTTGTTGATGATTATTATATGGATAGGGATGAACCTGTGATTTCACTGGTCTAGGACAGGGGTGGGGCACCTGTGGCCCTTGAGGTCCTCAAGTGTGGCCCTTTGAATCCAAACTTCCTGGTAAAGAGTCAGACATGACTGAAAATGAATAAACAACAACAAAACACAGGACGCAGACAAAAGTTCATTTGATAACAAAGGAAGATTCAATTATTTAAGTACTATTAAAGTTTGCTGGGAGCCTGACATTCTAGAACACAAAGCAGTTTACAGGACTACTACTTAGACATTTTACTTTTCACCTGGGCTCAGCATTATGTAAACAATCCTAGTATATTCCTTCCAGTAAAGCATCAAGGCTCAAAACAATTTCTTGTCAGTCGTCATCCTTTTGGAAAGAGACAGAAACTTCTCCTGCCACCAGTCAAATCCAAGTCAATGAAACCCAAGGCCTCCAGATTTCTTCAACTCACCAGGTCAGCTCCAAGACTGGTTACATCCACCTTGAGGATGATTCTTGGTCCCATGTTCAGGAAAAGGAAGAAGAGGAAGAAGAAGAAGGAGAACAAGGAAAACAAAGAGAAGGAGAAGAGAAACTGCCCAAGTTTAGGTTACCCTAGGCAGAAAATGTGCTTCAGCTGCCATGTGCTTGAGGCCACCTGGGGCCAATCCAACTCCACCTACCTCTCAGGACACAGTTCAAAACAATCTTTCCAAATTAGCAACTAATCCCTTCTGTATATTCAGAGTCACCAGTTACATCCCTACAGTCAATAAAGGGGTTCATCATATAGTATAAACCCCTCAGCAATGAGTCACACATGGCCAAAAGTAGGCCCCTCAGAGTTTCCACTCAGTTGCCAGAATCAGGAATGGTAACCTTGAGTATGCTCCATGGATGATGGGGGAAAGGTGAGGGTTAGCAGATTAGCTCCTGCTACTCTAGTTTCATTGCAACAAATATATGTGCCCAAACTGATTAACTATTTTGTAGGGGACAAATCTTGTTTGAATGTACAAGTTCTACTATGTTCTGTAAAGTGGAGATAATAATTCTTGTAGTATTGACGAGGGATAATGATAGGGGTTTCAGGGACCCCAGTGACCAGAGTCCCTGGGTGGGCCAGTCTGGAATGAATTCACTGGTTCAAGCATTCTGAGTCAAGTTGGTAAAAGTTTATTGTTATGCTTTACAGTGGACAAGAGTCCTTAGGGAGCCTGCAACCTTAAAGGAGTCATAGGTATATTTTTGTAGATAATCCATAGTATAACCTGGCCAATTATGCTAACTAGGTGAGTAAGGGTGGGATTAGGGAGGAGTTAAGGAGTGGTTGGTACTTACATGCACTTTTAACACCAACTGCTCAGGCCTATTGCCCATAATTCACTGGGAAGTAGCCCAAGGGGGGCCTGCATGGAGGTGTGTTTTTAGGCTTCAAATGTCACTTAAGTGAACTAGTGGTGAGGGCTGACTCAGAAGTGCCCAGTCTGTTACCCATCAATGTCCTATTTGACAAGATGGATGTTGGGAGTACACATATGTCCCAAGCTAACAAGGGATCCAGGATGTGTATAGTGAGCCAAGGAGTATATACATGACTAAGTCTATGATATGTATAATAGACAGATACCCATATACAGCTGCTTCAGCCAGTACATGGTTGGGTCAAACCACTATTCTGTAGTTGCAGCTGAGCACTGTAACAGGAAGAGAGTGAAGTATTTTGTTAGAGCATGCTGCCCTTGAGCTAGGGAGAAACTGCCTGAGACAATGTTTTGGGGCTAGGGAGACTTGAGGCTACAGAGAAATGTGATTTTACCAACTGGGGTTCAAGCACAGGCACCCAAACACCCTATCAGTATCTAATTCTCAGGGTTGCATTAAGGTTCAAATGAGATAATGCACATGAATTGCTTTATAAACTTTAAAACATTACATAAACATTAGCTATTATGTCTACTAAAAAAAATAGTTGCATTAATTTGTAGTCATTACTTTCCTCAGTCCTTGCCCAGCTACTGCTTAAATCCCACTATATTTTCTCCATAAAGATCCTAACCTGGGTGTTCTTAACCTAAGGCTAACTTTATTTTTTATTTTAATTTTTTTGCAAGCTCTAAGTTCTTTTTTTTTTTTTTTGCTGCTTTTTGGAGGGGGGAAGTAGGGCAATTGGGGTTGAGTGACTCACCCAAAGTCACACATGGCTAGTTTTTGTGTTAAGTGTCTGAGGTCAGATTTGAACTCAGGTCCTCCTGACTCCAGGGCCAGTGCTCTATTCACTGCACCACCTAGCCATCCCTAACTTAAAAAAAACAACAACATATTTTCATAACTGTATTTTGGTGTAATTAGTTTCCTATGTAACTCTATGGGCTGGTTTGGCTTTTTTATTTTTTTTTGAGGTGGGGGTTGGGTTTTTTTTTTTCCATTTTAAAATATTATTCTGAGAAGGGGTCCATGGGCTTCATCAGACTGACAAATAGGTCCATGACACTCACACAGAAATTAAGAATTCTTGTTTACCTGAACAAGCTCAATAAATAGGCACCTCCTATATTTACAGAACATAAATGCAGTCTGGTTTTATGGACCTTCAGAGGTTTCTGATAATGCTTTAGACATATCCTTTAAATCAGTCAAACATCTTTTAAATAGGTGTCAACTTCTTTGCTCTGATTTTGGGGTTGGTATTGTGGGCTCCCTTAGATTCTGTCCCCAAATCTTGCTGAGACTATTTGAGGATTGGTCACAGTAGATCAGAAGCCTTGGGCTGGATCTGTCTCTGCTGCCAAATGACTTTATGACCTTGGGTAGTGTAGTGTTGGTCTACCTGCCTCTGTTTTTCTTTTTTCTTTTCGTTCCCTCTTTCCCTTCTCTCTCCTTCCTCCTCACAAGAGCAGAAAGAGGATAAATAAGATAATCAGCCAGATTTTCTAAGTGCATAAATGACTACTTGGGACTAATTTACATTACATTAACTCCTTTAGGCCACTGGGGTGCCATTTTGTAAATTGCTGTACCCCTGCAGCGTACAGAATGGTACCCCGGTGACCTGAAAGAGTTAACTCCTTCCCTCCAAATGATTAACTTACTCCTGGGGCATAATTTATACTCTGAGAGGATTTGGCAGACCATATGTGAAGTGCTTTGAGTTCTTTGGAAGAAGGTTGACTATAGAAATTCAAAGAATTAGCATCGTATTCAACCCATTTGAAGACTTGCTTCAAGAGGTTTGTCATGACATTCTCTCCTAATAGTTTTGGGAGGCAGGTCATTATTATTCTTCTCTTTCCAAAGTCAAACAATAGACAATTAAAAAAACCAGTCAGGAATATAACCAAAATGAGCCTGAGGAATGTCATAGTTATAGAATGACTTCCATACCTGTACGTAAGGGCTCATAAAAAAGTATATGGGGCATGGGGGAAGGGGGTTTGGCAGGAATCAGCCTGATACTATGAAGTATGAATGTAGCACACCTACTCAATCTTTCAATCATCGAGGAAGTGGACAAGACAATCGAGAGTACATTAATAGTCACACAAAAAAGAAAGACCCTACCAGCTGCCTTCTTTACCTCCTTCCAAAGATGAAAATACAAAGGAACTTATTCTCTTTTGGTAAGAGGAAAAGAAAAAAGAATTTGGAGACATATTTTTACCATTTGCATAAAAGACAAGAGGGTTTTTTTTGTTGTTGTTGTTGTTCCGTACATTTTTGCTCAGGACCCTGAAATATCTAGGTCCATCATTCTCTTATGTGATTCTTGACATGAAAGAATCTGAACACTAGTCAAGAAATAAAAAATGTAATGGAAAGAGTGTGGGACCTAAAAGTTGAACTATATGGGTTCACTTATCAGCCATCACCCTGGGTGACTTGCTTTACTTTTCCGACTTCCTTCCTCTTCTCTATTTGTCTTCATCTTTAAGATGAGGTAATTAGACTTGCCCTACCTAATCCATTGGCTTGTTGTGAAGAAAGCACTTTGCAAACATTAAATGAGTCATTCTTCTTCTTCTTACTTGTGGTGATTGTCTTTCAGGGCTACCATCTTCCTTTGACTGTCATTTATTAAGAAGGCAATACAGGCTAATTATGATGCCATATTCCCTATTTGTTAAAGGTCTTGGGCAAGTCACTTGGCCACCCTGGGCTTCCATTTCTTCATTTGTAAAATTAAGGGTTTTGGAGGTGGCCAGGTGGTACAGTGAATAGAGCACTGACCCTGGAGTCAGGAGGACCTTCAAATTTGGCCTCAGACACTTAACACTTACTAGCTGTGTGACCTTGGGCAAGTCACTTAATCCCAATTGCCCTGTCTTCCCCCCTCCAAAAAGCAAAAAAAAAAAAAAAAAAAAAAAAAAGGAAGAAGAGTTTTGGATTAGCTGGCCTCTGAGGTCCCTTCCAGCTCTGACTTTGTTGTCTTGTAAGTCTGCAACTCAAGTATCCTGAGTCCCAATTAATCCTTTTATTTACTTATTTTACCATGTGACCTTATGATCTCTAAAGCCACTTCTAGCTCTAGAATTCTACATAATCATTATCATTATTATAATTATTGTATAACTGATATAATTATTATAATCGTCCATTAGATTATAAGTTCTTCCTTTAGATGATAAGCTCCTTGAGGGCAGAGATTGTCTATCTTTTTTAAGTATTTGTATCCCCAGTGGCACATAGTAGGTACTTAATATTTATTAGTATTGGCTAATAAAGCTCCTTTGATTATCTTTGACCTTCCTTTGAGTTATTGAATTGTTTGCGTGCTAAGAAGTAACTGCACCTAAATGTGCTGGGTAATGCTTTCTTCCAAGATTTCTTAAAAGGCGAAGTTTCTCACAATCAGGTCAAAAAAAGAAAAAGAAAAGGAAATCAGTAAATAAAATACCTGGTCTTTAGTGAAGAGTCATTGCTGTCGTTGGAGATTCCCCTGTTTTGACTGGCAGATGAGACAACATGCATAAAGTTCTTTGAAAACCCTAAACAGCTATTTAAGTGATCGCTGTTATTTTTGTTGTTAGCATCATGATTATTTTAGATTGTTATCATGAATGTAAGAAGAAACAGTGTGGTGTAATGTATAGAGAAATTACCTCAAAGACTGGAAAACCTGGGTTCAGGTCCTACCTCTGACACATACTGGCTATGTGACCCTGGACAAGTCTCTTAACCTCTCAGGGCTGTAGACACCTCTCTAAGCCCATAAGTTGCAGAAAAGGCACAGGACTACATTTAGGGTTTTCTTGGCAAAGATAGATACTGGTATGGTTTGCCATTTTCTTCTCCAGCTCATTTTGGAGATGAGGAAACTGAGGTTAAGTGATGGGGTTAAGTGATTTGCCCAGGGTCACACAGCTAGTAAGTATCTGAGGTCACATTTGAATTCAGGAAGATTAGTTCCCGATTCTCAGCCCAGCACTTTATCCACTACACTACCTAGCTGTCCTGTGTTTAGCATTCCTAAATAGGAAGACAAAAGTAAAATTATCCTAAAAGTAGGAAAGAGGAGCATGGGGTGGGGAGCTTGATGAGTTAAATAGTTTAATAATGAGGGGCTTAACTACTATCATTAGAAGGATGCTCTAGCAGGACTGAAAGGGATCCAAACTTGGTAACAGAAAAGGGAGTAGGCACAGTGCCTTTAGCCCCTGTGGTGACCCGGAAGTGATTCGACTGGCATTCCAAACCATTCTTGTAACTGCTTTTTGGGAGTTGCCTCCAGAGCCTGCAAAAAGCATTTTATAGCTTTTGAGAAGTAAATTTTTTTATTTGGTGGGCATATATGGACTCTATGGTATGACGAACTCTAAAACATGTAAGGGGGGTGATGTCACAAAAGCAGGAAAGGTCACAAGTCCTTGTATCTTACTTGTTTTTAGGAACTTTGTATTTTAGAAAAATTCCAGAAATAATTTGGTACCAACTCAGGTGAATAAAGTGGGTGATTCCAATAGGTAGATTCATTTTGTGTACTTTTGGAGAGTTGATCAGAAATACTAGTTATATGTGACAGTTTCTCTTGCTTCCTACCCTCTGTTGGGAGATAATGACTTAGGTTGTTTTAGTTGAGTAGTTGATTGGTTGATTGATTAGTTAAGTGACCTTGTAGTAATGTAAGAGAAATACCAAATGACAATCAGTATCCAAGATGTGTCTCCTGGTTGACTGAGAGTGAGTCTGATAAAGCAGAACAGGTTAATGAGTTTTATCTAGTGCATTAGAAATCAACATAGAGGTGTGTTCTAGGAAAAAAAAAAATCTTTTTCTGTTGGGGCTGCTAAGGGACCTGGTGGTTCCATAGTTGAAAGAATCATGGACCAACCTAGGCTTTAGAGAAATGTAACTAGATAGAATAAGGTCAAGAGTCATCTAGTCTGGGACTAGTTAATTTTCTTTGATGTGTCTTCCTAATTATTTCTAATTCCTTACTCTCTTGTATTAGTTCTGAATTTCTATTTCCCTTTCACTCTCCCTTTTCCTTCTTCCTTCCTTTCTTCCTTACTCTTCTCTCTCTCTTTCTCTCTCTCTCTCTGTTCCAAATAAGCCATAGAAAATCCTTCAGATATAGGATAACAGCAGTGAGAAAGGGAAGAGAGAACAAATGCAAGAAAGAATCATTCAGTTCTGGGGGCAGAGGCAGGAAAGGGGAAAGTAGAATTAGGGATTAGATTGGACAGATTTTTCAACCCAGGGAGCCGAGCAGGCTCAGGAACTTGGAGGGGTCAGGAGACTCAAGGCCTTGAGGTAGGTGAGGTTCAGTGATGAGTGAAATATAGAAACGTGTGAAAGATGCCAGTCCTGAGGCCCAAGGGCAAGATTTCTTGGACCCATTGCAAGGAGAAGGGAGGCTTCATTAGCTGGCGGAGGTCGATAAATCTAAGGCTCCAAAGTTTAAATGTTTCACAGTAAATAACCTGGGCAGAAGAATTTTTTGGTATGATAATGGAGTAATTTCTCTGCTCTAAAAAACAACAAACATGATGAATACAGAGAAGCATGTAAAGACAAACTGATGCAAGGTGAAACAAGCAGATTTAGGAAAGCAGTAGCCACAATGACTGTAACATTGTAAATGCAAAGAACAACAATCACAAGAGAGCAGAAAATGAATGTTTTGAAACTATAAAGAACAAAGTTGGCCCCAAAGAACAGATATGAAAAGATACCCCATTCTGCCCTTTTGTAGAGGTAGGGGAAGGATTTTTAGGTGTGGAATATTACATATAAAATCAGTTTTCTTTTCCATGTGTTCATTAGTTTTGCTGACTTTTTCTTCTCTTCTCATTCTTCTTTTCTTTCTTCTTTTGAGAAATTCTTTGCTATAACAAAGAACTCTGTTAGAGAGATGAGAAGAGGGATTTAAAGGAAATCTAGATGGTATAAAAACAAAAGACCAATAAAAATCTATGTAGAAAAATAACTTTTGGATTGAAATTGAGTTTAATGTCAAAGCCATAAACAAAGTTCCAATATATGTTGATATTCCTAACAGCTCTCTTTGTGGTAGCAAAGAACTGGAAACAAATTGGTGGCTTGTCAACTATGAAATGAATGAATAAGTCATGTATATGAACATAATGGATTATAATTGTACTGAAAGAAATGACGTATCTGAGGAATTGAGAAACAGAAAAAGATTTCTATGAATTAATGCAGAGAGCAAGATGCACAGAACCAAAAGAATAATATGTTCAGTGACTACAAGAGTGGAAATGAAAAGACTGATAAAAGGAAGTCAAGTTGAAAAACAAGTGATGGTGCCAGAGAACAGACAATGGGATGTTCCTCTATACTGTATGTTTGTCAGATATGGTCACTGTATCAGATGACTTTTAAAAATTAATTGTTTTTCATTGTCACAAGAGAGGGGTTCAGTCTGAAGGAGGTTTTCCCCCTGTGACTATGACGTAAAGACAAAAATTGTTAATAAAATGTATTTTACAAATAAGAAAATATAAATGGGAGTGTGATTATAAAATAGAGACTGATTTTCTGGAGATAGTTCCTAAATTAGTTCTGGAATTAATTAAAAAACAAAGAAATCCCAAACCAAACCAATAACAGCAATAGATTCACTAGATTAGGTATAGAGTCTACATTTCTTTTGTCAAAATCTTTTTTTTTTAAATAGAGACTGAAGGTGGCTGCTTTGAAAGGAGTAGAATTCAGCTGGAGGTATATGATAAATTTTAGGATGCTTATTATTACACACACACACACACACACACACACACACACACACGCACACACTCCCCCCCACCCCCAGTTTGTAATACTGGGAATTCTTAACCTGAAGTCTGTGAAATTAAAAAAAATGTTTTGGATAAATGTATTTAAATAAAATTGTCTTCCTTTACAATCCTATATATTTTATTCTATGCACTTAAAAGCATTATTCTGTGAAGGGGTACAAAGGCTTCAACAATGGGTTCAATGACCCCCTCCCCAAATTTAAAAATTTCTGCATTGGCACTACACTGCTTTTTAGCAATATCTCATCTAATGTTTTCAATGAGTGATCTATTTGCAATGCAAATGTGGCAGGTGAGAATATGATCTCCATTACAGAGACATAAACTACAAATATACATTAGGAAGAGAAAGAACATTTCCAACTATTATTTTTTTCTGAGTCTATAGTTTTTGAACTTCTTTCTTTCTTGTTCCATGATTTTACTCCTTTTGACTTTAGCAGAATTATTTTCTGGAGAACATTTTTTTTTTCTCATGTGAATTCAATTCTTTTTGATTCAGCAACTCCCTCCTCCCCCCTTTTACTTAATCTTTGAATACTGCTGGAATTAGCACAGCTGTTTGTGTTTATTTCCTTACTTGTCTACTCCTGTCATAGGAGATGTCAGCATAGTGCGTGGAGCCTGATAATTATCTGTTATTGAGGGAACAGATAAGCGCCAAGTCCTGGGCTCTCCAGTTCACATGGGACCAGTAGTTTGTAAAACAAATGGAAGCGTTCATAGAATTCTGAAAAGAACCCCTGGCCTTGAAGAACTTTTGCCCTTATCTGAGGATAATAGCAGGGTAAGTACAACATTACTTCAGAACTATTAAATGGACCTTTAAGGCCTGGGCTTATTATTTCTGCTTTATGATTGTTACCAAATTTTATAAACTACAACAAAAGCATCTCGGTTTGTCCTGGAAGAAATTTAGCATTTTGTCTTTCAAGGACCCCCTCCCCCTCCCCTTTTTTTTTTGAAGTGGCTCATCCTAAACCACAAAAAAAATGGGAAAAAATATATTTTCAGATGAATTTTTAATGAACTGCAAGCTCCCAAAACTCAGTTTTTCCTAAAGATGTCTTTTTGGTTGTTGTTGTCACTGCTTTTATTGCTTTGTCCTTTAAGAAATCTCTTCAGTGTTTTTGACAGGATGAAACATTTGTTGTATATATTGTGTCACAAAAATATTAGAAATAGTTTTTGGTGCACTGTAACTTGAAATTTTTAGCTGTCTGCAGGAATTTATTTCACTAATCTTGTAATAGTAGTACATGGAATCTTTCTATGTTATTTCTCGAGCTTATTACTCAATGTAGATCAATACAATGGCAAAAATTGGTTTAGGAAAGAAAAATAATTGTGCTAGTGGACACATGGAGTTTTGTTTGTGTGTGTGTGTGTGTGTGTGTGTGTGTGTGTGTGTATTTAAAGGAATAGTTCATCAAAATGTTTCACACACAGGTGTGTTCTGTTATTATGAAGGGAAGAATCTAAGCCAAAATGATCCGAGCCAATTAAGACACCTTCTTACTGCCACCATTTGGGTAGAATGCTAGGTCACTGGGTCATATGTAAGTGAGGGAAGAAGTTGTCAAGTAGAAAACAAAAGCCCTAGAACATTGTTCCAGGGTAGAAAAGATGAATCCCTGAATTCACCTCCACACCTGTCTCCTACTCTGTATTTGAAGGGAGGCCAAAGGATTTGAGTAGTGGCAAGAAAGGGAGAGTTCAGGATCACAGAATTTTAGAGTTGGAAAGAATCTCCTTGGCTGTCAGGTTCAACCCATATCTGAGAAGGAATTTTCACTACAGTGATATCCAATAGTGGTCACATTGCCTCTCTGTGAAGACCTCCAATGGCGGGGAACCAGCACTCTCAGGGTGGCTTATTTAACTTATGAACAACTCTATTGTGAGGAAGGTTTTTCTGAAAGCCAAGCCTAATTTGGCCCCATTGCTTCTGATTCTGCTTTCTAAGACCATACAGAACAAGTCTATTGCTACAAAGTAGCCCTTAAAATTAATGGCATTTATCATGTTCCTCTTTGCTTACTCTCTCCTTGTGAATCATTCACATTTCTTTCAACCTATTGTTGTATGACATGGCCTTCACCATCCTGGTTGTCCCCTCATCGGGAGGTTTTTCAGGTTATTAATATCCTTTCTAAATTATGGTGCTTAGACCTGAATACAAGGTTCTACTCACACACTCACACACTCACACACTCACACACTCACACACTCACACACTCACACACTCGCACACTCGCACACTCACGCACACTCACGCACTCACACACTCACACACACTCTCCCCCCCCTCTCCTCTCTCCCCCCTCTCCTCTCTCCCCCCTCTCCTCTCTCCCCCCTCTCTTCTCTCCCCCCCTCTCTTCTCTCCCCCCCTCTC
>CM053587.1:76918481-76932200 GCA_028646515.1 Pseudochirops corinnae
TCCACTTAATTGGCTAGGAAATTTTAGACAAGTCTCTGTGCTTTGGTTTTTTCATTTGTAAAAGGGGAACACACTAATTTCTTCTATTTCATAGGATTATGGTGAGGGTTAAGTGAGAATATAGGTGAAGGTATTTTGAAAAATATGAATATTCATGATTAACTATTAGGTGCCTGTGAAAACTTTTTGATAGGCTTCTGCTTAGGCCCTGTGAAAACTTGGGAGCTAGTGCTCCTTGTTACTTCTCCCAGTATCATCATGGGCGTTTGTGGGTAAGAAATTTTGCAAATCATGGCTGGGGCCCCCAACTGTGTGATGTTTTCTATTCATATAGCCCAAGAAATCAATAATGAAGCATTTTAGAAGGAAAATCAGAATAAATAACTAGAAAGTCAATAGAATAGGAAATAATTAGAAATCAATGGACTCATTCTCTATTTCTGTACATTAATGGATGTATCCCCTTAAAGACACCTGGGGGATTACAATTGAAACCTATTTTAGTTGACAGTAGTCTGATCCCCCCAGCATGTTGGAGAAGGGACATATTTGCTTCAGAACACATAGCTCAGTGTGTTCTTAAAAAATTTAAGGTCTAGTACTGTCCTCGTAGAGTACTGTTAATGTCTCTAAGGGTAGGCTAGAGATCAGTGAGGCCTCTTGGGGATAGGTTCATCCAAGTCTCTTGGCTTGGCTCCAGCGTCATCATCAGAATTCTGCCTGAAGTTCAGGGTTCAGAAATCCACAGTTATAATGCTTTTTGTCTCCTTGACAACCTTACTTCTTCCAGAAGACTCCCCCACCTTTCAGAATCCTTACATAATGTGGCCCCCGATCTTTGAACAAATATGCAACCTTCTTGGAAATTTGGCCTAATGCTTTCTTTGTTACCAGCACCATGGGAAATGCAGTCCTGTGGACTTTTCTCCTTTCTACTATATCCACAGCTAGGTGATTCAGTGGATAGAGTGCTGGGCCTGGGGGTCGTGAAAACTCAGACACAACTAACATGACTGAACAGCAAAAAAATGAGTCAAGTTGGGTACGTGAGTATATTTGAAAGCAAGCATCATAAAAAGCTATTCATTTGCATATGGCCTAGTCATAGACAATTATTTCAGCAACAAAGGCCACGTGCAGGTACCATGTTAAAGTTATGTGTAGCTTTAGGCTAGATACAGAGGGCCTAAGCAGAAGCCTACCAAATAGCAAATTTGGCAAAGTTTTTCATTAAAAAGCAAAAGCATAGGCCACATATATTACACGTAGCTTCACGTATCAAGAATGCATGTAGATGACCAAATATAGAGACCACAGATGGTATTTAGAGAGACCATGTGGCATTGTGGATAAAGAACTGATCTCAGAGCTGGGAAGACTTGAGTTCAAATCCTTCTTCTGACACATATAGGCTATTTGACCCTTTGTAAATCACTTAAACTTTTGGCGTAGGCAAGCTTCTAAAATGATAAGTTGCATAGAAGGCGATGATCTATATTGGGAGAGGGAGTTTCCTCACTCCTGTGCCAATAAAATCAAAAGATTCAGTCCTGATCTTATGACATTTAACAACATGTTGCAGTAGACACACTGGATCAGTGGACATCACTGATTACATGTAGGAATCTCCCTCATACTTCTTGGGGCATCATGTGTATCAGCCTAGTGTTCGGGGTGATGGATGTCACTTTAGTGAACTACTTCATGATTCAAGTCACGACTTTATCTATGAACTTCTACCTGTGGAAATAGTCATTCTATTGGATAGACTAAACCCCTGAGTGGAGTTGGATGCACTTATTGTTTGTTCAGTAATGAAGCTGCTACTACCACCCCCTTTTAGGCATAGTTTCTTCCTCAGGAGAATAAACACTTGTGTTAAGTAGAACATGTTCTAACCACGTTGCTTGCAATTTGGATTAGTTTTTTATGTATAATATCTACTTCCAACTTTTTAACTTGGTTGCTAAAAGCTGAAATTTTCTTTTCTCTGTAGTTTGTGCATGAAGACTCACTGTGCAGTTTCCTCATCCCTCTAAACCCCCATTCTGAGCTAATGGTAACTTCTTCAATATTGTCCTTAGGCTGAACCTTTATTTCCTCATCTGTAAAATGTAGAATATCCTATTATAATACAATATTTCCTTTCTTTACCTCTTGTAAAGGAAAAAGAGAGGTAAAAAGGAAATGAAATAAGCTTTGTCTATAGTTGTAAAATTCTCATCCCAATCCTTTTCCCTATCCCTTTTTATTCAGATTCATATCATCAGATCTTATGCATATTCTCTCTTTCATAATTGCAATTTGTTTTAGTTCTAACTATTCTTTTCTCATCTCTGCTCTCTTTCTGTCTCAACCTAATTCCTTGTTTACTTTATTGTATTTTTATACTATAGCCTTCCTCTAGCCCCAGCTTTTCCTTACCCAGTTCATATAAGAACAAGCAATACAATTATCAAATTATCGAAACAATATATAATTTCAACCTTATTCTTATCACTTCCTAATTCTATGCTTGCATAATATCCTCTTGTGGCTTCTTAATTATGAGAAAGAGTAAATTCCTCCATATTTCTTTCCCTTCCTTTCTAGAGTATTCCTTCCCCCTTTTTTCCCCCTCATTTTTCTACTAAATATTCAGGTCCCAAGTTTATTTTTCCTATCTCAACCTAAAGTTTAGAGGTTGTGAAATTCTGAACCGATAATTATCTCATTGCCTCATTTCAGGATGTAGGCAACTGGTCATCATTTATTCCTTTTAAATTATTCCAACTTGTTTATCTTTCTAAATTTTTCTTGTCTCTTACACTCCTTTTCTTCTTTTCTAAAAATTGCTTTTAAAAAAAATTCTGAACTTAATAAACATAAAATAAGACAAGACATTTCCATATACACAGAAATAGATTTTTTTTTTTTTGGTGAAACAGCTTATCTCTATAATGTGCAGCTTGCTTTTTCTTAAAAATATATAATAAATTCAGCAACCTGTTTGTTATGCCTTCTGGGCTTACTTCTATTTTCTTCTGACTGGGCTGCTCCCACTTTTTCTGAATATTTGTAGTATTTCTTTTCATTGATTTGGAAGCTCTAGAGATTAGCAATCACTTTTTTGGGTATGTTAAATCTGAAATTTCTTTCAGGTGGTGACCACCTGTGGATCTTTCTTATTTTGTTTGGATTTGACTCCCATAGTTATGGGCAACTTTCTTTTATGATTTTTGCAAATATGTTAACCAAGTTTTTTGTTCATTTCAGCATGTTTTTTTTTTTTTTGGGGGAAAGTCATTGATCAAGTGTTTGTGATGTTAAATGCCACATGTTCTTCTAATATTTCTGCCTTTTTACATTGCTCTAATATTTTCTGTTATGTCATTGCATTTTTGATGTCTGTTTCTTCCATTCTTTTTTTTTTTAGGGTCCATTACTTTGGTAAGGCTTTTTAGCTTCTCTTCTAAGTTGTCCGTTTTCCTGTTTCTAAGTTTTTCTCCAGAAACTCCAATTTTTCTCTATTCTTTCATTTCTCTTGTAGTTAATATATATTCTTCTATTGGGTTCTAATTGTAATTATTATAGGATTATTTTCTTCTTTTTTGTGAGGGTGGAAGGCAAAGTAATTGGGGTTAAGTGACTTGGCCAAAGTCCCACAGCTAGTTAAATGTCAAGTGTCTGAGGCTGGATTTGAACTCAGGTCCTCCTGACTTCAGGGCCAGTGCTTTTATTCACTGTGCCAGCTAGCTGCCCCATATTCTCTTCCTCTGGAAATTTACCTGGAGGTTCTCTTAACCTACAATATTTCTTTATTGCTTTAGAGATTTTCTTACATTTATTAATTTCTTTAGTTTTTCCATTGGAGATGGTTAACAAAAGACTATATCTTTGTAATTTCTCTTACATAAACAATTCCTGGTTTTACTGACTTTCCTATCCTTGAATATGTAAAACTCTCAGCTGCCAGCCTGTAGTAGGTCAGTAAGACAGTTCTGCTGATTGGGGCAGCTAAGTGTGCAGTGGACAGAATGCTGACCTTGGAATCAGGACAACCTGAGTTCAAATGTGGCCTTAGACATTTAACAGGTGTGTGACCCTGGGCCCTGTAGCACTTACCTCCCAAGGTTGTTGTGAGGACTAGATGAGATAATATTTGTAAAGCTCTTAGCATAGTGCCTGGCCTATATTATTATTATTATTATTATTATTATTATTATAATTATTATTATAATTATATTAGTATGGCTTCTGGGTCCTTCCTCTTTAGCACAGTCCATGATGGAGTAGATACTGAGCTGAATGAAAGAGACCTCTTTGTACTTTCCCAGATGGGGTAGATGCCTACATCTTCCCCTGCGGCACTGGACCAGAGTTGGTCCAGCACTAAGTCCCTGAAGTACCCCCTATGAATTCTGCTTTTGGAGGACATCACTACTTTTCCTGGGCTCGGTGTTTTGTGTGATCAGTTTTACACCAGTATAACTATCCCTATTCCTAGACAGTGAAAATATTACAAATGCTGATAGCAAAGCAATTAATTTATGTATACAGAGAGAAATATAATGAACACCTTATAGACTCTAGGGGGAATACAATACAATTTCTCCTTAATTCCTATTAATATCTCATTTCCTAGTGTCCACCTATCCCCCAAGCCAAGTATCAGATGAAGGGAAAGTTATGAGCTCATGGCACAATAAGCAAAAGGCTTACAGTTCATTATTGGCTATTTCATGGAGTTCTGCTGAAGCCCATTAAGTCACTCAGGAAATTTTTAGGTCTTTCTGGGCAAGTTGATAATCTACAGTTATATTTATCTACATCATGTGGGCATCTGTCACACCAATGCAATATTCACAGTGCCAATGGTCACTATAAATATGCCTGCATAGTGCACAATCACAAAATATAACAGACTCTCTTTATAGGAGAAGAAACAAAACATTTATTCAGACACCAGAAAACTGAATCTCAAAATCAGTAAGCCAATTCCATCACAGTAGCAAAAAAATTAATAAGCCATAACAGTACAGAGAGCCACATCATCCTTTAGCCTTCTCACAAACCAACACAAGCCTAGCTGTCAAAGCAGGTGGCAAACACTAACATTTACTCACAAGCCTAGTTGTCTGTCTTGAATGTGCCCTCTCCTCCTACCATCTAGCTGCTTTGACTCCCAGCTTCCTGTGGGATCTGTTCCACCCTTCATCAAACTCCTCCCACCACAGGCTCCATGTGATTACATTCCCCCTTTTGGGGGTAGGGAAGGTCTTCAAATTCCCTTAGGCTTATTAAAGGGCAGAAAAGATCTTCAAATTCCTCTTACCATTACAGCATCTTGGTGAGCCAAGTCCCATATATTTTATGCATGTTATTTTAAGTGGAATTTCTATCTTTTCTTCCTAGTTTTTGTTTCAGATACATAGAGACTATAAGATCACACTGTGCTTATTGTAGACAATAAAATAGCATTTGATTTCATAGTGCAAAAAGCTGCCTCATAGACTTTCCCTTTTCTTATAGGCTTCCCTCTCCCTCTTTCATTGAAAGATACAACAGAAATAACTCTCCTCAACAACCCTCTGATCATAAACATCAGGCAAGACATGTACAAGGAGATGTATGCTCAACAAAGGTGTTTGCTACTGTGATTGGAGGAGATCCAGAACATAGTCCCAGCTGAATAGAGTTTCCTTGTGGATGGTGAGGTCCTCCAGAATCTGGAGTCTAGATGATCTCTGGAGCTAATGACATTGTGCAGATTATATCAAGTCCCACAGTATTATTGCAAAGCATCTTTATCTGTTACTCAGTAATATTTCCAGTCTGGAGCCCTGCTGCCCTGGTTAAGTGATTGCTTCACCTGGCTCGCTGTTTCACCCTGGTATTTGCCACGGGGCACTTTATTTCCTACTTCCCCTTCCTGCATCCTCCTCTCTCAGTTCTGGAACCATAATCAAATCAACGGTGTGACAATGCACTAATCATTCCTGTAACTTTCCAAAGTTAAGTGCCCCTCCTTGGCTACCAGCCCCTTATGTATGCTATTCCTAAGCCCTCACCCTCACTCTGCCCCTCCCCCCCATATAGAATATAAGCTCTTTGAGGGCAGGAAATGTCTTTCCTTTGTATTTATATCCACAGTGCTTAGCGTCTGACTGATAATAAAATTCCTTTTTCATTTCATCATATCATTTAATCCTTCTTTTATTGGTTGTGGAACATTGGTACTTATTTGGTTCAACCCACTTCTGAGCAACAACACTTTCTGTGACAAGAGAACTCACTGTCCCCTGAAGCTGCCCGTTATATTTTTGGGAGAGTAGTAATTTTTTAGGAAGCTTTCTCTTAGCTCATTCATATTTACCACAGCATTCCTCTAATGAATTCCCTTAGTGCATTTAAAATATAATTTTGAATTTAAAAAACCCTAATAGATGCAATTTTGATTTGTACACAACTTTGCCAGCGAATGCCTTTTGCACAAAGTGCAAAATTTGCTGGAGTGCAGGATCATGGGTAAAATAATTACTTGGAATGAAGTGCTTGACATAATGTGAAGGAAATCCAATATTTTGAGATTCCAGGTCACTAGTGCAGAGAACATTTTCCAAAGGACTTAATGTCAGTTCTGTAAGAATGTCTGAAACTGTGTGTCAAATTGCTTCATGATTCCAGGATTCCTGGAAAGACAGACTCAATGTTCCCTAAGATTCTGCCCTACTCTAACAACCTAAGTTTCCAATGAGGTGTCTTTATAACACAAAGATTTCTAAACTGGTAAACAACTTCTTACTTTGTTAGTTTGTTGGAACAATATTTTCTGAGAGTTTACTGTGTGCACAGACTTACCCTCCATGATATAGGAAAAGAAATAGGAAACATCCTTGTTTTTTTGGTTTTTAGAGATGAGACAAGCTGACAAAAGAGACTCTAGCAAGTATAAGCAAATGATTTTAAGCACTTACAGAATTGAAAAATGTTAAAATATAATTGAGAAAGGAGCTATGCCTATATTTTGATGGGGTTGATTTATCTGTATATGTATCTAAGACTTATTGTCTTGGGTTTCCTCTCTCTGTCTTAGTTTCTGTCTCTCTCTCTCTCTCCCCCTCTTCCTTTCCCTCTCTCCTTCCTCCTCCCTTTTTCTGTCTATGTGTGTCTCTCCCTTTTCTGTTGAGGGTGATGTACTATGAAGAGCACATGAATAGCATGTCATATGTCACAACTATTGCTAAACGTTATTATAAGAACTGTAATTTGCATATAAAATTTGAAACAAAATCCTGCATTAACAGAGAGAATATTCTAATATCAAAAGAAATTACTTTTTATCACAGTACTTTAGTGGCTTACAAAAACAAGAAGAAAAATTTTATCCTTAAACACATGGAGATTTATTTAGTAACTTCTTCTTACGCGAGTTTTGGTAAAGACAGAACTGACACCGTAAAACACTGTTACGTAGCTGTGTGTATCTACTGAAATCTATTTATGTTTAATTTTTTAGACAACTCCAATAATTTATTTGAGCAGCATTTTAAGGTTTTCAAAGAGCTTTCCTCACAACAACCTTGTGAAGGAGGCAGTGCAAATATCATAGTCTCCATTTTAGAGATAAGGAAACTGAGACACAGAGAACAGTGACTTGCCTGGGCATCTGGTGGTACAGTAGATATAGGACTGGACCTGTGGTCAGCAAGATCTGAGTTCAAATTTGTTCTCAAGTATGTCCCAGCTATGTGATCTTGGGCAATAATTTAATCACTGTATAGCTCAGTTTCCTCAACTGTGCATTGGGGATACTAATAGTACCTACATCACAGGGTTCATGTGAGCATCAAATGAGTTAATATTTGTGAAGTACTTAGCACAGTGCCTGGTATACAGTAGGCAATTAATAAATGCTCGTTCCCTCCCCCTCCCCCTAAAAATTCCAGCTCTGAATGTGTGATCCTGTGAGCTAGGAGAGGATGTCCCATAGACAGCTCAGATTCAACTTGTCTAAAACAGAACTCTTCTTTCTTCCAAAGTCTTCCCTTCTTTCCAGCTTCCCAACTTTCCAACTACCACCATCCTTTCCAGGGTTTCCCAGGTTTGCAATCCTGGTGTAATCTTCAACTCCTCACTTACACTCACACTACACATCCAATCTGTTGCTGGGTCTTGTCATATCTACCTTTATAACATCCCTCATGTATTTCTCCTTCCCATTTACATAGATACTAGTCTCTGGTGCAGGGCATCCCCATCTCCTGCCTACACTACTGCAATGGCGCTCTGGTTGGTCTACCTGTCTCACGTCTCTTTCCACTCCACTAACCTGTCCCTACTCAATAAACTCCAGTGGCTCTCCATCACCCCATGATCAAATAGAACATCCACTGTTTGGCTTTTAAAGTTCTTTACAACCTTCTTACCTCTTCAGTCTTCTTATACTTCATTCTCTCTGCAAACTCTATGACCTAGCAAAATTGACTCCCTTGCTGTTCCTTAGCCATGATACTTCATCTCCCAACTTGGTGTCTTTTTAGCGGTTATCCCCATGCCTAGAATGTTCTCCCTCCTCATCACTTCCCCCTAGCTTCCTTTATGACTCAGTTCAAACTATACTTTCTGCAAGAGGTGTACTCTACCACCCCTAATGGTGTTAGTGTTTTCTCATGGTGGGCCTGGTGTCAGGAAGACCTGAGTTCAAATTCAGCCTCAAATACGTACTAGCTGTATGACCCTGGGCAAGTCACTTAATCTTGTTTGCCTCAGTTTCCTCATCTGTAAAATGAGCTGGAGAAAGAAATGGCAAACCACTCCACTAGCTCTGCCAAGAACCCTCCCCCCTCCCCTGCCAAAAAAAAAAAGTAAGGAAGAGGTGGACGAGACTGAAAAATACTAAACAACAACAATAACAAAGGGTAGCTGATTTATTAAAAGTAGCCCTTTTCAAGTCTTCAGTCAAGACCATCACTTTTAGTCGTCTAAGTGAATTAGCTATCACCCTGGAGAATCTTGGTTTATAATATCAATGAATTTGGAACCTCCATATGATGGTCTGTCCAGCACTCAGATAGGTCCCTTTTGTGGAAAAAAGATGAGATGGCTCCTTTAGATCTTGGGAGCATAGAGTGCTATTGATTATTGCCCATACCTTGAACCCTCTTTCTGAGAGGGAGGCACCCACTGTTCTGATCCTGCCACTCCAGTGTGGGCTCAAGCACTATTCTCCAGGTTTTCATATGATTGTCAATACTTGTGTTGTGGTTCTCTAGGAAATGTGGCTTGTCAGATGGTGGCACAGCTGTGACAAGTCTGCCAAGGCTGTTGTGGAATTTTTCTTTCTTTCAATCCCTGAGTGAGTCATTTAACTTTTGTGCCCCCAGGCGACTCTGTAAGACTAGAAATTACCCACAAATTGCAGATCTGTTTCAGTGAAGGGAGCTTCCACACTCACATGAAATCATAAGTCCAGGCCCTTCCCTCCCCCCTCTACTCCCTTCAAAATCTAAAACACAACTATTTATACACTACTTTAAAGTTTACCAAGCATTTTATATCCATTAGGTTGTGCTCGCCCACTCAGACTTTCAATAGCAATTGAAATATGGTTGGTGAGGATTAGAGGTGGTCTGTGTCTGTCAGAGAGAGGTTTCAGTTTTTTCTGCTCCCCATCAGTGTGCCCTCTTTAACCCCATACAGCTTCTATGCTATTATCCACTTCATATACCATTTGTGCATAAGAAGGCCTCTATCTGGATCTAGGGTCTTGCTGCACTGCAGTTCAGGAAATTACCAGAAATAGATTGGAATTCCCTCCATTACATAGTTCACATTGAAAATAAAAACTTGGGGCAGCTAGATGGTGCAATGAATAGGGCACCAGCCCTGGAGTCAGGAGGACCTGAGTTCAAATCCAGCCTCAGACACTTAACACTTACTAGCCGTGTGACCTTGGGCAAGTCACTTAACCCCAATTGCCCTACCTTCCCCCTTTCAAAAAGCAAAAAGAAAAAAAAAAGAAAGAAAAAAGCAAAAAAAAGGATTGTGGAAAAAACAATTCATCCCATCTTAACTTTTATGGTTTTGATTTTTATTTTGGTTGTTGTTGTTATTCCAACTTGCGGATCGATGGGCCCAGGAGACTATCAGTGTGGAAACTCCCTCCAAAGATACAGGCCTATATGCCATAGGTAACTTGCAGGCTTTGAGAGTTGCCTGGGACACTAAGAGGTTGAGTGGATTAATGAGGGAAGGTTTTTGTTTCTTCATTCCGTTTGATCTACTGTCTGCAAAACTCAACTTCTCTCCTGGTTTGAGATTTTAGAGTCACAGAGAACGCATTACACAAACCCTATCTTAATACTTCCTTTTTCATCTTCTTTTGCATCTGTAAGATAGAAAAGTAGACAAATCAAAAAGAAAGTAGGAAAAGGCCAGCAAACTCACCTTGGCTGGCTAAGCAGACAGGCCCATAACAGGATGTTGTGGAAGGTTGGCATAAATGCCCAAGCGCACCCACCTCAGTGAGAGGCATGCCTGGAACCCTGGTCTTCCTGATGCCAAGGCCTGTCTTCTATATTAAACAAAATAAATGTGCAGATATAACTTTTGTACATTCAGATAAGTGGTACAAGGGGCATTGGAGTTGGAATCTGGAAGACCTGTGTTCAATTCCTTCCTCAGATGCTTAGTTGACTATGTGACCTTGAGCAAGTCTCTTGGTCTCTCTCAGCCTCAGTGCTCCCTCATTTGTAAAGTGGGGATAATAGTAGCACCTACCTTACATGATAGTTATGAGGATCAATGACCTAATATGTATATTTGGAAAACTCTCTCTATGTCTATTTTTCTATTTATTTTTCTCTCTATTTTTCTATTTATTTTTTCTAATTTTCTACTTTCTATCTTTGTCTATTTTTCTATTTATTTTTCTACCTATTTCTCTATGTATTTTTCTATTTCTCTATCTATTAAATATTATCTATTATGTAACCTAGTTTAGGATGTGGGAGATTGGGGTGGAAGGGGAAATAGAGATGAGAGGATCGAGATACTCTCTGTTCACTTACCTATAATGATCAGGTAGTTGGGCACCTCCAAAATCTAGGGGTATGTATAGGTTCTCAAACTTCTCAGGGAGGCAGATAAGGATGACATATATCTTGATTACAAAACTTGTCCTCAAAAAGATCCATGCCAGCACATATAGACATGCAGACACATACACACATCCTTAATGGAAAACTCGGGTTCTATTTCCTACTGGAAAATAACACTCCCTTTTAAACAAACTTAGAAGGTTTCTGACATGAGACAGTGTGGTCTCCACCATCTGTTTATATGGGAATCCTTTCATGCTGGTGTGATGTATAGAGGACAAACGATTCTGATCCTTTAATATAACAGACCATTTATCTTAGATTTTCTAGGGTTGTCTTAAAAGAGAACAACAATGATTTTTAAGTCACCCTATGCATAGGCAAACTAATTTTTCCTATTTTATAAAGCTCCCAAAGAGTATATATTATCTGGAGAAACTACTTCCAGTACTTTCATTGAATTCAATTATTTTGTTCTCACCCCTTTCCTGAGGCCATTTTCCTGTAGATAACCAAAGATCTCTTGGCAGTCAAACCTCATCTTTAATAATCAGTACTAATCAGTTGCTTTTTTTTTCTAACATCCTTTTTGGTTGGAGTTTCTGTGGGACTGTGGAATCTTGATTTTTCTCTTAACCTCCTTAATTCAGCATTTTTGCTCATTTTTGCTCTTGCCTCTGGAAAGATGTGTGTTCTTCATCATGGTGCCCTGAGATTTCTACTCATTTAGAACAGCAATTCTCAGTCTTTTTGCAATTGTAGTACCTTTTGAATGGCTGATTATAATCAATCACTATTCTGCTATCCTAGAAAAACAGTGCAGTCATTTCTGCTATAAAGGGGCATATACATTCCCAAAAGTTGCCACTCTAAGCAAAACCTTGAAATAGAAACCAGAGGACTTATGAGAAAAGTGGAGTTATGAACACAACACTCAAAAACTTTTGTCAGTAATATGTTAAAAAAAAAAAAGAACTTGATAAACATGGTAGCACTATTTTATCATGTTTAGTGGTTAAGAAAGATATAAATATTATAATACATAGGAGTTTTATCCATGGCTTTGGGCTGCTACTCTGAAGGCACCTGTCAAAGTCTATAGCTACTGGGGAGAGATTGGGACAACTCTGGGAGTTGTGGAGGGAGTGGAAGGGAGAGAAGAAAAAAAGGAAAAATCACATGATAACTTTATTATGTATTTAAAAGGAATAGTAAGTTATACATAGTAGATTTGCAGTTTCATGTGCAATCATCTGTTTTTGTTATACTGTGTTACGGAAATACTGGTTTTATGTCATCAATTAAAAACAAATAAATGTTGAAAGAAGAAGAAAGCATGTGTATGTTTGTAGGTAGACCAGTCATGCCCATAGCTCCTAATGCACCAAAAGATATATAGGAAATATCGCATTTGACCTTAAAAAAACCCAGAAGATTTTTTGTGGAAATGGACACAGGAAATCATGAATTATTATTTAGTTGGTTGGTTGGTTGTTGTCCTTCATTCTTGAAAAGGACCAAAATGAAATCACTCTGCTAGAGTCAAGTTACAATGTGTACTGTGACTGATCAGACCAATATGAGCTCGGAATGTTCTACCACAGGTTGGGCACAAATAGTCCATGTGAACATTTGGGGTGGATTCTCTAAATTTGTGCATCTCATATTTCTTTTGAGCTACTTCAATTCTGCTTTGCTCGTAGAGCACAACACCTTCTCTGATGTGGGCATGTCATGCTGAGTGGTCCTGTGCCAGTGTCTCCTGTGTCCCATAATCAATTCCAGACTTCTTAATAGAGACTTTGAGAGTGTCCTTGTATCACTTCTTCTGACCAGTATGTGAATGCTTGCCCTGTGTGAGATCTTTATAAAATAGTCTTTTTGGCATGTGTATATTATGCATTTGAACAATGTGGCCAGCCTATCAGAGCTGCAGTCTCAGCAGTAGAGTTTGAATGCTTGGCAGTTTAGTTTGAGAAAGGATCTCAGTTTCTGATATCTGATCCTGTCAGTGATCCTCAGAATCATCCTAAGACAATTCAAATGGAAGTTTCAGTTTCCTGGTGTGGCATATAGCAATGGGTTCAGCACAAGGGCTCTATAGACCTTTAGGCTCTGTAGAACTTGAGTTTGGTAGACAACCTCCCAAACACTGAGCTAACTCTGGCAATGCACGTGTCAACCTCATTGTCAATGTGTACATTATTAGAAAGTACACTCCAAGGTATGTGAACTTATCCACAGCATTCCAAACTTCTCAATTTGCTGTAACTGATGGTTCCACATATGGATGGTGTGGTGGTGGCTGATGGAGCATCTGTGTTTTCTTGGTGTTAACTGTTAGACTCTGCAGTCAAAACTAAAAAAAGTACAAAAATGTCTGCAAGGATGATTCCACTCACTATTGACACATGGAATGTACACACACTTAAAGACAACACAAAATCCAGTAGCCTTGAAAGACTAACAGCTCTTGTTGCAAGAGAACTCAGCAGAAACCAGAATTGAAAAGAAAGTTTGACACTCCAACACAAGAAGCATGAGAAGACAGGCATGGAGAAGAAATCATAAGGTACCTATCAAAGATGAACTATTTACATGACAACATGGAAAAGTGACAATTGTGACTGTTGAAACT
>CM053587.1:76932700-76953810 GCA_028646515.1 Pseudochirops corinnae
GGCTAACAGTTCTATCCAACGAAGTCGGCAAGCAAACCCAAGCGGGAAAATGGTCACTGCATCCTATGACTTGTGACAACGTGCTTTCCTGTCATTTCTCCAACATTTTACTAAACCACCATTCCTTTAGTGGAGAAAGAAAATAAATATTAAAGCTGAGCCCCAAACACTTGTGGAAAAAGTTTCAATGAGTAAAATGAAGAAAGGCACTGAGACAATGATTCACCAGGTTTGTGGGAGGGATGGGCCAACACATTGGCCTGCATTATTCAGATACTTTCCTTAGTATTCTACTTTGCTAGCAGGTATTAGCCATAGTGATAAATGGGAATTAGAACTCACAGCCTCTTGGTTCTTCTACCTCCCTTTCTCCTCTAGAGTCCTGCCATGGATGTAGTCTCTGTAGCAGGGAGGTACCTTTGTAATTCTAAGAGTGAAGTTTCATTGTTGGAATCTGTGACTGTTTTTAAAGGGAAAAATGAATTAAAATCATGAAACCTACATCACAGTATAAATCAAGATGGAAAGTTAAATGTTCAGCTATGAATTTTTACTTGTTTCCCTTGGGAAACGTTTTTCAAGTAAAACTGTCAACGAGCCCCACACTTCAAAGAGGTTCCTGGTAATGCAGTGTTTAAAACTTGTTAATTAGATTTAATTGCAAACAGCTGTCATATTCAGCTACTGTTTGGGTTGGCATTCATCAGCCTTAGATTGGAGTTGTCTTTTTTGTTATCTCATACTCATATTGGGATCCTGATATATTCGCGATAAGCTCAGAATTTGTCACCATCTAAGGGATTATGAGATCATAAATAAAAGCATGGGGACAACATATTTGTCAAGCCTTAAGGTCACCAGGCAGTTCCAAAATAGCCAAGAGGAGATAACTACACACGGCATCAAGTAGAGAAGGGTGTTCCTTTCCTCCTAAACTATATGGGAATTTTCCAATGGAAGAAATTGTTGCATCTGTATTTGGGTGGGAGGACTGAATGGTGTTTTAATGCACATTTTCCCCAGACATTTAAATGTATTTTAATGCCAGATATTGTAGTAATAAAGAAAAAAAAGTCACTGACAGATACTTACTAGTTTATTTTGTGCTGCTAGATCAAGCCTTTTAGAAACTGGGACGTTTTACAAGCCACAGTGCAGGGATTGCATACAAGTTTTTCAGGCAATAGACAGAGCTTCAGGGTATATTCAGCCTCACTTCTAGAAGCAGGAGAAAATATCTCTGAGAGGCCTGAAACAGGATTTCACAGACTAATCTTCATTCTAAACAGCTTCCTCAGAAGGTCCTTTGAAACAAATTGAGTGTTGGGCTTTTGACTGGCAAGTCATTCTTCGTCGGGTCAGTGCATTTAAAGGATATTTTTTGTCTGACTGCTAATTGATTAATGTTTCCATTCAGTTAGTCAACAAGCATTTATTAAACCCTTACTATGTATCAACCACTGTCCTAAGCACAGGTGCTACAAAGAAGAGTGAAAATAGTTCCTGCCTTCAAAGAACTTATGTTTTAATGGAGGAGAATGCTTGAACTGGGTAGGCATGGGCATCTGCACACACATGGTACATGTAAGAGGTTTACAGAGTAAATAGAAGGCAATCTAAGAGGGTAAACCATTAGCATCTGGCCAGGGGAATGGAGGTGTGAAGCAGGACAGGCTTCTTCCCGAAGGTGGAATTTGCCATGAGTCTTGAAGGAAGCCAAGGAAACTAAAAGGCTGAGGTCAGGGGGCACAGAATTCCAAGTAGGGGAGGAACCAGTTAGGTCAAAGATATGGAGACAGGAGATGAGTATTTAAGGTACCGCAAAGCTAACAAATTATGTTTTGGACATGTTAAGTTTGAAAGTGAGATATCCAAAAGACAGTTGGTCTTGTGGGACCACAGCTCAGAAAGAGGTTAGGGCTGTACATATCTAGATCTGGGAGTCACCTGAGTGATAGCTGATGGGATAGCAAAGTGTAAAGGGATAGTCTAGAGCAGTGGTTCTCAACCTGTGGGTCACGACCCCTCTGGGGGTTGAACGACCCTTTCATAGGGGTCACACGGGTCACCTAAGACTATCAGAAAACACATATTTCTGATGATCTTAGGAACTGAGACATCCCTCCTCTATCCGTCTCCAGGCAGGTCCACCCACATGCAGACATACCCACATACAAGTATTAAAGGGTTCCGGCATTAGGAAGGTTGAGAACCACTGTTTTAGAGGGAGAAGAAAAGAGGGCTCAAGACAGAGCTTTGGGAGACACTCATGGTTTGAGGGTGTGACATGGATAAAGAGCCAGCCAAAGAGACTGAGAAGGAGTGGTTGGACAGATTGGAGAAGAACCTATAGGATAGAGTAGAGTCACAACACTAGGCAGGACAGAGTATGGATAGGAAGAGGTGATCAACACTGTCAAATTCTAGAGAGATCAAGAAGCATCCAAGCTGAGATATTAGATAGAAGGCTATTGCAGTTGTCTAGGTGAAAGGTGATTGAGGACCTAGATTTGGTAGTTGAGATCACTGGTTGCTTTGGGCAGGCGAGTTTCAGTTGGATAATGAGGTTGCAAATCAGACTGTAGAAGGTTTAGAATAGAGTGTTTCCTTTCACATTTGAGAAGTCCAGTGGGGTGGGGATAGGGGGTAGTATACTCATAGTCTCTCTTAGAGCTTTGCTTTAGTTCTGTCTCTAGGCTTGATACTACTGAGGTTCACCATTTCACATTCAGTCGGATCTCATTAGCTGTGTGGTTTGGGTCCAAATGGGACCAAATAAGAAAGTATGTGTGAATAAGTGCAAACACATCTCTTTTTCTGGAAAACCATTTCAAGGCAAGCAATCTACTTCAGTTACCCAGAACCTGCACTTAGAACATCACTTTATCTTCAGGAGTTTGGAAGCTTGGTTTCAGACAAATCAAGGGTATTTTGGTTACAGGAAAAGGAAAGATTTAAAATTTTTCCTTTTTATTATTATGAACTTGACAAACATCAGTACACATGGACATTTTTTTCCACATATAAAGAAAGCAGAATACAATATAATACAATAAAATACAACAAATGCTTATTAAGTGACTTATGGGCTAGGCACTGTGCTAAATGCTGAGGATACAAATAGGAACAAGAAAGACGGTCCCTGTTCTCAAAGAATTTATAATCTAATGGGAGAAGACAACACACATAAGGAAGCTAGGAAGTAGGGGGAAGCACGCAGGGCTACCTGGCACAGTGGCATTATGTTCTGGGGAGTTGAAAACAAGCAGAGGTGAAGATGGAAAGTCCAGGTCTCAGCCCTTTATAAAGGAAGATTTTGGGAGGAATGTAGTACTCCATTTTCCAGCCCTCCAATCACAGAGGAGAAGAAGCTGAGGGAGTTGGAAGTTGTTGAATATCCAAAGCTATCAGCAGCATAATGGTAAGATTTTAGGTGATCAGTTTATCTTGAGTGGGTCCAGGGGGGAGAGGAATGCATATAAATCCCTGAATTTCTACTAAGGATGATTTGGTTTTTCTAAAAGCATATTTCAGATTTAATATGCTAGTTTTGAATAGCCCTTTTGGTCTATATCCTCTTCTGAATTGTTTTCCCCCCTTTATTTTAATTATTAATTTATGCACCTTTGTTTCTTTTCCTCCAGTTTTTAGGTATCACTATTCCACTTCTTATTCTTCTATCCCCAAAATAAAAGGCTTCCCTTGTGCAGCACCCCCTCTGGGCTATTTCTCGCCTTCTGTTCCTATTGATGGTTCCACAAAGTCTTGCAGATGAATTCTTTCCTCAAGGATCTAAGAGTAACCCTGAGAGATCTAGGGATTTCTTTAGTACTGTTGCTCATGAGCCCCTATCAGTGTTCTCTCAATTGATTATCAGCCAGGGAGACAAAATTAGTTCATAGAAACTGGTATGTACTTGGGTGTTATAGTAAAAACAGTTGGCACAAAATATAACCTTTCAAAGTTTTGGATGTACAATACAATTATATGCACAGTCTAGGGGAAAGTGGGCTCAAACTTAAAGAGCACTTGTGGCAGAGGGATAGTGCATGGTCCTTGGTTTTGGGAAGTCCTATTCTCCCTTTGATGTGTGTAGCTTTTCATTGACCTACAGGAGTTAGTGCTTTATAGAGTCCTGAAGCTGCTTTTGGTTTGTATTTGCAGTTTATCTCTAGCTACTGATGGGCAATTAGGTGGTACAGTGGATAGAGCACTGGACTTAGAATCAGGAAAACTCCTCTTCCTGGGTTCAAATCCAACCTTAGACATTTAGTAGCTGTGTGACCCTGGTCAAGTCACTTAACCCTTCAGTTCTTCTTCAGTTTCCTCATCTGTAAAATGAGCTGGAGAAGGAAATGGCAAACTATTCCAGTATCTTTACCAAGAAAACCCAAAAGGGGTCACAAAGAGTTGGACATGGCTGAGCAACAATTTTAGCTATTGAGGCATATTGTAGTAGTCGCTATTCAACTACTGCTGTTCTGAGAGTATTGCTACTGATGCTGTTGGAAAATCCATATCTTCCCACCTTTTGAAGTTCCTCTAAGTGAGGGGTAGGGAAGAAAAGAGGGTCTTGCTTCTCACTACCCCATATTCTTCCCACTAAGTAATTCCCTCTTAGTTACATGTGTACTTTAGGGATTTGTTGGGGGTTTCAGGTTTTTCTGTGCCTTTTGGTTTTATCCAGTCGTTTTCTGATATACCCTCCACAATGAACCACAAAGATTGTGAAGTGAGAGTAACCACTAACTTCCTACCTCTTACCAAGAGGAGGGAAATATTCCCTCCAGTTCCTCCCAGATCACTTCTATTGGAATGGGGGATTTGGCACTTGCTTCCTATTTTGTCCAAAGCCCCACAAGGCAGAACTGATTCCTCTTAATTAATGACAAGGCATTTCCTGTGTGCTGTCATCTGCTTTGCAAATCTTCAAAAACTTATAAATGGCATCTATTCTTATTATTACCTAGTTGATATCTTTGATTCAATCGAGATATCTAGAAATTGTTTACATCTACTTTACCACTTTGATTCTGTAATAATTAAAGAGGACATTCTTACTAAAATGGGCAAAAACCCAGAACATATTAGTATTTACATTAATTGTGGTTAAGGGGTGTAACTTGTAACAAATGTGTATAGTCAAAACAAATACATAGACTGGTTGTGTTTGCAAATGTATATCTCATTCTGTACCTCTGGTCCAATACTTGTCAGCTAAGAGGTGGGAAGCATGATTTCTTATCAGTCTTCTGGAGTGGTGGGTGGTCACCACACTGAGCACGTTCTTAAGTTAAAAAAGCTGTTTTAGAAAAGCAACTGCTTTGATTGACTGCATGATAGAATAGGTAGTATGTGGGGTGTGTAGTCAGCAAGGCCTGGGTGCAGATTCTGCCTTTGACACTAACTGGGTAACCATGTGCAAGTCACTTAACTTTCTTTAGTCTGAGTTTCATTATCTGTTAAAAAAAAAAAAGATAATATCTGTGGGGTTACTGTGATCTCAAAATGAGATAATATAGGAAAATTGCTTTGAAAAGTTTAATTGCTGTCTCAATCTTAGTTTTGACCATTATAAATCGTGGAGAATAGATAATGAAACATTTCCCTCCTCTTGGTAAGAAGTTGGGAGTTATGGGCATAGAACATTGCACAGGTGGTTACTTTCACTTCACCATCTTTCTTTGTGGTTCATTGGGAGAGGGTATATCAGAAAATGACTGGATAAAACCAAAAGGCACAGAAAAACCTAAAAACCCCAACAAATCCCTAAAATACACATAAAGATCTATTCTGTGGCTATGGTTCACTCACCCAGGAATTCCTCCTATAGAGTAGAAAGGATCATCATGATAGAACCATCCAACTGCTTTCTTACCTTGTGTGCTCTATGTATTCAGGAACACATATACAGTTTTTCTTATTCTCATAAACATGCATAAAAATGTTTTTCTCCTCTTCTTTTTGAAAGCTGCATAATTAACTCTATTGTAATTGTTATAACACTTTTGTAACTACCTATTATGTTCAATGCACTGTATGAGTGTGTGTGTGTGTGTGTGTGTGTGTGTGTGTGTGTAAACATAAATAAGAATAACAAATGTCTCTGCCTTCAGGGAGCTTACAGAAGTCTAAAAAATGGCCTGTCTTTTATGGGATTAGTGTAAAGGGGCTTTCACAAAGGTTTCAATGCTTGGGGTCATCCTTTTCCTCTAAAAAGATCAAGTAGGGGAATATATAATTGACTTAAAATTCATGGGAACTTGAGGAAAGCAGGAGCCCAGAGCTTCCTGTACAGTGAGAAATCAGAAAAGTGGAGGAATTGGGTCTGTCTTGAAGATGACAGTTTGGAGTCAATTCCTTGAAATGGATGCCTGAGGCACAGTATAGAATCTTCCCTGTAGGTCCTAAAAATTAAATGTATAGACCACTTACAGAGATGATTTTGGTCAAGTGGACACTAGCTAATCTCTCCAGGCCCCTTAGCATTCACTCATTGAAAATTTTGTGATTTATGAGATACTGTTCTTCATCCTCTGGGATGCCACAGTTGGAATTACCAAGTCAGCCTGTTCAGCTTTGTTCCCCAAAGTTGTTCCCCTGATGTGGGAGGCAGACATAGTGAATAACTGGTTGAGCCTATGGGTTTAATAAATCCAAAACAATAGAATTAGCAAAGCATCTGGATGGGGGGGGGGGGAAGAGTGAATGGGATCCCAGAGGGTTTCACAGCAAAGATCTTTTTCTATTGAGTTTGTGTGTGTTAAAACCTTGCATCAGTAACATGTTTTATGATTAAATGGAAGGCATAATACGACATATTTTCTAATGTCTAATATTTTGGGAGTCCTAATTCTAGCTGTCCTAGAGAGCCTGACAAAGGTAGCGAAGGACTACCAGGCATTTTTTTTTTGTCTATATCAGGGGTTCCTAATTTGGAATCAGTGGGCCCCTAAGGCATCTATGGACAGATTTCAGGAGTATCAGTAAACTTGGATGGGAAAAAAATCCATATTTTCACTAACCCCCAATTGAAATTTCGTATTTTCTTTAATTAATTAAAAACATTGTTCTCAGAAGAGGTCCATGGGCTTCACTAGAATGCCAAAGAGGTCTATTATGCAAAAAAGGTTAAGAACTTGACTAGACAGTGTGGTCCTTTAAAAATTTTTTTCTGCTTTTTCTTTCTCTTCCCTTCTTCCCCCTTCTCTTTTTCCTCTACTCCATGAACTTTTGGGAATACAGCAATTTCAGGTCTGACATTGTCCTCTAAAATCTGTCACAATGAAAAAACAACAAAAACACAGAATTGGTTTAAAGAGTTTAGGTTGCTCAAATGGTAGATGTTATGAGAGGCAGTAGAGTGTAATGGAGAGAATTCTACACTTGGAGTTAATAACACCTGGGATCTAACCCCACCTCACATTCTAACTCTGTAACCCTGGACAAGTAATTTAGTCCTATTAGCTCTATTGTCAAGCAAGGTGGCTTGGGTGGGGTGGGGGATTGGGAGATTGTGTGGTGTAGTATAAAGGGTGTTGGCCTTGGAACCAAGCAAAACTGGGAGTTTAGGACCTGCCTCTGACCCTAGCTATGTGATCATGCTAAGTCACTTAACCTCTCTGAGGCTCAGTTTACTCATCTGTAAAATGGGGATAATAAATGAATTAGCTATCTTCTGGACATTGTAAGAATCAAATGGAATGACCTGTACATAGCCTCTCTGTAAACTTGTAAGAGCCATATAAATGTCAGTTGTTTTTATTATTCTGGAGTGAATGCTGCTGGCCCATTCCCCCTGATACTTGAAGGACTTTTTTCTCTCTCAGTGATTCTGTTGAGAGGATTGAAAATATCTTGCTGCCACTACTGTCTAAGGCAACAACAGACTTGGAGATATGGGATTCAGTAATATTGAACATTTAACCAAATATACTTGCTTTAGGAATGAATGTGTTGAACACAAATATGTATCATTTTTTTTTTGCCTTTAGAGAGTCCTGTTACTCTGGGAAAGTCCTGGAGAAGAGCATCTGGAGATAAAAACACATGTTAATTTTCTCCTGTACTTCCTCCTCTCCCTTGTAGATGCAGATGGCTTAGAATTTATTGGAGTCCACTTAATATTTATTAAGCTCGCACAATATGTTAGCACTATACAGCATATACATGAGGACACAGTCCCTGTCTTCTGTGAGTTTTAATTTTAAGAAAGCCAAATCATCCATTCACACTTTCCCTTCCTTTTGGTTTCTTGTTTAGGACTGTTGACTATTCTCCCTTCTTCTTCCAGGCTATAGAAAAGGGGGTGGAGGATGAGGAAGGAGATACTGCTTGGTTTTTTTTAATGGTAAGTTGTAATCTAACTGACTCTGGTATGTAATTGGATAGGATTCCACAAAAGAAGTTGAATTTGAGCTGGCTGGAGAGAAGGAGTAGAACCAGCTTTTGGTGAAATGGTGAAGTTAAGGTTTTTTAGTACCTTTCCATACCTTTTGTTACTTCTCATATCATCCACAACGAAGTGTGTGACACTGCTAAAATAATAGGTTAATTTGTTTAGTGGGTGCTAATGTCTTTGTTTTTAAAAAAAGTTGTCCATGGTCCTAGGTTGGGGGGGGGGGGAACCCTTTCTCAAGTAACTCTGCCTCTGGACTCAGCTGGACTAGGTTCAGTTCTGGGGGAATCTGAGCCCAAAGGGAGAGGATCAGGCTTTTTTTCATGTCTCTATCTCATTATGTCCCCATCATAGAGTAGAAAATCTCTCAGATAAAGTTTAGTTATGGCTCAAATCTGGAATATCCCCCCAAATATGGCTAACAGGATCCCTTCTGGAAAAAGGACTTAAGGTTACAATATAGATATTAAATACAGTTATTGTTTTTTCCCACTACAAAACAAATGCTTAAAACACAAAAGACACAAGCTCATATTGACAAATGCTTAAAACATATATAAGACATGACCTTTAATATCTTTTATACTCTTCTAGAGGTAAAGACAATTTTGTGGGATTGTTGCACTGTATTTTGCATCCACCTTGGATCTGTACTTTCCAAGCAACTGGCAAATTCTGACTCTGGTTGGGATCTGAATCTGTGGGCATGGTTCTTTAGTCTCTTTTAACCTAAGATGATTCAGCCAGTAGTTATCATCTCCTCCAAGAAGATTTGCGTCTCTGTCTCCCTCTCTTAACTCCATTCTATCTCCAGTCTCATCTCTATTTCCGTTTTCGTCTCTATCACCTGTCAACTTATATATCTGTCAATATAATCTATATATCTATATCTCTATACAAAATGTATACAAACATATAGTTGCAGGAAGCATCTTCCATCTAAGGAACTTCTGATTTCTCAAATCCATGAGGTTGGTACTAGGTCTAGAAGCATCTATTTCTCAAGATCTCTTGTCAGTGATCTGAACTTAAGAAAAGAAACACAAGACAGAAGAGACAACCAGGAGCTTGAAGTACTGACTTAGACTCACTTAGGCAAACACCGGTTCTCACCATCATTTGCTCAGGTTGTAGCTTTGCTTCTGGGAGTGGGGAGGGACAAATAACCCCTCTCTTCTTTGCTTAAAGTCCACAGGAGTGTATTGATACCAACAGAAAGCATGGTGCCTTTCTATTCCTCTTAAAAGCTACGGAAGAAGGTTCTTCCACAAGAAATTGTTATATTCAGTGACTCTTTGAAACATGCTGTAGTCCTGTAGACAAATAGTGACCAAGTAGGAATTGCTGTGCTATCTCAGTAAAATGAAATATCTTTTTCTCAGCAGGAGGATGGTGTATATATTCATTCTCATAGAGTCAGAGTATTCTATATAATAACTCCCTCTATGTTTTCATTCATTCAGCTGGAATTTATTGAGAGCCTATGGGGAAGTTTACCATCACCGAAACAGATCAGTTCATTAAAGACGTTGGGATTACAAAGTCACAAATGTGAAAATAGTTTTTTGTCCTTAAGAAGCTTACATTCTACCAATGGATAAGATGGGCAAGTAGTTAAGCATAATAGATGTATAACTCAACAACAACAACAATGACAACAGCAATAATAAGATAATTTGATGAGAGAACATGAACAAGCATGGAGATAAAGTTTCATAAGGAAGTTGGCACTTTGGTTAAATCTTGGAGGATGTTAAGAATTCTTAGAGGTAGAAGTGAAGAAGGAATGCATACTGGGCTTAGGGCATGACTTTTTGTAAGGTTGGTATCTTCAAGGCACAAGCCTTAGAAATAGGAACCTGGCAATTTGGTTAGCTACTATCAGGTAGATTGTTACTGTACAGTAAGAAATACTGATTCGATTTGTTTCTAGCTACAGGTAGGTGAGATAGGTTAGAGATTAATATACACAGTTCAACCAGGTATGTTTTTTATAAACCTTATTTTTTAGGTCTAGAGCTGTGATTTTATTGTTAGGAAACTCTCTTTACCAATGCAAATTGCAACTGTTCTTTAAGCTTACGTTGAATGTTAGTGGCAGGATTTGAATTGTCCTCTGCCTCTGGAGCCAATGCTCTTTCCAGTATATGGTGCTGCTTCCTGGGTCCATGCTTATAGGACAGCCCAGAATGCTGGGAAGTTAGGTGACTTGTCAGGCTCAGTCTTCCTTGCTCCAAGAACAGCTGTCTATTCATTATAATACACTGACTCCATAAGACTTCACTCTGTTAAAAGAAAAAAAGCTTCCTTAATTATGAAGGATGCAAGGGGGGGGCATATGCCTGAGAATGGGTATAAAAAAGTGACCAGAACGTGGAATTATAGTTTCAGAAAGGTTAGAGACCAGAATTACACGAGACTTTTGAAATATTGCTAAATACCCCCAAAGAGCCCTTTGCCCCATGCTGGAGGCAAGAACAACAAAGGAGAATAGAAACAGTGCTTAGAGGTAGATGGGGTGATGATAATGGACACTGAAGAGAATGTGGAACAACTTATTTCCTTTTTTGCTCCTATTTTCTCTGTCAAGGTTAATGATCTCCGGATTCTAAATGAACAAAAATGTCTAAGGGCATAGGTGTGAATATAGGATGTGCTACTGAGAACACGCAGGTATAGTCTATCTCAGAAAATTGATGTTTTATATCTCATTTAAAAAATATTTTTAGATCGAAGTTTAATTTGTTAATCAAGACTTAAGTTTAATTACATTTTATTTTCTTTAGTTTGATGAATAATATAATGTCTGTTATCATCAAGTCTTCAATAAACATTTGCTTTAAATTCCCTAGGACCACACCATGAGATGACTTGTGTATGCCCACAGTTCAATCAGTTATGATTTTTGAATAAGACTTTTTATTTGGGTCTAGATCTGTGATTTTATTGTTAGGAAACCCCCTTTACCAATGTATATTGGCAATTGTTCTTCAGCTTACATTGAATGATAGTGGCAGGATTTGAACTGGTTCTCTGCCTCTGGAGTCAATCTTCTTTCCAATACACTGTGCTGCCTTCCTAAAATTGAAAGAGAAGTACAGTTAAGTAAGGGATGCTTAATTGTGCAAAAGAATCCATTATTTGCTTCAGATAAAATATATTGCAAAGTACTGAAATTGGTGATGTGATTGCTGAACTGCTGTTAATTCAACAAACATCTGTGAGTAAAGAACTGTTAGTGATGTGTGAGGAATAACAGGCTGAGACTGCTGCTGAAACACTGGAGACAGGCAAATAACAATTTTTAAAAGGGATGAAAGTGGATCCTGCAAATTATAGGACAATAAGCTTGAAGTTGATTCAACAAAACTATAAATGCTTTTTGAGATTATCTCAAAGAATTTGTGAGTTGGAAAGGATCCCAGTGACCATCAAGTCTAACCCATACACAAATGAAAGCCCTGTTGTACTATACTCAACAAGGTCCTCTGCTGAAAACTTCCAAGGTCTTCATAAGCCCTTAGATAAGTAACTCTAGTTGTGAAGTTAGCAAGGCTACCTTAGGAACAAGTTATATGAGCTAATACCATTTCCTTTTTTTGACTGGGTTACTACACTAGTGGATCAGTAGGATGTAGAAGAATTGACATACTTGGATTTCAGTAGGATATTTGATCAAGAATCAAGTGTTTTTGGGGAGAGACAAAGTGCAGTTTGATAGATTTGGGATTGAAAGCATTCATATTCACAAAAATCACAGAATATTATCACTGGAAAGAACTTCATGAAAAAAATTTAGTTCAACTCCTTCACTTTACAGATGAAGGAATTAGGTCCAGATAAGTGAAAGGATCTGACCAAGGTCACACAACTAATAGTGTGTATGGGTCTAAGTCTTCTATCTCCATCTCCAAGGTTCCTTCCATTCTTCTATGCTATGGCTATTTAATAGATCAACACCAACCTGGAAGAAGGTGTTTTGTGATGTGCTCAGAGGCTTTGTGCTTGTTGCTGTGTCCTTTAATGTTCTTATCAATGAATCAGAGGAAGGTCTATGTAGGTCAGTCATGAAATTGAGAGGGATACTTAATGCAGAATTAAGACTCCATAATTTTTCAACAGGCTAGAATCATGGTACAAATTTGTAGAATTTATTAGGAATAAATGTGTAATACTGTTTTTGTTGCTCAGTCCTTTCAGTCATGTCTCTTTGTGACACCATTTGGAGTTTTCTTGGCAAAGATACCAGAGTGGTTTTGCCATTTCTTTCTCTAGGTCATTTTACAGATTAGGAACTGAGGCAAACAGGGTTAAGTGACTTATTCAGGGTCACACAGGTAGTAAGTGTCTGAGGTTGGATTTGAATTTAGCAGTGTGGCTTTTTTTGTGGGCATGGCAGATTTCTCCAGGCCCCTCAATCACACTGCAGAAATGATTTCCTATTCTGTCAATGTGAAAGGCAAGCCTAAGAAAATCATTTGGTAGATGTATAATAAGAAACTGCCTCTAGATCGGGGACCAGCATGGGAGGAAGGGGAGAGATTTAGAATCTAGTCAAGCAGATGGAGTGGTACTGAAGATGACCTTTAAAGAACCAAAGGGAAGCTTTAGCACGTCTGGTCTCAATGTGTGTCAGGGGCCAGCATGCCAATGTTAGCTTTCCAGTTCCTTCATTTCCCAGTTTGAATGTCTGAAGTTCTGGATCTGTATTTTGTGAGGTGGGACTCAGAACCAGCTGCTCTAAGTGGAAAAATTCTTGCCAAAGTGAGTTTACGCACCAGACCTGAGTAGTCATTGTCATTGGCAGTAGAGAAAATTACCCTTAGAGGTTAAAGCCATTATTTTGCTCCATATGTTTGTAAGGAACTTTGAGTTTGATGAGGAACATTTCCTTTCCTGGTACCTCTCCCTCTTAGCCATTTCCCATGTGCTCCCTAAAACATTCAAACATTGAGCTTTGTTATAGCAACTGGACTTAAATGCCAAGACCACAGTGAGGAGGAAACATCTTCAGAAAGGGTTTTCCTATAATGGTTAGCATAAAGCACATATTTCTTGAGACATGGGCTGTGGGAAGATTAATAGCAGGTTGAGGTTTTCAGAGAAAGACCTCCTTCTGTCTAAGGTGCTTCAAGGTACCAGGCAGACCTATGCTTTCTCTGTGGGGCAGAGAAAAATATTTGCTTGTTGCTTCACCAGATGGAGGCAAAATCTGCCCCTTGAATTGTGGTCTAACCAGATGCAAGAGGGCTGACTTGGCTGCTTCTCAGCATTTGCACGTGTGATATGTTGATCTTCCTTCTTCAGGAAAAAAAAAAGCATTGAGTTATTTTTTGTTTCATGATACCTTTCCTCTGAGGAGCTCAAGAAATATGCCTGCTACATATTTTCCAGATATCTCGTCACTCAGAGGATTTTCACCCATCCTTCCCCCTTCATTGTGGTTGTGGTTTTGAGCATCAGCGGAAACTAAAGAGAATTATTGTGCGGTTGTACTGTTGAAAAACAGTCTCCATCTCCCCTCAGTCTTTCCCAGGTTAGACAGCTCCAATTCCTTCAGCCACTTCATGTATGGTGTGTTCATCACAGTGCTTGGCATACAGTAAACACTTAATAAATGCTTGTTGGCTTAGCTGGTTGTCCTTCTCGAGTCCTCTCACCACACTTATCTCTTTTTCCTCTTCTGGACCCCCTCCAACTTGATTATGTCCTTCTTAAACGCTGCTTCCAGAATTGAATGCAACACATGCTCCAGATGTGTTCTCATGGCAGCAGCAGATCGAAGAATTATCCTCTTCCTTGTTCTGGACAATGTTTTTTTTTTTTTTTTAAATGAAAGACAGATTTAACTTCTTTGACTTTCACATAAGACTATGGAGCTTGTGGTCCACTAGTCAGCTGATTGGTTAACAAACATTAAGCATTTACTACGTGCCAGGCATACTATGTGCCTTTAAGTGCAAGAAATTCAAGTACAGGAAAATGAAACGCAGTTGGTATCCTCAAGGACCTCACATTTTAATAGGGGAGACAATTTGTAAAAGGAATACAAAGAGAAGAAGGAGGGAGGGGGAAAGTTAACCTTCTTGTGGGGCATGATGGGAAAGTCTGGTGGGAAATAAAGATATAGCTGACTTGGGTGCCTTACATAGAGGTTCTAAACCCTCACATCTTTTTTTTTTTTTTTACACTAATGGTTATCACTATCTACTTCTAGCCCTTTCTCTGATCTACTCTACTTCTACTCTGTTCTCCTGGTCCCTTGAGAACTCTACCCTAAGATGACTCACTGATTAGTGGGGAGTCCTTGTTGGGAACTGCTATATCATAAGACAGTCCATTAACTTTCTTTTCACTCCCTGTTCTGCTCCACCTCAGATACTCTCTTTTCTTCTGCCTCTATCTTTGCCCCACATTTGAGCTCTCCTTTATGTTTTTTCTTCTCCTGTATGTTTTTTCTTCTGCTTTATGTTTTTTTCTTCTCCTTTATGTTTTTCTTCCCTTCCTTTTTTCCCTCCTCGAGGTTTGGAAACATCTTATTTTCTTGTTTTTAATATCCCTATCACTTAGCACAGTTCCTGGAGTAAGTACTTAATGCTCTATTATTTACCTATCAATCCAATTGTCTCTCTATCCATCCAATATCTGTCTGTCTGTCTATCTATCTATCTATGTATTTTGAAGTTGATTGTTTTAATCTAAGTAAGTTTGTCCCTATTAACTTTCATATGATTTTATTTGTCCATAATTCTAACCTGTCTAGATGTTTTTGGATTCTGGTTCTGTCATGTAGTACAGTATCTGTCAATCTAAGACTTGAATCATCTGAAAATTTAATAAACGTGTTTTCTACATCTTCATCTAAGTCACTGTCAAAAACATATAATGGCCACAAGGAAAGATCCTTGGGACATTCAATCAGAGACCTCTCTCCAAGTTAACATTGGTGCATTAATGATCATTTATGTCTTTTTGGTCTGGTTATTCAACTAGTTTGGATTCAACTGCACCAACATCTAGTCCTTTAACCCTCCATCTTGGCCATAAGGATAACATGAGAAAATTTGTCAATGCTTTGCAAAAGTCTAATTGTTCTATGTCTATAACATCATTCTAATTTATCAGCATTCTTCATTAGCTTAAAAAATATATGCATATGTACTCTATCTAACCTCTTTTAGGTTTGAGTGAGTTTCTTTTGGGTCTGGGATTTATGAGGCTAGGACATCTTGTATGATTATTCTCTTAGGTTAGTTTCCAATGAGAATTTCCTCTCTCAGGTTTGGAATATTGTATTTTTAAAAAATTTAGAGCAATTGACCTAACAATGATCCTAAAACATTTTAAAGATGAAGTTATCTAGAGAGAATGTTGTCATAGGAAAAGTGATAGGAGTCCCAGAGTGTTGAAACTAAAATATAGAATAGAATGCCAGTACTGGAAAGGGCATTAGCATTGATTTAGTCCAGCGGTTCTTTGTGTCATGGACCACTTTAGCAGTCTGGCAAATCCTGTGGATCCTTTCTCAGAATAACATCTTTAAGTCCATAAAACAAAACATGTAGGATTATAGAGGAAAGCAGTAAAGGTATGTTGAAATGATATCTGTAGAAGAGAAGACTGATCATGTAGGATCTGGAGGCCCAATTCAGCAGGAGTAATAATTATAGTCATTTCAAAGTAGTAATGAAGATAAATGATATTTTAAGATCTATAAAACTATAATGGCATATTAAAGTAGCTATGATTTCTGTTGGTGACAAAGTGGGTCCTACTAATACTACTGTGGTTTGTTGCCTGTATTCATAATTGAAGGAAATTCTAGATTTCATTCAGAATTTAATGGAGACAGAGCCAAGATGGCAGAGTAGTAGGAAGTACAGTGAGCCCCTCTCCCCAAACAGAAACAAACTCCTTCAAATAGATCTACAAAATGCACTGGACAAAATCTTTATAGGAAAATCCAAGGTAAAAAGATCACATTGAGTCATTCATTATAGCAGCTCAGTTCGGCATAGGGTGACAGATAGAAAGTTCTGAGATCACTGTGAATGGGGTCTTGCCAAGAACTCATTGGTGATGGAGACTTCTAGTGCAAGGAGAGGTTATATACTTGTGCAAGAAGAGATAACAGATGCAGAAAACAGGGGTCTAAGCTTGTGCCTGGTATAAGAACAGGTACCAAATACTAGTGCTATCATTTTCTGCCCCAGTTCCAGTTCACAGATCCAAGAGGTACTAAGGAAGAGACCTATGCTTAAGGATGGCATTCTGGGGTTAGGAGTGGTTGTACAGGTCCTACTGGACAGTGTACCTAGTAAAGAGAAAATTCAAAAGCAAGTAGTAGCTTGTGCGAATTGGGCCCCAGGAATGGAGTTTCAGTAACATTTATAGCCAAAATACAGAGCTTTCAGGTTAAAGGAAGAAAATCCTGCAAGCAGCCAGAAAGAAGGAATTCAAGTACCGAGGAACCACAGTCAGGACTATACATGATTTAACAGTCACCACTTAAAATGAGTGAAGAACTTGGAATACTATATTTCAGAAAGCAAAGAATGTAGGCTTACAACCAACAATAACATCTTCAGCAGAACTGAATATAGTTCTAGAAGTGAAAAAAAAAAATGGAGTTGTAATTAACTAGAAGACCTCTCAGCACACCTGATGACAAGAAAAGAGCTGTATAGAAACTTTGAAGTGCAAACATAGGAATCAAGAGAAACACAAAATATTTGTTTTGTGGTGGCAAAGAATTGGAAACTGAAGATGTGCTCATCAGTTGGGAAATTGCTGACAGTTTATGGTATACAAAGTATCCTAAAAGTCTTGGTGTAGTTTAAGCAATTAAAACTTCAAACTATAAAAATTCTGTTGTAAGAAATGATGCTGGGTTGGGAAGATTTTTATGAACTGGTAGAGTGAAGTGAGCAGAACCAGGAGCACAATCTCTACTATGACAACAATGTTATGAAGTCAAATAGCTCTGAAAGACTTATGAACTCTTATTAGCCTGATGACCAATCACAATTCCATAGGATTAACGATGAAATGTGCTACTTACTTCCTGAGAGCTGAAAGACTCAGAGAGTTAAATGAGGCTATTTTTTTTGGGATGTGGCCAATGAGGAAATTTGTTTTGCTTGCCTATAACTGTTTGTAAAATTTGTAACATTTTTTAAAATTTGCTTTTATTTCTGGGAGGTGGGGAGAGAGGAATAAGATGCATTTTTCCTTATTAAAATGTAATTTTAAAATTTTTAATGAAAATGAAGAAGCAATTTTTTTTCTCATACAAGTTCATGGATCCTCTGAAATCTGTCCGTGGACCCTCTAGGTTAAGAACCTCTGATTTAATTCAACTCTCTCACATTATTCAGACGAGGAAGCTGACATTCAGATTAGATAAATCATCACGAATCTGAAAGGGATTTCAATGGCTATTTAGTCCAATTCATACCTAGAAAAAAATCTCTTTTACAACACATAGGACAGGTAGGGATCCAGTCTTTTTTTTTTTTTTTTTTTAAGGAATAAGGGAGTCATCTACTCCCCTCTAAGCATGATACATTTTACCTTTAGGTAGTTAGGAAATGTCTTATATCAAAGGAAAATTTGTCTCTTTGCGCCTTCCACCCAATGTCCTTAGTTCTTTCCTCTGGGATCAAACAGGATACAACTAATTTCTCCTCTACCTAAAAGCCCTTCAAATACTTGAGGATAACTATCATATCTCCCTCCCCCCTCTCCCCACCTAAATCCCATCCCTTGTTTAAACATTTCTAATTCCTTCAGATAACTCTCACAAGGCATAAACCTGAGACCCTTCAACATCTTGAGTATTCAAGGTTACACTGCTGGGTGATATAATAAATAATTCACTTAAGAGTCGTTGAGGTGATAAGGTACTGCTTGAACAATATCATTTGAGATCTAGATGAAATCTCAGGGACCATTTAGTCACTCGAATTTTATGTGTAAAGAAATTAAGAGCCAGTGAAGTTAAGGCTATTTATCTGAGGCCACAGAATAGTGTAACTTGAACCAGGAGAAGAACCAAGGGATTTTGACCCCCTAGATTTGCACTATGTGCATCACACCATGTATATATCCATTACGTTCAAGGAATTGCTTTTGTGACCCTGGTAGAATAAGCATTTACACACTTCAGTGGTTTGTTATATTTTGGAAGGGAATGTTTCTTTCCTCACAAACCATGTTCTAGAATTCCATTCAATTCTACAAACATTTATTAAGTACTTGCTATTGTATTAGGTTCTGGGGATGCAGAGATAAAAATGAAAGAATCCCTGCCCTCAAGAAGATCTGAGATTCCTTAAAAAAATTCTTTAAAACAAAATTTTATTGCTACTTTTGTTTTTATGTCACCTATATTTCTCAATGTATTTGCCTGCTTTCCCTTCCCAGATAGCAATTCCTCATAACAAAGGATAAAACCGGAATAAAAGGAGTTCAGCCAAACATAACAACATATTAAAAAAACCCCAAACTCTGGTATTATCTGCCATATCAGTGCCTAGCAAATGGTAAGTGGTTAATAAATGCTTTATTTCTCCAGTCCCTCATACCTCTACAAAAATCAGGGGCATATGACTCTTCATATCTTTGTAGCCAAATGTGGTGATTAAATTTTATTAAATTAAAAAAAAATTTTGAACTAAGCACTGAAATAAAATGGGCATTTCCATAGTAGACATTTGGACATTTGCATAGTACAATAGAAAAAGAGAATCATATATGACATTAATAATCTCTACTATGTACAGATTTCTTTTCTTTTAAAATATGTAATAATTTAAACTTAACTTTTAAAGTTGTCCTACTTGTCTATAATTATTTCTAGCTTTCCTTACATTTTCTTCTGCACCTTAAAAATATTTCAAGGTCATTATGATTTTCAGCATTCAGTTTTGATTTTTTTTGGTCATTCTTTCCATTATCATTGCTATACTTACTATAGTTATAGTTTCCTGCTTCTGCTTACTTTACTTTGCATCAATTCATGTCTTCTCATGCTTCTCCAAATTCATCATGTTCATCTTTTCTTACAGCACATTAATATTTCATTACATTTATGTACACAATTTATTTGGCCATTACTTAACTGACAGCCATCTACTTTGCTTCTAATTCTTTGCTACTACAAAAATTGCTATTATAAATAATTTGTTATAAATTATATTTGTTATATTTGTTATATTTGTTATAAATTATAAATAATTTATTGTCATTAACTTCTTTGAAATCTATGCCCAGTAGTAGACTTTCTGAGGTCCACTTGGTATGGAAAGAGCTTTAATTCTTCAAAAAAATATATTGATATCTTTTATTTTTACATCACATTAACTTCCTAATATATCCTTCTCCCCTATCCTACCTATCAAGATTTTACCTGTAACAAAGAATACAAAAGTAAGAGGAAAAAAAGAAGCTTACATTCTGGTAAATAGAAGAAATTACTCTCATGCAACTTTAAGTTCATAGAAAAGTAGCAGTTCTTTTTTTTTTCTTTTAAATTAATTTATTTATTTTCTTGTTTACATCACTTATTTCCATGAGATTTTGAGTTACAAATTTTCTCCCCATCTTTCCCCTACCTACCATCCCAAAACAGTGATCCCACTGTATAGCCCCTCCTCCAATCTGCTCTCTGCTATGTCCTCCCCCATCGACCCTCTGACTTTCCGGTAGGGCAGAATGGGTTTCCCTACCCCAGTGCCCGTATATCTTAATTCCCAGTTGCATGTAGTTAATAATAATGATAATATGTATACATATATATTTTTAACATTTGATTCTAGAACTTTAAATTCTAGATTATTTCCCTTCCTCCCTCATCACCCACCTCTACTGGAAGGGTAATTTCAATTCAATACAGGCTGTACATGTGTAATTACATAAAATATCTTCACAGTGGACATATTGTGAGAAACTGATTATATGTCCCTCCTTCCTATCCCACCCCCACCTTGTTCTATTCTCTACCTTGTCCCTGTCCCTTTATAGAAGTGTGTACTTCCAGCAGCCCTCTCCTCCATCATCCCACTTCTCATCCCCATCCCCTCTATTCTCCTGTGTGGCAAGATACCCAGTTTAGAGTTCCTGTCATTCCTTCCCTAAGCCAAATTCAATGACAGAAAGCTTGACCCTTTCCCTTTTGCCTTCCTGTTCTTTCCCTCCATTGTAATAATTATCCCTAGCCTCTTCTTATATGAGATGATTGACCCCATTCTGTCTCTTCCTGTCTCCTCTCATTCTAATCTTCTTCCACCTCAGAATTTCACCCTTTAGAGTATCATTCCTTCCTATTCAATTGATCCTGTGCCCTCTATGTACACATATATACACCTACTCAAATATGTTCTTATGCATATATAAGCCCTCCTATATAGATATATGTGTATGTATACATATATATACATTTGTATTCCCTTCACCTGTCCTCATACTGAGAACAGTTTCATAAGTTACAATTATCATTTTTCCATGTTGATATGTAAATAGTTCAACTTTGATAAGTTCCTTATGATTTCTTTTCCATGTTTACCTTCTCATGCTTCTTATATTTGAGTGTCAAATTTTCTTTTCAGTTCTGGTTTTTTCAGCAAGAATGTTCGAAAGTCCTCCACCTCACTGAATGACCATATTTTCCCCTGGAACATTATACTCAGTTTTGCTGGGTAGGTGATTCTTG
>CM053587.1:76954310-76975180 GCA_028646515.1 Pseudochirops corinnae
GGGCCAAGCTGCGATTTCAGACTGGGCTGGTTTCGGCTCCCAGCATGCTGTGATGAGCCCTTTTTGCTGAGCTGCCTTCAGTGGGAGAAGTGTTTTTCTGTATTTTTGTGTGAGTTTTGGAGCTCTAAAATTTGTTTAGAGTCATATTTTATGGGTATTTGAGGTGGCTATGGGCGAGTTGTGAAAGCTTGCTGCTTCTACGCCGCGGTCTTGGCTCCGCCCCCTGAAAAATAGTAATTCTTGAATATAGAACAAACACAACAAAATTCTTATAGGGCAAAAATTAATTTAATTGGTAGTTTGGGCAGGAGATTACATAGAGAAGAATTAGTTCATGAGACATTGAGATGCAGGAAAGAGATACCCCAAGATGGTTGCTCAGGAAGCTGCTGACAAGGAAGAGAGCAGGTCAAGACCAGGCCAAGAAGGAGTTCACTTGGGTGAATTATTTTTTCTAATTACTTGGTGAGTCTTGTTGTCTCTTTACTAAAGGCATTATAAGTGTCTTCAGTATTCTTTAAATTTTGGCACCCTGGGGAAAAGCATCAGTTACCCCATCCTTGTAGCTCTATTGCCCACTAGGTTTAGATTACAGTGATTCTGTAATCTGAAGTAATAGAATATTAGAGTTGGAAGTAACTTTCCAAATTTGAGGTTATATAATTCAGCTCTCCCCTTTACAGATGAGGAAATTGAGGTCTAGAGAGAGGAAATGACCTATGTAAGGTAAAAACAAAATAGGATAAAAAATCAAACACACACTTAATAAAGACTTGCTATGTGGTACACTGTTGTAGATACTGGAGCTTCAAATGATCCTTATCCTATGGTCAGACTCATGTTCTAGGACTTTTTTGCCATGGGAGATCTTGCAGGGCCTAATTATTAAGAACTGAGGTTCAGCTCTGTACCACAAGTATTGGAGGATTTCAACAATTGAATTAAAAGTGTAATAATAGTAAACCAATATATTTCAAATTATAATTAAGTTGGGTTGTACAGAGAATATTTTTTACTTTAGTATTTGAATATGACCAAAGGGATCTCTTTGAACTGCATGACTTTATAAACTCAAACTTTAAAAAACCCAATGAAGTAAAGTGATTTTTTTGCTTTAGACAAAGCTTTGCTTCCTGAAGATTTGATTTTTACCCAGGAAAACAATATGATCATTGTTGGTCCTCAGAAGAATCTGAAGTAAGTAAAGACGTGTGTGTGTGTGTGTGTGTGTGTGTGTGTGTGTGTGTGTGTGTGTGCGTGTGTGTGTGTGTGTGTGTGTGAGTGTGTGATAGCCATCTATATCTATTTGCCTCCTCTCTTCCCTCCTTCCCTCCTCTCTATCAAAATGAGTAGATTGGATGGCTTTGGAGATCCCTCTCAAATCTTGGAGATTCCTGGCTGTCCAGGGCATCCCTCTTCCAGCAGCACTTCTCAGTAGCACCATGCTCACAGAATCACAGACTTTGGGAGATGGAAGGGACCTCAGTGACCATCCAGTCAAATCCATACCCAAAAGGAATTCCTCTTATGACGTACCCAATAAGTGATCACCCATCCTCTGCTCAAACACCTCCAGTGAGGCAGAGGATTTATTCCCTTTTTGGACAGTTCTAAACATTAGGAAGTTTTTCTTAACATTAAGCCTGCATTTTCCTCTCTCTCCTTCCTTTTTCTTCCATCAAACTTGACCTTTCCTGTCTCTTGATCCTTCAGGTGGCTGATGATAATAAGATGAACACTTTTGCTCAAATTAGCTTATGACTGATAATACTTTAAGGCATTAATCCTCTTGGATAAGCATTGTTTTTTCTCCCATTTTGTTCTTTTAGCTAGTTGCCATTGCCTTAACCAAGAGGGGGCCAGATCATCAGAGAAAATCTTTTTTTTGGAGGGAGGGAGGGCCGTTTGATTTTTCTCATCCTGCCATATGCTGCTGCCTACTCCAAGGTACTATGCAAATGCCAGTTATAACTCAGTTTTTTACATTGGGCTGCCATTCCTATGTGGCAATCAGTCTTATAGGAAAGTTGGCTTTCAGAGCAATTCTGTTAATACTACACTCAATTCAAATCCTATTTCTCCCCTTTTCTATAATGAGGTATCAAAAAGCTATAAAGAGGAATTTTGCTGTTTAAAAAGTCTGTCTGTTCCTGTTACTTTTTTTCTTTTCTGAAGTTAAAAAAAAATCTATTCCTTGTGATGAAATGATCTCCACAGCAACTAGTAATCCCATTTAAATGGGTTGGGTGGGAGAGCAGCAGCAATAACTTTGCTTAAGGAAAGGTCCTGTTTTCTTTATAAGTCAAAGGAATTAAAGAAAAATAAGAGGAGGGAAAAAAAGTAATTTGGCCCGTAAGATTTGATTTTGAAAAGATATTTCAAATTTCCATGACATACCAATAGCTTTTATTGAACTTTCCCGACAGAGAGGAGACAGAATGGTGGAGTGAGACTGAGCACCTGGGTTTGTTTCATTCTGAGCTACTTCCTTACCTCTGTGACTTTCAGCAAGACCCTTTCCCCATCTGAGCTTCAACTTTCTCATCTGTAAAATGAATGAATGGGGTATGATGACCCCTGAAGCCTCCTCTAGCTCTAAATCTATATCTTTATATCATTACTCCAAAGATATCCAGACAGAAGTGCTATTAATCATTAGAAAGAGAAAGAAGGCTGTAAATAAAAGTCCTATTCAAACAGTCCTTCAGAATTCCTAGTCTTTGTCATGGGAACCTTCCTGGATCTATAACATCAGTGTTAGACATGACAAGAGAATTATCATAGTCTCTTTTTCTAAAAGTAGAAAATATATCACTGACTTCAGTGATTTCTTTTACTTTATTCCTACCTCAGATAATAATAATAATAATTCATATTTCATAATAGTTTATGGGTTTAACAATAGCATAAAGATATATTTACCTACTAGTATATAGGTACTAATTCCATACCATGTTGTGGTTAAGCCTGGCTACCTTCTCTGGCTGACTCTCCCAGAAGCATTGCCCCTTAATGGGATACTATGGGTCATCTTTGCATACTCAAGAGCATTTTTTCCCTTCAATTGTCTTTTTCTTCAATTCAATTGTCTTTTTCTTCAATTGTGGTCAGACTCTGGAGAATCAATTCACAAAATGGATTTATGAATTCAAATATGAAGGAACATTCTTGGCCTGAGAATCAAGACTAATCTTTTGCATTTGGCCCTGCCTTTGTGTTTGGTAGGTCTACCTAAGAGAACAAGTAGGAAATCAGAAGGTTACAAAGAGATTTGGACTTTGATACTGAAAGGAAATCCAAATTAAGCAAATTAGTTTAATAAGCTACTATGGCTTAGTAAGGTCATAATGCTTTTCCACTCTTATTTCTAACTCAACACAAGTTATCAGAATCGAAGGACCTTCTTGGACAGTCATAAAAACACCAACCATTTTTCATTTCTTTGACTTCTCCCTTTTGAATTCCAAGAAGCAGCTCTTGAGAAAATTAAATTATTAGTGTATACATTACACATCATATTGATTAATATGAAAATTATAAATTCCCTTCTCAGTGCCCATGGGGTTTTCTTGGCAAAGATACTGGAGTGGTTTGCCATTTCCTTCTCCAGCTCATTTTACAGATAAGGAAACTGAGGCAAACACAGGGTTAAGTGACTTGCTCAGAGTCACACAGCTAGTAGGTGTCTGAGGTCACATTTGAACTCAGGTCTTCCTGACTCCAGGACCAGTGCTCTATCCACTGAGCTGCCCATCTTTGCTTAAGGAAAGGTCCTGTTTCCTTTATAAGTCAAAGGAATTAAAGAAAAATAGAAGGAGGGAAAAAAAGTGATTTGGCCTGTAAGATTTGATCTTGAAAAGATGTTTCAAATTTCTACGACTTAACCAATAGATTTTACTGAACTTTACCCGATAGAGAGGAGACAGAATGGTGGAGTGAGATCCAGGAATCTCCAAGAGTTGAGAGGGATCTCCAAAGCCATCTAGTCCAATCTACTAATTTTGATAGAGAGGAGGCAGGTGCAGGCAAACAGATACAGATGGCTATCAAACACACACACACACACACACACACACACACACACACACATCTTTACCTACTTCAGATTCTTTTGAGGATCCAAAATGGTCATATTGTTTTCCTGGGTAAAAATCAAATCTTTGGGAAGCAAAGCTTTGTCTAAAGCAAAAAAAATCACTTTACTTCATTGGGTTTTTTAAAGTTTGAATTTTTAAGTCATGCAGTTCAAAGAGATCCCTTTGGTCATATTCAAGTACTAAAGTAAAAAATATTCTCTGTACAATTTTGTATCCCATTCCTATTATGATATACCCAACAAGTGATCACCCATCCTCTGCTCAAAGACCTCTCGTGAGGCAGAGGATTTATTTCCTTTTTGGACAGTTCCAAACATTAGGAAGTTTTTCTTAACATTAAGCCTGCATTTTCCTCTCCCTCCTTCCTTTTTCTTCCATCAAACTTGACCTTTCCTGTCTCTTGCTATAATGATTGCTTCCTGAGCAAGAGGTAAAAGATGGAGGTTAGAGGGAGGCACAAACATGTGGATGGAAAGTGGGCCTTAGGCTGTGGAGTCTTGGTGGATGACTGGATGACATGGAGCAAGTTTGGGGTAAGAGTGGAGGGTCTTGAGGATGGCTAGAAGTAGATGAGAATTGACACATATTCCAATGTGAGAATTCCCACTTGAGACAAGTCCCCAAACTGAGTGAATCAACTCCTCCAGAGTAAGTACAGGGGAGTGGGGAGGATTTATAATTTGACATAAATCCAAATGACCATAACACAACATATTACAAAAACACTACATACTACAGAAATACAAAACAAAATTCTTTGTGAGTTTCCAGAAGGAATAGTGTTACTTGCAGGGTGGATCAGGGAAAACTTCATGTAAGAGGTGGCCTTTTGAATGTTTTAATTTAATTTGGCAAGGGATGGAAGACATTTCAGGCATAGGATGCCTTGTGAGCAAAGCATGAAGCCAGCAGAGCATGGGGTAAATTGGGGAGGGGTGGGGCAGAACAAAGAATATTCTAGTTTGGGCTTGAAGAAGAAGAATCTTAGACAAGGCTGAAAATTCAGGGTGGAGTCAGAATGGGCACAGCCCTAAAGGTCAGAGCCTTTGCAGTCAGCCTCGCCTGGATGACTTCTAATCACAGGGACTGCCATTAGCTTTCCAATGCAGCCCATTACAGCTCTAATGATTAGAAAGTTTTTCCTTATATTGGCCTGTCTGCCATATAGGTTCAAATTTAGAGACTTCAGGATAGAAGAGGCCTTAGAGATAATTTGATCCAAATTTCTAACGTTAAAGATGAAGAGAAGTGAGGTAGTGCCCATGGCTGCATTCAGGGCCCTGCATAGGGGGCAGTGTCATGGGGGGGGCACAGAGCTCAGATCCCATATGGGGCAGCACTCTAGAGTCAGCATAGTTGGGTAATGCTTGGCATGGGAGGTGGCTGGAGGCAGGGACCAGTTTATGTGCAATGGTCCTCAGGCCTCAGCACAGGGGCAGTGTGGGCTCTAGTGGAGTGGGCAGAGATACAGACCCCCAAAGAATGGGCACTAGCAAGGGTAAGTAATGTAATTGGGAAATTTCTAAATAAAAATCCAATAGATACTATTACCATGATGTTTCTGGCCCTGCTTGTCTTTACCATCTTTACCTCTTTATATCAGGAGGCCTACTGTGTATTGCAAAGACTTGGCATCACCTGCCACATGGATGGGATCATTTAGATCTGGGACTTGGTCATTCCAAATGGGGCCAGAGAAAGAGTTACATTGCTTGCTATTTTTGTTTTGTTTTTGCTGTCTTTCTGGTTTAGTTTTTCTCTCCTCTGGGGAATGCTATGTGAAGCCTCTCACTTTCCTAAGGCCAAGGTTGTCCAGTAATGACCCTAAAACAATTTAGGTGGCGGGAAGTCCTCTAGAAGACCTTTGGGTCCTTGCTGGGATTTGGTATGGTGGGAACTATACTAAGGTGCCACGCTATATCAGTTATTGGGCAGCTAGGTGGCACAATGGATAGAGTGCCAGGCCTGGAATCGAGACTCAACTTCCTGAGTTCAAATCTGGCCTCATACATTTACTAGTTGTGGGACTCTGGGCAAGTCACTTCACCCACTTTGCCTTAGTTACTCATCTAAGACGAGCCAGAGGAGGAAATAGCAAGTAATTCTAGTATCTTTGCCAAGAAAACCCCAAATGGAGTCATGGAGAGTTGGACACCGCTGAAATGACTAACCCCCCCTGCCCCATACTATTTAGACTAATTTTTTCACAAGAGATATTTTCCATGAGATTTTTGGCTCAGGACATCAATGCTCAAACTACTGATACAACTTTTATTCACCTGAATACAAAAATAGCTCATATATGAGAACTTCCTTAGGCTTCTGACCACAGACCAGCAAGGTGATCAATATTGGCATAGGAAAGCTGTACTCAAATGGATCAAGATTGAAACCTCACAGAAAATCCTTCTCTTCCTCTGAATGTCTTTCCTCTGATACATCTACTCTTCTTAATTGCTAAAAGTTCAATAAAGATCTTATTCCATTCCAATCTTAAACCTAAACCATCAGGGTTTTGACCTCAATCAGGCCTTACCTACATCTTCTACATGTTTTTTCTTGCCCAATTAGAGTATGAGCTTCTTGAGAGCAGGAACTGGTTTTTGCTTTATTTTGTTTTCCCTAGATGCATCCCCTGAGCTTAGTGAAGTGCTTGGCAAATAGTAAGCACTTAAATGCTCATTCATTCATTCATTCATTCATCAATCAAATAAGCCCTGCTTATAACTAGGCTCTTTGATATTCATGCCAACTAGAAATGAAACTTAATCCTATGTGCTCTCTCCTAACAAGTCCTGATGTTAACTCTCATGACAAACTTTTTGGGGTTGGAGGGATAAGACTCTGCCACTATGGACTCAGGAACTCTCTCTGACTTTTGTGGTCTGTCAAAATACCACATCTTCAGGATAAAATACTGATTTTTCAGTCACCCATTTCAAAAAAGTCAAACAAGATTGTGCTGAAACGAAACATAGCTATAATTCTAGATGGTTAAATTTAAGGAAATAACCAAAGTACTTTAGACCCATAGCATTTTTATTTGATTACAATTTGAGTAAAATTTAAGTTCATTTTCCTCTCAGGAAAAGACAAACAAAAAATAGTTTATGGTCATGTGCAGACCCAGAGGTTTTTGGAGTGCAATGTGAGAGATTTGTCCAGTGACCAATGAGTTGGTTGCCATATGGAGGAAGTGAAATATTATTATTGAGGTGATTGGGTACTGTGAAGAGGTCATTGGATTGAGAAGACCTTAGTTTGCTTCCTGATTCTGCTATGTCTTCAGTGTGACTTCTCTGGAATTCAGTCTCCTCATCTGTAATGTAAATGGATTGGGTTGGATGGATGGCCTGGAACAGTGGTTCTCAACCTTCCTAATGCCATGACCCTTTAATACTCATATGTGGGCATATCTGCATGTGGGTGGACCCACCTGGAGATGGATAGAGGAGCCGTGTCTCAGTTCCTAAGAAGATCAGAAATATGTGTTTTCCGATGGTCTTAGGTAACCTCTGTAACCCCAGTGAAATGGTCATTGGACCCCCAAAGGGGTCACGACCCAGAGGTTGAGAAACGCTGTCCTGGAAGGTCTTTTCCAGGCTCTAAATCCATGAACCTCACAAGAAGATTCCTCACAACTGGGGTTGCTGTGAAATTGATAAGACGACTGCGGTTTTTATTTTTATTTTATTCTATTTTTTAAAATCACAGGACTGAGAAAGCCTAAATTTGGGAAACCATACCGTTGATTTTCTATGACACAAGGACTCAGTGGCAAAGTCAGCATGAGAACTCTGGAGTTCTCAGGTCCCACTCACTTGTTCATGTTCTTTGATCAAATCTCTTTCTAAGATTAAGTCCAATCTTGGCTGCCACTTACAGGCATTGAAGAACCCAGTTACAGACCAGTGTCTCCTCCCATAAACAGTCATTCATTCCTCTGACAAGACTTCTTTGAACACCTGTTATGTGTCCCACGCTCTAACAGAAATATAACACATGTCTTCGCTCTTGAGGAACTTTCAATGTAATAGAGCAGACGAGTAAAATAAGAGACCAGTTCTTAAAAACCTCATTTTTTGGACTTTTTATTTAAAAATATTTTATTGATGTCTTTTTGTTTTTGCATCATATTATTTTCTGGAAATCCTCACTCCATTGCCAAATTGAACTTTTCCTCATAACAAAGAAAAACAGCTAAGCAAAAACACCCACTTGAATGACTTTCTCTGCCAAAGTATACAACATTCTGCTCCAGTAGCTGCCTGCCTCTCTGCCAAGGCAGATTTCATTTTCTAGTCTCTGGGGCCATTACTGGTTTTTCAGTTGTCCAGAATTCAACATCCTTTCAGGGATCTCTTCATTTATTTAGTTATAGTTGTTGCAAATATTGGTTTGGTTCTATATGAGAGCAATTAGTTGTAAGGGACTAGATGTGAGATTCTGTGGAGATGATTGGGAGAGACTAGAGGAGTCCTGACAAAGGAGAAGGTCATTGTGGGATAGACAAGCTGAAGAAAGCTTCTGCTGGGGGTGGCACTGAAGGATTGATTTTTAGTCCCAGAGGGAAGAGAGGCAAGAGGTCTTAGAGGAGAGGGAAGCAGCTCAATCGAGGTGACTGGAGATTTCTTCTAAGAAATGAGACTGAAGGGGCAGCTAGGTGGTGCAGTGAATAGAGCACTGGTTCTGCAGTCAGGAGGATCTGATTTCAAATCCAGTTTCAGACATTTAACACACTAGCCGTATGACCTTGGGCAAGTTACTTAACTCTAATTGCTTTGCCTTTTCCTCTCCTCCCTGCCCCCCCACAAAATAAAAAAAAAAAAGAAATGAGACCAAGATATCAACATTGAAGGACTGGGCAGGGTGTAGATGGGAGGAGAGGAGAGGAGAGGCAGGTTAGGTGGGGAAGATGACAGCACAAGACACCAAACGAAATGGAGATGAGGAGCAGAGAGGACAACAGCTTTACCTCTGAAAACCTTTTTATTCTAAAGGACTAAATAACATGTAATCTCAAATAATCTTTGTCAGTTTTAACAGGAGATAAAAATGATAAGGGGCAGCTAGGTGGTGCAGTAGATAAGAATACCAGGCCTGGAGTCAGGAAGACTCATCTTCCTGAGTTCAAAACTGGCCTTGGACACGTACTAGCTGTGTGATCCTGGGCAAGTCACTTAACCCTATTTGCTTCAGTTTCCTCATCTGTAAAATGAGCTGGAGAAGGAATTGGCAGGCCACTCTAGTCTCTGTCAAGAAAACCCCAAATAGGGTCATGAAGAGTTGGACACAACTGAAAGAATGACTGAACGGTAAAGGAATGATCAGCTCAGTTAGGCCAAGTGTAGGAGATAAGAAATGATAAAATCAGGCAGCCAAACTGCCACATTTTTCTTAATTATAGAAAACTTTTAATGACCATTTCCTGCAGTTTCCTTAGGCTGTTTCCTCTTAGTCTTTCTTTCTTTATAGCTTAAACAATTATGCAGATTCAGGCTGAGATTTGCTATCAGTGAAGATATTTTGATGGCTGTAGATCTTAAATTAATTTTCCTTCTGTGGATTTCATCTTGCTCCTGATTCATAGTGTATTCTGACCTTGAGACTCAGATCTCAAGTAGGAAGTGGGGAGAAATGTAGGGGTCAAGTTCAGATGTATATCCTCCCTCCTTGATTTTGCTACAAAATGCCTTTTTCATCCTCCTTGCCTCTATAATTCCCTTTAGCAAGGAGTAGGTATAAATCAAGGGTCAGTTCAAGATCAGTGATGGGATTATGTGGTATTCTTCTTGACATTTAGGTCTAGTTCAGTGGCTCATCTTTGAGGTGATTTTTATATAAATTTATATTTTATATAATATATAATATAATATAAATAATATAATATATAATATATTTTATAAATTTATGAATTATCTATAGCATTTTAAAGCTGATAATTTTCTCCATGTTTTCTTAATTTTTTTTAATGCTCCAGCTCTTCTCAGTCCCTCACTTCAGGGCTCATTTATCCTTTATCCAAATAAGTTTTTACTGACATCTTCTGTGTGATCAGGAACCAGGGGTAGTCTAGTTACGTAGCAGAGAGTGGGAGGTAACTAGTGAATACCTGAGTGTTGTACTAGTATCAATAAAATATTGAAAATTAAAAAAAACCTTGAGAGGTTTCCATTGTATTGCTTTGATCCTCTATAGAGAATATATGAAAAGACATGAATAAGACTTCAAGGGATGAGAAGGCATTGATGGACTGCATCCATGGAAACATCCATAATGCCAAGATCACAGATCCACTGAAGTATGGACAAAGTAGCAGTCTGTCAACAAACTATCATTACATTCCCATTATGGGCCTAGTACTGTGTTAAGGGTACAAAGAAAGGCAAAATGCAGTCTTTGCCCTTGAGAAACTAATAATCTACTGGGAGAGACAACATGTTATGTATGTAAACAAGTTATATGCAGGGTAAATGAGAAATGATAGAAAGAAGGCACCAGAAATAAGGGGGATTGGGAAAGGCTTCCTATAGATAGAAGATAAGATTTTAAGTGGGATTTGAAGGAAGCCAAGAGGCAGAGATGGGGAGAGAGAGCATTCCATCCATACTGATAATAGCAAGAGATGACAACCTATCCAAAAATGGAGGACACAGAAAAACAATAAAAGTATGTAGGGAGACTTAAAAAAAAAAAAAGACGTAGCAATTTAGCACCATTTAACATTGGGGAAAAGAGCCTGCCATATCTCAGTGTCTCCTGATGTTATGGTACTGAGTACATATGGCAGAGTACAGTAAGAGCTGCTCAGAAAAGTGAATCATCAAGAGAAAGTTCTGTCAGGTTCTGTTGAAGGACATAGGGAAGAATGTGGTATTTTTTTTTTTTAGGGCAATTGGGGTTAAGTGACTTGCCCGAGGTCACACATCTAGTTTTTGTGCTAAGTGCCTGAGGTCAGATTTGAACTCAGGTCCTCCTGACTCCAGAGTCAGTGCTCTATTCACTGCATCACCTAGCCACCCTTGATCATGGTATGTTTTAAAGAGAATTTCCAGCTATCATGTGTGGTCTTGACTCCTGTGTGAAGTAGATTTAAGTGAGGCAGAGTTGCTCAGAGTCCTCAGCCTCACTCTCTCTTCCAGGGTCATTAAAGTCTAGAGCTAAGACAAAAGTCAAGATGACTAATGATGGCCGGCTCAGGATGCAGTTGATGACCTTGGCATCTATGCTGTCTGACCATGCCCTAAGCACTCCACAGCGCCTGCTTCATCTGCCTTCATGGCCCATTGGAATAAATTGTTCTACCTGCTCATTCCTCTGGGAGAAGTCTTTCCATGTCTGGGGTAGATATTCCCCAAACTCTCTGATGGGCTTGTGCCTTTAAAGTTATCTTCAGCCTGGTGTAGCCCTTCTGTTGAGATGGTTTACCAAGATGGGGCCCCCGTGTGAGAGTTTGGTGACAGGTGGACACCAAAGGTGGACGAGCAGCCCTGAAAAGGGCCTGGCAAGCCCTCAGCATCAGAGGTGCTGGTCCTCTAGTCTTAGGGGAGTGTTAAGTTATTCAGGTTTCTAAAGCTTTAAAAGCTTATATAATAAAACATAATGCTGTTAAAGCTTAAAACCTTAAAACACACACATACACATATGTACATTAAAGGCTAAGATTCCATTCTCTGAAAAGAATCATTAATGTATTTTTTTTTCAGCCATGCTGGATAAATGTTTATGGAAAAAAAAAGTAAGGCCACAATTAAGGTGCTTGTTGGTTCTCTGGGTACAGTCATTGGCTCTCACTGGTACATCAGCACCAGTGAGCATAGGTTTTCAGTTGGAAGGGATTTTTGAGGCCATCTTAGGACATGCCCTTCATTTTATAGAAGGAGAAAATGAGCCATGAAGATCAAGTGACTGACCCAAGGTTCCGCAGAGGGCAGTGGCAGAGCTGGCGTTTGAATTCAGATGAGCTGGTGAAATTCTCTAAACAACTAAATAATCCCTAGGGGAGAAGGAATAAGAGGGGCCCCAGGAGTCAGGAGGCCTGATCTCTAGACCTCCTTTTGCCACTAAAGACTTGTGTGATCTTGGGCAAGCCATTTCCTTAAAATTTAAGTCTCATTTTTCTATTCATTAAATGTGGATAGTTTCTAACTTCTTTTTCAACTTTAAGAGCCTATGATTCCATGAAACTAGGAAGAACAGGAATAAGTTAGAAAACTTGGGTAGAGAAGAGAAAGACAAGAGGCAAAGGGAAGGAAAGATGTCCTAGAGACTAATTTTAGGGCAACTCTGCTCACGTGTGTTTTGTTCAGTTGTGTCCCACTCTTCATGACCCTGTTGGGATAATCTTGGCAGAGATATTGGAGTGGTTTGCCCTTTCCTCCTCTGGCTTATTTTACAGATAAGGAAACTGAGACAAACAGGGTTAAGTGACTTGCCCAGGGACATGTAGCTAGAAAGTGTCTGAGGCCAGATTTGAACTCAGGAAGATGAATCTTTCTGCCTCCAGGCCCAGCACTTTATCCACTGTGCCACCTTAGATGCCTGCTGTTTTTCTCTACCCGTTTATTGATACAAATAGGTCTTAAAAGATGGAATAGGCTGACTAAGGAAAATGTTTATGGGTAACCAGAAGAGCCACAGTGAGGTCCTCTTTGGTAATGGGAGTAGAAGGTTGGAAATGAAACTGTTTAGCAGATAGCTTAGTTTTCACTTTAGTTGTGTCTAATCCATAAAGACAAGAGGTATTTTCAAATTGATTTAAGTTCTACTGTATTTTTAAAGGCACTTTCTTTCTCTCTTGTGTTTATATGTTGTGGTGGAAGGACCATAAGACTCTAAGCTTCTAAAATAAACCTCATTTTAACACATATGACACTGGACTCTGGTGTTTGGATGACTTTAGCTCCTCCTTTAATTGTTCTTTCCAATTATTGATCCAATCCATTTCTTTCTTTCTTCCTGCTTTCTATCTTTTTTGAGTGGAGTGTTAATATCCTATAGTTACAGACCTTAGTTCAACTTTCCCAGTGAACCTCTTGATCCTCAAAAGCTCATGTGATCTGAAGAAGACAGAACAGGGTGGATTTCCTCATGGTAGTGGTTATTGTTAATTCATTGCACATGTCCTTGCTGAATATTATTCTCCTGAATATTGTAGGCAGATGAGCCACATGTGTTACAGAAAGAGGCCTATATATAGTCCTTCACCAAATGTCGTCAATGAGTGCCTCCCTCTGGTGTAGAAGAGACCCTGGGTTCTTGGTGGTTTTGCTTGCAGAGGATAAGCTGCGGAAGTTTACCAACCTAGAAAGGGCCTTGAGCTGTGGTGATAGATTGTATATTGCTTGTTCTGGGACCAGCCTTGCTAAGGTCATAGGATCACAGACTCATGGGATAGTAGAAATAGTTGGAAAGGATTTAGAAGTCCATCTAATCCAATCCTCTCATTTTGCAAAGGAGTAAATAGGGCTGGAGGAATTAAGTGACTTGCCTAAAGTTATGCAGGTAGTAAACATCAGAAATAGTTTGTGAATCTAGGCCCTCTGACACCAGAGCTAACACCTTTTCCACTGTATCACCCAGAGAAACTCATTACAATGTTGACTGTATAGTAGTCATGGATAATAGGTTTGCTTTCTTTTTTTCTTTCCTTCCTTTTCTTCCTTCCTTCTTTCTTTCCCTTTCTTTCTTTTCCTCCTTCCCTTCCTTTCTCTTTCTTCTTTCCTTTCTTTCTCTTCCTTTTTTCATTTCTCTTCCTTCCTTCCTTCCTTCCCCTCACTTTCTTTCTCTTCCTCCCTCCCTTCATTTCTCTTCCTTCTTTCCTTTATTTCTCTTCCTTCTTCCCTTTCTTTCTCCCTCCCTTCCTTCCTCCTTACATCACCACAACTCGCAGAGTATCTACTTTAGTCATAGAAAGTCTGTGTCACTGATGGGCATATATACTCTGATAAAATTATGGATTTTTGAAGTATCGAAGTTTTTAATGTATATTTCCTAACTAGAAGTAGGTGTGGGTTTGTCTACGTGCACATAATTATCAGTGCATACATAGGGATTCCAAGTGTGGAATAACTCCCAGGTTGGGAATTCCTTCTGCTAACATATATTGCCCTCCATCTATTATTTAGTTGATAATACTAGGAAGATGTTTGAAGCACCGATCAGAGTATCAGTGGTGGGATCTGAGCTCAAGTCTTCTTGACTCTGACTCTAACTCCAGAACTCTGTCCACAAGATTAAAGTGCAATGTGTATGTATTTGTGTGCATGTGTGCACAAATATATCGCTATGTGACACCTGAGTATCTATTTTACAACAAAATTCTACTCTATGTTTGTGGCACTTTTGTGCCATGCAAGTGACTGTGGGTCCTTGAAGTCTATGTCAGTTAAGTCCAAGTTGTAGTAGTGGGCAATGCTAGCCTGGATATACTTCAAACATGGACTCCATGAGGCCCAAGATCAATCTTGTTAATCTCAAAGAGGCTTTGAATAAGAAGGGTGACCACTAAATGATACATTTCTTATTTGGCCACAGCAACTCATTAATACTTTTTGCAAAGGCATTAAAGTGTTGCCATCAGAGACAGAGAAGGGCATGTACACACTGACAAAAATCCTACTTCTTCCAGTATATTGTTAAGTTAATTTTATATACACTTATTCTGTTAATTCAGATCTAAGGAAATGGATTTTTATAAGAGAAGAGATCAAATGAAAGCAATGAAATGCCAAGAGCTCTCACTAAGCGCTTGGAGAAATTGCACATTTCACATGAATTTTAACTGGTGCTTTGGCCATATTTAAGGTTGTGCACATCTTCAAGAATGGCCATCTACTTCACACACTTACGGGGCTCCCCTAAATACTAACTGCTGATTGTCCGCAAATGGGAAGGTGGAGATTCTCTCCCACTGCCATCCCTCTGCCATCCTTGATAGATAGAAATGGATCCAAATTGATGCTGAAATGAGACCACCATCATTTCTCAGGCTGCTTACCATGTATGGAGCTCAGAATGATTAGAAAATATGAAACACATGTGAGTGGCCCAGACCCCTTTAGTTAAATCCCATTTATATAGATCAGTTTTCCCATGAGATTTGATGTTAGCTGAACTTTCAGCAATTAGAAAAACACACACACAAACAGAGCCTCTTGCTACAGCCAAAAACATGGATGAGTTAAACCATATCAGATGTAATGGTTTGTTTTTAAAAGTGTTTTTTTCTCCCCTGAGGGTGCATATTTAAAGAAAATAGAAAAGTGGAACTGAGGGAAAGATTTAGCTCCTGAGGCCGGAACCCTGACCCCTTGCTCTGGTCTGGGTACAGGAACTGGTAGCATTGATGCCACCAAAAACAGAAGTCAAGAAATTAGAATCCCAATGCCAGTTTTTATGTGTATTTTTTGTCTCTATAGCTGGGGAAACCCCAAATTCTTGAACCATATTTGGAGACTTGGAAGGCAAAGGGACTGGATTTTCAAAGTCAGCGTTGGGTTTGATTTCTGTGGTCAAAGGAGTTCCGGCAGCTACACTTCAGGATTCTGGGATAACAGTTTTCAGGAGAGAAATTGCTTGGTAGGGGTTGGAGTCTGCTTTTTTGCCATGTTCAGAAGCAAACCTCTGAGGCCTAGAATCCCTTCCTTCAAACTGACAATATTTTCAGTTTCAAGACCATTTGCCCTTGGCTAAATGTAGCTTCCTGTTTCTAAGAAAAGAGGCTTTAAAGGGGCCTTTAGTAGGCCTCACAGACAGTCTCAGAAGGCTTCATAGACAGCAAACAACTCTTACAAAACAACAATTTGATGAGTTAAGTGTAAACGGATCAGAGACATATGGATTACATTTTTTGAATACACATGGGCTTAAAATGTAAAGTGGGGTGGAGGGGTTGGGTTGGGGGGGGAATGCTTGGAAAAATGTGGTTTGGGTCTTGCCAATTGCAAAATCTTTCAGACAAATAATTTGAGATGTTTTGCCTATCCTAGAGCACAGCTGACTTCACCCTTTACTCCTATTTACATTGTTGTTTTCAAACTTGGCATATATTCCAGCTCTGGTCTGGGTCTTGAGTCATTTTAGCAAAGTACTATTTTAAAGGACTTTTGTGTGATCTCTATATGTTCTATGAGGATAGGAAAATTGGGGCAAATTTAGGATCTCAGTGTCTGCAAGATGAAAAGGACTTAATGAAATTCTGCCAGGCCCATCCTCCTGTCTGTGGACTGATTTATACTCATTCATTCATTCATTTGTTCATTCATTAGGAGGCCCTGTGCTTGGTACTGTGAATAAAGAAAAAAAAAATCAAAATAATTCCTGCCCTCTAGGAGTTTATATTCTATTGGAAATATGTAACACATGCACAGAAAAATAAATGCAAAATAGTCAAGTAAATAGAGAGTAGAGGATGGCACTAGCAACTGGGATGACCAGAATCAATCTCCTTTGGGAGGTGGTACTTGAATTTTGAAGGAAACTGGGGATCCTATAGGGTGTTGTTGAGGACGAAGGCATTCTAGGAGTAGGGACAGCCTGGGAAAAGGTGTAGAGATTGGAAATGCAGTGTCATGTTTGAGGAATATTAATTGGGGAGGGGAGAGAGAGAGACAGAGACAGAGACACAGAGACAGAGAGACACACAGAGAGACAGAGACAGAGAGAGACACAGAGACAGAGAGGGAGACAGAGACACACAGAGAGAGACAGAGACACAGAGACAGAGAGAGGGAAGAGAGAAGAAGGAGGAGGAGAGGAGAGGAAAAGAGACAAAGAGAGCACTTCAGCAGATATCTAGATAATTGGATCTCTCTCACAGCATCCCCATACTCCCAGTCACTCTCTTTCACACCTCTCTTTCAGGCATATGATCTCTATCTCTTCTTTCTTATATATATATATATCTTATTTCCTTTGAATAAGGCATACTTATTTGGAGCATAGTCTAGTCATGGGTTTTATCCCACCAAGTCAATAATAACTGTGAGGTCAAATTTGCCTCCTTGCAGTAGTACCACTAGTTCCTCTTATTTGTTGCCTGAACTTTGGCAATTTTAGTATAGACATTTGAGGCCATGAGTTTTACTTCTGGACCCTTCCTTGGATTTCATCTCCTGTGAATTTATGGATACTTGAGCTGTTTTTCCCTCCTTCTTTGTGGCTACTTCCAATAGTATCTAACTTGGGGTACATTATATACATACATATATATAGATATATATGTACAATACATATATATGTGTGTGTGTACACACACACATATTCCAACCCTTTTAAATGTTGAGCCATTTTGATTAAATTTATAAGAATATTGGCAAATATTCTTACCAGTGTTTGTTAGATGTACTCCATCTCTGACCAAGAATCTATCAGCCCTATACTGGAAATAATGTCTGAGAAATCCAAATCACATTCTTAGTCACCACCTTCTTAATCACCTGTTCAGTTTTCAAATAAAAATTTTTTTTCTGAATCCCTTGCCTTTAACAGCCACCAGTGAAGAGAAAACTTAACCTGTATTTCTCCTTGCCTCCAATTGTCTTAAGTTTCTTGCCTAAGACTTTTATAATTGTTGTCAATACTTTTTGGGTTCCTTCTGGAAGTGTCATTAGTATATATGTGATCGCTAGAAATGGGTAGTTCTTTGTTTTGATAAGTCTTGGGAGATACTGTTTTGTTCATCTATGTGTCCTGGGACAAAAGGTCTCTCTGTTGTTGTCATCAGATTGACAAATAGCATCCTCTCCCTAAACAGAGAACCACCAACCAATATTTCTTTTCTCTTATTCCTTTGAATCTTATTGGGTGATCTCTCAAATGGTAGTTTCTGTATGTACTATGTTATGCTTATGAGAACAATTTGTCTTCCCTTCCCTTAACTTTACTGTTAGCTGCCTAAATTTTATGTGCAGGAATAAAACCCGAATTTTACCTCACTAATTATGGGAGTTTTGTTCATGTTTAAAACTATAAATAGGACCTTCCCGATGCTCTCTAATGCCATTAGTTTTAATCTTTTCAGGCTCCTTCTTTTAGTAATTACTCCCAGGCTTCCCGTTTTTGAACACACCCATTCTTTTATTAAGGAGATTTGTTCTGTAATGTTTGGATTTAGTCAAAGGGCTGCACTTGAGGACCTAGAGCATCACGTGTGGCTTCAAGGTTGAACATTCCTCATCCCTGAAGGCAAAGATTTCATGATCAAACAAGAGATAGAAAGGATTAGAGAAAGTATAATGGATAATTTTTATTACATAAAATTAAAAATTTTTTACATAAACCCAATGCAGACAAAATTAGAAGAGAAGCAAGAAACTGGGAAAAATTTTATAGCAAGTTTCTCTGATAAAAGTCTCATTTCTCAAATATTTAAGGAACTGAGCCAAATTTGTAAAAACAAGACCCATTTCCCAATTGATGAGTAGTCAGAGATATGAAGAAGCAGTTTTCATAAGAAGACATCAAAGCTACCAATTAGTACATAAAAAGTTCTAAGGGTCTATTAATTCGAGAAATACAAATGAACATAACTTTGAAGTACCACCTGACACTCACCAAATTGGCTAACTTGACAGAAAAGGAAAAGGACAAATGATGGAGGGGACATGGGAAAATTAAGGATACTAATCCATTGCTGGTAGAGTCATGAACTGATCTAAACATTCTGGAGGATAATTTGGAACTATGTCCAAAGGATATAAAACTGTGCATACTCCTTGACTCAGGAGTGCCACTATTAGGTCTGAATCCTAAAGAAATCAAAGACAAGGGTAAAGAACCTATTTATACAAAAATTTTTATAGCAGCTCTTCTAGTGGTGGCAAAGAATTGGAAATTGAGGAGATGTCTGTCAATTGGGGAATGGCTGAACAAGTTATAGTATGTGACTATGATGGAATACTACTGTGCTATAAGAAATGACAAACAGAATGGTTTCAGAAAAACCTGGGATGACTTACATGAAATGATGCAAAATGAAGTGAGCAGAACCAGGACAACATTGTACATAGTAACAACAATATTGTAAGGATGATCAACTGTGAAAAATTTAGCTACTCTGATCAAGACAATGATCCAAGACAATTCCAAAGGACCCATAATAAAAAATAGTATCTACCCCCCAGAGAGAGAGAGAGAGAAAGACAGAGAGAGAGAGGTGAAGAACTGAGTAGTGATTGAAGGATATTTTTTTCATTTTCTTTATTTTTCTTGCTTTTTGTGTGTGTGTTTTTTACAGCATGGCTAAAATTGAGATATGTTTTACATGATTTCACATGCATAACTGATATCATATTGCTTGCTTTCTAAATAGGTGGGGGTAGGTGGAAGGGAGGGAAAGAATTTGGAACTCAAAATTTAAAAAAAGAATAAAAAATTGGAAAATATCTAATGAAATAAATAAAAATATAATCTAAAAAAAGACATTGTAAGGGGTGGAGCCAAGATGGTGACATAGAAGCAACAAGGTTCTGCAGCTCCCATGTAGCCACCTCAAATACCCATAAAATATGACTCTAAACAAATTTTAGGGCTCCAAAACTCACAAAATTACAGAAAAACACATCTCCTGCTGAAGGCAGCTTGGCAGGAAGGGCTCAGCACAGCACACTAGAAGCTGAAAACCAGCCCAGCCTGAAACTGTGGCGTGGCCCTGGGGGGCAGCCAGGACGAGCCACAGCTGGAGACTTCAGGAGAGTGGATCAGCAGCAGCTGTGGCAGTTTCCAGAATTATCAAGCCATAAGAAACAAGGACAAAGTGAAAGGTCAGTGGAACTCAGCTAAATTTGGGGGAGAAAAGCGGTCTGGCTGAACTGTATCCAGGGCAAGGAAGTGGCAGAAGCAGAGGCCCTGCAGCCACCTCCACATGGCTGCTTCAGAGCTCCCAGCCTGCAGACTGCAGAGGAGCCAAGCAATTGTTCAGATGCTAAGTGCTCTTGCATTGAGTGGCCTGGATCCAGATTGTGGTCTTGGGTGGTGGTCCTGGGGCACGTTTTCAGTGAGCCAAAGCTGGTGGGGGCTGCAAAATAATGGCAGCCTCCCAATAGCTCTGGCAGCTGTGAAAATTCCAGCGATTTGGGACAGAGGTTTCCCCTCTGGAAGCAGAGTTCCACAGAGCTAAAAAATCAAGTAATTGACTGGCGGCATGAGCAGGAAAAGGAAGCAAAGTAAGAACAGCAACCAAACTTTGGATTCCTTCTTCAGGTTCAGAAAGGATAGGGGCATGGAGGGGGAGGAGGGCAATACAGTCAGAACTCCCACACCAAAAGCTTGCAAGAAACATGAAGACTTCCTATAAGCCATCAATGAGCTTAAGAAAGATTTTGAAAACCAAATAAGAGAAGTGGAGGAAAAATTGGGGAGAGAAATGAGAATGATGCAAGAAAATCATGAAAAGAGAGTCAACAACTTGACTGAAGAAAATAACACCTTAAAAAATAGATTAACTCAAATGGCAAAAGAGGCCCAAAAAGCCAAGGAGGAGAATGCCTTAAAAAGTCGAATTTGCCAGATGGAGAAAGAATCTCAAAAGCTCACTGAGGAGAATAATTCCTTCAGAATTAGAATGGAGCAAATGGAAGCAAATGACTTATGAGAAATCAAGATACTATTAAACAGGTCCAAACAAATGAAAAAATAGAAGGCAATGTGAAATATCTCCTTGAAAAAACCACTGACCTGGAAAATAGATCAAGGAGAGACAATTTAACAATTGATGGACTACCTGAAAGCCATGATCAAAAAAAGAACTTAGAAAGCATCCTTCAAGAAATT
>CM053587.1:76975680-76994095 GCA_028646515.1 Pseudochirops corinnae
TGTTACAATGGAGGGGAAGAACAGGAAGGCAAAAGGGAAAGGGTCAACCTTTCTCTCATTGAATTTGGCTTAGGGAAGGAACGACATAAACTCTAAACTGGGTATCTTGCCACACAGGAGAGTAGGGGGGATGGGGATGAGAGTTGGGATGATGGAGGGGAGGGGAGGGTGGGGTGGGAGGGTTGCTGGAAGTACATACTTCTGTAAAGGGACAAGGACAGGGACAGGGTAAAGAATAGAACAAGGTGGGGTGGGATAGGAAGGAGGGACATATAATCAGTCTCTCACAATATGCCCACTGTGGAGAGGTTCTGTGTAATTACACATGTACAGCCTGTATTTAATTGCTTGTCCTTCCAGTGGGGGTGGGTGATGAGGGAGGAAGGGAAAGAATCTAGACTTTAAAGTTCTATAATTAAGTGTTAAAAATATATATGTATATATTATTATTATTATTACTATTATTAACTACATCTGACTGGGAATTAAGATACACAGGCATTGTGGTAGGGAGATCCTCCTTGCCCTACTGGAAAGTCAGAGGGGTGAGGGGAAGGACATAGGAGAGAATTGGGAGATTGAGAGAAGAGTTATACAGTGGGATGGCTGTTTTGAGGTTTTGGGTAAGGGAAAGATGGGGAGAAAATTTGTAACTCAAAACCTCGTGGAAATGAATGATGTAAACAAGAAAATAAATTAAAAAAAAAAGACATTGTGGAGAATAAGAGCGATATAGTTGTGTGCTGGAGACATCTCAAACTAGCTTGCAAGAGCTATTTATTAAATTTTTATTGTGAGCATTTATACCTCAGAAACTGGCAAATGCTACAAATTGGACCTTGACTTATTGTTTTGCTGATTATCTAGGCTTAAAAAAGTGATGGAGAAATATTAATAATACAGATTAAGCTTAAAAGTGTCTCCTGTCTACATTTTTCTCCCCCTAGAGAACTGGTTGTTAATAATTTACTAGCACATAGCTGGAGCAATGCCATAGTATTTTAAGAAAGGCAAATGTTTCAATTTTCAGAAAGGGGAAGAATTTAGGTCAGTGAACTTTAAATCAATTCCTGGCAAAATTTTAAAATGTATTTTTGAAGGAATAGATGGGAAACAGCAGAAAAGAAAGTAGTGATCCCAAAGAGTATATTTCCATTAACAACAAGGCATACCAGTTTTCTCACTTAATCTCATTTCCTTTTCTGCGGGGTGGGGTAGGATTACCTGACTGATAAGTCCGGGGAATGATGCAAACATATTTTACTTCTATTTTAGCAAAAATATTTGACAAAGTTTTTCATGTTACTTTTGTGGACAAAGTAGAGAGATTCAGATCTACATCTAGAGAGCTAGATGAGAGTATAGTAAGGGAGATTCAAAAGTAGTTTGTGAGAGTAGTGATGATTATTGTAAATATGAAAGAAGGAGATCTGCAATACAGCATCATTTATTAGTCTCGGGGCTAGTGTTTGCCATTTTTACTGATGGCTTGGATAGAGCCATAGGTACTTATCATGTACATTTAGCACATTTTCACAAGACCTAGGAGGGATGGCTAGCATGTTGAATGAAAGAATTAGCATCCAAAATATTTCAGTAGTCTATGACATGGGGAGTGATAAATTAAAATGAGGTGTAATATGGATAAATGTAAAATCTTATATTAGTCTTCAAAAAATCAACTACATAAGTGCAAAGTGGGGGAGGTGTGGGTAAGCAGCTGTTCATCTGGAAAAGATTGGAGATTGTAGTGCTCTTTCCCTCTGCCAATAATCTAGCATTTTACTTATTTGTTTGTAATGGAATGAGTCCATGGAATATGTGCTCTGGATGCATTATCTTGCCTCTCCCAGCAGCGTTAACTGTGGTGGCTATCCACTCAGGACAGGGACAGCACGTGGTTATCGAGGTGAGCCGAGGCTGGATTTCAAGCTCCTTATTGCTTCTTCTCTTTCCCAGAGAACTTTTGTCTGGAGTAACCATAATGCATTTTCTTTCTCATTCTCATATCCGTCACCGGAACCAAAGGATCAACCAGGAATCTATGGTTGTGTGTGTTCTTGAGTAATTGGCTAGCATGTGTCCATCACTGTGGTGCTAGAGCGCATGCTCCATGGGCTTGTTCGTTATTTGTCTCTATATTATATTCCTTCCTTCCCCTTAAGTAGAAAGTAAGCATCTTGAGGAAAGTGACTGTTTTGCTTGGTCTTTGTAAATTCAGTGCCTCATACTTAGGAGTTTAAGAAATGTTTGTTGAAGTACAGAAGCTAAAATCCGTAACCAACAGAAGAAAAGAAAATTGGGGAGAGAATGATGAACATAGAAGAGATAAAGGGTTCCAAAAATCAGGCTGGGTGAGGAAGGTGAGTTAAGAAAAGAAACTTTATGTACTTAGTGTTTGGGAACATTCATACTGCCATCTGTAGGCTTTGAGGGGTGAACTTTGGGTTTCTCTATAAAGTCAGGGGATTGGATTAGATGCACTTGGAGGCCCCTTTCAGCTGTTACATTTTGGGCTTTTATATTTTCTCACCCTTACTTCACATTCTCAAATAAACAGACTTTGCCACTAACCCATTCTAGTTGTTTGTTTGTTTTTTTAACCGTTATGTTATTTTGTATTTTGTCTGAGTTACAAATGTAGCTCTGAATTTCCGACTGCTAAAATTCCAGGAAGTAGACAAAAGAGTCTCATCGCACACAACTTCGGGCTGTGCTAGTTGAGTTGAGTCAAATTTGTTTATTTCCCAATGGGCCATCCTCTTGAGCCTAACCTCAAATTGACCTTTATGGTTCCAGGCGTGAGAGAGAAGTTTTCTATCTAAATATAACTTTGCAAATGAGATGTCATTTGATGTTATCAAATTTTATAGATGAGGAAACTGTGGGACCCCAGAAGTAAAGTCAGTTGCCCAGGAACACACAAGTAGTAAATGGCCAAGCTATAGCTCCAGTCTAGATTTTTTGATGGCAAAGTAGTATGTTCTCCATTATACACTATACTGTTTCTGATTAGAAATAGCCTGGAAGAATAGAAATCCATTTACCTCTTTAAACAGGATCCTAGTTTTTCTTCCTGAAATGTGGGTTCCCTTAAGAGGATGAATGCCCCATCCCCAGCTCCTAACTTGTTGGTCGAAGGGAGGAGGGCACTAGAGAGAATCTGGCTAAATATATTTGTCCTCATACAGCTGTTGTAATCACTCATCCCAAAGAAGGGATTTTATATCAAGGGCACTTGATTGTCTCCTTGTTACACAGTGATGTACTGAAAGGGATAGGGTCCCTTTTAGGAGAGGAAGCTCTTTCACATTCTTATGGTTATTGTCACTTGGTTAAGTATTTATTGACATAAATATAATCTTTGTTTTCTCTGGCCCAAGAGGTCATCTTAGAGGAGTTCTAAGTCAGACTTTCCTGCTTGAGGGAAGGTGTGAACCAGTAAGCTGAAAAAGAAGAGGGAAGCCTTTCTGCTTTAAATGGATGGTTTTCAACAGTCTGAAAAATGATGGAGTGATTGGTGGGGAGTATTTGAGAACGAAGGCAGGATAGGGAGGTTCAACAGTTTTCTAGCTAATTTTGGAGTCAAATCTTTACAATTTCATTCTATTGTTGGAAAGTTGTGAATTCTGCAAAATATGTTGTTCAGTCTTTGTTTTAGTCATCTCCAATTCTTCATGACCCCATTTGGGGGTCTTCTTGGCAGAGATACTGGAGCGGTTTGCCATTTCCTTCTCCAGCTCATTTTACAGATGAGAAAACTGAGGCCCAGGGCTATGTAACTTGCCCAGGGTTGCACAGCTAGTAAATGTCTGAGGCCAGATTTGAACTCAGGAAGATGAGTCTTCCTGATTACAGGTGTGGCATTTTTTCCTCTGTGCCACTTAGTTTTCTAGAATGTGGGGGCACTATTATTCAAATAAAAGCATAAGTCAGCTTTACCTGGATAAGTTATAAATGACATTTAGATTAGTTGTTATTTTGGATTCTCTATGTGGTTAATTGAGAGTCAAATGTATTTTAGCCATCTGTGAGGCAGTCTGGTATAGTGGGCAGAGAATTGTTGTCAGGAAACCTGGGTCCAGATGTGTGCCCCAATATTTCCAGCTGTGTGACCATAGACAAATCCCTTAATCTTTCTGAGCTTTAGTTTTTTCAGCTTTAGCAAGACGATCTCTAAGTTACCCTCCAGTTCTAAATCCTTTGATTGACAATAGCTCTTTCACCTGGTAAGATATTTATGTGTCAAGGGAAAGGTGGTTCTGTTTCCCAAAGATGGTATCTAGGGCATTCATGAGGCAACTTCCAGGGCAAGTCAGTCTTTTTATGGGACAGCAGCATGGATCTGCCTGCTATCTCTTCCATCAGACTGCGCTCAGGTTGTGTTCCTGCGTGTCTGGCAGTCTGAATCAGGGTATCGAGTGCTTGGCCTGCTTGTCTATATTGGATTGAGTGTCTTTGGGGACAACAGGAGACTCTTAATATTTTAGAGCCTGGCTATACTCAGGGCATTCTGTTGCTGTGTCCTGGAAGGACCAAAGTTGGTGACCCACAATGCCATGTGAGGAAAAAGTGGCTCAGAGAGTCTGTTTATTTCAATCTAATGCATACCCAGCAGACAACATAGGCCTATGGCCATATCCATCAAGTTCTAAGGAGAGTCGGAAACTGAATGTTAGATGAAAGCAACTTTTCTCTGGCCTAGAAATGAAACCAGTGTCATACCTAAGAGCATCAATGAGTAGCTTCATATGGCTTCAGTAAATCAGAGCAAAGGTTCTCTCTCTCTCTCTCTCTCTCTCTCTCTCTCTTTCTCTACTATGCATTTGGTGCGGTTTGTGAGAGTTCTATAGAAAAGTGGCCCTGTTCTCCAAAATACTTTCCCTACTGGTTTGCTATATGGCATGAAATCCTTACTATTAGAAATCCATTCCATTGCATTAAAACAACTTTCCCCAGCCCTAAAACATTGAATACCTTAGGGGAGAGAGCTCACATATAGCTCTATTAACACATAAGAAAAATGGGATTCTAAAAAATTTGTATAGCAATTACCTCATGTGGGTGAATAAGTAAGATTTAATTGGATGAGATTAAGGGGAAGTAGAAAAGAGTAGAAATTAGTCTGGAATCTAGATGACTACCCAGTGAGGCAAGCCCAGGTTGGGAGCTGATACAGTGGGAAACTGAACAGTGATGAAATGGAACAAGGACAACTGGAAATGGGGAGAGGACTAAAACTGGGGGATGCGGGAGGACAGGGATCAGAAAGTGGTAGAAAGTCTTCAGAACTTTGTAATTTCCTGAAGTATAGCCTTAGTCAGAGTACTTCTTGTGTTTGAAAGAATTCGTGCCAATATACTCCAGCAGTGTTATCTAAAGTTTTTTTTTTTTGCAAGTAAGAAAAGATTTTATTTTGGGATGGGGTAGAAAAGATGCATGGGGCAGACAGCTTATTTGCTGGATGCCTTTTAGAATTCCTCACTTTCATCTTTGCCCTCTACAGAGTCTGTGCCTACCTCCTCATAATCCTTCTCTAGGGCAGCCAAATCTTCCCGAGCCTCTGAGAGTTCTCCTTCCTCCATGCCTTCACCCACATACCAGTGTACAAATGCCCACTTGGTGTACATAAGGTCAAACTTGTGATCCAGATGGGCCCATGCTTTGGCAATGGCTGTGCCATGCATACTGCCCGATCTACTTTAGCCAGGTCTCCCCACCGGGTACCACAGTTGGGGGCTGGTAATTGATACCAACCTTGAAGCCAGTGGGACACCAGTCTACAAACTGAATGGTTTTCTTGGTCTTGATTGTGGTGATGGTGGCATTGACGTCTTTGGGTACCACATCACCGTGGTACAGCATGCAACAGGCCATGTACTTGCCATGATGTGGGTCACACTTGACCATCTGGTTGGAGGGGTCAAAGCAGGCACTGGAGATCTCTGCTACAGAAAGCTGTTCATGATAGGCCTTTTCAGCAGAGACAATGGGCGAGTAGGTGACAAAGGGGAAGTGGATCCAAGGATAAGGCACCAGGTTGGTCTGGAACTCTGTAAGGTCTACATTGAGATCACCATCAAAGCACAGGGAGGCAGTGATGGAGGAAACAATCTGGCCAATGAGCCAGTTGAGGTTGGTGTATGTTGGGCGTTCAGTGTCCAGGTTCTGGAGGCAGATGTCATAGATGGCTTCATTGTCCACCATGAAGGCACAGTCTGAATGCTCCAGGGTGGTGTGAGTGGTTAGGATGGAGTTATGGGGCTCTACCACAGATGTGGATACCTGTGGGGCTGGGTAGATGGCAAACTCCAGCTTGGACTTCTTGCCATAGTCAACAGAGAGTCTCTCCATCAGCAGACAGGTGAAACCAGAACCTGTGCTGCACCCAAAGCTGTGAAATATCAGGAAGCCGTGCAGCCCTGTGCATTGGTCCGGTGGTTTTTGTACATACTCCAAAACAAGGTCAGTTATTTCCTTCCCAACAGTGTAAGGGCCCTGGTCATAATTATTAGTGGCATATAATCCCAGAGATCAGCTGCTCAGGATGGAACAGCTGTTTATAGATGCTGGTCTGAACCTCATCTATTACAGAAGGCTCCAAGTCTACAAAGACTGCTCTGGGGACATGCTTGCCAGCTCTGGTCTCACTGAAGAAGGTACTGAAGGAGTTATCAACAACCCCCAAGGTCCTGTCACTGGAGATGGTACCATTGGGTTGGATACCATGCTCTAAGCAATATAATTCCCAGCAGGCATTGCCCATCTGTGCTCCAGCCTGGCCAACATGGATGGAGATACATTCATGCATGGTGGCTCTGATGCATGAAGATGGGGATGGTGGTGCTGTTGACTGCAGATAAGTCACAGGTCTCTGCCAACACAGAGAAACTGTGTTACTCTGCCAACACAAAGAAACTCTGACTGAAACATTAAAAACTTTAAAGGGAACATGGGGGAAATTTAGGAAACTTTGATTTATTGGTGTACATCTCCCATAAAAGTTTAAAGTAGAAATTAACTCTCTTTTCCAAAGTACTACCTCTAAACTTGCTGATCTGGGGGAATATGAGAAGGAGGCAGGGTGAGACTCTTTTTTTCTCTTCCTTTCAGAAGGACATATGGGCTAAAAGGTGAGAAATCAATTCAATGCAAAAACATTTCAAGTAGTAAACCAATGAACTACCTTGTGTGGGATGACTACCTTTGCTTTTGGGCCAAAGTTTGTGTTTAAATTGTGTATGATCATACAGGGGCATAAACTTCAGCCCAGAAACAAAGCACTATGTGGCATCCCCTTGAGTTGAGGTCATTCTGCAAGTGGAAAATTCTTGAGGTTACTAGAGATCCAAGCATCTTACCCCTACAGTAAGATGGCCCCTATCTGCACCTGAGATCTACATAGTCACTCTAGGCTTATAATAATACATGGAGGCTGAGAGTTTTCCCAAGTGGGGAAAGAACTTGGGGTTCATAACTTTCCTTTAGGGCCTACAAAGTTCTCATGATGCACATTTCTAGTAAAGAGCAGGGTTGATGTTTGTTTCTCCACATTGAGGCTCTGACCCTTGCTTCTCCTCAGCTCAGGGTCCCTCTTTGTTCAGGAATTGCTTGTCACTGGGCCATTCAGTGTCTCTGGGTTCTCATGATTGCCTGGAGCATATGACTCTTTAGAGGGGGCAGTGTTGGATGCACAAGCTTCCCTCCAGAAAATGGAATCTACCTACTAGCTTCTCCTTGTTCAATTTCCCAGCTCACATTCTCTGTATGTCTGTGCTCATATGTCTTTACACTTCTTTTTAGAAGACAAGTCCAAGGTTCAACAAATGACTGAGAATCAATCAGTAATCCTCATTGTGGTATTAAAGGAGTAAAGAGATACCCAGGGTTAGGCTAATTCATATCTTGTCAAAGAGCTATTTAAAAAAAAGTTGATATGTTAGGTATTTGTATCTTTTGTACCTTTGTTTCCCAATATGTCCTGTACCCAGAGATCATCCTTTGTAACAAAGTTTAAAAGAGACAGAGAAAAAAACAATTCAGAAAAACTAACCAGCACATCACACAAGTCCAACAGTAGTATATGAAATGTTTCATACCCATTTATCCCATCTTTATAAAGGGAGCTAAACTTCTTAAAGGAATTTCACATCTTAGAGAAAAACTAGGTGGATAATTTATAATATAACAACAATATTGTAAAAATAAGCAACTTTGAATGAATTGTTGTAGTGGTGGGTAGACCACTAATTAGGAGAAATCAGGGCAAAATGTTCTCTAGGAGGTAGAATTGACTACTCTGTTTCTATCAAGTACACCACTATTCATCCAGTCATGAAAGTCCTCAGATGCATGGTAATCTTCCACTCTTCACCCTTTACCTCTGTATTTGAGGACTTTCATGACTAGATGGATGGTGGTGTACTTGATAGAAATAGGAAAGTTTAAGAAGAGGGGTGAGTTGAGGAGAAAAATTATCTTTGGTCATATTGAGTCTAAGATGACTATCAGGTTCCAAATAGAGATATAAAATAAGCAATTGGTAATATGGGATTAGAGCTCAGCAAAGGGGTGGAGGTAGATACATAGATTTAGGAGTCATCTTTATTGGGATTCTGACTGAATCCAAGAGAGTTGGTGAGATCAGAGAGACCATATATGATGGGACAGGAGAGGGCCCAGGACGGAGTTGTGGCTTCAGGGAAGATCAGCACCTCTGGTATGAATGCTTGTCATTCCTTTTTCAGGGCTGCTCATCCACTTTTGGTGTCCACCTTCACTCAACTCACTCACCTATGGCTCCACAAAACTGTACCCTGAGCAGTGGCCACATCCTGGTAAACCATCTCAGCAGAAGGGCTAAGCTAGATTGATAGTAACTGACAGGTCTCAAACCTGTTGGTGAGTTAAGTGGATGTCTATCCCAAGCATGTGAAGATTTTACCTGGTGGAATGGGAGGATGAGGACAATTTGTTCTGTCATGAATGTGGCTGAAGCAGACACTGTGAAGAGCTTAGAGGCATTGAAGATACCAAGGTCGTCCACTGCATCGTAGACCATTACCAGTCATCTTGATTTTTGTCCTGCTACTGGAATCTGGTGACTCAGGAAGAGAGAGTGAGTCTGAGGACTTTGTGCTACTTTGCCTCACTTAAATCCAATTTGTGCACAAGTCAAAGTATCACCTGTGATGTCACTGGTACTCTTTGAAAACAAAGGACAAACAGTCTGAGAAGGAGAAGTATGAAGAAAATACAGGGAGAAATATGTATCTAATAGGAGGGGATTGTAAATCAATCAATTAGTACTTATTAAGGACCTACAACTAGTTCTGCTCTAACACTTGTTTCAAAAACTTGTGAAATAGCATAAAATCTATAGTACTTTACAATAACTCACAGACTACAGTCTTTTTGGCACCCACTTATATAAGCAAAATATGGTTCTTTTTAAAGAAAAAGTGCCATATTAATTATATATTTTCTAAGGTAATAGGAGCTGTGGGGGGAGGAGGGCTGGTCCACACCCAATACTCCTCTCTCCTACCCTCCAATTCAGCTAGGATTGTGTCCCATCTCCCTTCCCATTCAGTTGTACCCACAAGGCCATCCTCTCCTGACCATAGCCACTACTTTTCCCAGCATCCCAGGATCCATGGGAACTGGGGAACAGGCTGAGCAGCAGCCCTAGACTGCAGATGTAGTCACTATTTATTCTAGTATTTATGTATTTCTTAACCATTTAACATATACAAGATAGTACTGGTATCTTTATTAGGTTCCTTTCTTTTTTTCTTATCTATCACTGACAGAGTTTCTGAGCATTGTGTCCCTAATCCTATTCCTTCCATGAGCCTTGTGGTTTAATTATGCAATTTTGAATAGCTTTTTAGGAATATATATGTTGAGGTATAGTAGAACTGACTATACTATGACCCAGGTATTGTGCTGGGTGCTGGTGATAAAAAGACAAAAATGAAACATTCCTTACCCTCAAGAAGCTTCCGTTCTCTCAGGGGAAATACAGGCACAGATAAATACATTCCAAGTAAATGCAAGGGATTTTTGGGGGGTACACTAGTAGCAAGGAGGATTAGGTAAATCCTTACGTAGGAAGTATTGCTAACATTGAGCTTTTAAGGAAAAAAAGGAATTGTAATAATCAGAGGTGAGGAGGGAGAACATGACAGGCATTGGGAGAGTCTGTACTTGCAAAAGCCTGAAGATGGGAAATGGGATGTCATGTGTGAGGAGCAGAAAGGACTATTTTGACAAAATGCATGAAAGGCAATAATATGTAATAAGTCTGTAGAGGTAGGGTGGAACCAGATTGTTAAAAGTTCAACAGAGCTGTTTGTACATCTTTTCCTGTCCCCTCTGACTAGCTGGTGCAATGGATTAAACATTGGGCCTAGATTTAAAAAATCTGAATTCAAATTGGCTACAGACACTAGCTATGTGATCCTGGGCAAGTCACTTAATCTCTGCCTTAGTTTCTTCAACTATAAAGTGAATATAATAATGCACTGATCTCAGAGGGTTGTTGTGAAGACCAAATAAGATAATATTTGTAAAAAGCACTTAGCACAGTGCTTGACACATAGTAGGCTAAATGCTTATTTCCTTTCTTCTTTTTTTTGTTTAACATTCCTCTTGATATATTTTGCTTTTATGTCACCTTCCTACCCCGTCCCACAACTACATTCCCTCTCCTTTGCCTCCAGAGAACCATCTCTTGTAGCAAAGAATAGAAATGAGATGTGTTGTTCAGCAAAACTAACCAGCACATTAAATGAGTCTGACAATATATGCAATGTCTCCTACCTGTAGTCCTTCAACAAAGGGAGGGATATTCACTTTCTCCTCTCAAATAAGCAGATTCTTAAGGACTGAACTTAGAAAAACAAAATTCAGCAAAGGGAGGGAGAAGTAAACACTTCAAGGAGCATAGAGAGGTGAAGAGAATGAAATGACCAAATTAATTGAAGCTTGGATAAACATGCTATCCACATGCTCAGTGAATACAGATGAATGTCTTTCAAGAGAAAAAAGACATAGCCTCAGCTGTGTCTGAGATGCAGAGATAATGCCTCATTCTTGAAAGACAGAAGCAGCCCTTATTGTAGTTGAAAACATAATTGGTAAAGAGGAACTTGTCTAGGCTCTGAAAGGAAAGCTAGCTGATGAGGGAGCATGGTGTGAATATGAAATGTACTACTGCCTCAAATGGGTCATTGGGCAGACATCAAGTTATTGGGCCAACGTGAAGTCGAAATACCAATGAATACTGAAGGATCCTGGACTAACAAAGCATGGGAAATTTCCAGAGGATTAGTTACAATTTGGGAGGTGGCAACACTAATCATTACCCTCATCCAGTAGTGTTGTGTCCTGGGGGTCATAATGTGGAAGTTGCTATGCAAGCCACTACCAGCTTCTTTGAAGCTGACTCTACTGAAGACCTTCTCCCTTCCTTGCTGGAGGCATGTGCACTCTCCTTTTCTGGTCCTTGATGATTGTGTAGTCGTGCAGCTTCTGGCCATATATGACTCATTATTGAGGGGGTCTGTGATGGACGATGCTTAAAGAATCCCTGAATCGACTACTGAGTCAGAAAATTTACCACTCATTCTGCATCTCTCTTCCTTTCTGGCTGTGAGACCTATGAGTTCTTTCTAGCTCTGTCCTAAGAGTGATATGGAAGAAGGAATAATTGTTTCTATCATCCATCTAACCTCCATGGGACTGTCCTGCAAGCCTGAGTCTGAATTTTGGCTGCCTCTTTTGTGAGTATGTTTTTTTTCCCTGAGTAGCTGACCTAGTATCAGCCTCAAAATGGACATGCCCGGTGGTGACCTTGTGTGTTTCAAAAATATAGAAGTGTGGGAGTGTGGTAGGACTACGTTCACTGGAAAGATGAAGGGGGTGTCCTCTGGAGTGGTTGATTGTGGCAATGGCAGATGCAGAAACACTTGCCTGTAGGAGAGGTTGTACATAAGTTCAGAAGAAATTTGGATTTGAGAGGAGTCATAGTGCAGATTAGAGGTGAAATAAAAAATACTTGATTATCAGACATGTCATAAATTTGTTCAAAGTATTTATCAAAAATTTTTTAAATGTTATTTTATTTTTAAATATTTATTTGCTTTCCCTCCCATCCATCTAATAAAAATTTAAAAAGAAAACCAAAACTCTTTGTACAGTCAAACAAAACAAATTCCACATTGCTCATGTCTAAAAACATATGTTTCATTCTCCACCTTGAGTTCTTTACCTCTTGTTAGGAGGTGAAAAGACTAGTTCCTCATTAGTCCTTTGGAATAATGGTTGGTCATTGCATTGATCAGGGTTCTGAAATCTTTCAAAGTTCTTTGTTTTAAAAATATTGTCGTCATCATATACATTGTCCTAGTTTTACTCACTTCTTTCTGCATCAGTTTAGAGAAGTCTTCCTGGGTTTCTTTCTTCATTTCTTATAGCACAATAGTATTTCATAACATTTATATACCAAAATTTGTTCAGTCATTCCTCCATTGATAGGCAACCCCTTAGTTTCCAATCCTTTGCCATCACAAAAAGAACTTCTATAAATGTCTTTGTTCATACGCATTCTTTTCCTCTTTATTTGATCTCTTTAGGGCATAGAACTAGCAGAGGTGTTGTAACTACTTTATGCACCAATGAGGTTTAAATATTAGCTACTCAGCAGAGTGTAATGGTCACTGTTATTAAATTCTGTTCTCTTAATGCCCACTTGTGAGTTTTTTTAATGTTTAAATGTGCTTGTATCTGTAAATAGAAATTACTGTCCCATACTTGAGTCAAATGGTACCTTGAGTATTCTTTTGCCTTTACTCCTTTTGAGCAACCCCTTAGGTTTTTGAGTCACAATCTAATTCACTAAAATGAAAAGGTATCTCCAGGGTCACTACAGTAGAAGTCTTAATGAGCCTATGAATGTGAGCAAAGGGATCTTCTTCTCACCAGACTGCTAGAGACTGAACCTAGTTCAAACCACAGGACTGGCTACAGGGATGGAAGAGTGTCCTAGCCCCTGTGTGTTCATCTGAGCAGTATTTCATGCTAGACAAGGGGTCCTTTTGTAGGAGTCATTTGGTATATCATATGTCTTGTGGATAATCTTTTCTCTTTTAAATTTTTGTTCTTTTTTAAAAATAAATTTATTATTTTTTTATATCACTGAAATTTTTTTTTAGTGTGCCGTTTGTTTTTCCTTTTCCCATCTCAGAGCATCATTCCTTATAATAAAGAAAAAAAGACAGAAAATTCAGCAAAAGTAATCAAAATATGGGAAAAGCCAGACATTATATTCAGGGCTAGATACCCATAGTCCCCTACATATGCAAAGAAGTATGTGGAGGGTACCTTATAATATATCTGATTTGGGACCAGACTTAGTTAAAATTTTACAGCATTCATTTTTGTTTTGTTCTTGTCTTTTCCATTTCCATTTTCATAGTCATTGTGTGTATTATTTTCATGGTTCAGTTTATTTTACTTTGCATTAATTCATAGACATCTTCCTATGAATCTCTATATGTATCATATCCCTCATTTCTTGTATAGTACAGTAATATTCCATTAACTGCACATACCAGAATTTGTCTAGCCATTCCTCAATAGAAAGGTATTTGCTTTGTTTCCAGTTCTTTGCTACTACAAATAGTGCAGCCATAAATATTTTGGAGAATATGGGATCTTTCTATTTTTTCTTGTCCTCCTTGGGGCATATGCTTAACAGTGGAATCTCTGAGTCAAATGGCATGGAAATTTTTAATAAATTTATTTGAATAATTCCAATTGCTCTTCTGGATAATCTTTTAATTCTATTTTTTGCATGTTGCTTACTCTTGGTAATACGTCTCAACTTATTTATATTCACCATTACTTTCTCCACTGTTTGAGTCACTTGCAATTTCAATCCTTTGAAGACTGTGGTATTTCATGATTCACAACTATATCATGGCAATGGAAGAATAGTGGTATTAAAAAGATGGGTGGCACTGGTAATATGCCTCAGATCTTTTGGCTTCTTCCTTACATATAGCAAATGTTGACTAAATGTTTGTTGGATTTAATTGAAGAGGATTGCTTCTTCCCTTCATGTGGGTGCACCCTAGCTAGCAGCAGGATGCTTCAGTCATTAGAAACCAGAGTAGAAGTCAAAAGAACTTGGTTACATTTCCAACTCCACCACTTATTAGTTGTATGAACATGGGTAAGTCACCCTTAGTAAACTTCAGTTTTCCCATCTGAGAAATTGGGATGGTACTCACTCCAAAAGTGCTGTTTCTCTATAGGATTATTCAGAGGTCATTTGAGGTAACAGACAAATCTTTGAAAACTGTACGCAAAATATTGTGAGTGGGTGCTGTGATCCTTATATGGAGTCAGCCTTGGGCAAAATTGTGAAGACCATCCACTATCCTTCTTTTCAGAGTGTTTATGCTCTTGAAACCCATGTCCCCATGTACTCCCACTGCATCCCACTACCCCCCTGTGATGTCTCATTGCCCCAGATAGTATATCCTGCTCTATGACTTTCCCTAACTCCCTGTCAATCCTTAATTTTCCCCTTGCTTTTGAGCCATCATCTTTGCTAGGTGCCAACTGGGTGGTAATAACTCAGTCATATGAATTAATCTTTGCTAATAGGAAATAGGTTACCCTTCCCAGGTGAAAGTATGTCATTTTTCAGTACTTAATGGATGATAATGATCTCATCTGCCAGTCATCCAAGCCTTCTCTTCCTGTGTGGTTCCTGTTCATCTCCTCCCACAAATGCTCCTTAGAACATTTACCTAAACTGTTGGAGGTCTTCTAGGTCTTTTTACATTCTTTGGGTACCACTACAGGACTCAGGTTATCCATCTGTTATCCTTCACTCTTGTTGAATGATCTTATTTTCACCCTCTTGATAACCTTTAAGGTTTGCATAGTGCTTTACATATATTGCTTCATTTGAAAATTTCTCGCAAACAAGTCATTATTGATGATATGCTGCTGAGTGCTTATCCCTGCCATGCATTTTATTTTATTTTATTTTATTTATTTATTTTTTTGTGGTTTTTTTTTTTGAGGGCAATTGGGGTTAAGTGACTTGCCCAAGGTCACATGGCTAGTAAGTGTATCAAGTGTCTGAGGCTGGATTTGAACTCAGGTCCTCCTGACTCCGGGGCTGATGCTCTACTCACTGTGCCACCTAGCTGCCCCTGCCATGCATTTTAAATTGCCCTTTGAGTCATCTGCAACTTTGATAATTTTGAAGGTTGTGAGAGTCCATGATTTCTAGTAATATGAGGAGCATGTCATTATTCCTTCATTCTCTCTGTCTTTGTCTCCTTCCCTTTTTCTCCCGTTTTCCTTCTTTTTCTCCTTCCACCTCCTCTTTCTCCTCCTTCTCTCTCTCCAGAAGAGGATACCTTTACTCAGTAAAATAGTGAGACAATCAGACAGTATTCCAGCCAATGAAGAAGAAATTTTGGAAAGAAGCCCTATTTGCCTCTCTTCTCTTTTTCCCATTTGCCTCTCTTCTCTTTTTAGGCTATGAGGTCATTGAAAGAATGCACTTGTCTTTTGCCTTTCTTTTCATCCCCAATGTTTAGTACAGTGATTGGCACATAGTAGGCACTTAAATTCTTATTGACTGACTCTTCTAATTGCATCACATAATTAGCTCCTTACTCTGCCCATATAGACCTTTTTCATCTCTGGGCCATACAGCCTAGAAAGAACTTCTATTAAAGAAGATGGAGCTATATCAACATAGCTATGTCAGTTGTATTATTCAGCAGTTAAACTCACAAGTGACTTTGCCAAAGGGAAAATTCAGATGGAGTCCAGGGATTCCACCATCACAGAAACCTGCTTCTGGGCATTTTCCCCTCAAGTCAGGTATATAATTCTTAATAGGAAAGGAAAAACAGAACAATTTAGGATAATGAAATTATAAAATATTAGAAGTAAGAGGGACCTTAGAGATTATCTGGTCGTAATATCATAGATAAATTCTAGAGACAGAAGTAACCTTAGAGCTCAGCTAGTCCAATTTCCTCCTTTTACAGATGAGAAAACAGATTCATAGAGAGGATGACTTGTCCAAATTCTCATAGAAAATTAAATGGTAAAAGTAGGATTAGATAGTACTCTTTCCATGATATAATACTAATTTCCACTGTACTACTGTGCACTATTTTGTGGGTGAATTATTGATATAAAAATGGGGTGGTAGAGGAGTGGGTGTCATGAATTAAGCAGAAGCACTGTCAGATTGGAAGGTGTAGAGGTTAAAGTCAAAAACAAGGGAGCAGAATAAACAGCAGAATTTGGTAGTAAGAGGTGAGAAGGGTCAGATACAGGGGATAGTCTCAGGACCACGGACAGCTCTATTTTAAAGCTATTGCCCTGAAAAAGATTACAAACACTGAGACCACTAAGACTATTCATTTGGTTTGGTTTGGAGCCTAAAGTAGGATTTTATGAATTTAATTTGTCTCATTTTTTTGAATGAGTTGATTACTTATATTCATCTACGAGATTTTAGTGACATTTTTGAGAAACCACACCCTCAATTCAGATTTGAGGTTCAGCAGGGAATGGTCAAGGATGATACCTAAGTTGCAAGCCTGGATGGTTGGGAGGAAATAGGGAAGTTAGGAAGATTTTGGGGAAAAGATAATAAGTTTAGTTTTAGATACATTGAATTTAAGATGTTTAGGAGACATTCAGTTAAAGATGTCTAATAGGCAGTTGGAAATGAGACCCTGGAAGGTAGGGGAGAGGATGAGGCTGATAAGTAGATTGAGAGTCATCTGCATAGCACTGACATTTGAATCCATGGTGACTGATGAGATCCCCAAGTGATATAGTATAGAAGGAAAAGAGGAAAGGGACTATGAAAAAGCCTTAAGGGAATGCTTCCAATTAGTAGGTATAACTTGAATCAAACAAAGGAGCCTGAAAAGGGACAATCAGAGAGCCAGAAGAACCTGAAGAGTGCAGTGTCATGAAAACCTAGAGAGAAGAAAGTATCCAGGAGAAGTAGGTGACTGACAGTGTCAAAAGTTGTAGAGCCGTTAAGAAGGATGAGGATTAAGGAAAGATGTTTGATTTGATTAAGAGATCATTGGTAACTTTGGAGAGAGCAGCTTCAGTTGAATGATGAAGTCAGAACATGGACTGCAGAGAGTTAGGAAGGGAGTGAGAACACAGGAAGAAGAGGTACTATTGTAGATGGCCTTCTACCATATCTACCATAGATAGCCACGTAAGGGAGGAGAGATATAAACCAATAGCTAGTGGGAAAAGATGAATTAAATGAGGGTGGTTTTTTCTTCGAGGAGAGAGTGTATTTGTAGGCAATACAGAATAAACTGTAATTAGGAAAGTTTGAAGGTTAGTGAGAGAGTAGATATGATAGAGGAAGTGATCTGCTGGGAAGATGGTTTAGAATAGGATTACTTGTGCATGTAGATGGGTTTGCCTTGGCAAGGAGAAGGACTACATCTTCATGTGAGACAGGGATGAAGGAAGAGATTGTGATGGAAGGGGGAGATGTCAATGAATGGACCCGATTTTTTTCAGAGAAATATGAGGCAAGTGCTCATATTTCAATCTGCTCAAAAGTAGGGAAAAGGAGAGCTGTGGCAGGTTTGAGGAGGGATGAAAAGGTTTGAAACAGCTATTATGGTGAGTGGAATGGTGAATGAACTAAATAGGTATAAAAGAACTGCTTTGCTGCAGTTGAGATTATGCAACATGAATTTATAATGGACCTTGCATAACTATGCCAGTTGTGTTGTTAGCTAAAGTTCCTATATAGTTATGCAAAGAGGAAGATTCCATTGAGTTCAAGAATTCCTCCACCACAGAATCCTTCTGAAGGCACTTAGGCAGAATACCTAGTCCCTCTTTTGCTTGATAACTCATCATACTTGAAAGAAACAGTGATGTGACTTTCTACCAATATCATCCTCACTCCATCTTCCCCTCTTCAGACTAAATATTCTATTAAGGAGTCCTCATATGACATGATGTCAGGACCTTTCATCTTCCTCAGGGATTAGTGCAACTGTATGCACATAATAGTATTTAATGAATGTTCATTGAATTGAATTTCAAGCTGAAAAGGGTTAATCAGAGGTAAGTGTTATGTGTTTATCAGAGGTAAGCGGGTATGTGTTTAAGAACTGGCTTTGAAAAAATGTGCAGAGCATCTCACCAGTCAGATTGGCTAAGATGACAAAACAGGAAAATGACAAGTGCAGGAGAGGATGTGGAAAAATTGGAACACTAATGCATTGTTGGTGGATCTGTGAACTGATACAACCATTCTGGACAGCAATCTGGAACTATGCCCAAAGGGCTATAAATAATTGCATACCCTTTGACCCAG
>CM053587.1:76994595-77017095 GCA_028646515.1 Pseudochirops corinnae
TGTCAAAAAAAACTGGAAATTAAGAGGATGCCCATCAATTGGGGAATGGTTAAACAAGTTGTAGTATATGAATGTAATGGAATACTATTGTGGTATAAGAAATGGGGAGGAAATGGTCTTCATATTCACCTGGAGAGGCTTATACAAACTGATACTAAGTGAAAAGAGCAGAACCAGGAAAAATTTGTACACAATTACAGACACATCACTTGTGGGATGACCACCTTTGAAAAACTGGACTCTTCTCAGCAATGCCCAGTTATAAGACAACTCTACAAGTCTCAGAATGGAAGGAGATATCTACATTCAGAGAAAGATTTAGAAAGAACAGAGTTTAAATGGAGACTGAAGTAATCTACATGCTATCGTTCTTTTTCATGTTTGGTTTTTTTTCTTTTTTCCCCATTGTTCACTCTATTGGTTACAACCCTTATATACAACCAAACTAATGTCCAATGTGAAAGTATTTACAGATCCTATACTTGATTGTATGCCGCCATGGGGGAGGGAGGGGAAGGGGAGAAAATTTGAAACTCAAAGGATTGTGGAACTGAATCTTGTAAACTAAAAGTAAATAAATAAATCAATTAAAGAATAAAAAATAAAAAAACAGTGTTTTGATTACATTAAATTAAAAAGGCTTTGCCACAGACAAGGCCAATGTAACCAAGATTAGAAGGAAAGCAGAAACTTGGAAAACAATTTTTATTGCCAATGTTTCTGATAAATGTCTCATTTCTCATATATATAGAGAACTGAGTAAAATTTATAAGAATACAAGTCATTCCCCAATTGATAAATGGTCAAAGGATAGGAACAAGCAGTTTTCAGATGAAGAAATTAAAGCTCTCTATAATCATATGAAAAAAATACTCTAAATCACTATTGATTAGAGAAATGCAAATTAAAACAACTCTGAGGTACCACATCACACCTATCAGATTAGTTAATATCACAGAAAAGGGAAATAATAAATGTTGAAGAAGATGTGGGAAAATTGGAACACTAATGTACTATTGGTAGAGCTGTGAACTGATCCAATTGGTCTGGAAAACAATTTGGAACTATGCCCAAAGGGCTATAAAACCGTGCATACATACCCTTTAATCCAGTAATACCACTAAAGGACCCATATGTTCAAAAATATTTATAGCATCTCTTTTTTTGGTGGCAAAGAATTGGAAATTGAGGAGATATGCATCAATTGGGGAATAGCTGAACAAGCTGTGTGGTATATGAATGCAATGGAATACAATTGTACTATAAGAAAAGATGAGCAGGTAGACTTCAGAAAAACCTGGAAAAGACCTATACGAATTGATACTGATTGAAGTGAGCAGAACCAAGAGAACATTGTACACAGTAACAATGTATGATGATCTACTTTGACAGACTTGGCTCTTTGCAGCAATACAATGATCTAAGACAATTCCAAAAGACTCATGTTGAAAAACGCTATCCAGATCCAGAGAAAGAACTTTGGAGTCTAGATGCAGATCAAAGCATACTATTTTCTCTCTTTTTTTTCCTTGTGGTTTTTCCCTTTTATTTTGATTCTTCTTTCTCAACATGACTAATGTAGAAATATGTTTAATATGATTGTACTTGTATAGCCTATATCATATTGCTTGCCATCTTGGGGGGGGAAGGGGAAAGAGGGAAAAAAGAATTTGGAACTCTAAATCTTATAAAAATGAATATTGAAAGCAAAAAAAATAATTTTTAAAAAGTGTGGTGCCCTGTACTACCCATTACGTTTGATGCAATTTGATGCTCAGCAACTTTTTCTCTTTTTCACCTCATATCCCTCTCCCGTACCCCCAATTTTTGACTTACCTGAAGTCAGGCTTGTGACAGATCAGGATTTCTATATATATTTTACTCAGGATTACAGTATATTACCTAGTTTGGGTCCAGTGTCTACATATTCTGATAGATGGAGTCACACTGCTTAAGTTAATTAATTCATGTTCCACTGAGAGCAATTGTGAGCCAAGAGCTCTGAGTTCTAATCCTAGCTCTTCCTAGCTATGAACTTGGCTAAGTTACCTCTCTTCTCTAGGTCTCAGCTTCCTTATCTGTAAAAGGAAGGTTTTGGAGTGGATGATTTCTAAGGTCCTTCTCAGCTCCAGCTTTCTAACATTCTATGATTTTAGCTTTGTAGAATCCTCAGTGTGTCACAGGATATGCTTTCTCCAAGCTCCCCCTTATGCTACTGCCCACCTCCAGCGCCAGCATGATTACTTCCTACCCCAAACTTCCCCTCAATTCTCACCCCCAGTCTCACAGCCTTGTGAAAATTTTGCTTGTAACCACCCTGAGAGAGACACCTGGGTGAAATCATAAAAGCAGGAGATCCTAAATCATAGCTCCCTCTTCCTCCCTCTCCCCTTCTCCACCTGGTCAGCTAACAGTAGGAGCTCAACCCCATGCAATGACTAGAGGTAGAGAGTGGGGCATGAAGTAGAAGGGAGGAGGTGTACCCTGGGACAATGAGTTTTACACCCTGAAAATTTAGCAGTTAAAAGAAAGAAATGTGCAGACACTGCCAGAGACAGAGCTGGGCAGGGGAGAGAGGTGGCTGGTGAAGGGGGAAAGTTTCAGTCACTGCAGCTGCTAAGGATGGAGTGGCTAGGGCAGGAAGGAAGCCTGCGTCCTCCAATTTTTCTGCCCAGGAAGAGAGTCCTAATTGTGGCTCTGCTCTCTCTAGCTCGACAAGCGCTAATTGAGCTGTACGATTTCCATTTTTAAAAAAATGATTGGCTTATGTAGGGTTTTAATTGCTTCCACAGGAGGAAAAGGTTGCCTTCCAGTTGTTGATTCATTCATCAATCTCATTTGATATATGGGTTAGGCCTGTCCACAGCCTGAAAACAAATGATTATTTTTCTTGCTTATTTTTTTCTAACTCTCGAAAAATAATTGTCTCTGATTGACTTTGAAATCACAATTCAAAGAGGAATGGTAATTATTAAAATTCGATCTTCACATAATTTTTTTTAATTGATTCCATGGAGGGGGGACAAAGGGAGCAAACATTAGGTTCATTGAATGATCTTTGCTTTCTTCTTGTAGACAAATAGTATTATTCACCGTTCTTACTGATGAGTCACTGGAAATCTCCAAACATGAGGAGAAAGGATAAGCAGCCAGGGTACTGATCCTACTGTATTCTTGGCAGAAACTTTGCCACTTTCAGTGCCTCAGGGTAGCAGCAGAAAGCCTAGAAGATTGGGGAGGGGGCTGGGAAGAGTCTCCCCTGAAGTGTTTATTTCTGAGCATGGAAAAAAGTTCCAAAAGTGGCCTTTCATTTCAACATTCTTTCAACAGCTCAGTGAACTTCTCATAAAATGAATATTGTAAATACTTCTTTAAAGGAGGCTGGGGAGAGGGGCCTGGTATTTTCCTGTGATTTGTTTTACGTTATTGAAATATCCTGCCCTGGAAAACTCTCTGCTATAAATGCCGTTCTCTATAAACATTAGCTCTGCTGCTGCTAATACTTGGCTTTAACAAATCCTTTTGGTAACAACCAGGACTTGCAGCCTTCTCTTCTGAGAAGGGAGAATAGAAACACTTGGGCACAAATGTCCAGGCAGCGGTATTGGTTTCTTCTCTCCTCAACAGGTATTCTGGGCCTGCTGCTTTCAGAATCTCTCTGCACCTGAGTCCCATCAACTAGCTAAAAGTTTGCTTCACAGATAGAGATCCTATTACACTCACCAGAGACTTTCAAACACAGCCTGCATGGTATCAGCATTCCTTTAAGATCATAACTACCATCAGAAAGCTCCAGAGGTCAAATGGGCATTCTCTTATGGCCCCAACACTTACTAGCCCTGTGCCCTTGGGCAAGTCACTAACCTTTGGCAGCTTCTCTTCCTCATCTATAAAATGGGGTTAAATGTCTGTTCTGCCTGCCTAGGAATCTTAGTGTGAAGATCAAATAAGATAATGTACACAAAGGTATTTTGGAATCTATGAAGAAATATGATTTTTTTTTTGCTTGACTATTTTGTTATGAGTTGGTTTGTTTGGTTTTTTTTTGAGAGGTCAGAGAAATAAATTCTCAATGGGAAAATGAAATAAAAGGAAAAAACTTTTTAAATGATGTTATTGTTGCTGTTATTATTTTGACTTTCCCTGGAAAGGGAAACGGATAAAGAGAGAGGGAAGAGGGAAGATGGGGATGGGCATGGGGATGGGGATGGGCATGGGGTAAGGATATGGATGGGTTGGAGAGGAAGATAAAAAATAGTAGCAAGTGATTTTCAGAAACTCTGTCTATCTCAAGACATCTTCAGAATTCACTTGACCAACTTTCAATTCAGTTTCCCAAAGTTGTATTAGTTACCTAGTGTGTGCACAGCACTGTGCTAGGCTGATGAATGCCCTTCTCATGAAATTGGCCTACAGTGGGGGAATAATAATAATTGTTATTATTATTATAAACTATAGTACAAAAGTAAACATGCTAAACCTACATGAGTAAAATGCTAACTAAGGTCCTGGGGACCTTGAATTTCCATCTACAAGCAACTTGGGAATCTGTGTTGCTTGGAAATGTGGTCCTAACATAAAAGCTGTGCTCTTGCTGTTGGGAGGTGGGGTAGAGAGAGATGAGTTTTGGGGACAACGAGGGAATTGGTGGTATATAGTAAATGTCCCTCAGAACTTCTAGATACTATTTTAACATGGAAGGAGAAGAGATTATAGGATCATATTCATGGATTTAGAGCTGGAAGACACCTAGAAGTCATCCAGGTCAACATTCTCATTTTACAGGTGGGGAAACTGACGCCCAAAGAGAGGGGAGTGACTTGCCTAAGGTGATACAAGCAGTGAGCAGAAAAGCTAAGGGGAGACCCCATTTTCCTGATTTCCTCCAGATCCTCCCAATGTGCCAAGCTGGTTTCTTCTCCTCTTCTTTCCCTTCTGATAGAAGAACTCCTGGAAGACCAACTAGCCTCTCTAGGAAGATGGGACGGAATGGATTTAGAGGAAAGATTTCATGGCAAATGGGAACGCACAGAAACTGATGAGGTCATCAAGAAATATTATATGAAGAGAGGTAGAAGAGGGCTCATAATAGCCTTGGATTATACCCAAAGATAGAGAGCAAGACATAGATGAACTTGTGAGGAAGACTGTAAAGGAGCTGAGAGACAGAAGAAAGGAAGGAAGGAAGGAAGAAAGGAAGGGAGGAAGGAAGGAAGGAAGAAAGGAATGGTGAGAGGGAAGGAGGGTGGAAAGGAGGAAGGAAGGAAGGAAGGGATGGAGGGAAGGAAGGAGGGAGGAAAGAAGGAAGGAAGGTAATGGAATAAGAGGAGAGAGTGGGCCTAATTGCCTTTGTTCCATTCTGGACCTAGTTCATTGTCCATTCACAGAATCTGTCCAAGATATAAATACTGATATACTCTTTAGGTCGTCCTTTGGTGCTCTTCAGCTAGTTTGTCTTTCCTATATAGATAGTAAAGCTGAACTGCTCTAATTGGTGAATGAGTATCTGGCACACAGTAGGTGCTTAGCAGCTGTTTGTTGAATTGTTGTTGACTTAACGTACTCTATCCAGCCCTTCCCAAATCATGCTTCATATTCCTTCCAACCTTTTACTCTAGAAGTCTTGCTATCTGTCCTAATACTTCATCTCTACCTGCCATTCAAACATGAGCCACATTTTACCTCTTGATCTAAGAACAATAAACAGATCAATACTACCATTGTTTCTAGAAAGGGCTAGATAATTGACTGCCTTACAGCTGCTCTCAAACTCCCTTTGACTCCACAGATAAAAACTCCTTCCCTGGTCACCATTTTCCTATATGAAGTTGTCACTTCTGCCCGCTACACCATTAGAATGTAAGCTCCTTGAGTATAGGGACTATTTCACTTTTGAATTTAGATCCCCAGCATCTAATAGAACAGTGCTTTATCCATAATAGGCACTTGATACATGCTTTCCCATTCATTCATTCATTCATTCATTCATTCATTCATTCAGGATATGAGTAGCCTGCAATGTGTTACCAAAAAAGAATTTAATAAAGGACATTGGCAAAAAGGATGTCAGAGAGATGTAGAACTTAAAGAGAAAGTGAGCTGGGCATGTGGTCCAAGAGTGAGATAAGAGATGGACACCCTATAGGATCCATATAGGTATAGGTATCCATATACCTATAGGTATTCATTCAGAGTGAAAGGATGTGAATTCTAGAGGAAGACCTCCCTCTAGTGCAATGGGTGGACCCATGACGGAGGATGGAGAAGGGTAGACAGGTAGACATTAGCTCTGATGGATAGCATATCCATGTACAAGAGACCAAAGATCTATTAATGTATGAAAATATTGAAGAAACTAGCCCTTAATAATTGTTGCTTCCTTTATAACTACTTAACAAGTATCCCTCCAAGGATCTGCTCTTGAATTTTACCAGATAATTGATCTTGTTATATAGTCTGAAAGTACATATATTTTTTCATTTTTTGATATTAAGAATAACATTTACCTGTCTTCAAACTTGGGATACTTCTGTTCCTATAGCTCCTCAAAGGTCTTTGATTCAAGTTCATTAATCACTTCAATCACATATTTATTAAATGCTTACTATGTACCAGTTCTTGTGGTACCTCTTCATACATCACAATCTCCATGCTGGGGAAGCAGTTCTAAGGTAGAAATACTTGCATTACTCTTATTGCTAGAAGCATAACCCATCCCAGCTACCATTCTGTACCACTCTCCATGCCTTGGTTAGATTCAGGTCCACTTCCCTGGCCCCCAGCCACACTATCTCCAGCAATCTGTCTGATTTCCCACGTCCTTAAATACAACATAAGCAGATTTTGTGGAATTGTGATTAAAAGCTCCATTCCCCAGTTTTCCCTATAAGTGGAAGACCTCCCTGCACAAAGGGTGATACTTAAGTCTCTCTTTCTCTTCCTACTGAGTAACCTCCCAAGCTCCTCATATTCTCCCACGTCAAAGCTGCCCATGAGGCTACACTCAGTATTCTTCTTATCGATCACAAACTGTAAGATGGTATAGTCACTGCTTCCCTACATTCCTGTCATTTTTACATTACCCTTCATTTCTTGCTTATCATTTGGAATCCTGTTCAAAAGAGCAAAGCTGCTTCATCCCCACCTTCTGAAATATTAAATTATCAGAAGGGCAAACCAGAAATCTATCCACTAAATTTTGAACAATGTAAGACCCAGCAGATATCCAAACAGCCAGAGGCCCCCATCAGAAACATATTTTGCATCTGTGCTTGCCCTGTGATCTTCCTTAACAGCCTGTTCTCCAATTACTTCCTGCAGCTGACCTGTAGTGTTCTCCTCTGGGCACCTCACCCTGTTTTCTTCCTCCTCTATTCCCAAATACTCCTAATCATCTGGTTCATTGATTTCCCTGATGCCCAGCACTACTTTACCCTCCTCTCCAACCTCGTTTGTTCTTCCTGCTACTCCCTTCCTCTCCCTTCCTCATAAAGAGCTACTTATCTTAATAAGATACATGAGAAAGAAATAATTAAACATTGTATTAAGCAGAAGTAACTCTATCTTCATTTTTCATGTTTGGGTTTGTAACATAAAAATTCTCCACATGTGTATGTGTGTGTGTGAGTGAGTGTGTGTGTGTATGTATGTATCAATAATATCTTGTTGTTTTTTAATTTCTGGAATAGTAAGATTGTATGGCTGTCAAAATTTACCTTTCATGTTGTCTAGCACCCTGGTAGGACCAAAATTACTTTGCTTATAGAATGAAATATGAGATAGAATACAGACTCTCTAAAGTCAGGGACCATTTCATTTCTGCCTTTGTACCCTCAGTGGTTAGCATCGTACTTGCAAATAGTAAATACTTAATAAATGCTCTGCATTTACTTATCTGTGTACGCTTTATATTTTCCAGCAGAATATAAATTCCTTGAGGTGAGGGGATGTTTCACTTTTGTTTTGTTTTTAACCTTCAGCATCTAGCATGGTGATTGACTTAGAGAAGCATTTAATAAATGCTTTTTGAAATGAAATAATCCGTGCTTTGGATGATAAGGACAGAAGAGAAGAAATCCAATGATTATATAGAAATTGGGTTTTACTTAGGAAGATGAACAAATATTTCTGTTGGAAACCCTGATGGGAACATTTAAAAAGACATCTTGGAAGATTGCTTTCTAATAATGTCATTATAATCAGTTTAGGGGGTCTGTTTATTACTGAGAGGACAATTCTCAAAACTTTTTAGCTCTACATGCTTCTTTTACATCAATGAATGGGGAAACCCTAACTAAACCCTAAAACTGAGAAATCTAACCTGCCAGATCCCAACACTTATCTCAACTTCTTACCATCCAGACCTTTGAATTTCATTGAGCAAGTCTCCCTATTTCTTCAGAAATAGGCCATTATAGTCAGATGTGGAAGCTCCTCTAGCTGAGAATCCCAATTTCACCCTTCCAATGTCTTTATCGACTTTAATAGTTTGATGTTTATCTCATCCCACATATCCCACATTGAATAATTTCATATTGACAAATGTTTGTTGCTAATAAAATGAACTTAACACTTCTTCACATTTTCTTTCTTGTACCAGTTTAAAGTATACAAAATGAATAAAATCAGTAGCCATTAAAACAGAAACTGGGATACTAGGTACAGGCTACGATGGAAACTTTGAAACTGTTGGATAGGAAGTCTGAACCTAAATAAGAATAAGAATACTCCTATCCACTTAATACAGAGACCTTTGATTGATGTTAAATACATTCAGTCAGCAGCATACATTTTTATTACAAAGCAGACAATTCTCAAAGCTTTTCTTAGGTATGCATATGTGTCAAGTCAAGTCAAGAAGCTTTTATTAAGCACCTACTGTGTGCCAGGTACAGTGCTAAGCGCTGAAGATACAGAAAAGGCAAAAATAGTCCTTGTCTTCAAGGATTTTACAATCTAATGAGGAAGACAACATACTAACAACTTTGTCTAAACACGATAGATACTGGATAAATTCTAGGGAAAGCACTGGAACTAAGTGGGAACAGGATGGGAAAAAATGTTTTTTTGAAGAAACTAAAATTTTTGCTGAGACTTGGAAGAAGTCAGGATAGGCAAGACACAGAAGTGTGGAAGGAAAAGAGCCCAGCATGACAGATAGCCAGGGAAAATGCAGAGATGGGAGTTGGAATATCTTGTGCAAGGAATAACAAGGAGGCCAGGGTCATTTGCTTATAGAATATATGGAGTGGAGTAAGAGATAGGAAGACTGGAAAGGTAGAAGAAATCTGTTGCATAGTAATTTAAAAGCCAAACAGAGAATTGTATTTTTGATCCTGGAGGTAATAAAGAACCACTGTAGTTGATTAAAGACAGAGAAGTTGCCATGGTCATGTCTGGGCTTTAGAAAAACTAGACAGGTAACCTGGGGTGGGGAGAGACTTGAAGAAGGCAGACCAATAAGCAGGCAGACAGAAGTCCAGGCAAGATATGATGAGAGCCTGCCCTAAGATGGTGGCAATATCAAGGAAGAGAAGAGGGTACATGTACATGAAAGAGGTTATGAAGGTAGAGCTAACAACACCTAGCAATTAATTGAATATGGGGTATGAGAGAGTGAGGAGTCAAGAATGACAGCTACATTGGGAGCTTGAGTGACTGACTGGGAGGATGGTAGTGCCCTTGACAGTAAGAGAAATTAGAAAGAGAGTATGGTTTAGGTGGTAAGATAATGAATTCAGCTTCAGTCATATTTAGTTTTCCATTTTCTTTGTAACCTTTAGCAAGTTATTTTCACCTCTTCAGGTCTCAGTGTCCTTACTCCTAAAATGATGAGAATGGTCTAACAGGTAAGAGCAGAATCAGGAGTGAGCAGTGTCATGAAAACCTAGAGAGAAGAGAGTACAAATAATGAGAGGGTGATTGACAGTGCTAAAGTCTGCAAAGAATTCAAGAAAGATGAGGATTTAGGGGGGGGAAAAGCATTGGATTTGGCAATTAGAAACATTGGAGAGAAATACTCTAGTGAAATGATGAAGTTGGGACTCAAGACTGCAGAAAAATAAGTAGAGTATAAGAGGAAAGGAAGTGGAGGCACTGACTGTAGATGGCCTTCTCAAGGGATTTTGCCATGAAATGAAGAAGAGATACTAGCTAGTGGGGGAATAGATATATCAAATGAGGCTTTTTTCTTTGAGAATGGAGTAGATGTGTATGTGTATGTGTGTGTGTGTGTGTGTGTGTGTGTGTGAAAGAGAGAGAGAGAGAGAAGAGAGATGTATTAACATTAATGGAAGAAGAGACCACAGAAGAATCCTAAGAAATCTTTCCTACCAATCCCTGACATTTTCCATTACCTCTGAGTTGTTATTGGCATACAAAAAACTTTACCCAACTGAAGTCCATGGCTAGATAGTACAGTTCCCTACGGTATGGTGATAATGGGGCCAAGGTCATGGGTTCAAGTCCTACCTAGACAAGGCAGCTTTATTCTCTTCCATGGCCACAAACTTCTCTGCTGAGTTTTACAATAGACTAGGCCAATGATTAACACAAACTTCATAGGATTTATAGCTGGAAAAGACATTAGAGTTCACACAACTCAGCCCCATCATTTTAGAGATAAGGAAACTGAGACCCAGAGCAGAGAAATGACTTGTCCAAAGGTATACATACATACACATATGTATATATACATATATGTGTATGTATGCATGTATTAGCAAAACTTAGATTTGAACTGAGATTCTCTGATTCCAAGGGCAGCAACCTTACCACTACTTTAGCATTCTTTATTTCCAATTACTGGGGTGTGGGGGGAGGAACCTTCAAACTAATGCTCTTACTAATGGTGAGTCAGCTCACTAAATCATTTGGGGAATGCAGACACATTCCTGGGACAACAGCATGTTATGCTGCTTGTACTCACCACTGAAGGAGGCTTTTTTTTTTCCTAATTCTCAATGGAATCCTGAAAAATGGGCAATTTTGGACAGAAATCAGCACTGTACAAAGCTTCCAGGGCCTAGGGTTGCCATCCTGTCTCCATTTGAAACTGTCATAGTCAAGTATCCTCCAACTTTTGAGTTTTGGTATAAAAGTCAAAAAAGGGGCTGAAGGATGTTCCATCGGTACAGGGCTGCTTGCTATTTACCTTCAAAATGATAAATGCTCAAGAGGTGATTGAGGCTTGAATTATACTCCGTTCTACTCATCCTATCCTAACTTGCCCTAAGGAAAGTAACTAACATGTTCAGAGTGTCCTGCCAATAGATGAGTTGCAGCAAACAGCTGTGTATATATGTAGCACCCAGGTGTTTTAGCAAATATGTGCAAGCTAGCCATCCAGCCAGTAGTCAGCTGTTTCCGTAACCCTCTCCTTAAAGGTGACCTGGTTTTCCTTCCAAATACACAGTAACTCCTACAGAACCATCATAAACAGACTACTCCAAATGAGTAGGGGGAGAAGGGCACTCAAAGTTTCTATTACCATGAAACCACCACTCCTTTATGTTTGATTCTCTTAGAGCCACAGAGGCTATAGTTGTACCCCTCTGCTGTCCTTGAGGTCCCACACTGCAAAGAAGTGCTAAATCAGGCAGTATCATAATGGCCCAAACGACTGGTGCTAAAATCAGAGGCTGGAGTAGCTAACAAAAATCCTGTGGCTACTTATCCCTCTGACCTTGGACAAGTTACTTAACCTCAGACCCATAACTGGGGTGGGGCAACCAGGGGCCCAGGGTGCCAACATTTAGAGGGTGTGGAGCCTTCCTCTGTAGCTCACTAGAAACAACTGGGCTTAGCACCTTGTCAGCAAGAATAAGTGGTAAAAGAATTAAGGTAGCAGATGGTAGTTCCTCCTCAGCCTGTTCACACTCTGTCTCTTCCATCCCATCATCAGATAGGCTCTCTAGCAGTGAGCTTGTTTTGACCCAAGGTCTCCAGAGTCTTGTGTCCTGGGGCCTTTCCTTCCCTAACCCTGCCAACTGAATTTGTCTTTAAAAGATAGATAAATATGATAGGGTAGGATCAGATCAGATAGAATGTACTGGGAGAAGAGAGAGAAAAAGAGAGAGAGAGAGAAGGAGGGAGGGGAAGGAAGGAGGGAGGGAAGGAAAGAAGGAAGGAAGGAAGGAAGTGAAAGAAAGAAGGAAGGAAGGCAGGAAGGAAGGAAAGAAGGAAGGAAGGAAAGAAAGAAAGAAAGATAGATAGAAAGAAAGAAAGAAGATGAGCATTTATGAAGTGCTTATTATGTGCTAGGCATTTTTCTGCAAACTGAGGATGCAAATACAAGAAAATTAAGACACTTCCTACCCTCAAGGAGCTAATGCATAACAGAGTGGGGAGAAAGAGTGGGGGTCCACATTGTAGGTCCAAAGTGAGGAGGTAAAAAAGCCCAGAGAGTAGGTCATCTTGGGAGTAAAATGAGAATGTTTGGGACCTCTCATAAAACAGATCTTTTAGTATATTTTTTCCTGAGCACATTTTGTAAAGTTTGCCCTTGGAGCTAAATTTACGAAATACGATTCTCCTTGACCTGCCCATTCCTGAAGAAAGCAAGACCAATCTCCCTCCCAGGGATCTTGTGAAAAATTAGGAATAAAGGAAACTTCACATCATATTGTGGTACTGCTAAAGCCCTGAAAAGGAATTTAAGATTTTTAGAAATATATTTAATCCAGTAATTTAGGATTCTTTTTATCTCATGAACAGAAGACCAAAAAAATTTCATTGTACCTGTTCTACCCAATGAACATCACCATACCTTTGTGTCTTCACAATATTATGATCACTTTTCAGCAAAGGAAAGAACCACTGAGAAATAAGAGCCGATGTCCAAGACGATGCAGAGAGATAAAAGAAGGAGCTTCTCAGATCCTAGAACGTCAGAAATTAAAACCTTTCTCAAGCATCTGAGGTCCAAATAATTCTAGGCTTGAGTCACTTAGGAAACTGCTAGTAAAAAGGGCTTCAGGTAGGGTTCCTTAACTTTTTCTGTGTCATGGATCCCTTTAGCAGGCTTCTGAAACTTACAGACCCCTCTTTAGAATTATGTTTTTAAATGAATAAATTACATACGATTACAAAAGAAACCAAATTATGAACAGGCAGTTTTTAGATAAAGTAATCAAAGACATCTATGGTCATATGAAAAAATGCTATAAATCAATATTAAAGAAATAAACACAAACTAGAACAACTCTGAGCTACCACCACAAACCTATCACTTTGGTTAATATGACAGAAAACGGAAAATGCCAAATGTGGGAAGAGATGTGGGAAAATTAAAACACTAATGTACTGTTGGTGAAGTTGTATACTGATTCAACCATTCTGGAGAGGAATTTGGAACTCTATACAAAGGGTTATAAAATCATGCATACCCTTTGACTAAGCAATACCACTACTAGGTCTGTATCCCAAAGAGATAAAGGACAAAAAGGAAAAGGATCTGTATGTATAAAAATAGTTATAGCAGCTCTTTTCAGGGTAGCAAAGACCTGGAAATTAAGCAGATGTCCATCAATTTGGGAATGGCTAAGCAAACTGTTCTATATGATTATGATGGAATTCTATTTTGCTGTAAAAAATGACAAGCAGGATGCTCTCAAAAAAACCTGGAAAGACTTACACAAACTGAAGCAAAATGAAATGAGCAGATCCAGGAGAACATTGTACATAGTAACAGCAATATTGCATGATGATCTACTGTGAATAACTTAGCTATTCTCAGAAATACAATGATCCAAGATAATTCTGTAGAACTTATAATGAAAGGCTCTGTCCATTTCCAGAGAAAGAACTGGTGGAACCTGAATACAGATCAAAGAAACTTTTCTTTACTTTCTTTTTCTTTTTGTTCCTCTGTGTTTTCTTTTATAGCTCTACTTATTTGGAAACGTGCTTTGCATGACTACACACATATAACTCATGTTAAATTGTTTGCCTTCTCAATGAGGGGAAGGGGAGAGAGAGAAGGAATTTTGAATTCAAAATGTGAAAAAAAAATGTTAAAATTATTTTCACATGTAATTGGGAAAATAAATAAAATATTAACTTTTTTTAAAGAGAATCAATTATATTGAAATACTGTGTGTGTAATATATATGTGTGTATGCATATAAATATATATATAGTCACTGATTTCATGTTTAAGAACCCCTGGTTTAGAAGAATATAATATTGGATAAGATAGCCATCCCTAATGATTATGGGGGTGGGGAGGTGCAGAATTTGAAACTGCTTCCAAAGCTAGACATCAATGAATTCTTTTCTCAAAAAAGAGTTAGGCTATAATTAGGATAAAAGCTAGCCACAAAAGCCAGATGAGACCTACTACAGAGAATTGAAACCTCCATTAAGGTCTTTGAATAAATGTGGGGACAGTTCCCAGGGCCATGTAACTTGTCACTCTTTTCCAAAGTAGATAAACTGAACAAGTTTTGGTATATGGATGGGATGGAATACAACTGTGCAATGAGAAATGATCAACGAATCAATGGTATGTTTCAGAAAAATATGAAAATACTAGTTAGAAATGCTGCCAAATAAAGTGAGCCGAAACAAGAAAACAATTTATACAATGACAACACTACTATAAAGATATTAATAACTTCAAAAGACTTAGGGATCAGTACAACAATCAATCACAAATCCAAAGGACTGATGATGAACATGCGACTTACCTCCAGAGAGGGAGCCAATGGAGACAGAAGCAGATTTTCTTTTCCTTTCTTTCTTTCTCTCCTTTCTCTTCTTTCTTCAGCCTCTTCCTTCCTTCCTTTGTTCCTTCTTTCTTTCCTTCTTTCCTTCCTTCCCATGGCTAGTGTGGAATTTATTTTGCTTGGCAAACATATTTGTAATGGGTCTTTTCTTTGTTGCTTTCTCAATTGGAGATGGAGCAGGGCTGGGAGAGAGAAAATTCAGAACTGCAAATCAAAGGAAATTGAATTTTTTAAAAAAGTGGATCAGCTTGTTCTTTCCTTTCTTTAGAATGCTCAGGTTATGGGACTGTATGCTGTTTATGTAATGAACATCCAAAGTCACTCAGAAGGAGAAACCCCAGCTAGGCACCCATTAGTAGCCTTTTTTGACTGATAGCTAAAGTAGCTATCCTTACACTCATTAGAAAAACAACTGCCCTGCCAAAAACAATAAGAATGTCCCTACAGTAAAAACCAGGTATGTAGAACTGACTTGTCAGACTCAACTCTTCTCCCAAAGATGATTTTTTGCACATTCCAAAGCCCCCAGAAGCAACTCCACAAGACACCACAATCAACAGCCATACCTACAGTCAGGTCAGGCTCCTCATTATTCTCCTAACACTCCTTACTGTCCCTTCTCATTGCCACCTCTGTGCTTTTGCCTAAGCTGAACTGTACAGCTGTGGATCCCTCTCCCTACCCCACCCCAAATGCTTTCTACCAGGACAAGTATTGGTGATTTTCACATCCCATCTACTCAACGAAACTTGCCCCCACTATGACAGGAGAATGATGAAGGCTAATTTTGCCTCTTTCATAACTTGGCACAGAGTTTACCTTATCTATTCATTCCCATTCTCCCCCATTTATTCAAATATTACAAAAAATTGCTACTGAATCAAAATTTATGTGAGATGCTACCTGTGCAAAAGAAAGTTTTACAATGGAAATCAGCAAACCTGAGCTTTGGTCCTAGACTGCTCATTCATTCATTTGACCAATATTTAGCATATATGTATATATATTATATGCTATTACATATTACATAATTGCTATAATAATATAGATGTATATGTATAATCTAGATACATATTATATAAAATATACATCATACAGCCGCATATATACGCTTTGTTGTTGTGCTGTCATTTCATTCATGCCCTATTCTTTGGGACTCCATTTGTGGTTTTCTTGGCAAGGATACTGGAGTGGCTTACAATAGCTACATCTCCAATCAATTGACAAGTCTTGTCAATTCTGTCTCCATGATATTCCTTGCGTTCTTAGACCTTCTCTCCACAGTCCTATGTGGCCCTTATCACTTCCCACCTTTACTATTGCAATTGATCACTCATACATTTTGCTGCCTCCAGTCTCTCCCATCTCTAATCCTTCCCTCACCCAGCTGCCAGAGTGATACCCCTCAAGCACAGATCTCATCCTATCACTCCCATCTTCATTGAACTCCAAGTAGCTCCCTATTGGCTCTAGGACCAAAAATAAACTCTTCAAGTTTCATCTGCCTTTCCTAGTCTTATTCTACATGCACACTATGATCAAAAGGGCCTCCTTGCTGTTCCCCATGCTCAGCATTCCACAGCCCATCTCCCTGTTTTTGTACAGGGTAGCTTCCATGCCTGGAATGTACTCCCTCCTCACTTCCAGTTGTAAGAATCTCTAGCTTCTTTCAAAGCTCAGCTAAGAAGAGAGTCCTCTATATAAGTCCTCTCCTGATCCTTCCAGTTGCTAAGTGCCTCCTCAAACTTATCCCACATTTACTTTGTATGTTCACATGCCATCTAGCTGTCTACCCCAGTAGTCTTATCATCTGCCTGCCTACTTCTGCTCCACTACTAATCATCTACTGAAACAGCACCCCCCTTATGGGATCTACAGAAACCTCACCACCACTATCCACCATGTTCCCAGCTCCTGGGGGAGATAATCTACTCAGCTCTGGACTTACCTTGCTAGGCTGAGCTGCTTTGATTGTGAGTGCAAACTCATCCAGCTGCTATATCCACCTGGTCTCACTCTAGACCATGCTTCATATCCCACTCACCCACCTACACACCCAGTCAGTCATTCAGTCTGTCTGTCAACAAGCATTTATTAAGAACTCACCAAGAACCAAGCCCTGTGCTGAGTGCTAGGGAGACAAAGAAAGGCAAAAACAAAAGGAACAAACAACAGCTCAGGTCTAAAGGAGCTCCCAGCCAGCCACAATGCCATCTATCCTGCCATCACACATGTGCCTCTCCTCCTCCTCCTTTTTCCCTTTTGCTTTTGTAACAGTGATCAAACCACTGCTACCATTACTTCTAGAAAGGGCATGTCAACTAATTGCCCTGTGCCTTAACTCACTATTTCTGTGACTACATACAAGAAAAGTCCCTCTCCTAGCCACTATTCATCTGCATAGGTTGTCTTCTCCTTTGGAATCTAAGTTCTTTGAGGGCAGAGACTTTTTTTAATCTCCAAGTCAACAAGTTCAAACCTAAGCTAGTCAGCATACCTCCAAACCTGTCCACCCACATACCTTTTCTTTCTTTTGATGACATCACCAGTGTTGACACAGTGAATGACAAAATAATTATTACTTCTTCATTTATCTTCCCCTCATAAAATTCATTTATTCATTCATTCACTCATTTATATATTTTGTTTACTTACATGTTTCCATATTATTTCCCTTTTTATAATTTACATTCCTTAAGGGTGGGAATGTGTCATTATTTTCTCAGCATACCAATCCCTAGCAGTGATTGGGATATAGAAGGTGCTTTTAAAAATTCTCTTTGATTGATAAGTAACATACTATGTGACGAGTTCTGTGGTTGGCCCTGGAGGGCCATAGTTTAGAGAAGATTCAATCTCTGCCTTCAGGAGACATAATGGTGGGATGAGATACAAATATAGAACTTTAATTTACAAAGTTACATGATCATTGAATTGAGACGTATGAAGAAAAGTACTCCATGAGATGCAAAAGCAACAGTACTGACCAATGGGAAGATCAGGTAACACTTCATAGAAACAGGAGCATCTGAGTCATTTTTAAAGGATGGGTGAGAATTCAGGGTATTGTATAGAGAATATCATAAGCATGATAGTGAGGGAAAGCTTCGCATGTTCAGAAAACAAAGTAGTCCAGTTTGGTTGGTGTGAAGAGAATGTAATCTGTGGAAAGCAATATTAAATAAACTAGGAAGGTGGGCATGGAAAGAGCCTTGAATGATAGGCAAAGGAAGTAAAGAAGTGAAAAAAAGTATACTTCAATCTGCACTCAGAGTTCACCAGTTCTCTCTCTGGAGGTCAGTAGCATTTTTCATCATAAGTTCTTTGGAATTATCTTCAATCATTGTATTACTGAGTAGGTCACTAACAACTGATCATTGTACAATATTACTATTATTGTGTATATTCTTCTCCTAGTTCTGCTCACTCTGCATCAATTCATATAAGTCTTCCCATGTTTTTCTGAAACCATCCACCTAATCATTTCTTATAGTCTTCCATTGCAATCATATACTACAACGTGTTCACTTCCATTCCTCAATTGATAGGCATCCCCTCAATTTCCAATCCTTTGCCACCACTAAAAGAGCTGCTATAAATATTTTGTACATATAGGCCCTTTTCCTTTCTCCTTGATCTCTCTGAGATACAGACCTAGTAGTGGTATTACTGGGTTAAAGGATATGAACGGTTTTATAGCCCTTGGTTCATAGTTCCAAATTGTTCTTCAGAATGCCTGGACCGGTCCACAACTCCATCAGTACTCCATTAGTGTCCCTATTTTCCACATTCCCCTCTAGTCTTTGTAATTTTCCTTTTCTGTCATATTAGCCAATATGATAGATGTGGGGTGATACCTCAGATTTGTTTTAATTTGCATTTCTGTAGCCAGTAGTGATTTAGAGAATTTTATTCATATGACTATTGATAGCTTTGATTTCTTCTGAAAATTGTTTATTCATATCCTTTGGTCATTTATCAATTGGGGAATGATATGTATTCTTATAAATTTGGCTCAGTTCCTTATATATTTGAGAAGTGTGGAAAGTTCTGCTCTTACCAACTCATAACACTACCAAACTGGATTCCAGGGGTTTTTGAGGCCATGGATCCAACAGAAAACTCACTTGGATAACCTTCTGGCTTTACCAAAAACATTTCAAAAAGAGATTTTTGATACGATATGAAAATTAGAATCATCTGAAAATATAACATTTGGTCAGGGGGAGGAAAAGGAGAATACAGAAGGAATATCTAAGAGGAAGATATTTTAGTCTTCCCTACATGCCATCGTTGCCTCTATTTGCTTCCTCATCTAGAAGAGGATTAAAAACTAGGTCCCATTTTACTGATTCCTTCTGCAGATTAAAGTGCTGATCATAAACTTTTTGAATCCAGAAATTACTCACCCTCAAACTATTTTTCTATGGACATAAAACCCAGGACCTTTTGACTTTTAATATCAATTGTTCCATCAAGAGTTATTTAATAATAATTAAAACCCCCATAACAGTGACATCTTCATTGGCCTTCCCCAATAAATGGTCTGAGCAGCTCCTAGTGATGGATGCTCTTTGATGGGTTTATTTCTTTGCCTACATGAAGGAAAGTTTTTTCCTTTCCTCTCTACTAAATAGCAGCCAGCAGTTGAAAGACAGTGTCCCCACTCCTACACAGGCCAGGGGATTTTTTGTTAATACTTTATATGTCAAAGGGCTTTAAATCATTTTTAAAAGTAGAAAAATTTGAGGCTTTTATATTGAGTTGTTGGGCTTTTGCATTCTTTTTCAGACAAAGTTCAAACTTGAGCTGTAACTACAAAATGGAAGAGGAGGTGAACCAAAGTCATGTGAATTATCTACAAATATAGTACTTTTGCTTAGTTGTTCAGAGGGGTACAAGTATTTTGGGGAAACAGGATAATCCAGGTAGCAGACTTCATTTTTGTTATTTCAATTCATTTAATGGATTGACTGAGGCCCTAGCACAGATCATAAGATGAGTTAGGGAGGAGGAGACTTCTGGAGCCAGTACCAGTGGTACAGGTCAGCTCTCTGGGAGAAAATATGCCCATGACACACTTTAAAATATAATAGCATTATTAATATTTTCCATCACTTTCTAAATTCTAGACAATCAACAAAATAACAAAATAAGCTCTGATTGGTGATTTTTTTCCCTCTGAGATATAAATGTTCACAGAGAAAATTTTAACAGTCAGTTCTCATGCCTTGATTGAGCTGACTCCACTCCACTGCTCCTGAGGCCATCATGGAACTCATCTATAAATAGTTCTAGTAAAAAGAAGAATGTGAAAGTACAGTGTGGGGTGGCACAAAGTCCTCCAGCAGTTCAAAGGAAGAAGAAACCATTCAGTATTATAAAATCATCAGATTTAGAGCCTAAAGGCAAGTTAGAGGTCACTTAGTCTGATCCTATTTTAGTGACTTGCCTACGATTCATCAAAGCAAGCAGCCAAGTAAGGATTCAAACCCAAGATCCAGCTCAAAATCCATATTCCTATAATCCAAATAATCTTCCCAATGCACTGCTCATATAATATTCCCCTGGTCAAAAGTCTTCAGTAACTCCCTATTACCTAAGAGACAAAACTCAGCTCCTCAACCTGGCATTCAAAGCCCTCACAAATTCTGCTCCAACCTACTTTTCTCACCTTGTCTCACACAACACTCCTTCACTCACTATATTTAAACCAAATTTCACTGCTTATCATCTTCCTTTCTCATCACAGGATCATAGATTTAGACCTGGAAGTTTCCACAGGAACCATCTAACACCATTTTATAGATGAAGAAATTTAAGCCCAAAAAGCTCTGACTCTACACACTTTCTTCCTCAGTAATACACTATCTTGCCTCTACCCAGATCCTTCCCTGGGCTTGGAGGGGGATCCCTCTTCCTCCATTTCTTCCTGTTCAAATCCTTTCCTTTCCTTTCTTTTCCTTCCTTCCTTCCCTCCTTCCTTTCTTCCCTCCTTACTTTCTTCCCTTACTCCCTCCCTCCCTTACACCTTCCTCTCTTCCTTACTTCTTTCTTTCCTTCCTTCCTTTCTTCTTTCCTTCAAGGCCTTATGTGTCACCCCATTCATGAAGCCTTCCTTCATCTTCCCTCCTCCCAGCTAAAAATGATCTCCCTTTTCCTCCCTCAGCCTTTTCTCAGAAATTTTTATCTCTTTTGCCCTCGTCTTCTTCTCTGTGTAATAACTATTTCTCTTTGTTTTGTTGATTGTAACCAACAAACAAACCAACAATAAAGGTGTTTGCTGTTGTCATGGGGATGTGCAATGTAGAATCCAAAAGGAAGAGGGATTCCTCGTAGACTGTGAAGTCCTCCCTTTTTGCAGACAACATTGTTCTGATGGTACAAATCCTACAGAGCCTCGCCAGCGAGACCCATAATCATTCAAAGAAATCAGCCTGACAATCCATCTAGGAAAGACCATTGTTGATCCTCCGTTTTTTAAAAGGGCCAATTATATCACAGAGTAATAGCTTGACTTGGATCAAGTGCAGCAGAATTGTAGTTATCGGCCTCCCTCTCTCTTTCAGACTCATGAGAGTTCAGCGGCAAAACAAAAGTCAGGAAGACTGGAGATGGCCCCGGACGCAGTGGATGACATTGGCATTTCTGATGTCTGCTCAAGCTCCAAGCCCTCCACAGTGCCTGCTTCAAACGCCTTCATGGTTGTTGGGACAAGTTGTTCCCATCCATGGCCCATTCCACCAGTGGAGGTCTTCACGTGCTGGGGATAGATACCCCCCTAAATCACCAATGGGTTTGAGCCCTGTCAGTTACCCTCCACTTGGTTCAGCCTGTCTGCCCAGATAGTTTTACTGGAGTGTGGCCTCTACATCAGCTACAGCTTCTGGAAGCCAGGGATGAGAGCTGAGTGAAAGGTAGACACCAAAGGTGGGTGAGCAGCCCTGAAAAGGGCCCAATTACTTCTCTTAAACTTTGTCCCCATATTCAACCTCCCACCCCAGTGCCTACGTACAGGTTGGATGTCTTCCATGCTCAAAATGCTCTCTCCCTATTCTCACCTGTTAGAATCCCTGGTTTCCTGGAAGGTTTAGTGCAGGTTTGACCTTCCAAAGGAGGCTTTTCTTGCTCCCCAGCAAGTGGTTAGTACTCTCTACCCCAAATGCACTTTGCATATATCTTATATTTACTTATCCATTTTCTCCCCTAAAGATAAATTCCTCCAAGGGATGGACAAGCCCTCACAGCAGGGATAGGAGTCCTCCTGAACACCCCATATACCCCCTAGGGAAGACCAAATGGATGAAGAATGTCTAAGTGTCTAGAGGCAGTTGGATGAACCAGCTAGCTAACATTGAGATAGGGAGTCAAAGTCTTATAGGGGCACTGTTGAGGACAGTGAAGTAAGCTTAGAATTGAAGAGAAAGGAGGGACTGAGGTTATATTTGGGAAATTATACAACACTGTCAACACTTCTAAACTCCACCCAAGAACAAAGTCCCACTTTTTTTGACATTAATAGTTTGGTACTAATATTCATTCAGTAATATTATATCCTATTGTGTAATATTAATAAAATACTATTAAATGACTGTGTCTTAGTAACCATGCTAAGCATTGGGCATACAAAAGAGGCAAAAGATAGTCCCCACCCTCAGGAAGCTTATAATCTTTTTTTTTTTTAAATGACTTGTTTATTTACTTTTAATTTACAAGATTCGGTTCCACATTCACCTGAGTTTCAGATTTTCTCCCCTCCCTTCCCCCCCCCCCC
>CM053587.1:77017595-77084469 GCA_028646515.1 Pseudochirops corinnae
CTTTTTATTTCTTATATTATTTTTTTTCCTTTTTTCTTCCCTTCCCCCACTTTAGAGATGGCTACCATTAGACATAAATGTGTGTGTAAAATCATTCTATTCATAATTCTATTTCGCAGTTCTTTCTCTGGATGCAGCCAATGTCTTCATACATCCTTTGTACTTAATTTAGGTTTTTATAATAGTCAAAATGACTTATTCGTTCAAAGATGTTCTTAAAACCATATTGCTGTTACTGTATACAATGTTCTCTTGGTTCTGCTCCTTTTGCTCTACTTTACTTTATGCAAGTCTTTTCATATTTTTCTGAGATCATTGAACTCATCATTTATTATAGCACAGTAACATTCCATCACAATCACATACCACAACTTGTTCAGCCGTTCCCCATGCTTGTTCTAAAATGGGGTGGGGGGGAGGAAAGGATAGAATTTGCAGCTCAGAGTTTTAAAAATGAATGTTAATTGTTTTTATATGTAACTGGGGAAAAAATAAAATGCTAAATAAAAATTTTAAAAATAAATATTTTAGAACATATAGGTTCTTTTCTTTTTCCCTTAATCATCTCTGGAAAAAGAGCAAGTAGCAGTATTGCTGGGTCAAAGGGTATAGGCAGTTTAATAACTCCCCACACAAACTTGCCCCAACCTAGCTCTCTAGCCCCATTGTCCGTAATTCCTTCTTCAGCAGTCTGTGAGATGACAAAATTTGCCTTGTCTCTGTGTTTCACACAGGACACTTCATCTCCCGCCTCTACGCCTTTGCACGTCTCCCATATCTGGAATGCATTCCCACCTCATTTTTGCCTCATCAAATCCCTCTCTTTCTTCCACTCTCAGCTCAAATGCCACATTTTCCAAGAAACCTTTTCTGATTTCCCCACCTGTGAGTACCCTCCCTCACAAACTACCTTGCATTTAACAACTTAACTTTTATTTGTTGTAAATATCTTTATATTTATTTTGGACACAAACTTTTTTTTTGCACCATTATACTGTAAGGTTCTGTGTGTGTGTGTGTGTGTGTGTGTGTGTGTGTGTCTGTGTCCCCAGCAATTAGCATATGACCTGGCACACAGTAGACACTTAATTAATGTTTGTTTATTAATTGATGTTACTGCTCCACCCTATCCTGGCTAGATTATAAACTTTACAAGAGAAGATATTATCTCTTAATTATCATTAATACTCACTAGTAAATAATGATATCATAATATCTAATATTTACATGGTACTTCAAGACTGACAGAGTTCTTTATACATCTTATATCTCTTTTGATTCTCACAACTACCCTGGAAGGTATATGTGATTATCCCCATTTTACAGATGAGGAAAAATGAGGCTGAGAGAAATTAAGTGCCTTGCCCAGGGTCACACAGATAACAAGTCTCTGAAGTAGGATTTGGACTCAGGTCTTCAAGAATTCAAATCCAGCCCTCTATCCACTTTGTCACCTAGGTACAAACTAATGAAGTTATTTGCACACAATAAGCATGTAATAAATGATTGTAGAGTGAATGAATATTTTCGTCAACTGAATTCATTTGATCCTCACACACAGCCTTTGAGATGGGCATTATTATCCCATTTAAGAAAATTTTTTTTTGAGGGGGAGGGCAGGGCAATTGGGGTTAAGTGACTTGCCCAAGGTCACATGGCTAGTGTTAAGTGTCTGAGGCTGGATTCGAACTCAGGTCTTCCTGACTCCAGGGCCCATGTTCTTTTCACTGCGCCAGCTAGCTGCCCCTATTTTAGCAAGTATTGAAGTGCTCTATAAATGCTAGCTAGCTATTATTATTATTTTACAGATGAAGAAACAGAGACTGAGAGATTTACTGATTTGGCCAGATTCATACAACTAGTAAGTATCTGAAGAGAAATAAAAACTCAGTTCTTTTCTACTCCAAGTTATGTGCTTAAAAAAAGACGGTTAAAATAATTTCCTAAATGAGGAAAGAGAGCATTGCTATGACTTGTTGATGCTAACATTAAGAATTGCCTTGAGCCGTTCAAGGAAAATTCTGTAGACAGAGAAAAGATCTCAGGATCTTGCTGATCCTCAAAAGCTTAAAGGGAGTAGGAGAGACTGAAAAAGCAATTACTCTGAATCCTGTTGAATCGTGAAAGACTTTGGGCCTTGGTATGAACTGGGATAATATTTCCGACCTGATAATATTCCATTAGAGTTGTACTGACAGATTTCTAGTCTCATGCAAAAAGGCCTCATTACAAGTATGTGACTGGTCCATCTCATTGGGAAGGATGGTGAGGTACCTTAGGGCAGTCAAGTGGAGGGCCTGCAGTAAGTAAGACTCCTCTTCTTTAGTTCAAATCTGGCCTCAAACATTTACTAGCTGTGTGACCCTGGGCAAGTCACTTAACCCTGTTTGCCTCAGTTTCCTCATCTATAAAATGAGCTGGGGAAGGAAATGGCAAACTGCTCCAGTATCTTTGCCAAAAAAACCCCAAATGTAGTCACAGATAGTGGACCATGGCTGAGAAATGACTCAACTTTTAAAGGTAAAGTACTTGACTTAAGAAATCAGACTGATGATCCACGTAGACTCAGGAGGGTGTATCTGTTAAAGCGAAGATCTACAAAAGGATAGACAATGAAGTGAAATTGAAGAAATAGCCATCTCTTGTCATTTTTCTTAATGAAAAGCATTATTACCTCAACAACAGAGTTATTACCAAGCAACTGTCTTTGCTGAGAGGGCTAAGAAGGGTAAAGGATGATGTTTTCTCCATCCCTAGGGATAAAGGCCAGTGATTTAACCTAACTGATCTTTTGAAGAGGTTCAGTGGGTTTGGGGTAGAGGGAGGAGCTCTGTGGAAGAAATTCATAGCTGGCTATTTTTCCAATCTCTTCAGGAAAGATGAATTGAGAATAAAATCCCACAGTTTTCTTCATTATCAAATGTCCCCGACAATCATTCAAGACTCTTCAATTTCTTCTTTTGGCCCTAGATTTTATGAAAAAAATTATCAGTATGATTTTATGTTATGACGTGTTTTAGTCATTTTCCTGCATGAATCTCCTTCCCATTGTGTCACATGAAAATCATTTGGGGACAGTGAGTGAAGAACTTTCTGGGTCAGAAAACTTCACTGACTAATATTAATATCTATTGACTGGGTAACAAATTAAACTGTCATTTCCACAAACAATAGCAAATGTTCTTGGAAGATTATTGTGCCTCTCATTGGGATAAAAAAAAATGCGACTCTTTGATGGATCAAAAATACTCATGGTGTACTTATGCCATATAGCCATTTTCATATCATTTCCACTTTTAGAGGTCTGCCGGCGTGTTATAACAATCAGCCAGCAAAAAGCAGGGTAGAAACTTTGAATGTCTAGTTTGTAGATGGACCCAATTGTTACAATTGTCTACATGTGGGAAATTTGGTACCAATTTTATTTTTTCCCCCATTACTGAGATCCTCATAATCACCAAAATATGTGGTTAGAATTATTTGTCTTATTTTTTAGCTTAGAAATTAAATCTGACTCAATGCTGGCAAAGGCAAAATTTGTCCTTTCTGAATATTCAGTGGATGAATCTTTGCTAGAATCATCTTGAAATTACTCCAGGACCTGATAAGCAAAAATGATCTCAGAAACCTGGGACGAGGAGAAAATTTATCTATATTTGAAATGTGTCAGAGAGTAACTTTAGCTCACCTTGATATATAATAACCATGAAGGACTCAAGCAGGGCCCATTTCAATTAATTGAGCTTCCAGATTATTGGAATTCCATTTGTTGGTCAACTCAATATTGAATGTTAAGTTTTCCCCATATTGGGTGCAGCCTTTTGGCCTGAAAGCCTTTTGAAGCCATCTTTACCCAGTGAAGGCATTTCCTGAGTCATGCAACTGCTTTTCCCTATTTTGAATTTCAAATGGAAAAGGAAAAAATAAACCTTTCCATTAAATGGTTTTGTAAACATGAATATGCTTTTTTTTAATGTGTAGCATTTGTTGTTTTCCTTGTGTCTGGCTTTACATAAAACGTGTTTAATTGAGTGATTTACAATAATTTTTAAAACTGTGTAAACAGATTAATTCAAGCAAGGTTTAAATTTTATAAGTTATAGGGATTATTGGGTTTTGAATATGAATACATGAATTCAAACTTCAGCTCTGCCAGTGATTAGTGATGTGATCTTGGCAAATTAATTTCTCTGAACCTCAGTTTTTTAATTTATAAAATGATTATAATGATATCCATATTACCTACTATGAAGGACTTCTAGGGATGACATGAGATATGTATGTTTAATGGGTCAATCGATACTACAATCTACTCTGTACATACAACCGTATGTACAATCTCCTCTGCAATCAACCCACATGGATGTTTGGGGAGAAGCCTGTTTGTGAGGCTAGTGATGGAGAACCTTATCAATTTAGAGCATGCACAGGTCTTATGTGACTATTTACTGTCCGCTTACTATGTGGTGAAAAAATGCCTTTTAATTGGCTACAGAACTCAGTGTACCTACAAAAACCCAAGGCTCTTTCTTTTCCTCAGCAGTAAGCAAAGCAAGAAGCACTTTTGGGTAGACTACTATATTACTATACTATTTTCCCTGCACTGACTTCCATGAGACCCTAGAGTTGCTATTTCTTTTGTCTGTTTTTTTTTTTTTTTGTCTCTTCTGCTTTTAAGTGAATGATTATTAGAGATGTGAATGAGCAGGCTACAATGTTGTGAGCCCCCAGAAGTCCTCAGAGGTCAGGAAGGAGCCAGGATTGAGGGAAGCCCGCTGTATCCTTTAAGTAAGAGAGTGACTCATCCATAGGTTATCCCATGTTCATCTGTGAACTTGTTGGGAGGAATATTTGTAATAATAACTTAAGTTTGACTTTTTCCAGTGGTCAAGGTCATGGCAGGGAGACTGTACTCTGATTTAGGGAAATGTCATTGTACTTCAAGTCTTGCTGTATCATTTCAGGAAATAGCCCTTTGTAAAACTAATTTGTAATTGATGATACTGAAAATATCAATATCAGTTGATTAAATGATACAGTAGAGATACTGACTGACTGACCCTAGAAAATTATGGTGGAGAACAATCATTGGTAATTGATATGAGGGGAATACACCAGCATGGGGGCTCAAACTGATAGAAATAGAATAACCCCACTGCCCCCTAGAGTCCTGAGGGCAATATGTAGCTAACCATGCTCTGAAACCTCAATTTCTGAGCCTCCCGACCTTGTCTGGATCCGGAGAGTTAGTGCAGAGCCTGGGCTACAGATGTAAAAGTTTTCTAAATCATAAATTGATATATTCCATTTTATTTCAAAAAAATTTTTTATTAAGTGTCCCTGTGTGTATAGAACTATGCTAGATGCTAAAAAAAAAAATAGGTCATTCTGGAATTTATAACCTAATGAGAGAATAAGGTACAAACACAGTCAATTATACAATGTAATGTTGCCTAATAAATACATTAAAGAGTTACCAAACAAACTGCTTTGTGGTATCCAAAGGGAAATTTTTTTTGCCAATGGTGGGAATTAGGTAAGATTTTATGGAGGAAGCAAAATTTAAATTGGTCTTTAAAGGATGGCTAGGAATCAATCCATTTGGTAGAGAGTGGGAAGAAAGATATTCTGGGGATAGGGAGCAGTAATAGCAAAGGCACAGAGATAGAAATGCATAGGGATTATTTACAGTAATCATATTTGACTGGAGGATAATCTGCATGGAGGAAATATAGGAAGAGGTTGAAAAGACCGGGTAGTATTAGGTTATGGATGGCTTTGAATGCCAAGAAAATGGGGTTTGAATTTTACTTGGTAAAATTCAAGAAGATTTTTAGCAGTTCTATTGTTACACATTAATTGATTAGTGTTATGGGGGTGGTAAGACAGTGGATTCAATAAGATATTTTGGGAGGCTATTTGACTATCTACTTGGGTGCGAATGATGACCTATACTAGGATGATGGCAATGGAAATAGAAATAGTGGGGTGGGAATTTGTTTGTGAGATATAGCAGAGGTAAGAATTGAGAGTACTTGGCAATTTTTTTGGAAGTGAGAAATGAGGGAGAAGGAAGAGTCCTTAAGATAGCCCCAATATTCCAAATGTAATGCCCTATATAGAAACAGTAAAGTCAGAAGGAGGAACTGTTTTAAGAAAAAAAGATATACACTTAGTTTTTTTGATATACTGACTTTGAGTGAAATATCCAGATAGAGATATCCTGTAGGCACAGACCTACAGCTTAGAAAAGAGGCCAAGGATGGAGACAGAGATCCTGGAATTATCATAGAGTTTGTAGTTGAAGCCAACAGTGAATGAGAATTGTCAGAGATGTTGTAGATTGAGAAAACTATGAAGTACAAAATCTTAAGGAGTACAATGAGAGATATGACAATTTTGAGTAGCAAGTAAAGGAGAATGAAGTGTCATGGAAGCCAAGGGAGTAAAGAGTGAAGGGGATAGTTAAGAGTATCAGAAATGCAGAAAGATCAAAGGAGATGAGAGTAACAACAACAAAAAAAAAACAACAAAAAGTTCATTAGATTTGGGAATTACACTATTGATGGCTTTTGAGAGCACAGTTTGAGAGTATGATCATATACCCCAAGATGGTCAGAGACAGACCTGAAAGAACCATATGCACCAAAATATTCATAGAAATACATGTTTTTTGTAGGATCAAAGAATTGGAAACAAAGTGGATGCCCATCTACTGGGAAATGGCTAAACAAATGATGATAGTTGGAGTAATCAGATATTATTGTATAATAAAAAATGGTGAATGTGAGTAATTTTAAAAAACATGGGAAGACAAGTGAACTTATATAAAAAGAAGCAATTAGAACATGGAAAAAAATATACGCAATTTATAAATAGTGTAAATGGAAAGAACAACAAAAAATGAAATCAAGTGCTATATAAATTTGGCTCTGCAGAAGAAAGAAGAAAAAATATTTGCATCACTTCTTTGTAGAGGTGGTATATCATGGACATATAAGGTTTTCATTGATGTATTGGTTAGTTTTGCTGAACTTTTTCTTTCTTAAGAACAAGAAATTGACTAATGAAAAATTATAGAGTAATGAGCCAGGGGACATAATGAATATAAGTATTAAGGGAAGACTTTTTTATGATAGAGGAAAACTATGTTTTTGCAGGCCGAAGGGAAGGAAGGAAGGGAAAGAGAAAGATTGAAGATTTGTGGGAGAGAAGAGAAGCTAGAACCAAGTTCTTGAAGAATGTTTGAAGGCATGGATTAAGGGAGAGAGTTAAGGTAAATGGTTTGGTAAGGAAAAAGATTCTCCATCCATAGGTATGTATTGGGAAAGATGGATAGATTAAGAGACACTAATCAGAAGTTTTGAGAAATGAAGGAAAAGAGCTGAGATAGCTTGTATTGGAGGCCCCAGATATTCTCAGCAAAATGAGCAGTTTAGTTGTCTCTTGTAAGTGTGAAGTATGACAGAATGGTGGAAAGCTCGAGGGGAAAGAGAAACATTTAGGACTGTCATTGTGGGGATGATAGCCATCTTTAGGGTGAGGTGGGAAGGAAAGAAAAAAGAGAAAAAATTTACATAATAATTTTGTTGTATATTTGAAAGGAATAGCAAGTTGTGCATAGTAGATTAGCAGTTTCACGTACAATTATCTTTTTTATTGTACTATGTCATGGGAATGCTTTAGTTCATAAATTTAAAATGTAAAAATAAATTAATAATTAAACAAATCAATAATTCAAAAACAATGTCACATTAATATATATGTTTTATATATATTATATAATGATAAAATAAATTTTAAAATAAATAAAATAAAAATTAAGAATTTAATTAAAAATAATATGAGGGGTGCACCAGCAGCTGGTGGAGGGAAAGGGAGGAAGAAGACTCAGAAAAGTTCTCATGTGTGAGGCTGCATTTCAGTTGAACCTTGAATGAAACTGGAGATTTTAAGTATTGAAGGTAAAGAATGAATCCTTTTCAGGCATTAGAGTTTTGCTTGTGCAAAGACATGGAGATGGAAGATGGGAAGCTATGTGTAAAGAACATCTGGAAGGCCAGTTTGGCTGGACCATGGAGTCTGTGGAGGGGACTGTATATAATGTATAATAAGGATTCAAAGGTAGATTGAAATCAGTTTGCAAATGGCTTGAATGCCAAGCAGAGGAGTTTGTATTTGATTCTACAGGTAATAGGGCACCACTGGAATTTATTGACTAGTTTGTGTATATATGTGTGTGTCATGGTCAGACTTGTGTTTCACAGAGTATCTCTTTGTTGACTGTGTGAAGGATGGATTGGAAAGAGAAACTCATGGCAGAAAAGCCAATTAGGAGGCTTAATTACTGAATAAAGATTGGCCAGTGGTTGGGCCATTGTTGTTTTCAGGTAATAACTGGGCTCTGACTAATTCTGTCCAAGGCAAAAAATTCTATGGGTAGTATATGTGTGTTAGAAGTATTGGAGGTAGGAAAATGAAATCCTAGATTTCAGTGATGTCACACATGATACCATTTGGTAAGGAGTAGGTTCTTGATAGGGTTGTTACATTTTCCTCTCAAGGTATAGGGGAATCTCTAACAAGAGCAGCAGCAGTATGGTGGGACCCAAAGTGATGTTTTTTTTTTTAATTTAATTTTTAGTTTTTATTTTCAGTTCCAAATTCTATCCCTCCCTTTACTCCTCCCAGTGTGGTGTGCCTAGAGGGCACAGGAAATGGAATGGGTAAATGGATGACTTCTAGAGCTAAAAAACAAGAAAACAAACTTTATAAAATACCCACTATATGCAGAGGCCTGTGCTAGGTGTTGGGAAAGATACAAAGTTGAGATAAAACATGGTGCCTTTCTTCAAGGAACTTATCATGTAGTATGATGATCAGACTCTAACAGTGATAGCTATAATATAGACTATTACACGATAAGCAGATTAGTTACAAAAGGAAGTGCTACGTGAGAACTGAGGCCAACACCAATGTGGGAGGGGGCAAAGTAAGGTACAGAATGTTGTTAGACAAGACTTCCTAGAAAAGGTGAATTATGTTCACAGCAGATTCTAGATCACTTGAAAAAAAAGAAAAGAAGGATGTGGTCTCAATGTAGATAAGTGAACATACTCCCATCCTTGGGTGATAACACAAGGAATAACTGCCTACATTATTGATCTCTAAGAAGGGCATTAAATGTACTTTGTGGGTGGTCACCAGACATAAAGTCATGAAGCTGATGGATACTTTCTGGTTACTGGAAGACAGAGAAGTGAATGAATGAATGAATGAATGGGTGGATGGATGGATGGATGGATGGATGGATGGATGAACTTGTGGTCTTCTGATGGGTCTCTCTAGGTTGATCATCACCACTCAGAGATCCTCTACTAACCCATCATAGAGAGATCCTATAAATACAGAGTTGGGATGAGATGAGGGCAGAGGAGAATGGGATCCTTTTCATACTCCTAACTCTCAAGGATGGTTCTGCAAAGACATTTTTTTCTATACAATCACTGTGATTTCAATTTGTTTTCCATTTTAAATGGGTATGTCGAGTTACAATATGAACTATTTACTCATCTGAGTTTTCTAGCAGAGTTGGATGTACTTTGGGAAGAGAGATGTGGTCCTCATCTGTGGCATGGAAACTGGTTCAGTTTGGGAAGTACTTTACACATCTGGGTAAAAAGAACTTTGCATATGGGATGGATTTTGTTATAAACACACTGGATTTAGTGAATGAAACAATGCTACTGAGCCACCATCAGTAACTCAAGTCCTTTGAGCTGGTTCCCTAGTGGGACTGATGAGGTCTCACAAAGTCATGCACAACTCTCTAGCCCAGTCTCCTTTGTGACAATAGCATTTACAAGTCATCTGTCCAGGTAACAGATGATGACGATGATGATGATTCGCATTTCTTTAGTGAGACATAGTACACAAAGAGCAGACCTTAGAGTCAAGAAGAACTGAATTCAAATCTTGTCTTTGACCCAAACTGGCTGTGGGTTTTGGGGCCACATTTAACTTCTTAGTGCTCAGCCAACTCACCAAGGCTGTAAATTGCAGAACAGTTGCTGGATGGGCATAGAAGGAGTTTTCTCACTGAGAGTTCCCCACACCAGTGAAATAACAGGACTAGGTAAAAAGAGTAACACTAGTAATAGTGACATAGGCATTCTATAAGAGTTTCCCCCAGAACACTGTTGAGATTGACATTATAAATAAAATATTGTCTCCATTGTCCTGATAAGGAAACTAAGACCCACAGAGGTTATGATTTGCTCATGTTCCCTGTGCCAAGACAACTAACCCATAAGAAGATCTAACCTGGAGATGGGCACTGTACAATCTGTGACCCATGCCAGTTTGTAGAGTTTGGATGGATGAGAATATGGCTGCTTCTTTTACAGGAGACTTAATAATTATGGCTCTAGTTCAGAAGGGTATGAGGAATGAGTCAAATCACAAGAGCTGATGAGGAGGTTATTGGGGATGATCACAGCCCTTTCTCCTCCAGCTCTCAATCTTTCTTAAAATTGCAGAACTTGGGCCAGCTAGGTGGCCTGTGACTTTAGAACTCTAGAGCTAGAAGGGACCCCAACAACTATCTAATCCAATCAATACTGGAAAAATAACCCCAACAACTATGCATCTATCAGTGGTCATCCAGCCTTTTCTCCAAGACCTCTAATGAGGAGAAAACTGCCACCTCTTAAAACAGCCTAGTCTACCTTGGGATGGCTCTGATTATAAACAGGTTTCCCTTTACATCCAGCTCTGAATTTTTTTCTTTCCAACTACCCTGTTTTGCTTTTATTCTGCCCTTAGGGGTCAAACAGAACAAATATAATCCATATTTCACAATCATTTGGATACCTGAAGGCAGCTGTCATGTCATGTCTTGGGAAGTTCTCTATATTTCTTCCATTTGACCAGCTCTTTTCCTATTCTTTCCTTTTCTTCTTCTTTCTCTTTCCTTTCTCTTTCATTCTCTTCTCACCCTCTCTCTGTTCTACTCCTTTCTATATCTTCTGATTAGTGACTTATTAGAAGCAATGCCCTTCTCAGTAACCATCATGTGTGGAGGTGGTTTTACATTTTAGTGAGGTAAGTGCCCTGTTGACAGGGTCTAAGGAGAAAAAAAATTATTTAGCTGATGGAAAAAATCTATCATGCGGACTATTTTTCGTTCATTAAGCTTCTCATACCTAAAATGAACTTTGGATTTTACAGAATTAGCTCTTCCTTGCACTGTCACCAGGCCTAGAGAATACCAAATGAATTGCTCAATTTGCATTGAAAATTTGAATATACCAATTCCCATGTGTTTACAGGAGTGTGTGCTAAATATACATTCTCATCACTGTTCGATGTAGAAGATATATTATGTAGATTTTCTCTCTCTTTCCCCCTCCCCCTCTCCCCTTTTCTCCCTCTTCCTCCATCTCTCTCATATACATACATCCACACTAACACAAACACACACACCTATTGTACTGGGAAGGGCCCTGAATTCTACATCATAATTCCATGTCAGAAGGCCTGAGTTCTATTGTAATCCTATCTCTGTCACTTAACTAGTTTTTGTTGGGCCACTTAATCTTATTTCCTAATCTATAAAATGGGCATAATAATTTTTGTATTACCTATTTCCTAGGGTGATTGTGAGAATCCAACTAGCATCAGGGGTGGGCACCTGTGGCCTTGAAGTCACATGTGCCCCTCTAGGTCTTCAAGTGACTGATTCTCACAGAACACATCCCCTTAATAAAAAAATTTGTTCTGTAAAACCTGGACTCAGTCAAAAAGCTGCACCCAAGGACCTAGAAGGCCACAAGTTACCCACCTATGCAGTAGGTCATATAAGCAAAGCATTTTGTAACCATTAAGTGCTAAAACATGAACTGTTTTTATCTTTTTTTTTTTTTTGGAGGGGGGAAGGCAGGGCAATTAAGGTTAAGTGACTTTCCCAAGGTCACACAGCTAGTAAGTGTTAAGTGTCTGAGGTCACATTTGAACTCAGGTCCTCCTGACTCCAGGGCCAGTGCCCTATTCACTGTACCACCTAGCTGCCCCCAGTAGGTCTACAGTAATGAGTAATGAATACTCTTTCAGGATATGGCAGATAGAAATGAAGCTTTGATTTTAATTTCAATAGTTCAATATAGCTATTATTGAGGAGATCTAAGAAAATTAATGTCTTTTACTGTATTTTATTATAATTACTATTGTTATATTTATATAGCGTTTATAATTTTCCAAGCACTTTTACATACTCTTTTGATAGGTACTACAACCCTACTTCCAGTCTTTTCCTGTTCTAATCCATCCCCTATCCAGCAGCCAAATTCATCTCCCTTCCAAAGGCACGGTTCCGGCCATGTTACTGACTTCTATGCTCAGAAAACTTTAGTGTTTCTTTACAGCCTCTAAAATAAAATACAAAGTCCTTAGCTTGGCATTAAAGGTATTATATATGTACATATGTACATTATATATATATATGAATGCAAATACACATAGTTATTTCTTGTTTTTACATCGCTTTGTTTTATCTCTTCACTTGTAACAAAGAAAACAAAAGAAAGAAAACAAGTTTGGATAACTAACCAATACACTGATCTAGTCTGACACAGCAATATTCCACATTCATAGATCTCTTTACCTCTTCAAAGAAAAGAAGGAAGTCTATTTTCTCATTTCTTTTCTAGGACTAAGCTGGGTCATTAAATTACCTAGCATTCTGTTTGGTTTGATGTTCTTCCTATTTACATCTTTGTAGTCATTCTCTATACAGCCCCAATTTGTGCCTACAGAGAGAGAGATCTTATTATAGGCTCATCGTTACAGTCTAAGAACGTAATGAATGGGTCTCACAGGTTCCTTTCTCTCTCCCTTCTGCAACTCACCATGGCCTCCTCCTTTATAGCAAACATTCACTCAGAATGCAATAAAAATTAGCTTATCTTTTTTTAGAGACAAAATACATTATAAAAACACAGACAGCAAATAAATAAGGTTTAAATCTAGCAGGAAACTCCCCAAGGTAAAATCACTAGATCCCAGTATAGTGAGACTGGGCAAGATAGGGAAACAGGCAAATTGTGCAAAGGCAGATCCCTCGTGAAGCAGGTTAGAGCCAAACAATACTCCGACTGCTCATGATTATATTCAGTTCCAGTAGAAATGCTTTTCCCTCTCCTGGCAGTCATCTCACTGCCAGTGACTGTCTTTATATCTGTACTACTCCCACCCGCAGGAACAAGAAAACTGACAGACTTCCTCTAGTCTTGCGTGTCTTCTACTTTAATTAGACTTCAGTCCCTCTACTTAGGAAACTTTCCATCAAGTCCTTTGCTGATAAAGGGTCATGTGTATATTGTTTTCCTGGTTTTGTTTATTCCACTATTTAGTCTAGCACTTAAAACTTTTTGCTATTTCCCTCTTACCTACATTTTTAGGATTATTTATTGTTTCCCTTTATATACTCTGTATTTTAGCATATAACTGGATGAATAGGATTTTCTCAAGTAGGCATGTCATCTCCCATCTCCATGCCTTTGTCTCCATGTTGGGTCACTACCCCTTTCCCCCTATTCCCCACCACCTTTCTTCCTCTGCCTCTCAGAATCCTTATCTTCCTTCAAGGCTCAACTGTCATGTGACCATCATGAGAAACCCTTTTCTGAGTCTTCAAGCTGTTGCTGTTTTCCCTCTCTTCCAGTTACTTTTTTTTTTGGAGGGGTGAATGTAGGGCAATTGGGGTTAAGTGACTTGCCCAAGGTCACATGGCTAGTAAGTAAGTGTTAAGTGTCTGAGGTCACATTTGAACTCAGGTCCTCCTGACTCCAGGGCCAGTGCTCTATTCACTGTGCTGCCTAGCCACCCCCTTCAAGTTACTTTCTATGGGTTTTCTGTCTCTATATTGTAATTGAACTGAACGGCTGAGGTAGAGCTATGAGAAGGTTATGTGTATAGGAGAGGACAAGGAAGTGAATTTTGGACCAACATAGAAAATTTTCAGCTCCTTCTAATTTCACTGACTTGAGTTCTTCCTGTTTCCTTAGCTAAAAATAATTTTCATACTTCTTTTCCAAGTGTATGAGGCTGTCTACTCCTAACCAAGGCAATAAGTAGACACTCAAAACCAGTTATTACTATTGCTATCATCACCACATAAAATCAATACTAGCAGTTAACTGATAATTGCATGCCTGCCTTTTCCCAAAAGTCTTGGGACTGTTTCCATGTGTAAAGTATCTTCAATGGGAAGAGTGTTGGGTACACAACCAGAAGACCTAGGCTGAGCTCAAACTCGGCAATTCGCTATCTTTATGCCTGTGGGCAAGTAGTTTAATAGCACAGACCCTCAGTTCTCCACCCGGGGATAATAAAACTTGCCTCACGGATTTGTTGTAAGGATCTTAAAATCCTGGATTTAGAGCCAGCAGGAAACTTAGAAATCTAGATTAGCTCATAATTTTAAAAGGAGGAAACTGAAGCCCAGAAAAATATATTTACTTGCTTCAGATCACACAAGCCATGAATAGAGGCAACTTGGTACAATGGAAAGTATGAATGGAATGAATTCAATCATAAAACAGAAAATAACAGAACAGATTACAAGGCAAGCAGAATATAAAAATACGTCGTTTACAGGAAACCCACTTGAAACATTCACAGAAAGTTAAAATAAGAGTTTGGAGCAAAATCTATTGTGCTTCAAGTGAAAAAAAAATTGGAGGTAACAATCATGACCTCATACAAGTCAACAGCAAAATAAACTTGATTTTAAAAAAGATAAATAAGATATCTATATTGTGCTTAAAGTTACCATAGACAATGAATTGTTATCAATACCTAACATATATGCACCAAATGTCACAGTAATATAAATGTTTAAAGTAAAAACTAAATGAGTTACAGGAGAAGTAGAAAACAAAACTATAATAGTGGAGACCTCAATGTATCCCCTTTCAGACCTATCCAAATCTAACAAAAAATAAACGAGAAAAAAGTTAAAGACACTAATAGAATTTTAGAAGAGTGATATATATATATATATATATATATATATATATGTTAAATAGACTATAGGCAATTAATCAAATGATTAATTTGAAAGGAGATTGCATATTTCATAGCTTCAAAGGAAATTGACCATGTATTAGGGCATGAAACTGAGATAACTGAATGCAGAAAAAACAGAAATAGTAAACTTATATTATGGAAAAAAATGCAAGAAAAATTATATTCAAGAAAGGTCACTGAAGAAAGGATTAAAATTAATTGGAGATTAAATAATTTAATCCTAAAGACCATAAAAGCAATTGAAAATTTTGCTAAATGTCAATTTACCACTCTCAGACCTAGTTAAAACTAACCATAAAATAAACAAAAATGAAATAAAGAACTTGGATACAATCTTAGCAAAGCTAGATATGATAGACCTCTGTAGAACATTTCATGGGATTAGAAAGAAATACTCTTATTTCTCAGTTGTGCATGGGTCTGACACAGAAATAGGCCAAATATTAGCATATAAAAAACATTGCCAACCCATGCAGAAATATAAACATCTTTTATGGGCCATAATGCAATAAAATTATATTCAATAAAGGGCCTTAAAGCAAAGATTAAAAATTAATTAGAAACTAAATTCTTAGATGTTGGAGGGTCAAAGAACAAATCATAGAGATGATAAGTGATTTTGTTAAAAGTAATAACAATAAAGAACAACCTACCAAAATTTTGGGTATCAGCCAAAGCAATACTTAGGGGAAAACTGATATCTTTGAACACTTCCATCAATAAAAAGAAGCAGTTCAACAAATCATCATGCAAAAAAAAAAAAATAACCCTAGAAAACCAACTAATTAAAAATTCCTAAACTCCAAAATAGCAAATCTGACAATTAAAGAAGATATTAATAACATTTAGAGCAAAATTACCACTGAGTTAATAAAACTAGGAGCTGGACTTCTGAAAAATAAAATAAAATAGATAATCCATTGGCTAACATGATTTTTAAAAAGAAGAAAACAAAATTGCTGGCATCAAAAATGAAAAAGCCAAGGGGCAGCTAGGTGGCACAGTGAATAGAGTACTGGCGCTGGAGTCAGGAGGACCTGAGTTCAAATGTGATCTCAGACACTTGACACACTTATTAGTGGTATGACCTTGGCCAAGTCGCTTAACCCCAATTGCCTTGCCTTACCCCCTCCAAAACAAAAAATGAAAAAGCTGAATTCGCTACCAACAAAGAAGACATGAAAACTTTTTTAGGAGCTAATTTGCTAAATTTATACCAATAAAATTCATGATGCAAATAAAATGAATGAATATTTACAAAAATATAAATTGTCTAGATTAGGATAAATAAAAGACTTAAATAACTCTATATTAGAAAAATAAATTGAATGAGTCATAAATGAACTCCTGAAAGAGAAAAGAAACAGGAGCATACAGAATTTTGCCAGCAAATTCTATCAAACATTTAATGAAAAAATAATTTCTGTCCCATGTAAAGTGTTTGAAAAAATGCAAAAAGAAGGCATCCTACTGTTTTCCCACTAAGACACAAAGACTAAGACATCTTGATGTCTTAACCAGGAAGAGTCAAAACAGAAAGAAAACCATGATCTATTCTCCTTAATGTATATTGATGTAAAAATTTTCAATAAATTAGCAAGGAGACTATAGCAACATATTACAAAGATTATACACTATGACCAGGGTGGATTTATTCCAAGAATGAAGAACTTGCTCAATATTAGGAAAACTATGACCATAATTGACCATGTTAATGACAAAAACAAGGAAAAAAAATCATATGGTTATATCAATAGGTGCAGGAAAAGCTTTTGACGAGAATACAGCATGCCACTTTCCTTAATATGACAAATAACCTCTATTTAAAACCAAGTTCTAGCACTATTTGTAATGAAAATAAACTAGAGACTTTTCTAGTGCGACCAGGGAAAAAGCAAGTATGATCATAACAGAGAAATCTGGGAAGACTTTTATGAACTCATTCTGTAGTGAGATGAGTGCAACGAGGAAGACAATTTATAAAATAACGAAGATCATAAAGACAAACAACTTTGAAAGATATGAGAATTCTGATCAACACAATGACTAAACATAATTCCTAAAGATTCATGATGAAACAAACTACCTGTCTCCTGATAGATACGAAAGACTCCAAATGCAGATTGAGATAGGTTTTTTTTTAAGCTAATGAAAGAATTTGTTTACTTTATTATGCCTATCAGAGTTACATGGATTTTGTTTTTCTTTTCCTATTTGGGAGGAAGTTGGAAGAAACAAAAAAGGTTTTTGTTAATTGAAAGAAAATTTAGTTTAAAAAAAGGTTTGTTGAATTTAGAGTAAGAAAACTTGCTTTCAAATCCTGGCTTTGTCACTTATTATTTGTGTGACCATGGGCAAATCACAGACTTCTTTGTGCTTCAGGTTCCTCATCTATAATATGAGACAATTGAACTAGATGGTCTATAAGATCCTTTCTAGCTCTAAATCTATGATTCTATTAACCCAAATCCCTAGATTCCAAAACCAAATCTCTTTTCAATGAGGTTATGTCTATCAAGTACTTCCCTTCTCCTCCTTAGCAATCTACCTGGCTGCTTTGGTTACTCTGCTCCTCTTCCTTAGGTAGCAGATAATCACAGGGCTTCATCAGGAGCAAATCACAGCAGACTAAGTTTATTTCCTCTTTCAGTAAGTTTGCTACATTGGCATAACTGGAAAACTTTGTAAATACAGTTTAACTTTAGTAAAACCTTTGACAAAAATCTCCTCTACTATTCGTAAAGACCAGATGGAAAGAAGTGGCCTTCATAACAGTACATAACTGTTAAGTCAGTTTTAAAACTAGTTAAATGGTTTAATGTCAGCTTGGAAAGAACAGCTTAATAGAATAGCCCCAGGGATCTTTGATTGGCCTTCTACTATTTAATTTTAATTTTTCATTTTGACATAGACAAAGGTTTAAATGGTATTTTTATTAAATTTATGGTTGACCCAAAATTAAGGATAAGTAATATATTGGAAGACAGATCTGGGACCCAAAAAACTCTTAATAGGTTTGAATGCTGAGATGAATCTAAAAAAAATTAAGCATAATACAAAGAAAGGGGGAGTTTTTCCTGGAGTTCAAAAACTTAACATTACATGTATGAGATAGAGGTGGTGTGGCTAGACAATAAATCACCAGAAGAATATGGGGAGGTTTTTATGAATTGGTTGGTAAGGGGAAGAAGCAAGGATATATTAAATGCTTATTATGTGCCAGCTACTGTGGTAAGCTGTACTTTACAAATATTTACAAATTCAATATGGCACAAAAGCAATGATATACAATCCCCTTTACAAACCTCCAACTCCCCCCCAAAACTTACGTACTCTTACACTTCATTGAGAGACATAACATCTGCAATCAGGAGAATGAGAGTCCTATTATATTCTACTCTGCACAGACCACATCTGTATTCAGTTTGGTGTACCACATTTGAGGATGGAACCTGGCAAGGTAGAGATTATACAACAGAGAGCAATCACTAAAGTGAAGGGTCTTGAGTCCATGCAATGAGTACTGGTTGAGAGTAATGAATAGCCAGGAAAAGAGCAAGGGAAGATGTGATATGTTTTCAGATATTTGAATGGCTATAATAAGGAAGAAAGCTTAGACACAATTTGCTTAACTCCCAAGGGCAAAATTGGGGACAAAGTGGAACACATTCATCTGGATATAAGGAAAAACTGAATAGCAAATTAGAGATCCAAAAGTGGAATGGTCAACTTCAGGAAATGGTGGTTTCCCCCTCACTGGAGTTCTTTAAAGGCTGAACGACCACTTTCTTGGATGTATTTTAGAAATAGTTGTTTAAGGTACGACTTAGAGTAAATGGCCTCTGAGGTCCTTTAGACAGCTGAGATGCTGTGACTATATGATTTAGGGAACCTTTGTAGCAGCTCTTGAATTTCTTTTGGATCATGGGGCTCTCTGAACAAAAAACAAAACAAAACAAAATCTATATGTTGTGTAACACTAGGCTAAATTGTGATGGGGAAAGTAGTCAGTTCTTGGCTGGAACAGTCAAGCTAGGTAAAAATTTTGGAGAAGCATGAGGGCCTGAATGATTTCAAAGAGCCTGTTAAAAGGAATTGGTGGGGAGAAGAAGACTGAAGATAGGCAGATCCACTGGAGACAATGAGTAAATGGAATAGAAGGCTCTAGTCAATGAGGACCATAACCTAAATATCTTCTAGTGTACATAGGAAACCTAAGGGACAGAAGATGCTGCATGTCATAGCTGTAAAGTGACAAGGAGAAAAGGGTAGACAGGCTAGGGACATCATTACTACCATATTATGTATTGCCCAGAAGAAAGGAGTGTCATGCAGTAGATGGAAGACAGGGCTTAGAGTCAGAAGAGTTAGGCTTGAGTTCTGCCTCAGCCAGTAACTAGGTATATGATTGGATTAATCACTTACCCTTCTCTTTCTCACTTTGTAGTTATCATTAAAATGATGGACTTGGGCAAAATTGTCTCTAAAGATCCCTTTTTGCTCTGTAATTCTCTGTAAGAAAGGGTAAGTTAGGGGTGGCTAGGTGGCACAGTGAATAGAGCACTGGCCCTGGAGTCAGGAGGACCTGAGTTCAAATCCGGCCTCATCCACTTAACACAAAAACTAGCCATGTGACCTTGGGCAAGTCACTTAACCCCAAATGCCCTACCTTCCCCTCTCCAAAAAGCAAAAAAAAAAAAAAAGAAAGGGTAAGTTAGTTTGGCTGATGGGTTGACAAAATGGACATTGGAATGAGGCATTATTTTGACATTTTGGGGATAATCTTAAATCCATTCTTCTCTTTTCTCTTCTCCCTTGTATCTCTACTTTTTATCAATTCTAAATGTATCCTAGAATGTTGCTTTGACCTGACTTCTACTTTTCCCTTTTACTTTTCCAAGCTTTAGTTTCTTCATCTGTAAAATGAGAAGATTGTACTGGGTGACCCTGAAAGATTCTTCCTACTCTAAATTCTCTAATTCTCAAATCCCATGATTCCTTTAGCTTCTTCTTTTGTCTTCCATTCAATCTTTTTTCATTCTCCAGTCCTTTTCTTCCCATTCTTTTTTCCATCTTCTTTCCCTTCCATAGTGGCCCCAGATTAATGACCTAGTTAAGTTATGTAAGTCTAGAGATTTATAGAGGACCAGAAAAGTAGGGGAAAGAGGTTCATGACAAATGTGGTAGGTATGAGAGATGATTGAGGTTGAGGGAGAATGGATAAGTAGGGAAGAGTACAAGAAAATAGGGTTTTTTTTTAATCATCCCAGTTGTTTTTCTTCTTCCACCTTAAATTCTATGTAGAAATATTTCTGAAGAAATTTTGGCTAAAAGACAGTCACTAAATTATGCATATTAGTAAGGAAACAAAAAAGTTAACAATGTTCAATGACCTAATTACTTGTTGTGTTTAATTTTCCAGGGCTAATGGTGCTAGATTTCTATCAGTTGAATATGAGCTGGATTTTTTTTCTTTTTCCATGGTAAAAATTGCCTAATATTTATAGTGAGATAGTACCTCTAATGATTGATTTTCATGTTTATGCAGTACCCAATAAAAGGGATTCCCAGAAACAATAATTTTCTTTACCATCCCCTGAAACTCCTGATTTCACTAATAAAATACCAGACTTCTTTAGTTCCAGAATAGACTTTCTGTTGTTTCCCTTATAATAATAACTCATTTTTATATTTTACATCCCTTAACTACTGTAAGGATAGTTGTTTTTTCAGTAATAATTATTCAATTTACAATCTAAGCCCCATCCCATGTATTACTGCATTGCTAATTCATACCAGGGACATTTAATCTAACAACAACAAAAATGTACTTAACAAAAAAAAAATCAATCTAAATAAGAAAGAAGGATATCAAGTAGCAAAACATTATCTGTGTCATTATACAAGGAGGTGTAGTAACCTCCTACACCTCCAGAGGAGTTATCATCAAATTCCCTTTCAATCCTGAATTTCCATCATGGTAGGAGGGTATAATTGCTTCAGCAGTTACAGTCTCAAAAATGGACACAGAGAGCAATGACATCTATGTCTTCAAGTATTTTGCTAGCCTCTCTGAGCAAAGATGAGAGAATGGCAGAATGTCCTTATCTTGATTTTTGAGTCAAAATGCTTCAAATGCAACACTGAGGTTTAGATACATAATGGTCACACTAGCACATGTGGTACTCTTTGTTTCTCCACTTTGACCACAACTCTTTCTATTGTTTATCCTATCTAATAAGCTGCCCCTGTACTTGACTTATATTTTTAACCCCCCAAACTTGTAGAGCAGAGATGTCAAACACACCGCGAATTGATCACATTGCCAGCCACAGCATTGGGGTCCATACCAGATTAACATGTAGTTGGAAAATATTTAAGAAAATAAATAAAAATACAATAGGTCAGAGACAATAATCTGTGGTTTTCTAAGTCAATATGAAGCCCACAGGTATCCTTATGTATGGCTTAATGGTCTCCATTTCTATTTGAGTTTGATACTACTGTTGTGAAACATGCCTCCACAAAATTGAGTGTGCCTGGTGATACCACTCTCCTATGAGCTCCAGAGCAGCTAAAGCATTGTGAGAAACATAGTCCAGAGAGTCTCTCTCAGCTGACATCTACATATTTGAAAAAATTATATTTTGTTTCTATGATTTTTTTGACTCAACAATTTTTAAAAATAAAATGTTATGTAGTCTCTAATTTCACTCCTATCTTCAGTGGCTTGTTATTGAGTATAATTTTATTGCATTGTGATCAGCAAAGAATGTTTACTATTTCTGTTTTTCTCTGTGATATTTTTATACCTTAACACATGATCGATTTTTGTAAATGTGCCATGCAGTACTGAGAAATATACATGCTTCTTTCTATTCCTTTTTAATAATCATTGATCCGTTGTTTTCTTAAATTTTCTAAAATTGTACTTGGGTTCTTAACATCTTATTTATTTTTGGTTAGATTTATCTAGGTCTGAATAGGGTATATTGAGGTCCACTATTATAGTTTTCCTGTCTATTTCTCCCTATAATTCATTTGGTTTTTCCTTTAAGTACTTAGATGCTATGCCATTTGGCCCATATATGTTAAGTATTGATATTAATTCATTGTCTGTGGTCCCTTTCAGCATAAGGTTTATCTCTTTTAATCAATTCCGTTTTTGTCATTGCCTTGTCTGAGATCATTAATGTTACATCTATACTTTTTAGTTTTAGTAGAAACATAATGACTTTTCTCTCCAACATTTTATTGTAACTGTGAATTTTTATGTTGTAGTTGTTTTTCTTGAAAGCAATGTAGTTTCTACTCTGTTTTATAATTCATTCTATTATCTTCTGTTTTGTAGATGATTTCATTCTATTCAAACTCTCAGTTATAACTGTTAATAGTGTATTTCCCTCCACCCTTTTCACTTATACTTTCCCCTCTGTCTCCAGCACTTATCTTTACAAATAACAAGGGGGTGGTGAGAGTATGCTCAGTAATTTATATTTGATGACTGGTGCACTTCTGCTCCTTTGCCTTTCTTCTCCTCCCCTCACCAAGACCACACTCATAGGTTATTAACCTTACTTTCTTTTCTTTTGAAACCCTTCTTCACAAGCCAAGGTTAGAGTATGTTTTGCTTATGATCAATCCTTCTTTGAATCTACCTTTGAATTCTACTTTTGAATCTACCTCTTATTCCCCTGTTTCTGTATTTAAGAATATTTCTGCATCAAAATCTATGTATTCATATGTCATTCCCTCCTTTGACAAGTTCAGATGATAGTGAAATTTTCTTCTTACTTTCTTCCCCTTTCTTCACTAATCTCTCCTTTTAAATTCTTTTACAATAAACAAAACCACAACTAAGCTTTCTACCTTACTTAACACCATTTATCAGCTCTGATGACATTAGAATTCTTTAGAGACACCTATCCTCTCCTTCTTTAGAACATAAGAATGTCATCCCTGTATATTTATTTCACTACCTGTGCCTTCTTTGGATGTTCTATTTGTTTATATTTCTTGTATTTCCATTGTCCAATATGTTTGCAAGGCAAATAATCTGCTCAGGTCTGCTTTTCTTTGTAGGAACGCTTCCAATGCCTCTTTTTATTGAATATTCTTCTTTTTAATTGATGAGTAGGCTCTGGTTTGCAAAGTATGCCACTTTAGGTTTCATCTTGAGTTCTTTCACTTTTCAAATTATTATTCCATTCGCTTCTTCAGTTCCTGGTGCATATAGAATAGTCTTTTGTTACTCAAATTATCTCTCCTTTATATTTGAATATCTTTCTCCTTGGCACTTTCAGAATTTGTTGCTTGTCATTAGAAATGTGCAATTTAAAGGTTACGTGTTTACAGCATAGGTTTCCCCCCCCCACCCCTTTCTGGAGGCAATTTGTGAATTTTTTCAGTTGTGTGTGTGTGTGTGTGTATGTGTGTGTGTGTGTGTGTGTGTGTGTGTTCAGAAGTTCTAGACATTTAAAAAATATTATTTCCTGCATTATCATGTTCAGGTTTTGTACTTATGTTCTTCTGAGAAACTTAAGATCCTCAAGTCATCTCTATGTATCCTTTCTTTGAGACAGATGTGTTTTACTCGTATAGAGATCATAGTTTCCCTTGTTATTACTTTTTATTTCTCTTCTTCCAAATTCCCCTTTACATTTGTGTATTTGTGTTCTCAACGATTACTCTGTCTTTCATTTCTTTGGTAAGATTTGCTAGCACGTAATCTGGTTTTTCTCTTCTACTGGTTATTTCTGCTATGTGGGTCATATATTCTGCTTTATCAATTTATATTTCTCTCTGAAACCAGTCAAGAACATCCCGCTATGGTTCCATGCTGTCTTATGAGTCCACAGAACTCTGCTTTATCAGGTATTGATACATTTTCCTTTACCTTACGATATTTATTCATAAGTGTTTGACATTATTTATCTGTCCTAGAGGCCACATTACCTTCTGTTATTAATATCTTCTGTTTATCTGTGTTTTCGAGGTCTGTAACTGAGCTTGCTTCCTTCAAAGATGAAAAATAACAACTGCCAATCTTTTAAAATTCTTAATAAATAATCAAGAAATAATTTATTAAGTGCTAAGTTATAATATAAGTTAGCATTATAATTCTAAGTGCTGGGGAGACAAAAAGAGACATTTTCTCTGCCTCTTCACCATCTAGAATATCGGAAAGCTTTCTAGAAAAGTCGGAATGCTTTCCCTCCTCTGCTCTACCTAATGACCTCCCTAGTTTCCTTTAATCCCCAACTAAAATTCTTCCTTTTACTCCAAGTCTTCTCCAATGCCTCTTAATTCTGGTGCCTTCCTTCTGTTAATCGCTTCCTTTTTATCCATGTAACTGTCTCTGTATATATTTGTTTGCACATTATCTCCCCTATTAGATTATAAGCTCCTTGAGGTCGGGGACTGTCTTTTGTTGTTTTTTTACTCTGTCCACCTAGTACAGTGTCTGGTCTAGTCACTCAATAAATGTTTATTGACTTTTTATTGTTCATTAAGTACTGTTTTCTTCAAAGCTCTTAGAGATCATTAAGGTCAGAGATCTAAAGACTTTCCAAGGATCCTACCTCATCTCACCTAGGACAGTCTCATCACTGTCCTGAGCTTTACAGGCTATGGACTCCACTTTGTGTCTAGCACCATTAACTAGAGGATTTTTCATGAGTGGACTTCTAGCGGACAGTTGTTGATCCCAATCCTCATCATTTAGCTGAAAAGGTTCAGATCAATAGATTTGTAGACTAATCCCTACTCTGCACCCCCTGCCTTAGTCACTTTCCCTGAGCTGGGTCAGAGAAAATAACTGTGGAATCAAAGCAAATGAATTACTGGTCTGGCCTATTACTTGAATCTGTGATCTTGTTCTGTGTTCAGAGCTACACAGCCACAAGCTCATTCCTATCCCATAGTTCCTTTCTTAGTTACTTGCTTGTGAGCTGAATTCATGATTCTGGGCTAGAACATGATCCATTGTCATTTCTCTTTGGACTTCCCGATAGTTTGTCTAGAACTCTTCTAGATCTCTGTAGGAGTAGCTATGGGAGAGGTCTGGGCTATCCCTCTCCATCCTTACAGGTTGCTTTCTTTTTACACAGCCCAGCTGCTTTAAGAATCATAAAGATTTTCCCTTACAACAGTACTGCGAGGTAGTCAGCGTCACGTCATATGATTTCCACCGTAGGGTCAGAAAGGCTAAGTGACTTTCCATGGTGTTGTTGCCATCCTTGAGTCAGGCCTATCTGGGACCTTATTGAAATAAGATGAAACCTGCATAACAATTGACAGGTAATAAAACAAGATGGTTTATTAGCCATTCCAAGAGAAGAATGCTCAGATCATGGAAAAAACATTTAACAATGGCACAATCTTGGTTCAATTAAACATAGCTTCCTGCCTTAGTGTTGTCTGTGGTGGTCTACCTATGTAAGTAAACAACTAGAGCTCCTTGTCCCCTGACCCTTTTGTACTCAGAAAACCAAGACCCAAATCCACAGTGCCCAGTGCAAATCAGGTTTCAAGAACAGCCCCAATATCTCCTCAAGGAAAACAATGTAGTTCACATGGCAGGGGGCCCTTGCAAGTCATGTTTCTATCACACATGTTTACAGAGCTACTAAAGCAGCAGTTCTCAACTTGTGGATTGTGACCCCTTTAGGGTTCACCTAAGACCATCAGAAAAACACGTATTTCCAATGGTCTTAGGAACCAAGACACCGCTTCTCTATCCATCTCCAGGCAGGTCCACTCACATGCAGGTATGCCCACATACAAGTATTAAAGGGTCACAGCATTAAGAAGGTTGAGAACCACTGTACTAAAGCCTTTCGATTCTCAGATTGGTTTACCTTTTCAATACTCCATACAACTAGCATGTAGGCAGTCTTTTCATCATTGATTAAAGTTCTAGGTCATTCATGAACAGCTGAGAAAAGAGGAAACATGGCTGATGGGTCAGAGAGCTGGCATCAGCAATGGGAAGACCTGGGGCCAGATGTCACCTTTGAATAGCTGTGTCACCATCAGTAGCTTTCAGTGCCCTCAGCACAATTCTTTGAGGTTGCAAGTTGTAGAAAATGTGTTACTCTACATTGGTGGTAGGAATTCCCTGTGCCACAGAATTTGTAGGTTGAGGCTGTATCCTATTTCAGGCTTTTCTTGAAGTGTATTATTAATTCGGATTTTCTTGGTCCCCAAATGAACATGCCTAGAATTACTTTTGACTTATCACGATTTCCTCACCTTCTCTTTACTCACATAACACTGACCACCTCCTCTTCTATAACGAGAAAGGAATTTTTGTTCAGTTTTTTTCTTCACTTTCCTCCATTATTTCAACTAAAATCTCAGTTATGTTGATCTAGAGATTTTCAGGGTAATGGTCACAGGAGTGAGTTGGTACATGTTTAACTGCCTTCCAAAAAAAAAGTACACAAAAACATTTTATTTAATTTGCATTATTAACATTTTCTCCATTACTTTCTTAAATCTAGACAGGTAACAAGACAACAAATCAAGCCTGGATTTTTAATGTTTGCCAATTTCAGGAGCATAAATGTTCACTCTGAAAATTTAACAGTTGAGTCTCCTGAGTCAGTAAGGGTTAGTCCCAGCATGCCCCTGATAATAGCAGACATTTATATAGTAATTTAAAGTTTGCAAAGTACTTAACACACGTTATTTTATTTAATTCTTTTAACAATCCATTGGGGGAAGTACTACAGAAATTATTCTCACCATTTTACAAACGGGGAAACTGAGGCCCAGAGAGGTTTAATAACTTGCTTATGCTCACATAGCAAATATGTATCACAAGTCAGATATGAACCTAGGTCTTCCTTAGTCTGTGGCTGGCATTCAGATCACTATATCAACCTGCTACCCTAGGATCCTTCCAAAGCTTTAGATTTTTGCCTCTTTTGACACCACACCCAAAATTGCCTCTTTCCTTAATCAGATGAGTTGGTCACACTGGTCATTTGACATCATATATAATAAGCAACAGTTTAGTTGACTGTTTTTACCCCTTCAGCTGGTTGTTCTTTCATATAGATTGAACTTCTTTGGTGTGACTTTTAACTTTCTTTTTCATGGGCTGATTCAAAGTTAAAGTCTTCCTCCCTACAATATCAGCCTTACTGGGAATGTAGGACTTGTTGCTCCTCTGTCTCCTATACCTGACATCCACTTGATTCAACCTTATAAACACATTTAAACAGATTTTTCAGGTGATGACCATTTCTAGGTCCAAGACTTTTTGACATAATATAGCAGGAGTCAGATAAATTAGTAGGCAGAGTAAAAGCAGTCAGACTCATAGACCCTTGAATTTTGTAAAGATGCTTAAACCCCACAAGACAACTGCCCTTATTGAACTTCAGCCACTGACTCACTGGGGGACTGTGAAGAAGTCACAGAGAAGCAGTCACTGGTTCCATAAGCTAGTGACTCAGCTCCATTGCCTTCTAGGAGTGAGCCAAAGAAGGCTTTCTCTGTCAAAGAGATATCCTATTTCCAATCAGATCATTCCATGGCTCCCTACATTTGTCTCTGAATTTACTTTGTAGGAACAAGTCTGCCCTTTATGTGCTGGCAGAGGAAGAACATTGACTGAAAGTCAGTGTCACAGGCTCTGTTAGCAAAGAGATGAGTCATTTAAAGGTCGGGAAATGGGTCCAAAAGAACAGCATGTTCAACCCAACACTAAACAGGTAGCCTATCAGAGAGGTTTTGCCCAATGTGGCTCTATACCATTACAAAGCAGGTTAACTATTGCATGGCTTTAGATGTAGTATTAACAAAATAATTACATTCAGTGAAAAACTGGAGATAACATGAGCAACCTTACAACAAAGTATCATCAACCTTTTTCTTGTTATTCTGTCCTTGTAAAGGAAGATCCCCCAGGCCGACCCATTAGTAAGCATCTGAGTTTTAGGAGAACCAAACCTGAGGCTTAGCACAATGACTGGTACAGAGTAGGTACTTGATCATTGTTGACTGATTGACCCGAGGCTCTTCCATACTTACTACTTTTTGTTGATACAGCAGCTGGCATTGTCAGCCACCCAAGGTGTGTTTATGACAGTTTTGTCTAGATTCTATTATGAATAGTCCTGAACTTTCAGCTTAATTTTTTTTGTTTTTGTTTTTCATTTGTTTAAGCAATGCGTGACTATTTGAGATCCTATTTTGGATTTTCTTGGCAAAGACACCGGAGTGGCTTGCCAATTTCTTTTCTAGCTCATTTTACAGATGAAGAAACTGAGGCAAACAGGGTTCAGTGACTTGTCCAGGGTCACACAGCTGGTAAGTGTCTGAGGTTAAATTTGAACTCAGGAAGACGAGTCTTCCTGACTTCAGACCTGGCACTTTATCCACTGTGCCAGCTAACTACCCTAATTGTCAACTTAATTATCTAACTAAAAATGGAATGGGCTACAGCAAAAGGTAATGAATTCCCCATCCACTGAGGTCTTCACTTATCATGTTATATTATATTGGAGATCCCTTTCAGGTATGGTTAGACTATACGGCCCTGAAGTTCCTTTTAGCTCTCAAATTCTGTAATTCATTCTTACAGGCAGGACTTGAACCCAGGTTTTTGCGACCCCGAGACCAGCTCTTTATCCTCTATTGCCACACCTGATTTCAAGAGAGAATAAGCAACTACAAACAACTAAATTAAGTTTTAAATATTAATAATCATGGCATCTCAGAATCACAGAATGTCAGGTGCTTTCTAATGCAACTTGCACCTGAAAAATAATCCCCTGTACAAATATACCCCTAAAGCAATTGTCTTAGAGATGAGTCATCTCATGCCATAGTGGGAATGTGTTCCGAGCCCACACTACTTCAGATCCTTTCTCAAGAATTGAAGGGGATAGAAAACTCCTTTTTCTAATGTTACGGACTTCTCCCAGTCCATAGATTGCTAAATCTATTTTTAAAAAATGATTATAAAGTGATACAGCAATCAGTACATAAAATATGTTTTTAAAGTTCATTTACATTCATGATCTCATTTCATCCAAACCCGATCTCTGAGGTGTGTATGACAGATATTTGATCCCTTTTTGGCACATGAGGAAACTGAGACAAGTTGATGGCATACTCCAAGTTACAAATGTACTTAGCAGCAGAGTAGTTCCAAGTGGTGCAAAAATGAATATGATTTATAAAGAGATTCATAAATTAGGGCAGCTGGGAGGTAGAGTGGATAGAGTGCTGGGCCTAGAGTTAGGAAACTCATCTCCCTGAGGTCAAATCTGATCTCAGACACTAACTAGCTGTGTGACCTTGGGCAAGTCACTTAACCCTGATTGCCTCAGTTTCCTCATCTGTAAAATGAAATGAAGAAGAAAATGGCAAACCCCATTCAGTATTTTTGCCAAGAAAACCCCAAATGGGGTCACAAAGAATCAGATACAACTGAAATGACTGAACAACAATAAGAAATTAGTTGATGGGAGAAAACATAATACGATAAACAACATAAAGCAAGTGCTGTAGGAGTGGTATATTAAAAAATTCAATAAGAAGAAACTCAGAGGAAGGTATCTGGAGTGAATATAATAATTCCCATTTGTGGAGTGCTTGCTTCCCTGTGAGATATGGAGTACAATTATTATTATCTTCAGTTTACAGATGAGGAAACTGGAACTTTGAGAGTTTAAATGACTAGTCTATGCTCACACAGCATCTGAGGCAGGATTCATTCTCAGCCTAACTCCAAGTCCAGCATTGTAACCACTGTGGCACACTGATTATAGGATCACAAATTAATTTAATTTAATTTAATTTTGTTTTGTTTTATTTCATTTCATTTTGCTTTGCTTTGCTTTCCTTTTTGGAGGGCAATTGGGGCTAAGTGACTTGCTCAAAGTCATACGGCTAATAAGTGTGTCAAGTATCTGAGGTCACATTTGAATTCAAGTCCTTCTGACTCCAGGGCTGGTGCTCTATTCACTATACCACCTGGACGCCCCAGGATCACAAATTTAAAGAAGCAAGAGAGCTTAGAGGTCATCTAGTCTAAGCTTACCTCATGAAGAAACTGAGGCCCAAAGAGAAATTATTTGTCTAAGGTCACAGGAGGAAGAAAGGCCAGGAGCAAAATTAGAACCCACAACCTCTGGTGTGCAAATTCAGTGTTGTTGTTTTTTTTTCTTAATGCACCACCTTCTTTAGGAAGTAGGAGTGACTTAGAAGGCAAACCTTAAAGGAAAGGAAGTTTTTCACCTAAGTCTTCACCTAAGGATCATGCAAGTTAACATATACAAAGTGCTTTGCAAACCTTAAAGCCCCATATAAATATATTAGTATTATTATTGTTTATTGTTATTACTATTAACCTTAAAGAATGAATATTTTAACAGTGACCATTACAGAGACCTTAGCTTTGAGAAGTCTGAGATGCAGAGAAATCAGACAGAACTAGTCATCTACCAATGTTTGCTTATCTTGATCTGATGTCAAGAAGTCAACCATCCCAATGATTTCTGGGGCCCTAAATGTCTTGAATTTAGGTAAACATCTTCTAGTGATTCAGTTTCCACATATGAGCTGTAATATGTGCATGCCATATGTTGATGCAATTGAATCTGGATTCAGAGCCAGTTTCCTGCATCATGACATTCTGGATCATTTTTGAGCTAGGCATGGAAAACTACTGCAGAAAGTAGTCCTTCACAAGCAGGCAAGCCATAACTCATGCTTGTCTTACAATTTGGGTGTGGGCTGTGCCAAAGAAAGCCAGTAGACTAGCCTAAGAGGATGGGGAGGGGAGGAGTGAGGGAGAGAGCAGAAAGAAGAGCCTCTATTATGTCCCAGGCACAGAGACATTCTGCTCCACATCCCTTCTCACTCCATCTCTCAGGGCAGGGCTGAGTAGAGCTGAATGAAGCCCTTCTCCCCCTCCCTGCTGCCCCCAAGGATAATCTATATTTAGAAAGTGTTATTTGGATGCTGTGATGACCAATGTCACGCTCACGCTCCCCACCATCATTTTGAAGTAGTCATTCTGTGCCCACTTGCTCTCTTGCTCACTCCGTGGACTTTTCCCTTGGAGGCAATTTGCCCAGGAGGATCAGAGCCCACTGTAGCCATCAAGAGGACCATTTGTGAGTCACTCAGGGTGTGTGGGGGAAGGAGAACAAAAGGGGTGCCTGTGTGCCTCAGGAGCAGGGAGGGGAGGTGGGACAAATCATGACTTGCTGAGTCCCACTGTCTCAAGACTAACAAGTTACGCACCAGGAAGAGTGTGACAAGAATGAACCCACTCACATCTCTACTGTTGTCTCCTCTTTCTTAAAAATCATTTTAGAAGAAATTCCAGCTCTGTAAGATCTGTTGGGCTCATGTGATGATTGGTGTATTATGCATCAACTGAGGATGATAATGGTGATGTTCAAACTATCTAAAGTTCAAGCACTTGGAATGTTCTGACCTTACTGAGAAGAGCTTCTCTGGGACAAGAAAAAGGACTGCTGTGAGATATAGGCTAAATCTAATGATTTGTCTGACCCTGATCAACTGAGATTTCTCAACTCCATTATCCTTCCTCTCCCCCCTCCCAAACCCAATCAGCACCATTCTCCCTCCCCCTTCCCCTGGCATGAAGCAAGAAAAAAAATACCCCCTCCCCCAGCAATTATAATACAGAGTAGGGTATTCATATTTTATACTTACAAAGCATATTTCTTTCTAAAATTATGTCAAAGCACTTTACAGAGATTAGTTCCTAATGAGATCTTCAAGAAGTAGGTAAAGCCTATTCTTCAGCAGTATGCTTGGCTGTGCTAAAATGGTCCTCCCTAGATATGTTGTCTCAAATCCTTTCATAAAAAAGCAAAGGAGTAAATGAAATTTAGGCTATTCTATTCTCACTGGTTAGGTAGTATCACCATGGCTATGAATTTGCACAATTCTGTTTACATTTAGTTCAATTAATATTTCCAAAAACTCAGGCTCTCTTCCTTTTATTCCTGAAGTCATCATTTAACTTCTTTCTTCCATCCAGTTAGAAGACTGGAGATATGATATTGCTAATATGATCAAGAGACAGTCTTTAGAAAACACATGAGGTATCATTCCAGACCTTCATCTACGATCACTTTCATAGCACCTGAATGCCCTGCTAACACTTAACAGAAGATGTGCATGCAAAGTCCATCTTAGGAAATAGCAGTGATAAGGAGTGGTACTAGATGATCTCTAAACACCTTTCCACTCGAAGGCAAGGGGGAAGAAGCGTTTCTTTAGGACCTGCTGTGTTCCAGACACTATAGTCATTAGTGTGATTGAACCAAAGCCATGCTTCTTGTAACCTCTGCCCATTAACTCATTGACTTTAATTCTGCTCTCTAGACCAACTGAAGGTCTAATTCTTTTTCCACATTCCAGCCCTTCCAATATTCAAGGAAAGTTGTCAAGTGACCTCCTTCAGTTTCCCTTATTAAGGCTGAATGCTTCCAGTTCCTTCACTCATTCCTCACAGTACATGGTTTCCAGTCCAAGATTGAATTTGAGGGGCAGCATGGCAGAATGAAGAGAGACGGGGTCCTGTAGTTGGAAAGACCTGACTTTAAACCCCATCTTGACATAATGATTGTGTGACCTTAAGCAAGTCCCTTTACTTCTCAATGCTGTAGGTGACACTCATAAATTTCAAGGAAGCAAGGAAAGAAGAAAGGAAAGGGAGGGAGGAAGGAAACAAGCAATCATTTAGTGACTATGACCATATTATAGTCACTTCGAAGCTACTACACGGTGCTAAGCACTTTACAAATATTACTTCATTTGATCCTCAGAAGAACCCTAGAAGGTCCCTATTACAATTCTGTAAACTGAGGCCAACAGACTTGCCCAGGGTCCCACAGTTAACAACTGTATGAGGCTGGATTTCAGTGCAAGTCCTCTTCATTCAAACATCAGTGCTCTAGTCACCGCACCAGCTAGCTACCTAGATGTTGGTCTGCGTTGGCAGAAGGAATTAATTGCCTTTCCAGAAATTGAAATCACAGGTACAATTACAATGTCTATCCCCTGAGATAGCATTTGGCTTTTTAGCAGCCGTATCACTCTACCGATTCACACTCAGCTTGTATTAAACTAAAACCTCAGGTTTTTTTTGCATAAACTTTTCTTATACCAATTCTGTATCCTGAACTTATGTAATTGAGTTTTTGATCTCAAACATAAGAGTAGTACATTTTATCTTCTTTGTTTCAACCCAACACTCTAACCTCAAAGACCCTTTGGAATTTTAATTCTTTTATATCGTGTATTTGTCAGAGAGACCTCCCTGCTTCATATCACCTGTAATTTCTCAAGCACACCATCTAATTTAAGTCCCTGATAAAAACATTGAACAGGACATGTCATAGAATTTAGTCTTGTGGCATTCCCCTAGATACTTTCCTCTGTGTTGACATCAATCCATTAATCAATTCAGATTAAATAAGCATGCTCCTTTAAACAGCATGGTCTTACTCTGTATCATCCAACCCACCATTCTCCATTTTATCCACAAGGAGAACAAGAGAGGATTTATTGAACACCTTGCTGAAAACCAGATACTCTATGCCAGACTTAGAATTGCAGACTTAGAGAAGGAAAAGACCTTGAAGGTCTCTTAGTCCAAGCCTACCATTTTATAGTTGAGGAAAATTATGTCCAAAGTAAATAAAGCAAACATCAGAAATGGCCTTTGAACCCAGACCCTCTGACTTCAGAGTCAACATTTTTCCCACTGTACAACACTGTTTTCTATTCTCCCTGACAGCAGAAAACACCTCTGTTAAGATTACATCTCCACTGTTGTATGTTTTGTTTGTTACTACCAATAAGAGAATCAATAAATAAAATTGCCTCTGTTGTATTTATCAAAGAATGGTACATGCTGTTAACATGTACCTAATAGAAACCATTTATACAACTAAGAACAAAAACCAAGTCTTGCATTCTTTGTATAACTAGGTGATGCCACAGTGCACAGTGCTGGACCTGGCATGAGGAAGATCTGAGTTCAAATCCAACCTCAGACTTTTAATAGCTCTGTGATACTGGTCAGATTACGTTACCTCTGTTTGCCTCATTTATAAAATGGGAATAATTAAGTAGCACCCTACCTCTCAGGGTTTTTGTGGGCATCAAATGAGATAATACTTGTAAAGCACAATGGAAAAGACACGATCTAATGATGAATATAATCTGAATAAATCTTCCTTCTCATATTTTTATTAATATTTCAACACCCTCAGAATCATATCACCTCCAACATGTACTTCTTTCATGATCTTCCAATCTCTCATTTTTTGAGTGCCATTTTCACTTCCTTATCTAGCACGTCAGAGCTATATGTGATGGTGTCACCAGCATTGCTGGAGAAATTGTTTGTCAAAGAAATGATGACAGAATTTTTCTACTTCTTTCTTTCTTTTATTCTCTTTCTGGTTTCATATTTAAATTACTTTCAGATTATCTGGCTTTACTCCATCTCACAAAAAAAAATCTGCAAATTAGACTTTTCCCCACAATGCTTCTCATTGTTTTATGAAGTGATATGGTTCATAATCTTCCACCATTTCCATATGGTTTCACAAAAATATTAATATTCTAAACTGGAATTGCCCATAGCTACCATGACTCTCTGGTAATGGACCTGTTTTTCCTGGTTCAGGCAGTTCCTTGATTCTTTTGACCTAGTTTTGGCAGTTGCTTTGCATTGATTCAATTTCTATTTAAAAATAGAAAGTTTGTATTAATATTTATTCCTTTATCTATTTTCACTTTCATGTGTCAAAATTTTATTTGAATAGTTCATATTGTCTTAATTTCGAGCCATAAGTATGAATATTTATCCTTCCCCTTACCCATTTTGGCATTGATTGGACTGGATCACTGGCAGTACAGGAACAACTTTGATTTGAAAATTACTCCCATTTTGGTAACCAATCTATAAAATCATTTTTATTTATTGTGGAGTTACTTATTATTTGTTGTATAGTTATCACTGTGTCCAAAGGCTTCTGACTCTTTAGCTAAAGAAAATATTGAAGGTATATTAAGTATGAGGATTCTTTGTAAGTCTTTGAAATATTTGTTTCTTGATCCTGAATCATATTTTCCCTCAGTTTTCATTATTCTCTTCTGTCCCCACCTTTACACTGATGCCACCACATATTAATGCACACATTGACTTGGTTTGAAAATTCTTATCAAGCTTTTTATAGAGTTTCTCTACCTCTTCAACCTCTGCAATAGGCATTAGTATGTAAGTTACCATCATTCTCACAGTGGCCATTTTGTTTATGCTTATTATGAGCAATAGAAAGCAATATGACTAATTATTCACATATTGATGTTTCTTTTTGCCTTGGATAGATGATGAAATAGATTTTTCAAATTCTATTTGCCTTTCCAAGGAGAACCTATGGTCCATCTTTCTTTTTACTTGCAAATTCTTTATATCTTCTGATTACATTGATAGAGATGTCCATTAATATTGACGGAAGTATGTTCCTCCAGTAGTAGATTGATTGGTCTTTGCGTAAGAAACAATTAAGTTATTATTTATGGATGCTGGAAAAAACTATGTGCCTTTCCTTATGCCACTGTAGAACCATCTCTAACAAATCATAACACCAAATAAGACTGAGGATCAATTTATATTCTGATTTCTTTCATTGGTTGCCACGACCAAAGAATTCATCACCAGTTGGCCAGCCTAATGGTAAAAAACAGTCTTTGAGTATTTGGACTTGTCCTCCAATAGCAGATAACCTGGCAGTTACTAGGACCATGTAAACTACTTTTCCATCATGGATGAACCTGCCAGAGCTAATGAACTCAGGTTTATATTCATGCCTTGATGAAGTTTCTAGAGGACCAATCTAAGAATTAGAAAAAGAAAAAAAGTGAATTGTGTTTGGCTCTTAGCTCTGTGTTCCCTGGGACTGTGTACTCTCACGTTCACCTTGATCATTTATAACTTGGCTGCCCAATTGTTTTTCTCGCTGTCTTTGTGACGTCTCTAATCATGACTCCTTTTCCTGACCACCCTTCCCCCATTAGAATATAAACTCTTGGAGAACCAGAAATCCTCTTTTTTGGTATTTGTATTTCCACTTCTTAGCACAGTTGTTGACACATACTAAGTCCTTGAGAAATGCTTTTCACCCATGGCTCAGGCTGGCTTCTAAGTGGTCTCATTTTCTAAGTGCTCACAAACCACTTATCTTTTTTAGAACATTGTGGAAAAATCAGCATCAGATTTACCAGTCTAAAATTTCCAAAAGAGAGCTTTTCTCCTTTTTCAACCCTGGGATGACATTTTTCTAACTTCTGTTTTCTGACACATCTCCTATTCTCTCCAAATCTTCAGAGAATACTGACAATAGTGCTATTAGTTTTAATATTTCTGGATCTGGAGAACTGAACTTATTTAAAGTGCCTAGATGCACTCTTTTTTTAAAAATTCAATTTTATTTTCAGTTCTGAATTTTCTCCCTCCTTCTTCCCCCTCCTCCAATTATTGAGAAGACAAGAAGAATAAAAGCCAACACAAAATATATAGTCATGCAAAATAAATTCCCACAGTAGCTCTTTCTGAAAAAGGAAAAAGAAACAAAAAATGCTTTAATTTTTATTCAGAGTGCATCAATATCTGGAGGTGGAAAACGTGTTTCATCATGAGTTCTTTGAAGTTATGGTTGGTCATTGCTGGTCAGAGTTACTAAGTCTTTCAAAGTTCATTTTCTTTACAATTTTTATTATTGTATGAATTGTTCTCCTAGTTCTCTTCACTCAACTTTTTCTTTCTGAATGTTTGCAGTATTTTTTACTTGATCTGGGAGCTCTGGATTTTGGCTATAACGTTTCTGGGAGTTTTCATTTTGGTATTTCTTTCAGGAAGTAACCAGTGGATTCTTTCATTTTCTACTTTGCTCACTGGTTCTATGATATCTGAACAGTTTTCTTTATGACATCTTGAAATATGATGCTCATGGTTTTCATGTAGTTCAATGACTTTTAAATCATCCTCCATCAATTTTCTAGGTTAATTATTTTTCCTATGAGATATTTCATATTTTCTACTACTTTTTAGATTTTTAGCTTTGTTTATTTTTTCTTGATGTTTCATGAATTGGGACACTTGACCAATTCTAATTTTCAAGGAATTTTTTTTCTCCAGTACAGTTTTGTACCTCTTTTACCAAGCTGTTAATTCTCTTTTCATAGCTTTCCTCCCTCACTCTTATCTCTTTTCTCATTCTTTACTGCTTTCACTTGGTTTTTAAAAATAGTTGTTAGTTCTTTAACTCTTCTAGGAATTCTAATTAGTGTTCTATCTCAGTTGCATTTTTCTTTGAGCCTTTACTTGTAAATGTTCCTTTTTAAAAATTTTTTATTTCTTTTATTTTTGATTTATGAGATAAAACAAACATTTCCATAACATAGTATAATAAAAAAAATGATTACACCTGAAACTGCAAATCTATTATGTATAACTTGCTACTCCATTTAAATATATGATAAAGTAAATTTCTTTTTTCTTTTTTTTCCTTCCTTCTCTCCTCTCTACCCTAGAAATGGTTACCATTAGATGCAAATATGTGTGTATATGTAAAATCATTCTATTCATACTACTTATCAGTTCTTTCTCTGAATGTTGATAGTATCTTCCTTCATATGTCTTTTGTAGTTAATTTGAGTATTTTTAATAGACAAAATAACTCATTCACTAAAAGTCATTTTTAAAACAATATTGATGTTACTGTACACAATGTCCTCTTGGTTCTTCTCTTTTCATTCTTCTTTATTTCAGGCAGGTCTATCCATGTTTCTAAGATCATCGAGCTCATCCTTTCTTATAGCACAGTAGTATTCCATCTCAATCACATACAACTTATTCAACCATTCCCTAATTGACAGACATCTCCGCAATTTTTAGTTCTTTGTCACCACAAAGAGAGCTGCTATAAATGCTTTAGAACTTATAGGTGCTTTTCTTTTTTCCCTAATCATCTTTGGAAATAGACTCAGTAGTGGCATTGCTAGGTCCAAGAATATAGAAAGTTTAATAACTCTTTCGGTATAACTCCAGATTGTTCTCCAAAATGGTTGGATCAGTTCACAATTCCACCAGAAATGAATTAGTGTCCCAATTTTTCCATATGCCCTCCAACATTTGTCACTTTCCCCTTCAATCATCTTAGTTAATCTTATAGGTGTAAAATGATACCTTGAGGTTGTTTAAATTTGTATTTCTCTAATCAATGATTTAGAACATTTTTCCATATGTCTATAAATTGTTTTGACTTCTTCATTAAAAAACTGCCTGTTTATATATCCTATGACCATTTATCAATTGGAGAATAGAATGACTTATATTTTTATAGATTTGACAAAGTTCTTTAAATATTTGAGATGTGAGACCTCTGTCTGGGAAAGTGTCTATAATAATGTTTTTCTCAATTTTCTGCTTTTCTTCTGATATTGGCTACATTTGTTTATCTGTACAAAAGCTTATTTTTAAATTTATTTTATTGTTTTATTTGTATAAAAACAGTGGGCATCCTTATTTCACACTGGTTCTTACTGGAAAGGCTTCTTGCTTATCCCCATTACAAATAATGCTTGCTGATGATTTTAGATAAATGCTTTTTATCAAGGTAAGGAAAAATCCGTTTATACCAATTCTCTCAAGTGTTTTTAATAGAAATAAGTATTGTACTTTATCAAAAGCTTTTCCTGCCTCTCTTGATATAATTGTATGGTTCTTTTTTTTTTTACTTTTATTATTGTTATAATGAATTATATTACTAGTTTTCCTTATGTTAAATCATGCCTGCATTCTTGTAAGTCCCACTTGGTCATAATGTATAACCTTTGTAATATATTGTTGTAATCTTTTAGCTAGTTTTTTATTTAGGATTTATTTAGGATATTCGTTAATGAAATTGGTCTATAATTTTCTTCCTCTGTTTTTATTCTTCCTGGTTTAGGTATCAGTATCCTATTTGTTTCATAAAAGAAGTTTGATAGGATCTGCTTTACCTATTATTCCAAATAATTTATTTAATGTTGGAATTAGTTGATCTTTAAATGTTTGATAGAATTCACTTGTAAATCCATCTGATCATTGTGCTTTTTTTCTTATGAAGCTCATTTAGCCTGTTCAATTTCTTTTTCTAAAACAAATCTATTTAGATATTCTATTTCCTCTTTTGCTATTCTAGGTAATTTATATTGTAAATATTCTTCCATTTCACTTAGATTGTTAAATGTATTGGCATACAATTGGGCAAAAACAACTCCTTATAATTGTTTTAATTTCATCTTTGTTAGTGGTGCATTCATCCTTTTCATTTTTAATACTAGTAATTTAGCTTTCTTTTCTCTCTCTTTTTAAAATTAGATTAGTCCATTTTTTTCATAAAACCAACTCCTAGTTTTATTTATTAATTCAATGGTACTTTATAGTCAATTTTATTAATTTCACATTTAATTTTTAGGATTTCCAATTTAGTGTTTAATTGGAGATTTTTAGTTTATTCTTTTTCTAGTTTTTTTAATGGCATACCCAATTTATTGGTTTGCTTTCTCGTAGATGTTTTCAAGTCATTATCTTTCCCCATATTTGTGTCTTGAGCTTCCTTGTTGGCATAATAGCTCTTTATTATGGTTCTTTTTTTCCCCTCTTGTTCTTCCTGTCTACTTCTTGACTTTGAATTTTATGTTAGTGCTGAGCTCTGCACACATTGACCTGAGAGGTGAGGAGGGGCAGTCATCTGGCCTGAGGTTATGTCTTCTTATATCCTGCTACCTTCTTAGCTCCAGATGGGACCCTGCAAATTTTCTGTGCTTTCAAAGGGGTGTGATCCAGAGGAGAGGAACATTCACTGTCATCCTGATCTGCATTCTACAAATTGCCAGTTCAAGTCCATCAGTTTGTTTCTGATTGGGAGTTTCAGAATCCTCTTTTGGTCTAGGATAGTAGGCTCTGCTCCAGGGATAAGTGCCACAGGGCTACAGCATGCTTCCTAGAAATTGTTCCTAGGGTTGACACAAGAGACTGCTGCTCTATGCCCTGGATCTGTGAAGGCGGATACTGGTTGGTAGGTGATAGAACTGTCAAACACCCCCCTTTCCTGTACTCAGTGCTTGATCAGGGATCCTCTGTGATATCTTTCTGATTCTTTGTCTCAGTCCTCTCTCATGGGCATTGAGTACTTCCTATGCTGCTACCTCTAAAGCATTCCTGGTCAGACTCCCTCCTGCAATGTATACAGACCTCACTGTCCACTGCCCTAAGCCAGTCTGCGCTGGAAAAATAACTCACTGTGAATTCTTCTTGGTTTTCCTAATCAGAATTTGGTCTGGTGCATTCTCTAGAGTTTTGGCAAGAAGATACGTGTGTAGGGGGTGGGGTGGGGGGCTAGATATTAACATTCTCTTACTTTGCCACCTTGGCTCTACCTCCCTAGATGCATTATTAATCTCTTATAAGCCATGAACTTCAATTCCCTCTTTAAAATATGATGTCTTTCTACTTTGAAGATTATCATCTTTGATGGAGAAGATGGAGTAAAATGAGAGTTTATTGATTTTACTTTTTTCTACGTCATGTGTTAATATAATACCATTAGATCCATGTAATAGGTCTATCCCAATATGTTCTCATAAATGTTTAACAACCAACTGTCTGGAAGGAGGTGAAATCCGCTCATTCACACATTTAAGTGGAATCTGTATTATTAACATTAAGTCTAGAAATCAATATAACAATAAGTTAAGCCCGGATTTGTAGGGTTTGCTGATTTCTAAGATGTAAATGCTCATAATGAAAATAAAGTTGGCTGAAATGATTCCTTTCAAACCCGCTCCAGTCCACCACTTCATCTATCTCTTCCTTTTTAAATTAATAAGCTATTTTTTATTCTTTTATCCAAGAGATATTTCAATGCCTAATTTTAAGGAGGCTAAACACACACCCTTTTCTATTTTTGTACTATAAATTGATTCCACAAACACTTTGTTACAGCTCCAAGGTAAACTTCAAATCAGTCCCTTCTGAAATGCTGCTAAATTATAAATTAGTGCAGTCCCATTTCACAGAATCATAGATTTGAAGCCAGGAAAGACCACAAAGTTAATAGGTGCTAGAAGATGGAATTTGAACTTGATGATGGCACTATTCCCATTTTATAGATATCCACTAAAGACTTAGAACTTTTATTGTAATAAATATGACATGACAACACTGAGTAAATACCTTTGAGACAAGAAAAGTGGGCTATTCAGGCACTAAAAATAGAGGTGTTTGTGCAAAATAATTTCAAAACTGCCTTGTAAGGGTGGGGCTGAAAAATACTCTATGCAGCCCTTTGTACATCTTGTACTTTAGGTGGCTTCATTCCTTTCTTTCTTTCTTTCTTTTTTTTTTGGAGGGGGGAAAGCAAGGTAATTAGGGTTAAGTGACTTGCCCAAGGTCACACAGCTAGTATGTGTCAAGTGTCTGAGGCCATATTTGAACTCAGGTCCTCTACTCTAGGACTGGTGTGTTTCCTACCTTTCCACCCCTAATTATAACTCTGCTGCCAGGGAAGCGTAGGTTGATACAGGGAACCACAGTTGGAGTTTAAGAGTTGTTTGAAGGAGGGGAGAAATGGGATCTTAAGAAATGCGAAAGGATGACATGGGCATTGCCCTAAAGGACACCCAGGCTTGTCTTGCTTTCCATGTACTGTTGGCCTCAGAAAACTAGTCCCCAGAAAATGCTAGTTGTAGTGAACCCTGGAAGTCAGCAAAGAAGCATCAGAATGTGCCCAAATATCCCAGCTGTCCTTCCCCTGTTAGTGCATATGGCACCTAATTGCCTTAGGGATCTCTTCCTTCTGTTGTAACATCATGGAAACTAAGATTTGCTGGGATGTTCCTAAAAACAGTCCTTAACTCCCAGGTTTGTGCTTCCTAGATGAGTCTCTATGGCAGGTCCAGGATTATGCAAGTCACCTGATGTTTGGACTGTGTTTGAATCAACTGACCAACCAGATTTTATGTAAGGACAAAGTATTTATGTCTGCTTCTTCCAGAATAGTTATGAATTGGGAGTGAGGGGGAAGAGAAAGCCAGTTGTATTAGCTGGCATCTGGCAAGAGATATAGCTATAACTATGTGCTAGCTAAGTAATTCCTGTAGTCTGGTGGATGGGGTCAAACACTTAATCATCCTGAAACCATTTTTCATCACCCTTTATTTCCTTGATTTGAGAGGAAAGTTATATCAGATGACAGGGAGAACCAAAAGTTTCAAGTCATGTTAGTGCCCCTGGGTCACATTTTCCAATTTTATTAAAATTCTCTCTATTCTACAACCAGATTGGGTCATCTCAACTCAATTTATTTTAAGCCTGAACCTGTCCATTTCTGATTATTTGTATAGATGGATTCATTAAGGATTATTCATCTGTAAGTTCTTCTCTCATGTTAAGAAAGATCAGCATGTTGAATTAAAAACTCATAGATGTGACAAAGTAGAGAAGTAATTTGTTTTACAGAATATGAAACCCTACATGTAAGGAGCTTCAAGCTGGAAAAAGTTATGTGACACCTTCTGATGAGATGTTGCCGCCCAGAATTCTAGGAGACTACAGATGAACAAAGGTGTTATTAGATTGTAAACTGCTTAAAGGCAGGGACTGTGTCATGCTTTATTTTTGTAGCCCCAGCACCTGGGCTATTTCCTTGCCTGTAGTGCTTAATAACAGTTCTGGGAATTAGGAATATGTTTTCAGGAAAACTCTTGGGGTGGGAGTTTTTATGGGACTGGGGGCTTGGAGTATGGTTATACATAAAGCAATGGCAATGTGAGGAAAATTCTGGAAAGGAAAATTTCTGTTGTTCATGTTTTTTTTTTGTTCAGTTGTTTCAGTTGTGTCTGATTTTCCATAACCCCATTTGGGGTTTTCTTGGCAGACACACTGGAGTGGCTTGTCATTCCTTCTCCAGCTCATTTTTACAGGAGAGGAAACTGAAGCACACAGGGTTAAGTGACTTGCCCAGGATCACATGTCTAGTAAGTGTCTGAGGCCAGATTTGAGCTCTGGAAGATGAGGTTTTCTGACTCCAGGCCCACCACTCTATGCACTATACCACCTAGCTGCCCCTATTACATAGGGCACTGTAATTACAGCCTTGATGCTGTACACAAGCCCAAGATACCATAGATCTAGACAGGAATAATAAATATCATGTATGTAGCCCTGAAACTTTTTACATACATTCTCTCATTGGATACTAAAAACAACCTTGTGAAGTAGGGGTTGTTATTATCCCTACTATACAGATGAGGAAATTAAAGGTGCTAGAGGGTAAATGACTTGCTTACGGTCACACAGCTAATAAGTCTGAGGCTCAATTTGTACTCAGATCTTCCTGATTCCATGCCTGGTTCTCTAAACACTATACCTCCTAGCTGCCCCTAAGGCAATGGTTCTCAACCTTCCTAATGCCTCGACCCTTTAATACTCAGATGTGGGCATATCTGCATGTGGGCAGACCTGCCTGGAGTTGGATAGAGTAGGTTCCTAAGACCATCAGAAATATGTGTTTTCTGATGGTCTTAGGCGACCCCTGTGACCCCTGTGAAAGGGTTGTTCAACCCCAAAGGAGTGGCATCCCACAGGTTGAGAAGCACTGCCCTAAGGCAAGTGATGGCTTATCGACAGAAAAGCTTATGAAATTCAGGAAGAGATGGTATACAATCTCTGTGCCCACATGCCCCAGACATTCTCGTGCCCATTCTAACCAAGTGTGAGAAGCACAGTCATCCAGAAGTTGAGTAGATCTTTTTTTCTTAAAATTCCTTTCCTCCTATTGCCTCTTTCCAATAAGGCACGCTTTCAGAGGGCAGGGAGAATAGAACATCTACTTTTCTTTTGTGGCATCAGGCAGTCCTAAGTGAGAGACAATCTCCAGGCTTTGAAGTCATCCTTCATACTGGCATCTATCGTTTTGCACATTTCTGTCCCAAAGGGAGAGACATTCGCCACATGTTTCTTTGCAGTGTCAGTTTCTTGGACACGCTTCTGTTTCACATTTTTAAAGCTCTCCTTGTTTTGAGTTAGCCTTAAGCAGCAGCCAATCCTCCCTTCCCATGATCCCCTCTCCACTGATTATGTCCTCCTTCCCCACTAGTGTCAGGGCTAGGTTGGATTATAGGATTATACCAATTACTTTTTATCAAAGCATATATAAGAGGATCATAAGTATATTGTTGTAAGTAGTGTACAGACACAGGGAAATTGGAGAGCCATTTGGACACACAAATGAAATGACTTAGAGGAAGTGGGACAAAAGGGCAGTGTTCATGTGTCTTCTAGACCTAAGTCAATTCGTCTAAAGCCAATTTGCCTAACAATGTTTTGCTTGAAAAGAAAACTTTTGGTGGAGGGTTATCAAAATAATTAAAAGAATCACACTTGACGTTGCTTGTACTGTTAGGTAAATTGATTCCAGGAATATTGGCTTCAGGAGAATGGTCTTAAGTAAGTTCTCCATGGATGGAAGTATAGAAGTAGAAGATAGATGACCCCTTGCCAATGTATAGGTGAGTTCTATGTTTCATGTAAGGGTTTGACTAGGGGACCCAATGTCTCTTCTCAGTCTCAATCAATTACTCAAACAACAAGCATTAATTAAGCATTTACTATGTTACATGTATAGTACTAAGTGGTAGGGATACAGAGTAAAAAAGCAGAGACCTCAGGAAGCTAGTTTTTTAATGGGGAGACAACATGCGAAAATTACATGTATATAAGATATTAATGATGTAAATGAAAGGTATTATCAGGGAGAAGGCACTAGCAGTAGTGGGGGGGTCAAGAAAGATGTCTTACAGTTGGTGGGATTTGTACTGAATCTTGAAGGAAGGTAGGAGGTGGAGACAAGGAGGGAGAGTGTTTTAGAGGACAGTCAGTGAAAATGCCTGGAGCTGGGAGATGGACTATTATTATAAGAAACATCCAGGAGGCCAATGTTGCCAGATCTTCGAGCATTTGGAGGGAGTAAAGTGAAAGATGACTGGAAAGGTGGAAAAAGGCCAGGTTGTGAAGGGCTTTAAAATCCATGCAAAGGATTTTATGTTTGAACCTGGAAGTTATATGGAGCCTCTGGGGTATATTAAGTATGTGTATGAGTGAGGGGTGAGCAGGGATATGGTCAAAACTCGCCTTTGAGGAAATCACCTTGGGAGCTGATTAGAGGATGGAATGGAGTGGGAAGAGACTTGAAGCAGGACACTAATCAAAGGGCTATTGCAATAATCCAGGTATGAGGTGATGAAAGCCTATACCAACATGGTGGCAGGGTCAGAGAAGAGAAGGGGTATATATGATTGATATTGTGAAAACAGTCAGAGCAAGACCTGGTGATAGACTGGAAATATGGAATGCATGTGAAAGAAGGCTCAAGTGTGACACCAAGGTTGCAAACCTGAATGATGAGATAATGGTGATGACCTCAACAGTAGTAGAGAAGTTGGGAAGAGAAGAGAGTTGGGGGGAGGAATAAATTTTGTTTTGGATCTTGAGTTTGAGGTGTCTTTTGGACATTTGGTTCAGGATGTCCAAAGAGGCAGGCGGTGATGCAAGAATAGAGTTCAGGAGCAAGGTTAGGGCTAGATGTATCAATCTGAGAAGTCTCGAGTTATGTCTGTCTTCTTTCCTTGGAGAAACCCAGATAAGAAATAATATATTAGGTCGTGTTGTTTCTCTTTAAAAGTCCATTCAGGCTAATTTCTTATAATATAACTTGGAAGAGAGGCAGCATGGTATAGTAGATGGAGGACCAGCTTTGGAGTGAGGAGATTCTGAGTCTGAGGCCCATATACTGGCTTTGTACCCTAGTCACTTAATTGCCTTAGGTAACTCCATAAGACTCTAAGTTATAGAATGGTTACCCATTTGCATTGATAGAATTTCCTCACTGGTTGTTACCTATGCTAATAACATTACAGATTGAGGTGGGAGTGAGGGGAGTGGACCTCAGGAACTAGCAAAATGTAGTCCATGTACCAAAGATGGAAGCCCAATTTTCAATGTTCTCTGATCCTGGCATAGCTAAGGAGCCTGCTACTAACTGAACTAAGAATTTCCTTTTCTACATCATATCATGCACTTATCCTTGGCATTGTTCTGAATCTTAATGAATGAGGATATTTTAAAATATTTGGAGCAAATATACAATGGAAATAATAAATACTCTTATGATACATATTGGGACAATACCCTCCCCGCCCCATACACAATACACCATGGAGCAGATAGTGAAACAAAGAACCACATAATGTCACTAGTGAGCAATAAAAAATTCCTTAAGAAAAACAAATAACTCTCTGAAAAAAATATAGTAAGGAAATGGCAGTTAGGCATAAGTCAGAGGAGGATATTGAAGCAAAGAGTAGTACAGGAAACATACTAAGGACTGCTGGAGAAAACCAGGAAACCATACCTATTGAGTCTGTACTCTGTCTTGACCTTAGCTGGGTCCTCACTTCTGCACGACATTTCCTTTATTGCCTGGTTACTCACTATACTCACTTATGCAAATGCCCTCCCCTCCTCTCAACGTCCTTCTATCAACTTGAACCTTCTCTTTTTCACAAAATTATTTTGTCACCCACATTACTGAGAAGATTGAGGACGTCTGGCTTGAGTTTCTTCAACTGTCCTCCATAGTTTCAAAGCTTTCTGTATACTCCTATCCTCTTCCTTTTTCCTTTGTTTCTGAGAATGAATTGGTCTCCCTCCTTTCCGAAACAAATCCAATCATTGGTGCCTTTAATACCATTCTTTTCAATCTTTTCCAAGACATTGTTTTATTGATCATTCAGTTCCTACTGCTTTCTATCCCTACTGGTCCCTTGCCCTTCTGCCCTATCCTTCCAGTCTTCATTCTTTGGGACCTCTTTGAAACATCTCACACCATTCACTGTCTTTTCCTCAATATCTTCTCCTCCATTGATTCCATGAAATTATAATTCTCCAGGTTTTCCTGCCTCCCTCTTCCTGTCACTGGATCTTATTCCTATTCCCAGTCCCTAAATGTGGGTAGAACTTTAGGCTATGTCTTCAATCCTACACTTTAATTTAGTTACTGGATCTCCTTCTAAATTTTTATTTCCAAACCCAAATCTCTCTATTAAGTGTAAGTATCACAATTCCAACTGCTTTGACTTGAGGTCCTGCCATCAGGATGCTGACTTGCAAATCATTTCCAAAAACAGAATTAATCTTCTTTACTCCAATACCTGCCTATCCTCCCCCACTTCTTCATTTCTGTTGATATGGTGGTACTGAAAGACTTCCTCCATCACCCGTGAAGCAAGATTCTATAACCCTCTTTGATTCTTTCTGGCTTCCTATCAGTTGCAAAATCCTGTCAATTCAATAAGTCCGTACCATCTCTTTAATCTGTTACCTCTTTTTTGCCAACAGTTACCACCTTCCTACATCCTCATCACCTCCTACCTTCACAGTTGTAATAAATAGCTTCTTGACTGTTTCCTCTGACCTAAGCACGACAGCTAGGAATAACCCAGATAGCATCATTGCTATAGAAAGCAGGGCAGGAGGTCACAGCTGAGTTGTATAGTATTTCAATTATGAATGCTTAGCGCTATTATGTAGAATGGAGATTTAAGGAAAAAAAAAATAGCTGTGTCTACTGCTGGTAACATCTAGATTGGCTACAATCATGGAACCTTTTGAGAAATTTAGTTGTTTGCAGTAAGAAATTCAGATTGAAGGGATCTTCCGAGGCTTCAGAAGTGATGACTAAACCAGACCATGCCTGTTAAACCTTGGAGACCTTATGTGAACATGTCACTGTATTTTCTCCCTGTACACCACTCACCTGTGAGGCAGGAAATTTGTGGTGTGTGTGTGTGTGTGTGTGTGTGCATGTTTATTTCTCATGGGTGTCATGTCTATGCTCTGTGTCTCTTCAATGGTTGAGGTGGAAAAGGGGTCAACCTCTTACACTTAAATCTTGAAAATAGGTTTTCTTAGACAGCTGTATATCTAATATTGCATTTGTGTGAGAATCTCCCCCATTGTCTATGGGTTTATTTGGGAGTCCCAGATTTGGGAGTTCTGTGTATCTACAGTCCCCTGCCCCCAAAAAATTATCCTTCACAACACCACCAGAACAATTTTTCCAAAGCATAGTTAAAACCAACTTGCTCTCCTGCTAAAAAACAAACAAAAAACCTTCAGCAAAATACATATGCTTCATCCTAGCATCTGAGAGTCTCTAATAATCTAGTTGTAACTTACCTATTTAGTCTTTTTGCATGCTACTCCACTCCCATGTTCTTTTGCAACCCACAGGGTCCCCTCCAGTATGTTTTTATTTTTACCAATCAATTCTCAAGCATACAATTGACACCAAAGGCATTTTATTTAAATTGTAAATGTAAATTAATAATAATATAGCACCTCCTTCATATGCTTCAAGCTCCTCATATCAATACATATGTACTCAGTAGGAATAGTATGCCTTCATGGGAATTATATATGGGACTTCCACACACGAAAGCAAGTGAGCAAACATGAATTTGGGGATACATGTGCAAGGAACATATAGCCAAAGCACTGGCATGAATGAACAGTTCAAGCCTCCATCATGACAATGCTATTTTCTGTTGATGCTCTCAGCTAGAGCTTATCCCTGCCAAGTATTGTTCTCTGATGCTGATTTCTCCACCAGCAGGTCACCACCTCCACCTATTTTCAGGATCACCTCATACCTCAAAAGGACACTGAGGAGTCAAAGAGAAATCAACTAACTCTGAAGAAGACAAATAAGCAACTCAGAATCAGGACAATCTTGGTTCCCTGGTGGTCAGCTCTGTGAATCAGGGCACCAATATATAAAGATAGTTGGAAGATGTACAGCTAAGTGGTGTAGTAGATAGAGTGCTGGTCAGCATAGAGCAGAATCAAGAAGGCTCATCTTACTGGCCTCAGGCACTTCATAGCTAGCTATGTGACCCTGGGCAAGTCACTTAATCCTGTTTGCCTTGGTTTCCTTATCTATAAAAATGAGCAGGAGAAGGGAATGGCAGATCACTACAGTATTTTTGCCAAGAAAGCCCCAAATGGAGTCACAAAGAGTCAGACATAACTGAAATGACTGAGTTTGAAGATGTAATAAACTTCACATTGAAAGAGAGAGAAAGAGAAAAAGAAAGAGAAGAGACAGACAGAGAGGGAGAAAGAGAGAGAGACAGAGAGAGAGAAAATGAGAGACAGAGACAGAGAGAGAGGGAGAGAGAGAGACAGAGACAGACAAAGACAGAGAGAGACAGAGAGAGAGAGGGAGAAAGAGAGAGAGACAGAGAGAGAGAGAGAAAGAGAGAGACAGAGAGAGAGGGAGGGAGAGAGACAGAGACAGACAGAGAGGGAGAAAGAGAGAGACAGAGAGAGAGAAAGAGAGAGACAGAGAGACAGATAGAGAGAGACAGAGAGAGAGACAGAGAGACAGAGAGAAAACACTAGGTGGAAAAGTGAGAGGGCACTGGATGGACCTGGGATCAGGATGTGTTCAAACCCAGACTCATAAACTTACTAGCTGTGTGACCCTGGGTAAGTCAATAAATCTCTGCTTGCCTCAGTTTTCTTAATGTAAAATAAGTATAATAACAGCATCTACTACTCAGGGTTGCTGTAAGGATCAAATAAAACAATTATTTTTTTTTAAATGGCAAGTCAGATGGGTGCAGTACCTATATCTCTTTTTACCAACTCCATAGCCAACTCCATCACCTGCTGGGAGCTACTGGGCTTAATGAACCTCCCCTCGGCAGGAGGTGGCTGTATCTCTTTCAGTTTGCACTATCCAGCCACTCTTTATCAGTTTCCTACTGTGCCTCCACTGAAGTACCACTTTAGAGGCACCTGTAATGCAGCATGCCATGTCTAGGAGTTGCTAGGATTAGTGAATTTTTCCTTAAAAGAGAAGGCTAGCGCTCTCCTCAGTCAGCATTCCCAGCTAAAAGCTGCAACAATGCTCTTAACAGTATCCCAAGTTCGCTGTCTCATATAGAGGCTTACACTGACATCACCCTCTTCTTAGTCCTCTTTTATTGACTGCTTCTCTTCTTTTGAATTCTTCTCTTCTCTGAACTCAACTCAATTACTCCAACTTCCCTAGATCTCTCAGCTCACCTAAATACACCCACCTCATTTCTTGAATCTTATTATATTCCATCACAGAAATAAATGTCTCTAGGACTCTACTTTCTCTAATGGAAAAAGAAAAAGATTGAGGGACATTGTAGAAAGGAAACTCACCTCAGTAACCCTTCCTTTTAAAGCAAAATATCAATGACTATAATGACTACAGAATTCTGAAGACTGTTGATTTCTCTCTCCCTTCTTCCAGCAACACATCATAGCCATGTCTCTGACCTCTCTGTACTATGTCCTCACTAGATAAGTCAGTCTGCTTGCCATTCTGTGACTTCATCTGACCCTCTCTCATATCTTTGCCTTTGGTTCAAGCTGCCTCCTGTGCTTAAAATGAGTAATACATGTACTTCTTGAACTTTTTTCCTTCAAGCCCAGCTCAACTTCCTCCTTCTATAAAACTCCATAAGACTCATCCTCCCTGCCTAAGCAATCTATGTGATTTCTCCTTTCTTGAATCACTCATGCAATTCTGGATGTCTATGAATTTATCATATTACAAATTATAATCTAGTTATTTTCATATTTCTCCTAGCCCTCCAACCAACCTTTCCCCTTCCACAAGATTGTAAGAATCTAGGGGGCAAGGACTATGTCCTCTTTCGCTTTTCCATCCCCCAATGCCTAGTACCATGTGCTGCACATGGTAGGTGCTTTCATAAACATTTATGAAAATTTCTTATTTGAATCATTAATATTCCTTATTTTCTAGATGAAGACAGAGAAGTAAAGTGACTCACTCAAGGTCACACATCTAGACGCAATCAGGTTTAGAACTTAGGTTACCTGATTTTCAACCTAAGGCTTTTTACCTTTTATATTTCAAGGGTCAGCCCAGTCAATGATTGCTCCATAATTCCAATCCAGATTATGTTTAAAGGGAATCTAAATTATTTTCATATAATATTATGTATTATAGCTATATGCATAGGTTTCTTATCCCCCTTCTAGATTGTAAGCTACTTGAGGGCAAGGGCCATGTTTTATCTAAATGTAATCCTCTCATAGTCAGTATTTTGAAATGAACAAATTTTTCCCATGGTTATCTACCATGCTCTTTTCCCAGCTGTTCAAGGACCAGTCCAAACACGTTTCTGCCATTTAATAATTCTCAAGCACCTGTTGTTAGAATATAACTGATTACATATGGTTGTTGTATATTGTAAATCCAATGAGAGTGCTGCTTTTGAGGATACTGGATATCTCCTTTCTGATAATATTTCCAATGGTTGAGGGACTACGTAAACAAACATGTTTTCCTCACCCTTAAAAAAAGAGCCATTTAATTTCTCTGCACTTTAGTTCCCTCATTTGTAACCGTCCTTAACTCTGCTTGCCTCATAGCATTGGTTGAAAATTAAATGAACACCTGAATGAAAGTCTTTTGAAAAGATAAGAGCATTGCATAAATGGTCAGGGTGCTACTGAGTATCAAGCTCCAGGCATGTGAGTAACACCATACACGGAAACTTGACTTATTTTTTCCCCTATGAACTTGATTCAGCCTCTTCAAACTATCCTTTTAGGTTTGCTGTACTATCACCTTTGACTTTTGTCCTGCTACTGGACTTTGATGACACTGGAAGAGAGAGTGAGACTGATGCCTTTGTGCAACTCTGCCTCACTTAAATCCAATTCAATGATATCATTGGTCCTTGGAAAGTAAAGAACAAACGACTATCAGCTTTATTTTCAGTGGTATTTTCTTAGAATTCTGATCTTTTGCACTAACTTTTTTGGATAGTTAACTCAAAGCTTCCTGGAGATCTCCAGTATTCTCTTATATACTCATGATAGAATCATCCAATAGGATGGACAAGCCTTAGATAAAATTTTGAGGTTAAGAGAGAAATGTTTCCTTCCCTCATCTCTTCTGAGACAGTAAGTGTGACCTCCCTGAGTGGAAAAGCATAGCTAATAATGAATCACTAATATCTTAGGATGAACTAATTTAGTGTGTCATCCCTCCCAAGAATATGCATATTAAAAAAAAACAAAAACCCAAACCTCTTTGTACACTGATACAACCATTCTGGAGAGCAAGTTGGAACTATGCCCAAAGGGTTATAAGACAGTGCCTTTTGATCTATCAATACCACTACTAGGTCTATATCCCAAAGAGATTTTTAAAAGTGGAAAGGACCTCTGTCTGCACAAAGATTTATAGCAGTTCAATTGAGGGGATGCCCGTCAATTGGAGAATGACTGAACAAGTTGTGGTATACGATTGTTATGGAATATTACTGTGCTGTAAGAAATAATGAACAGGCTAATTTCAGAAAAACCTGGAAAGATTTAAATGAACTAATACAAAGTGAAGAAAGCAGAACCAGGAGAATATTGCGCACAGTAACAACAACACTGTATGGTGATCAACTGTGAATGAGTTTGCTATTCTCAGCAATGCAATGATCCAAGACAATTCCAAAGGATTCATGCTGAAAAAATGCTATCCACCTACAGAGAAAAAAATGGTGGAGTCTGAATGCATATTGAAGCATACTATTTTTCACTTTCTGTATTTGTGTGTGTGTGTGTGTTTCCCCTTTGGATCTATGTCTTTCATAATATGACTAATATGATAATGTGTTTTTCATGATTGAACATGTATAACCTATACCAAATTGCTTACTGTCTCAGGGAGGGAGGAGGTGAGGCAAGAGAGAGAAATGGAACTCAAATTTTTAAAAAATTAATGTTAAAAATTGTCTTTACTTGTAATTAGGGAAAAAATAAAATATTATTTTAAAAAATTCTTGGGAGATAAAGCCAAAGCAATGAATTTATAATGGTATTGTAAACTGTTGTTGTGTTTGTCCTTCTTTCTTGAAGAGGACCATGGCATCAGGGAATGATGGTATGACTTGCAGTTGACTTTGATGTGAGTGAAGAAGGGCTGTGCAAGGTCATCAGCCTCACTTTCTCCTCCAGAGACAGCTGGATCCAGTGAATGAATGGATTCATCAGGATGACTGGAGATGGCCCAGGATGCAATGGGAGACCCTGGCCTTTTTAGGGTAAGGCCTTTTTAGGTTCTCATTTAGAGTGAGGTAACACCCCATTCAGTGAATAGGCCTCTTTAAGAAGTGAGTCAAGGGATGGCCCTTTTAATTAGAAAAAAAAAAAATCAAACTGGGAGGGGAAGTCCATCAGGGTTGCTGTTCCAAAGAGAAACAGTTGCATTTTAAGTATGTTAGATGTATAAATGGTTGTATTTTGGAATAGAGAGGCCATCCTAGTATCCTTGAGTTCATACTACTCTGAAGCTAGATTGAAAGAAACTCATCACTATAGGTTTGACCACCACAAGACTTTATTTTTTTTTCTGAGTCAGTAAATCATATAGGCTGTTTATTTTTTTTCTTTTCTTTTTTTGCTTTTTGGAGGGGGGAAGGTAGGGCAATCGGGGTTAAGTGACTTGCCCAAGGTCACACGGCTACTTTTGTGTTAAGTGTCTGAGGCCGGATTTGAACTCACGTCCTCCTGACTCCAGAGCCAGTGCTCTATTCCCTGCACCACCTAGCTGCCCCAAAAGCCAAGTTTGTAAGTTGTTTTCTAAGGCATATGTTGTAGTGGGGAGAGAGGGACTTCATATGCATTGGTGGAGGGAGTATATACATCCATTCGTTTATTCTTTCAGTCAGTCAGGAGACTTAAATGAAATAATATTTGTGAAAAGCTCTTATTATAGGGCCTGGCACATAGTAGGTGCTATATAAAAATGTTTATTTCCTGTCAATCAATATTTATATTTATTTATTATATGCTAGGTACTGGGGATTTTTGTTGTTGTTTATTCATTTTCATTTGTGTCTGACTCTTTGTGCCCCCTTTTGGGGTTTTCTTGGCAAAGATACAGGAGTGGTTTGTCCTCTCCTTCTCCAGCTCATTTCCTGTCCTCAAGGAGCTTGGGGGGTAGGGGAAAGCTAAAGGCCACAAAGGTCAGGTTTGCTCAAAAATGTTTTGCACTAAGTGCAGATGACCATCTATCCCCTCCCCTGTAACATGCTTACCAATCTCAGATTCTCTTCTTGTGGAAGAAACCGAGGGATAATAGATGAAATAAGAGATCCTTGAATAATTAAAATAATATTCAAATCCTTCCTCTGTCATTTACTACCTTTGTGATTTGGGGCAAGACATTTAACCTCCCTGAGTGTCAGTTTTGTCATCTGTAAAATGGGGGAAGGACTAGCTCTAGATTTGGGATCCTATTCTCCCTACCCTGTGAGTCTTCTTTGTTAGATTGCAACTCTAAGTCTAGGTCTTAGGACTAATGCCTAAGCTTCTTCCACAGGAAGGGCAATGTTCCCCTTTACAGAGAGTCTGAGATTGCTGAACATATTACAGGGGACAGGATAGACAGTTATCCTCACTTAACGGTCATTTTAAAGCAAGCCAGGCCTCTCTTGGGTCTTTTGCTCTGCCATCCTCTCCCCAGAGGATGAAAAGGAAAATAATCTTGGGGTCTCTGGATGAGGGATGTGCACAGAAAGCAGAACAGCTCACATGCAAATGCACTTCATGGTTAGTGCCTTTGTTTCCAGGCATTCAATACAGGACTCTATTATTACAGAACAATGGGAGTCATTAATTACCTGGCATTGGGGGAAAGCTTCATAAGAAACTCAGTCTTTGATTATCTATCTTTGTCATCTCTTCAAGGCATTCTATTAGGCTTATTGTGGTTAGAGAGGAAGAACAAGGGAAGGGAGAGAGATTGAAATCTCTGCAACAAAGGTGACCCAGGTTCATAATTGCTCTCCTCCCCTGAAAATTTCAAGTGTAATTACTTTCCAATTGTCTCAGGAGAAGAAGCTCACATTTGAAGATTGGATCATGTGAACTTAGGATGGAAAGGTCTCACTGAACCACATCAAAGGTCCTGAGATAGAAATTTGGGGCTAGTTAAAGAGAGAAGAATTTTGACTTCTTGCTGCCCATCATAGAAAACTGGAAGAGACCTTGGAGAAGTAACTAGTCCAGCCCTCTGATTTTAAAGATAAGGAAACTGAAGGCCAGGCAAGATAAGTGACATCCTAGGTCACAGAGGAAGAATTTGAAATGTTATCCTCTGATTTACCAGTGCTGGAGGTTGGGACAGATCACACTACATGAATTCTTCCTTCCCACAACCTGAGTGAGTGAGTGAGAGTGTGTGAGTGTGTGTGTGTGTGTGTGTGTGTGTGTGTGGTGTGTGTGTGTGTGTGTGTGTGTGTGTAAGAGAGGAGTAGCTTAACAGGGCTTCAGGATTTTCAACTGACTGTCTACATCTGAGTCTCAGGTTTTTGTAACAGCAATAGACAGATCTGAATCCTTCTCTCACATCCTCTGCTTTCCTGAGTTACTGCCTGGCCGCCAGTCACTGCAGCTCTGAGATGGAGAAAGGCACAGGCCCTGAGAGGGTAGCAGGGACTTGGAACCAAAGAGCTGGCTGGACACAGGGCCATCACCTCAACTCACCATACCCTGGAGACAGCTCTGCTTACATTGAATCATTTGGTATCTTTGTCTGATGGGGTTCCTGACTGTCTGAGCATGCAGGTGATTTGCACACTGTAATATAGCCTCCACAGTCTAGCCAAAGTCCAGGAAAAGACTTTCCTGAAGAGGGAGCCAGCCTGGTCTTTGTCACTGCCAGTGGATCAAAAGGCAGACACTGAGGAAGATCATCTCAGGGTCCAAATGCCAGAGATGCAGGCTGGTTTCCAAACTCTTCGAAGGCACTGATTACAGAGAAAAAGACCAGGCCATTTCTTGGGATTTCTTACAGGTTTTCCCTCCCCCAACCACCTAATATACAGTAGAAACAAAGTTGGATGGTTTGTTGTTGCCTGGATTCAGATATATTATGGGTTAAGCCGCCATCAGTAAAATACAACTATATATAATAATATGATGGGCAAAACATCATCGTCCTATAAAGTAGAGAATAGACTTGTTTTCCAAAAGCCAATGCTATGAAAGTTATACTCCAGCTGCTTGGCACAAAAGAAAAAGCACTGGCTCTGGAGTCAAATGACCTGAGTTCAAATTGAGGATGTGACTGTGCTAGCTCTGCTCCCCCCAAACCAAGTTCAGCCCTGACTTCCCAGGCTCCTTCTAAACCTTGCCCCTGAGGGCTACCTTTTGAGGTCTCTATGTTTGGAATGCAAACTCTTTGAAGGCAGAGACTATCTTTTTGCTTTGTATTTGTAATCCCAGCCCATACTGTTGCTCCTATCTGTTAGTTAATAAAAGTCCCTTATTTAATAAAAACTTTATCTAGCTATGATTATATGGTATAACCCCAGGAGACCTTGGACAAGTCCCCATTTTTCTGGGTCTCAATTTTCTCCTCTGTAAAATCAGAGGATTAGGATAGCTGACTTGTGAGGCAGCTTCCTGCTTTGAGATCTATGATTCTAATAGGCTACATGTCTAAAACGTGAACTCACCTGCCATACAGTACCATGCTCCTGCATGGTATAGGGGTATAGGGGCAGATCATACTGTGCACACCCTTCCTTCTCACATCACCGTATCCAGGTGAAAATGAATGTAGAAGGAACAATCCTAAAACGAACAAATCTATCCTGGATTTCATAGGCCCGAGTTTAAGATTCGTCAAAAAAGGCTGAAACCTTTCCATCTTTTTTTTTTTCTGAAAAAGCCCCAAAAGAGCACATATTTTTAAAACTTTTGGTTGCTGAAGTTGTCTTAACCAAAATAGCCCTTCCTGACTTCTGAATTCAAAGCATCCCAGTTCATTTCCTAAAATAATCCATGATAAATTATGACAAACTTCCAAAAGCCTGGTTGGGAGTTTGGCCGGACAGGCTGCCCAGGTCTCACTTTTCTGTCCTGTTCATCTCAGACAAGCTCCATGCGTGACGGGTCAGGAGACTCTTGGTCTCGGTCCAAGCATTTTTCAGATGATCTTTATTTTATTTTTAATTTCCCCACAAATGTGCGCCAGGCGCGGATCTCGTCACTTACAGACATAGCCCTCTAATCTATGCCGCCCTTCCGTAGCTCATACTACGAAATGAATTAAGGTCCGGTTACATAGAAAAGTGATTATGAATAGTAAAATAACCAAGGTCGCCCCTGAGTCGGCAATCCCAAAAAAGGACAAAGACCCTGAGTTGAGGCGCTCCCCTTGGCTGCCCAGGGGGCAGGCTCTGCTAAACCAAAATCACCTCGTGAGCAGCCTCCTCAACATTCCACCGGTTTCGGATTTTATGGCGCGACAGCTTTCCTGCTGGTAAACACCCCCAGCCTCCTGTTGCGAAGAGACAATGAATTGTTTTCTATTGTTGAGGGAAATCGTTTGTTTTCTGTCTCCATCAGAGGACATTTCTTTCAGTGGGAACTGACCTCATCCTTTTGGAAACCTCTACAGGGATATGACTTCCCCACCGAGGCAGGTGAATTGCTCCGACTTTTAACATCTGAGGCCACCTCAGTCATTTCTTTGTCTCTCCTTAGGTTCACACAGAGCACTCTTGGAACTTTCAACTCTGCCCTCAAGTCAGCTAACTGGTCCCTGCCTCCGGAGTACCCCCTGAGCCTAGAAATAAGTGATGAGTAGCCAGTAGCGAGAACAAAGCGAAGACAGATATTTCCTAACCTCGAGGCATTTATAATCTTTTGGGGCAAAGGAATGGAACCCCCGCCCCGACAATTTAAGAACATTCATACAGTCAAATGTTAACCAAGATAAAATAATGTATGTGTTGAAGGAACATAGTATAAAAATCTCTGACCAGGGAATCACCATCCTGAACTGAAGATCCAGAAGTTGACTTTGGTTGAATTCCTTGCTTTCCTTGGGCCTCAGTTTCTCTACATAGCATAAGAGAAAAGAGTTGAAAGAGCAAAGATCGCTAGTCAGAGGATTTGAGCTAACAAGTTCTGCCACTTGCTAACTCCTACAAATTACTTCTGTCTGAGACTCAGTTTCCTCTCTCTGTAAAATGAATCTTTATGATGTTACTGGGAATAGATAATGAGGTAATGTATGTGTACAAGAAGTAGGGGTATTATTATCCATTTGACAGCTAAGGAAACTCGGATTCAGAGAGGTCAAGTGATGTGCCTATGGTTACATAGCCAATAAGTCCCAATAGCAAGATTGAAAGCAGCCTCTCTAGTGACAGTTAGAAAGGGCTCCCCATTGCCTTTCTGTAATATGACTAGGTTGGCTTAGATGCTTTCTAAGCTCCCTTCCAGCTTTGATATGCTTGGATTTTTTAATTCACCTATAAAACAGGAGAATGGGATTAGGCAATCTCTCAGGTGGTCCTTTCCAGATGTACTGTGCTCTGTCTGTAATAATAAAAGCTAGCATGCTTTCAGGTTTGCAAAGCACTTTAAAAATATTACCTCATTTGATCTTCACAACAACTCTATCATGTAGGTGCTATTATCATCTCCATTTTATAGATGACAAAGCTGAAATGTGTGGAGATTAAGTGATTTGCCCTGAATCACACAGCAAGGGTCTGAAACTAGATCAGAATTCAGATCTTCATGATTCCAGGTCCAGGGTTCTATCCACTGAACCACTCTACTGACAAAGATTTTTAAAAATGAATAAGTCAGAGAATTCTTTCTCTTTTCCCTAGGGCACCAAGGATAGCTACTTTCCATTTTCTGCTTGGCTGTTCCTAAAGACTTCCCAGTCTGAACCAAGTGGTATTTCTAGGGGGCAGACCTATTCAGTGTGACTCCTTGACCTTAATCAAGTAGAGGACCTTGGTTCAGACGTTTAACACTAGGGAGATCTTAAGGTCAAGTAACCCCCACAAGGGATATGGACAAATCTCACAAATGGCAAGACCACAAAGTGAAGTTTCCAAAGATGCAAATTTCTACCACCTCTTCCCTTGAGAATAAAAAGGGGGAGATTATAGGTTTTTCCATAGATTAGTGGTTCAGTGGCCTTTAGGAGGTAAGCCAACCCTGAGATCCACCCAGCTTTCAGGTTCCTGTGGCCATACCCCTTGCCTTATCTTCTTTTCCCTTCCTTCCTACTCTGTTTTCAAATCATTGCATTTAGAACTAGAAGGTACCTCAGAGATCACCTTGTAGTCCAAATTCCCTGCTCATTTTATGGAGAAGGAGGTCCAGAGAGGTTCTGAAGTAACATGCCCAAGGATGTACAGATAGCAAGTGCCAGGACTGGGATTTAAATGCAGATACTCTGACAAACTCTGCAATACCATATGGCTTTTCAGATGTTTACCCAAGGGTCATGACCCTTGCAGCTCACACTGGGGAGTGGGGCCTCACCTCCAAAAGGGGCTCTTCAGCAGGGTCACTATGGTCCATAAAATGGCCTTCTGCTGTATCTTTGTGCTTTTCCAGGGACATCTTGAGATACCACTTTTCTCCTCCTCCCCTGTCCCTTACCTCACCTCCCTACACCTCCCGCCTCACCCTCCCTCCCCCAAAAAATAGTTTCTGCAGAGGCTGGAAGAGTGTTTGGATCACTGGCTTGAAATGCGATTAATCCTGGATTAGTCAAAGTCGGATGCCAGAGGATACAGTGCCTCCTCTGCGGGCACACTGGTATCGTCTGTGCTCAGAATGCTATCCTCACTCACGGCGGCCTCAATTTGATCTGGACATCCGGATTCTGTAACATCATTTTATAACTGTCCCCCGCGACCCTGATGCTATCCTTTAGCGCTCTGAGGACATGTAACGGGAAGCCGCTCCAGTTTCTCTCTCCCTCTCTGCTAACGCCTGCCTGCCCGTGTCACCTGCTGTCCTGGCATCATCCCCCAAGCATCTGCTGTCACACTACATACCGGAATGTCAGCTTGCTGTTTGAGATTCACACCAATGCCGGGCCCCCAGAGGGTGTTGCGTCCTGGAGCCAGGGCTGCTCTTGGGAGCACATTAAAGCGCTGGAGTCCCCTGGCTTTCTGGCAGAACTTCAAGGACTATCCCAATGAAGAGATCTGGCCTGCATACTTGTAAACTCCACAGGCCCCAAGGGCTCAAACACCACCATATTTATGCCCTGGGGATGGATCGCCAAAATAGTTGGGTTGTTATGCAGACGTGGCTCTCTTAAGCAAGGGCCAGCATTTCTGACACCTGTTAATTGGCATTTGAAAAAAACAAGAGTGAAAGTAGGGGTGGGGGAATAGGGGAATGGAGGTGGAGGGAGTGGCTGTACCTGAACAGCAGAGGGTCTGAGTTTTCTTCTGGAGCTAAACTTTAGAAAGAAGTGATTGGGAATCAACTAGAATTTATTAAGCAGGCACTGTGCTAAGTCAGCTGTGGACACAAAGAAAGGTAAAAAAACAGTCCCTGCTCTCAAGGAGCTCACACTCTAACGGAGAAGGTGATATGCAAACAGCAATGAAAATAGACAAGACAAAGTGGGGGAGATCTCAGGGCAAAGGCACAAAAATTAGGGGAGAACTGGAAAAGGCTTTTTGCTGTTTGGTGGCATGTTAGCTGAGGCCTGAAGGAAGAAATAGAAGATGGGAGATTGAGGTGAGAAGGGAGAGTGTTTTGGGAATAGGGAAGTGAGGAATATAATCAGAAAAGAAAGATGAAGGAGGGAAGAAGAAAAGTAAGACAACCAGTTGAGGTCAGGGTGGGAGAATAGGAAAACAAAGCCTAGGAGATGGGGAGATTGTTTTTAGGTTTACTTACTGAGGACTTTGTACTTATAATAACTGAGTCCTGGTTTCTTCAGTCCCATCTCCTTTCTCTCTTGAAATACAATCCCCTCTTTTGCTGCTGTCTATCCAAAGCACATATAGCCATCCTTTAAGGCCCAGTTCAAATGGTACCTTCTCTATAAAGCCTTTGATGACTATTCTGTCCTATAAATCTATGAATTTCTGTTGCACTTATAGTCATCACCATACCATGAAGCAATATCAAACTCATCTTTAATTGTGCCATGCTTGTTGATCTCTTCCTAACTAGACTGGAAACCCCTTGAGAGCAAGGGCAGTGTTTTCTTGAATCCCCCTCAGATCCTCAAATACTGTTGGTCACTGTTGGGTATAGAATTTGGTTTCAACTTCCTCCCTTTTAGTAGAGCAAAGCTGCCTTCTGGTTCCCCTGTTGAGCTATTATTTAACTAGCCAAACTCTGACATGGGCAAACCACACCAGCTTGTGATTTCTTTTCCTCCTTTTTGGATATCATTTTCTGATCTCCCAGGCTCAAAAAATCTGTTGCAGTCTTTACCTTGTGTGTTCCTGCATTGAACATAGACTAACAGGTCACTTTCAAAAGTTCTTAACCCCCAAACATGCAATAAAATTGAGGGGGATGTAGGCTATTCCATGGTAGGAAGGCAGCTTGGGATCAGGGGCCTTAGGACTTGTAGTCCAGCACCCTCATTTTAAAGATAAAGAAACTAAGGAATGGCACAGAGGTTAGAACTGGGATTTAAATCCATTTTGTCTGATTTCAAATCCAGTGATCTCACTATGAATTGTTCCAGGAGAGAGACGTTTCCGTAGAAATGGCAGCCATCACTTTGTTTGATTAGAAGAGAATGTTCAGAATAGTGTAGGATTACAATTTAGCTAGAGAGAATACAAGGGGTGATCAGGGTCTATCTTCTGGGGAAAAAAATATTGTAGTATGCAAAGCTGACCTTCGGTATTTTTCTGTCTTTTCCTTTTGTAACCCTGACCTCTTTTCCACCCCTGGGTCTCCATATCCCTCATTACCAAAGCTCTTTCCCAACTCTGGCGCTCACTCAGGCCTGTCTTCTCTGCTCTGCTGCTGGACAGCCACATTTGATTTTGCTTTCTAAACGTATTAATTATCAAGCGTGTAAAACACAGCCCAAGGTATTGAGATTTAAAGTTTAAGTCAGATAGGCTGTTCTCACGAAACTCACAGAGTAAGATGAGCACAAAATTGTTGGTAAATAAAATGCACAGTAGGACTTGATGAGAAAGAGGTGTCATGGAGGAGTTAGTATTTGATTGGGATTTTAAAAGATTGAAAGATCAAGAAGGGAAGAGGGAAATGGAGGGCATTTTAAGCTGAGAGGCCCTCCCCAGCTTTGCCTTTTAGTTTCATTTGCTTCCTTCAAGACTTAGTTTCAATCCCACCTTCTACAGGAGGCCTTTCCTACTGTCCACTCCTCCTTCCCACTCTCTTTTAGTGCCTTCTCTTGAGAATACCTTCCATCTCCTCTTTCTATATCTTTTACATACTTATTAATACATTGTCTCTCCCATCAGAGTGTGCCTTCATGCCACCAGGGCATGAGTCATAACCTTAGCTCTAGTTGTCTGTCCTTCGTTTTCATTATTTTTGGGGGGGGGGGGAGGGAAGGCAACCAGGGTTAAGTGACTTGACCAGGGTCACACAGCTAGTGTCTGAGGGCAGATTTGGACTCAGGTACTCCTGACTCCAAGTCGGGTGCTCCATCCATTGCTGTCCTTCATTTTCAAAGAGGAACAATGACATCACAGGATGATGTCCTGACACTCTCAAGAACTGGAATGAAGCGAGGCAGAGTTTCACAAAGTTTTCTGCCTCACTCTCTCTTTCAGAGTCATCAAAAGTCTAGTAGACCCACGAGGGGATTTCTCACTGATTTAGTCTTTGTTTATGTATTTGCAGACTTCAAAGATCTATAATTTCATCTTTGAGTGTCCTTTCCACAGTCACAGATCTCAACCACTCCATATCTTAATAGAAGATTCGTGTGGTGGGCAGAGCACTGGACTTGGTCTCAGGAAGACCTGGTTTTGAAACCTGCCTCAGACGCTTAGTAACTGTGTGACCTTAAACAACTTACTCTTAGAGCCTCAGTTTTTAAGAAGGGAAGGTGAAAGCTGTCAATGAAGCATAGCCAATCTAGGAAACATTAAAAAATAGGATGTTAGTTGTTCTTCATCTTCAAGGAAGTTAAGAAAAGAAGACCTGAGTATAAATTTTGACAGATGGGAGGCAATTTGGAGAAAAGACAGTAGGATATAGCAGAAATCACAGTGGCCTGGAAATCAAGGGCAATCAGGTAGCTCAGTGAATAGAGCACCAAGCCTGGAGTCAGGAAGATCTGATTTCAAATCCAGCCTCAGACACTTACTAGTTGTGTGACTCTGGGCAAGTCACTTACCCCTGTTTACCTCAGTTTTCTCATCTGTAAAATGAGTTAGAGAAGAAAATGGCAAAGGACTCCTAATATCTTTGCTGAGAAAATCCCAAAAGGAGTCACAGAGTATCTAACAGACTGAAAATGACTAAACAATAACATAAATCAAGAGACCTGTCCTCTCCTGCTAACTAGCCTTGGACAAATCACCTTCCAGTCCTCAGTTTCCCTATCTGTAAAATAAGTAGCTGGGATTAATTGATTTCTTAATTCCCTTCTGAAAGGCAGCTTGATCTAGTGGACAGAGGCTTTGGAGTCAGGGTAACCCAGGTTCAAATTCTGCCTCTGACACCTATTAGGGTCAAGAAATTTAATCTCTCAGTATTCTAAGCAACTAAGTCTCTACAATCCTAAATTCCAGATGAGCTGCCAATCCTACACCTGGAGCTCCCCTCTCTGCTACAGTCACAGACTGGACCCGCACCAAAACCAAAAAAAGTTCCCTTCTCATTATAACAATCCATGATCTAAAGGGGAGAACTTCCTGACTGTAAGGAGTGTTAAACACTGGAAGATTAGCAGGGACCATGGTGGCATTTCTTTCCATAGAAATACCAAAGAAGAAGCTAGAAATTCATCTGCCTGGAATGTTTGAGGTGTAGGCTTTCCTGGAGACAAGAGGATTAACTGGATGAGATCTCTAGGTCCCATTCAATCCTCAGATATTATCATGCGTGGCGTTTCTGCAGTGACCCAGTTTGGAGCCTCTCAGACACATGCAAAAAAGGGCAGGTGTTTGGTGAGTGTGAGAAACTGAACTCTTTTGGCTCTCCCTTAGCTCTATGCCCTCTGGTTTCGACATTCAGGGGTGAGTCTGCTTATCTGGCATTAACCACCAACTGTCCCATGGTGGTGTACTATATTAGTAGTGAACTTTTCATGTGTTTGTGCCTTTTCTTCCTAACTAGATTGTAAGCTCCTTTCGGGCAAGACCTGTGTCTTAGGTTTCTTTGTATTCTCCCACAGCACCTAGCACAATGCTGAGTTCGTGCATGGTTGGTACCTACTTGTCTAATTGAAAGCAGGAGGAGATCAGAGCAAAGAAATTTGTAGGCTGGATGTTCTTCAATTCATTCTGTTCCCCAGTCAGCCTGCCCCACCCCACCAACCCTCTGTCATGCATTGTGTCCATAAGACATAGCCCATGCTTAAAAACTGAAACTTTCAGGCAGGTGTCTGGGGATATTTCCAAATATCCATTATGTTTGGTTCTGTGTAAACGAAATATCAGGATGATATATTGTCTGTTTCAGACTCCTGATTTACATTATCATGACAACTTATATGAACTCTATGCATGTGTTTTCCTCCATGGAAACTAGGTCCAAGATCATAATTATATTAAACTTCATAGTACAGTGATGAGAAATAAAGGATTCACTTTGCAAATAAAAATGTCAGTGTGAATGTTCCACCTTTTTTTTTTTTCAAATTCCTTCTTTCTATGTATCTGAATCCACCCCATCCCTCACGATCCAGCTCTTTTTACCTCTACAAAGGTTTTTTTTTCTTATCAACTTAGTTCACAGAGATCTCCCTCTTCTGTGGCCTCCCATGGCACTTACTGTCTCTTATGGCACTAACAAAATCTAAGAGTTGGAACAGACACAATAACCATGGAATCCAAGTCCTGTCTGACCAAGAACTCCCTCATCCAGCATCAGGAACAAATGATCATCCAAACTCTGATCATATACCTCCGAGGATATGGAAACCCCTCTATCTTTTGAGGAGGCTTATTCTACTTACTCACCTCCCACTGGTAGGAAGTATTTCCTTATGTAAAACCTAAATTTGTCTCTCTTCAACTTCAACCATTGCTCTTGGTTCTGCTATCTGTGATGAGTTGAACAGAACTAATCCATCTTCTGCAAGAAATTCCTTTAAATACTTGAAGAGAGCCATCCTGTTCCCCACTAGATCTTTTCCCTAGGTTAAACAATCCCGATTACTTCTACTGATCCTTGTATAGCACAGTCTCTAGCTGTTTCAGAGAGGTCAAGGGAAAAGACAATGTTAAAAGAGATTTCAAAGAGGATGAGGACATTATCCAGTTCTCTCAGGAATCTGTTTGTCTTTTTATTGTCTTTCTAGCTTACATATGTCCTTCCTAGTATGTAGTACTTAGAGCTTAACATAGTACTGCACATGTGCTTCCACCAGCCTGGAGCACAGAGAAATCCTTCTCTCCTTTGTTCTGGTCATTCATCCTATACTGCTTCTGTGCTATTAACCATCCTTTTATGTGTATGTGTCTTCCTACCCTCACTGGACTTAAGCACCCTGAGGGGAAGAACCTTGTATTATATCTCTTGGTATTGCTCATAGAAATCAACACAGTGGACCTGGTACCTAGTAAGTGATCAATAAATACTGGATTGATTAATAGATAGGGAGATGAGCTATCTGGTCAATTTCAGCCCAGTCGTCCTAAATTCTTTCTCTTGGCTTAGATGGCAAACCAACACTTTCATTGTTCTATGGATTTTAGACCTCAGACTTAAACAGTTAGAATAAAGATTAGGGATACATGAGAAGGACAACAACTATGGCTAGACAAAAAGCAGGGAGGTACAAGAAATGATACTTTTTAATATGACTTTTTTTTTTTTACAAATATGCATATTTTCAAAGTAAAGAATTCTGCTTTCCATGGCACTTATTTTGGGATAATCCTAGCTGCATTTGTTCTAGAGGGAAACTAACCCAGCAATGGGTACACCATGGAGAGAAACAGACCTTGGAATCCCAGCAGAATTACCTGATGACACAAACAATTCCTTATAGAATAAAAGATGGGTATATTTGCTATACGTATCCTTACCCTAAAAAATTCTCTGTTTGTTTGATCTCATGACTTTCCCAGTGGATTGTGATTACTTTTCGAAGACACAATTCTGAAGTTGACAATGAAGTTTGATAGTAATTTGTTTCTTCATCTACATGGGAAATTAATTAACTTGAGACTTAACTTTTATATTAGATATAAGCTTTGTTAAAGAACAAAAAAAAACATACAGGACCTTTGCCAACATTCTCAATTGACTGTTCAATTTAATTCAACAAATTTAAGTACTTACTACATTCAAAGTATTGGAAATGCCATGAAAAACATGAAAGGGTCTATGCTATAAAAGAACTTACATTCGATTGAGTAGATAGAAAATGCACCTATGTAAGTATAAAACCATTTAAGGCAGCAGAGAGGACTAAGAAATGGGGAGATCAGGAAAGATTTTGCACAGGTGGAGGCTGAGCCTTGAAGGAAACCAAACATTCTAATAAGCAAAGGTAAGGAGAAAGTACATGCATTGGAGGCATGGCGGGGGGGGGGGGGGGGGGGGGGGGGGGGGGGGGGGGGGGGGGGGGGGGGGGGGGGGGGG
>CM053587.1:77084569-77124660 GCA_028646515.1 Pseudochirops corinnae
GCCTCAGTTTTCTTGTCTGTAAAATAAGCTGGAGAAGGAAATGGCAAACCATTTCAGTATCTTTTCCAAGAAAACCCCAAATGGGGCCATGAAGAATAGGACAGTACTGAAAAATGACTGAACAACAATTTGAATAGATCAGAGAGTAAACAAAGGGGAAAAATAGTAAATAATGCTGGCAATGTAGACGGAAACCACATCATAGAGGATTTTAAATGACAGGTGCAGAAGTTCAAATTTTATCCTACTGGCAAGTGATAAGAATACTGAAGAGTTTTGGGTAGAAGAGTGACAGATTTGTGTTCTAGGAATATCATGTCTTGGCACCTGTGGGGAAGAAAGATTGAAGAAAGGAGAGGCTTGAAGCAAGAAGAGCTGCCACAAGGTTGTTCGTAATAGCCCAGGTTGGCCAGGGTAAGGGTCTGAACTGGTTCTGTGAGCTGAGAAAAGGGGAAGGCTTTCAAAGAAGTTATAGAGGTGGAATTAGCAAGACAACAACATGTTACATATAGGGGAGGGAGTGGAAATAGTTAAGAAAAACTCTAACATGGGTGAAGCTAGGTGACTAGAAATATGGTAACCAACTGAAATAGTGAAGTTTGGAAGAAGTTTTCATTTGGGGCAATTGGAAGGGAGCAGGCTTGGGAGTGGGGACGGAAAATGATTTCTATTTCTATTATCTTAAATTTTAGGAGTTAATAGGATATCCAGGTGGAGCTACCTAGCAGACAATTGGTGAAATGGAATAAATCCAGGTGAGGCATTAGGAATACGTATACTGGTCTAGAAATCATTTGCACAGAGATGATCATTTAAATGGGAAACAAAGAGAAAAAGACAGTGTGTTGTGGGCATATGTGTATGTGGGGGGGCATGGTACCCATGCTTAGTGAAGTGAAGATAAGTAAGGATCCAGAAAAGGACATTGAGAAGGAGTGGTCATACACGAAGGAGCAGAATGTGAGTACTTGAAGGATAGGAGCTAGTTTTCATCTTGTTTTTGAAATTTCAGCACCTCATACAGTGCTTTGTATATTATAGACACATTAAATGCTTGTTGGATTCTTTTGGCTTAGCTCAGCTTGGATTACTTTGGATTGGAAGGGGAAATAGGAGAGAGAGCTATGTCAGGGAAATCAAGGGGAATGTCCAGAAGAAGGGAGTGGTCAACAGTGTCAAAAGAGATGTCAAGTAAAATGAAGACTAAGAAAAGCCACCAGAGTTAACTGCCAAGACAGCATCATTGACCTTGGGAAAAGCAGTTTCAGCAGAGTGCTAGGGTCAAAAGCCACGTTGTGAGCATGATGATTAACTTGGATGTGAAAAAATGAAGGTGATAAACATACATGATTTTTCCCAGGGAATTTAATTAAGAGAGGAAAAAAGAATAGTATAAGAGCTCAAGCATATATGTCAGAATCAGGTAAAGAATTTTTAAGAATGAGAGAGATCTGGGCCTGTTTATAGGCAACAGGAAAAGCACCAGCAAGTCAGTAAAGAGAGGCTAAAGATGGCAGGATTGGGGGAAGGGAGGAGAGAGAGAAGAGAACAGAAGAGAAAAGAGGAGAGGAGGAGAGAGACAGAGATAAAGAGACAGAGAGACAGAGGGCAACTAAAGGTGTAAGATTTGGGATCAAGTGCACAAGAAATTGGCCTTTGTGAGAAGGAAGCTGTGTGGTTTAATGGATGTCTCCATAGACGTAGACCCTTAGTTCAAATCCTACCTCTTCTGTTTATTATCCATGCAACCTTGGGCAAATCAGCTAAGTTACCTGGGCTCTAGTCTCCTGAAATATAAAATGAGGGGATCAGATTAGCTGGCCACTGATGTCCCTCCCTGTTCTAAATCTTTGACTTTAGGACTCCTCAGAGATTGGGACAAAGGAAGAAAGAATGGATAATTCGCAGAGGGATTATGAGGTGTGAATTAAAGGAGAAGAAGGAACTTAGATCAGATGGCCTATATTTTCTGAATAACATAAGAGTTGGAGTCTACTGCTAAGAAGGAAGAGGCACAGACATTTTGGTATAGGGCGTTTGAGGAAAGAAAAGAAGATATGAAATAGCCATTGTGGGAAGTGTGAGAAAGAATCAATTAGGGAAGAATAGACTAGTGGACATAAAGCAGGAAAGGACAACTGAATTAAGGTAAACCACGTGTGTAGTGTTACTTTTGTTTGACCTTCATACTTGAAGTATACCAAGATGACATCATGATGTCATTGTTAAGGTACCATGTGTCCAGCTGGGGCTCAGAAAACTGTACCACATGTTGGGCACAAATAATCCATTTGAACATTTGGGATGGACATGTCCCTAGATGTACACATCTCACATTTCTTTTGTGTTGCTGCAATTCTACTTTGCTCATGGAGCACAGTGCCTTCTTTGATGAGGGCACGCTTTACTGGATGGTCCTGTGCCAATGTCCCCCATGTTACACAATCAGTTCCAAAGTCTTCAAGCCTCGAGGCTGTAGTGAGTACGCAATCATCTGTGAACAAAACGTCACACACCAACTCTCCCTCCACTTTAGTCTTTGTAGCATTACAGTAGGCATAGCTTGGTGACTTCTTCAAGAGGCATTTAGCATCAGAGAAGGAAATGGGAGGGGTAACTCGGGCTGGGATTTGGCAGAACATTTGGCTATAAGACAAAGCAGTAAAGGATTTGGAGGCAGAGGAAAATGTAAAGTTGACCATTTAACTAAAGGGTTAAGACTGTGAAAGGAATAACATGAGATAGGAGCAGGGGTGATGGACTGGGAGAATAGGAAGTGGCAGAGTTCCTAGAACTCAAGGTAAAGACAAAGAAGAGAGTTAGGAAGAATAAGGCAGGAGGGTTTGAAGGACAAGAGGTGTGGTCAGAGAGAACTTCAAAATTCACAATCAAGAGAGGTAATTTAAGGTATGACTCTGAGAGTGGCTGAGGAAATAAGGAGAGGATGTCTTGGGAGGCCAGGATGTAGAAGGAGACACTAGCATGTATACTATACTGAAGCCCCTGAGTATAAAGGCAGGGGTTCATGTAGATAACACAACTATGAGCTAGGCAATGATCTCCTTGAAAAAGTGGGTAGAGTGGCTTGGAAGCCAAGAGTCACCAGTGAGGAAGTGGAGCTCATCCTCACCGTTCCACCGTCTTTAGGACATTCCACTGCCATCTTGCAGTCTGCTATACAAAAGCAAAGAGAAAAACCCTTCCAAAGTCCATAAGCCCCTCTTCCTCCTCATAACCTCTCTATACTTTCTCCATACAACTCTCCAATCCATCATAGACACAATGTGTTTTCATGACTAACTATTCATTAAAGTTTATTTCCCTCTCAGTTACAGAGTCTTCTTCACTAACATCCTGTCATCAAATTAGAGTTCGAGAAATCTCAACCTCAACCTTGGGCATGTTTGAGTTCTTCTTCTTTTTTTATTATTATCCTTTGAAATTTCTCCAAATAACTTTTGGCATTTTGCAATTTTGCAGACACTGTGAATGAACATTTCCACATAAAAATCAGGAAATGTAGAGTGTTAGAACATGAGCAGCAATCCCATGCCAGCTCAGTGCACATACAGTAATTCATCCTATCTTCCTACAGTGCCTGTTTATACCTCTCACTATCAAGCAGTACAGACCCATATCTGGATAGAATCAGTGACGCAACATGGTCCAGTGGTTGCTACAAAGAAGAGCTTAGTTGTGAGCTGCAGGCCTGATTGGATTCATATTCTGAAGTAGGTCACTAGTCTGCCATCCCTGGGTACTGGCCAAGCCCAGCTCTCCCTGTTTTGATGAAAATGCAAGTAAACAGGGGGTGAGTTACATATCGTCATGACAGATGCTTCTACTACAATGGTAAGCTTCACCCCAGGAGTGAGGCCTGGTCAGAAAATCTAGAATCACCAGAATATCTGAATGGGAGAGGATATGGGAAATAAGTCATCTTGGGCAACTTTCATCCAGATCTTAAGAACTCCATGATCTCCTTGATAAATAGGTAGGGTGGCTTGGAAGCCAAGGGTCCCCAGTGAGGAGCAGGCCCCATCCTCACTGTTCCACCATCTTTAGGATGTTCTACGGTAACTCTAATGGGTGTCCAGTCACCGATAACTAGAGGCTTCTGGGGTGTTGGAATGGGCTGGAGGAGAGACTCACTATCCCTTGAAATAGCTGTTAGATTCTTTTTTTTTTTTTTTTTTGCTTTTTGGAGGGCAATTGGGGTTAATTGACTTGCCCAAGGTCACATAGCTAGTTTTTGTGTTGTGTCTGAGGCCAGATTTGAATTCAGGTCCTCCTGACTCCAGGGTCGGTGCTCTATTCACTGCGCCACCTAGCTACCCCTAGCCCATTAGATTCTTATTGTCACCCTCTGAGCCCAACCAGAATGAACCTAATCTCTCTTCCAAGTAACAACCCTTCAGAATGTGAAGACAGACAGCTATTATGTGCCTTCCCTTTTCCCCAGATCTTTTCTTCTCTGGGCTAAATATCCTCAGTTACTTCAACAGTGCCTCCAATGATAGGGTCTCCAATCCCCTTCCCTCTGGATACACACTGATTTGTCAACGCGCCTTCCAAAATGATGTGTCTAGAATTTCATACAATTCTTGAGACATTGTCTGTGCAGGTCGAAGTACAGTAATACTAACACCTCCCTTCCTCTGGGCAGTCTCTTTTTTCATTGTAGCCTTAGACTGCATTAGCATTAGACTGCTGCATCATATTGCTGATTCATTTTGAGCTTGCAGTTACCCAGAACTATGACTTCTGTGACTTGGATACAACAGCTTGGTATATTAGGTAGGGCACAAAACTTGAAGCCAGGAAAGAACTGAGTTCAAATTCCCCTCCAGATATTTGCTAGGTTTGTGATCCTGGGGAAATCACTTAGCTTGCCTATGCTTCAGTTTCCTTATCTGTAAAGTAAGGTGGTTGAACTTGATGGCCTTGGAGGTTCAACTCTCAATCTATAATCTAATGAACCCCCTTTTACAATGCACATTTATTAAGCCCTGACAGTATAGAGCACCATATTAGGCACTAGGAGAGAGGATAAAATGTTTAACTAAAACACTGTTCTTACAGTTTAGCAGGACCAATAATATTACTTTGAGTGTAGTTTTCACACAATGTTAGGGATGGAATGAATGCTCAAAATCACGTTAGTTACAACCTACTCATTTTTGCAGATGAAGAAACCATGTCAAGGAGAAACTCAGTGATTTGCTGAAGGCTCCTCATCTGGTCATTGGCAGAACTGGAAGGACCCAAGTCAAGATCTCCTTACTCTCAATCTGTGCTGAACCATCTTTCCTCATCCCTTGCTTCCATTTTCTTTTGAAGTGTTAGGCAGACAGCCCCTTAACTAACGGTCACAGCAAAACAGCTAGGCCAGATGTTTGTACAGGTCTTTGCCAAGTGCTTTATGGGAATTTCAGTGTCAGGTCTTAAGACTCAAGAGAACTGAGAGTTTAGTTTTACCCACAGCCTTCATACATTAAGGTTGCTTTGGATTTATGTGTCTTTCCCACTATAGAGCTCAAAGCATTTCATAAGCAGTTGTGCTTGCTGGTTTGCTTAAAATGAAATGGCAGCTCCCATTATAGGTAAGTCTGAGGCAAGGAAAGTTTGAAGGATGTAGTCAGAACCACAGAGCAACCCTGGAGATGGACAGGCTTTACAACAAGTTAAAATTATTTTTTAAAACAAGCCCATCATCACTCAAATGAGGATTGACTGGATCTCCAATGAGCCTGGGGGAGAAGGTTGCTAAGCCACATAAGTTTTAGTAAAAGCCTACCAAGCTCTCACTAGGGTGAGGGGGTCACCCTATCAATGTCCTCAGGAGATCAAGATCCTAAGGGTTAGCTGAAAAATTTGAAGCATTTCCTCAATGCTTGAAGACGCCTTTCTACATGTTTTCTTAACTGTAGAATGCCTAAGTGGGAGCATAAATATATGCTCACGTACATATTTAATTTATTTTGGAGGTGAGAGAGAGCATGAGAAACTACTAGCCCAGAGGGAAACTTTAGTATATGGGAAGTAATAAGCACCTGGAAACCAAGGTTAATAGTGAAAGGTCTCCCCGATCATAATTCAGCCATTGCTGGGGCTAAGTTATAATTCACTATTTCCTGAATGTTTCATATGTTCCTGAGAATAATTGAGGGGTTGGGTGGGGTGCATTCCTAGGGCATTCCCACCCCACCCCCTGCTTAATATAGGTATAAGCAGAAGTATAAACCTCACCCCTGAGGATTTAAACTGGGCCCCAAAACATCCCCCTCTCCCAGTTCAATTTAGGTTCCCTGATTCGAAAATAGAGGTTGTCATTTGTTTACACCTGCTCTCCGTGCAGCTTTGCTTCCTTTCCTTTACCCTCTTAATCTGGCTTCCAGGAAGACATGCCACTGCCTCAGCCCATACCGGGCTGGCCTCAGGGATGGAGGAAGCCAGGGAACAACTTTTCTGGCCAAATGAGTCCCTGAGTTCTTTACTCTTGTCTTCCCTAGAGAAACCAGGTTCAACTGGTCTATCAGTAAACAGGAGGCTCTCACAGAACTGAAATGCTTCTCTTTAGAGACCACTGCTCTGTGATGGAGAAGCTCTGCTCTCTAGTGGTCAATGAGTTGTAGTAGAACTGTCCGGCAAGGCCGGGCTGTCAGCTCCTTCCTTTTGCCTGAGTGTGTATCCAAACCCCTGTGCTGATCAGCTGGCAGCTGCTTTGCCTTCAGTCTGACCCCTAGGCCCCTGGAGTGCACCCAGATTTATGACCGGGAGGGGGCTTCTTTTTTTTTTTTTTATCTCTTTAGGAAGTAGACGTTTTGCTTGGGAAGCTTTTCAATTTCCTCCCAGGCTGAGCAAAGCCACTCTAATTTCTGTAGGCCCCATCCTCTCCTCATGGGGTAGGCCTGGATGTCTCAGGGTAATCAGGACTGGAGTGCCACCTGCAGATCTGTATTTTGGCCAAGCTTTTGACTGATGATGGGGATGGTAACCAAGAGAGAAAAGTGTGCAGATTTTATCTTAAAGATGATTTTGTAGGAGTTTCAGTCCATTGCTCCCTTAGGCATAGATAATCACCTAGTATTTCAGAGGGATCTTGTAACTACTCTTCTTCCTCCCCTATCCCAACATCCTGCTGGAGATCAATTAACCAGAGGTAAGGAGACCCTTTCTGAAATTTGTGCTGGAGGATTTAGGCAGAAGTCAGCCTCGTGCCACTCTCAGTGCCTATTTTAGGGGTAGTCATATGGAGGTTGGGGCTAGTGAGTGTATCTTTGGCTGTAATGGGTCAAGAGAGGACTGGTGCTCTCATTTTAATCCTGAGATTATATAATGTTGTCAACAAGAACAAGATATGAATGCGGGATGGTCCAGCAAAGCCTTGCGTTGTACTTCACATCAAGCAGCATGGTTTGGTTGTTATCATTGGTTTTCTTGTTTTTTGTTTTGGCTCTGCAGTTTCCATGCTCTCACTCTCCCCACTTTTCCCCCCCTTTCTACATAGAGCCCTCCTTCAAACTCTCATACTCCCCCTCCCATGCCGTCATCCCTCTTAACCCGGGTCCCCACAGTGGTGTCATTTGAAAGTCAGGGAAAGCAGTAAAGTCGGGACATCCCTTTTATACCTTTGTGAATGGCTTCCATTTCCATGGGGCCTTTTATCCTGAAACCCTTTACCCACTTTATATCCCAGGATCACTTCACCCACCACTGAAGTGCCGCCAGCCGACTCAGGAGCCTAAGTGGCAGCTGTTCCACAGTCTAGGGCAGGAAGTGAAGAAGAACATGATATTCAATTAAAACTGCAGGGGGAATTCAGAGAGGCAGCAGGGCCTGCTGGAGAACCATGGGCCCGGAGGTCAGGAGCTCTGAGTTTCATTCCCATCCCAGTCACCAGGCACTCTCAGGGGTGACCTTGGGCCAGTCATTGAAACTTGCTGGGTCTGCATTTCAAACAAACAAACAACTGGGAGGGAGAAAGGAAAGGAGGGAGGGAAAAAGAAAAAGTGGAAGGGAAAAATGGAAAGAGGGAAGAAGGAAGGAAGGAAAAAAGCAAGGGAGGGAGGGAAGAAGGGAAGTAGGAAGGGAAAAAGGAAAGAGGAAGGGAGGAAGTAAGGAAGAGAGGGAGGAAAACAGAGAAGGAGGGAGGGAAAAAGGAAGAGAGGGAAGATAAAAGGGAAAGGGGGAAAGAAGGAAAGGAGGGAGGGGAAAAGGAAGAGAGCAAGAAAAAAGGAAGGAAGGAAGGGAAAAAATGGTTCTCTGGGTTGTTTTGAAGTTTTGATGCAGATGTCCAGATAATTACAACAATGAAAATAACTTAGATTGATATAACACTGTGCAAGTATCAGTACTTTATAACACTCCTCTCATTTGATCCTTGCAAAAGACGTTGTGAGGTAAACAGTACAAGAAATATTGTCACTATTTTATAGGTATGAAAACTGAGGCTCAGAGAAATTAAATGATTTCCCCTCCCTCCCTCCCTCCCTGCCTCCCTTCTTCCCTCCCTCCCTCCCTCCCTTCCTTCCTTTTTTCCTTCCTTCCTTCTTCCCTCTTTCCATTTTTCCTTCCATCTTTTCTTTTTCCCTCCCTCCTTCCCTTTCTCCCTCTCAGTTGTTTGTTTGTTTGAAAAGCAGATCAAGCAAGTTTCAGTGACTGGCCCAAGGTCACACACTTGGTAGTAAAGGAAGAAATTGAAATTTATATTCAGACTTTCTGACTCCAAGTCCAGGGTTCTTCTCACTACAGCCCTGAATCTTCCTCAAATGGCATGTAAGTATAGAAGCCAACCTACACCAAATAAAGTAGGTAGTCTCTTATGTGGCAGGCTTTCAGATTTCCCCCCTTAGTCCACATGCCTGCCCACAGGGTCTGAAATCCTGAGTAAGATACTGTCCCCAGAAAGCCCCTGTGTGTTATCTGATAACCCATTTGCTTAAGACTGGTTCATTCCACAGCACCCCAACAGATAATGGGGTCCTGAAGGTTTGGGACCAAGGACAGCTACATTTTGATAGAAAGAGAAAAATCTGCAAAGATACAAAGCAGAGGAGATATCAAAGAGAGCACAATTCTGAGGGAGGAACTCCAGTCTGGAGACTTGGGCTGTCAAGGAGGGAACTTGAAGAGTCTGGTGCCTGAGGAGACACAAAAGAGGGATTTTTTTTAAAGAGAGTCTAATAGGAAGATAGATGGGGACCCTGAAGGCAACTATGCCTATATATAAACTATACTCACAATTTTCCTTGGACCCATAGATGTTAGGGCTAGAAGAGAGCTCAGAGAACATTTAGTTCAATCTGCTCATTCTGTGGATAAGAAAACTGAGACCCAGAGAAGTGGTGATTTCTATGATTTCTGTTCCTACATAGCCTCTTCCTCCTCCTCCTCTTCCTTCTTCTTCTTTCTTCTTCCTTCTTCCTTCCTTCTTCCTTCTTCCTCCTCCTCCTCCTCCTCCTCCTCCTCCTCCTCCTCCTCCTCCTTCTTCTTCTCCTTCTTCTTCTTCTTCTTCTTCTTCTTCTTCTTCTTCTTCTTCTTCTTCTTCTTCTTCTTCTTCTTCTTCTTCTTCTTCTTTTCTCTCTCTCTCTCTCTCCCTTCCCCCCCACCTTGCCTCTCTCATCTAATTAATTGATTAGTCCTGTCAAGTTCACAGAATCTCTTAAATTAATCTGTTATAAGTTCCAACACCTTTCTTCCTCACATGTCAAAACCTATTTATTGGTAGCTCTAATGGCTGGAAGGACTTCTGGATGCAAGCTAGCCCCAAACCTGTCTTTTAGAGATGAGAACACTGAGATTCAGCAAGATTAAATGATTTACCCAAGGTCACACAGAATCAATAGCAAGAACCCAGGTCCTTTGACTTCAGAGCCAGGATCCTTTCTCCCATAGTGCTTACAGTCCTTCTCTATGGCTTGGGTTTTAAAGGACAACAGGAATTCTCTTTTGCTCCATCATCAGAAGATGAGATGGCCCTTCTTGCCAAGCCTAACCCTCCATTTGTGCCTTTGATGCTCTCCTCTTCTGCCTTTCCTCTCTGTATAGTCTTTCTCTGTGTCTCTATCTCTCCCTGTCCTTCTGAGTGTGTCTCCCTCTTCCCCTCCCCCTGCCCCCACCATGGATGATATCATCTTTTTGTATGACTTTAATTATTCTTTTTATACAAATGTCTTCTAAATTTACATATTGATTCCATGTCTCTCCCTAGAATTCCAGTCTTTTAACATAGCTTCTTGCTGGACATGGCCATATGAATGGCTCACTAGAATCATTAATCTGACACATGCAAAACAGAACTCAATCATATTCCTCCCTAAAACTTGCCTCTCTTTTCAACTTCCTTGTTTCTTTGGATGGCAAACCCATCTTTCCAGTTACTAAAACTCAAAACTTTGGAGCTGCTGTTCACTCTTTTCTTCCCCTCTCATTGGACTATTCACCATCCCCATGCCCTACTCTTCCTTTCTTGTCTCTATGTTTTTGTTCTTATTGATCCTTATACCTACAATGCCTTTCTCCTTCTGGTTCCTCATGTGTTAAATTTCTAGTCAAGTCAACAAGCAGGCATTTATCAAGCACCTGTTATGTATTGGGCATTGTGCTAAGTGTTGGCAAAGGGCAAAATAAGTTTCTGCTCTCACTGTGTAATGGAAAAGATGCCTGCTCATCCTTTAAAGCCCAACTCAAATCTAGCAAGCCTTCTCTTATCCTACAGGTTGCTATTGATCTTACCTATCTCAGACCTCACACCTCACACAGAACTTCATTTGTAGTTATCTCATACACTTTTCATATGTTATTATGTATTTAAAATTGCCTGTACATCATATCACACTCCCACACACACACAATAGACTGTATATTCCATCAAGTCAGGGACCACGTCATATCTAATCTTTATGTTTTCCCCAATGCTCTGAACAAAGGTGGTATTTAATCAGTGTTTACTGAATTAAACTGAATAAATTAATGGAAAAGCCTGGCCTCGAACTTGGGTCTTTTTGCTCTAAGTCTAGTGTTTTTTCTACTAAACCACAATGTCTCCTAGGGCCAGGCCTCTGTGTTGTTTGATTACTGAGTCATAGTTCTGCTCTCAACAGAGTTATTCACCCCACCTCCACCAATTTACTGACAATGTTAAAAAGTGCTATGTAAGAAAAAGCTATTATTACTATAATAAATATATATTGATAGGTATCATAAGTTCAGATTCTAGACACCAAAGTAAATATTTCACACTAGAACACTTGCTTCTTACTAAATCCAAAATTAGTGAATTTTTAGTGTAGTACATATTTCTTCTTGGGTGTCTCCTACTCCTGCTATTTAGGGGTTGCTTGGGCAGTAGCCAAAGGCAGTGCAGTATAATGGGAAGAGCTTTGGCCATGCAGTTAGGAAACTTGGATATGAATCATGATTCCAACACTTACTAGCTTTGTAGCCATGAACAAGTTATTTCTCTCAGAGTTTCTCTTTATTTCTAAAATGGAATTAATATTTTTTAACTGTATAGGATTGTTGAAAACACCGTGTCAGGTAGGTGGCACAGTCCATAGAGCTCTGGGCAGCTAGGTGGTGCAGTGGTTAGAGTGCTGGGCCAGAAATCAGGAAGTTCCCCTAGAGCAGTGGTTCTCAACCTGTGGGTTATGTTCAGTTTGTAACAATGAAAATACATGAAAATACATCCTGTATATCAGATAGATTCATAACCTTACTCTCTGATTCCTCCCAGGTCTTTTATTCTTTCCTTTCAGATTGTTTCTCTACTCACCACCTCTTCCACTGGGGGCCTGGTTTGGGGATAATGCAAATGTTATTCATATTCATTCATTCATAGATAGCAAAATTACAGTTATGAAGTAGCAACGAAAATAATTTTATGGTTTGGGGCACCACAACATGAGGAACTATATTAAAGGGTCATGGCATTAGGAAGGTTGCGAAACACTGCCCTAGAGGAATGGGTGGATGGAAATCATTTGTTCCAACAGCCATGATGGTGGCTAGAGCTGGTGCTGTGGAGATTAGTCAGACATTGAAGATGTCAAGATCATACACTGCCATCACTCATTGGTTACAGCCCTTCTATATGACCAAACTCTTGTACAATGTGAAAGTATTTGCAGATCCTATACATGATTGCATGCCACCATGGGGGGGGGGGGAAGGGAGGGGAGAAAATCTGAAACTCAAGTGATTGTGGAACTGAATCTTGTAAATTAAAAGTAAATGAGTAAATAAATTTAAAAAAAAAAAAAGATCATACACTGCCTTCTGGGCCATTGTCAGTCATCCTGACTTTTGTCCTTCCACTGTACTTCAATGACTCTGGAGGAGAGAGTGAAGCTGATGACTCTGTGTAGCTCTGCCTCACTTAAACCCGATTCATGCACAAGTCAAGACATCACCCCATGATGTCATTGGTCTTCTTTAAAAACAAAGGACGACTCTGAAATGAAAACAGCAGGACAGTCCTTAAGGAAAAATCTGGGCAGATTTTTTTTCTTTCCCTAGGAAGGACTTTTGCTAGTCCATGACCAAATGAAGAACTAAGGCTTTTTTAAAAGACAAAGAAAGAGAGCGAGAAGAGGAGAGGAGAAGGGGAGAAGTAGGAAGGGAGGGAAGAGAGAGAAAGAGAGAGAGAGAGGAAGAAGAGGAGGAGGAAAAAAAAAGTTGTTTTAAATTAAAAGAGCATAGGTGAGCCCACTCTTCATATGTGGAAAATATGGTACTTTGGCCAAGGACTTTAGCTGAAGCCAGAAGCTAGGCATATAGAGAAGCTTCAGTTCCACATGCCCAGGGATCTTTTTCTGGCAGCAGATGGTAAAGACTATATACATCCAGTAGAACAGTATCTGGTATGTATCAAGAGGAAATTAGTTATCTATTGGAGTAGACACTTTGTCTGGTAGACACTGTGCATCTAGCAAGGCAACATCTGATAAAGACATTATGCCAGGAGGAGACCAGTAGTGAGCAGGCTTCAGAAGGCATTGTCATCCCTGCACTATGTTATTCCTATGTGTCCTGGCCACACACATTCCTTATGTATATACCTCTCCAGGAATATTCCTTTTATGTATCTATTATTCCCAATAATGGTATATGTATCTGTGGGAGAGTGTGCCCCAGTTTTACGAGGGAAATGTTTCATTTCTACTTTTCTAAATATATTATTGCACTAAATGCCCTTGCTGTGAACTTCTTGTATCCTCTGGCTGACTCTTAAAAGTAAAGACTCTGATGGGGGTCTCAAACTGTGGTTTTGAGGAGCAGTATGGAACAGTTGTTAGAGAGCTGATTTAGCCATCATAAAGATTTGGATCCTGTTATTGATGTATACTGGCTGTGTGGCCTAGGTCAGTCACTTAGCAATGCCCTAGGCAACTCAATATGAGTTATCAATGAGATTCACATATACACTAATAAAGGAAATGGTTTGCTGGGAACTCCCTAAACCAATGACATCCCAGGCCTGGTTAAAAAAAATGGCCCCTACATAAGCTTTGTCTTAGGGATCCATCTGATGAATATTTGAGTGGTACCTCCAGATGTTACATGAGTTATTTTGGTGACAGCCATTGTATTAACACTATTGACAATAGGTATTCAGGACTCACATCTATTCCTTGTACAATTTCACTAGGCTGAAAAATGATTATGGAGAGGGGAGTTAGACCTAGTGACTGCCATTCATGGTAGGGAAATGCTCTGGGCACATTGCCTTCAATGTCTTTGTCCCTTCCCTTTCCTTTCTGCTCTACTGTGGAGAGAGGAGCTCAGGTGGCAGAGTTTGGGGCCTCCCATAGAGTAGGAACTAATTGCACCAAGCCTGAATGCTGTTGCAGAAGGCCAAACTCCTGCGATGCCACCGAGCCCTCCTTGTGCCAGTCACCAGCTGGCATCTGTGGAGCATAAGCCGAATGCTCAGCTTGATCTGTTCCTTCCTTGAAGGCAGACAGACATGAGGTTCTGTCCCCTCCTCCTCATGTTCTCCCCACTTTCCTATTCTCTGTCAAGACAGTTCAAGCCCTCAGGACATTCAAGTCTCCAATATTCAGAACTTTACCCTCCGATTCCTCCCAGGTCTTTTATTCTTTCCTTTCAGATTGTTTCTCTACTCACCACCTCTTCCACTGGGGTCCTGGTTTGGGGATAATGCAAAGTTTGCCAATTCATAATCAGTTTCTGGCTGTGATGAGAAAAGATGATAAAGAAATGTAGTTGAAGTCATGGGAGAAAGTGAGACTTGGTGATGAGCTAGATTTATTTGTCTATGCCTCACTTCCATGGATAATGGAAAAAGGGCTCTCTGGGCTGCCAACATTCATTGCATGGGAGGCATTGGGAGATTCTGCCTGCCCTCTTCTGGTAGGCGCCCCACAGTGACTCCAGAGTGCCCTTAGCAAAACAAGTCAGGCAGGCTGGGGCCTCTGAAGTGTGTAATGTATACAAGTCAGTGTCATAGTGACAACAAAATACCTTGCCTTTCCCCTGGTTTGATGTGGTTTGCATTTGGAGCCCAGCATTAAGAGAGTGTCTTGGGCTTTCTTTGTCTTCAAAGTTAAAAGGGAAGACTGGGAAGGGGGGAATCCTGCAGGCAGCTCTCCACCTCTGCTGAGAACAAGCAGAGGAAACCCACAGCTATGCAACTATCAAATAACAAGACTGTGTGTTTATTGTCATGGAAATGCTTAGGCAGTTCTCAATGAGATGTCCATGAAATGTCATACTGAACAGATGCAAAGCCTATTTTCAATCATTTATAACTAAGTCAGAGAAATATGTTTTCCTAAATGAACTGGGATAGTCTTCCATTTACAGAGCATTGCGTGCAAAAAGTTGTACATTTTCAAATTCAGCCTTTTTGAATTAAGTTTTAATTTTGTGTGTATTTTTTTTTTTTTAGAATTGGGGGGTGGGGGTGGGGGCAGTGGGAAGGCACCCATTTCGACTCATCCATAATTCAGAGTTTCCTGAGAAGCTGACAGCTTAGGTGCCACTGGCAGCCAGATATGAAAGGCCCCTTGGCCCCAGATGGATGACCTTGCCTCTTTAAGGGAAATCACTTCTTAGCAGCCAGGGAAAACCCAGAGCCAGGAGAGATACCCAGCCATGGCCAGTTGTGCCCATTAAGGGGGGGAATGGGTAAGAGGGAAAAGGAAAAGGGATCCCCCACCTGCTGCTATGGAAATTCAAGCTGGGAGGTTCCGAGTGGGGATTACCCTGCTCTAGACCCTCTTGAACAGGTGGGTAGCTACGAGGAGTGATGGCCTTGAGATGTATTCTGGCTGTTTCAGTGTGGCCCCCCCCACCCCCATGAGATTCATTAGCATTCTTGGCTTTATTCAACTTATCTAGCTTTGTGACTCTTTGAACAAAGCAGGCCAGAACCCTCAGCAAACCAAAGATAGCTGTAAATGTCTTTTTTAGAAGAAAAAAGACAAATTACAAAAAAACCAAGCTATTACTAGGGACTCGGTAAAACCTAAACAAAACAAAGCAAAACAACCTTCCCAGGTTTATCCTGCGGTCAGTACACATGCAATGTAATCTACCTTCACACCTCCAGTTCCAAACCAAGAACAGTGATGCCCATCATGATGACCCTGAGGCCCTACATGAGCCTTAATCATCTAACGCAAATCATATTATCTTCCCTAGACTGTAAACTGGTATCACTAAAGACAGAAAGCAGAGTAACAACATCTTAGAAAGATTAAAGGTTGAAATAAAGATAATGTGCTGACTGATACTCAGATGATCCCAAATTCAATTAATAGAACAACCATCCCAAGTCCTGGCTTTCCTTTGAAGGACTGTAACTATAAGCACGCCCGAATGCTTTTGTAATGTAATAAATGCCTTCAGAGATTTGGGTTTCAACTTTATCACATAAGAAGACAAAGCAACAGAGATTAGCAGTAATTCTCTTTTCATAGGAAAAATTTCTGTGTGATGGGAAGAGCATTTTCGGAATTGTTTTGGCAAGTCATTTCCTCAATTTCACAGTTCACTGTGTATGCATTTGTTAGACCAGAGTCAATTTACCTCTGCTGCATGTACCTAACATCCCAGTAATTTCTCCAAAGTCTTTTGATTGCTTTTCAGAATTGTATTGTCTTGCTCTCTCAAGTCTGTGACCAAAAGCTCACGGAATTAAAACTAAAATTACGGAGGGGACAAAGGAGTTTGGAAGGGATTGTAGATAGGTGGATAGTGTGGAGGGGTGTAGATTGACCCAAACTTGTTGAAATTTCAAGTCGATTGACTTTTTTCTCATAAGCTTTTAGTTAATTCTTCTTCAGTGCCACTGATTGCCTCAGGGAGCAATGGGGACATGTTTAATTACTCCCCTACTAGCCAGCAACGTGTTCTCCTAAAGTCAAAGAGAAGTGTCACCTGCCCCTTCCTCCCGGCCCCCTTGTCTCCTACAGCTGGCCTTGTGACGGGTAGTTTCCTCATCTCTCAAATGAAAAGGTAGAATTAAATAATCTCTAAGGTTCCATCCCAACAACAGTCTCTGAATTTCAATTCCATGACTGGAACAAACAACAAAGCTGCCTATTGCTATTTTAAAATATCACTATAGTATCAAAGGCTAGAGTTGGAAAGTACCTCAGAGATCAATTTGTCTAAACCTCTTCATTTTAGAATTAAGGGAGCTTAAAGGTCGAGTGATTCATCCAAGATCTCAGAGTAAATATCTGAGGTAGGATTTGAACCTAGGTCTTCTGACTCTAAAGCCAGTGATCTGTCTCTCCTTTGGACCATATTGCCTCCATGATTCATGGGGTGTGATTTGAGAAGCATTGGGAAAGTCCCCCAAACCAATGTCTTCCTCCTGGTCCTGTAGCTTAGACCTGAAATTCAACTATTCACCAGTTCTCTGTATTAAGCAGTACTCTCTCCCTCATCTATCTTAAAAATACAAATATTCTTTGAGAAGAGTAACATATTAAATAATTGATACTTTAGTAGGAATTATCTTATCAAATCAGCTTCTGCTACTGACAAGTGGGTACCAAAGACATTTGGAGAAAAGGAGAGAGGTGCTACAGAAGATTGTATTCTTTGAAGAGTGAGATGGTGGGAGATTATCACATATGGGATTCTAGGATTTAGAACTGAGAGGAAACAGAAATTAATCAGTCAATTAACAAGGATATATTAAGCATTTATCATGTGCCAAGCATTGTGTTAGGTGTTGAGATTGTACATACAATGCATGAAATAATTCCTATTCACAAAGAACATATATTCTGATACGGAAGACAGCAAGCACATACAGAAAAAAAAAAACAAAGGGAATGAATATAGGTAAATAGAAAAATCCTTATATACAAGGTAGTTTGGTAAGGAGGGAACTAGCAGGGATCAGGGAATGCTTCATGCAGAAGATGGTGCTAGCGCTGCTCTTGAAGGAAAAAGGGAATCTATGAAGCATAGAGAAATGAAGAGAGCAAGCACATTCCAGGCGAAGGGTAGGGTGGGGCGGGGGCCACAGCTCGTGCAAAGGTATGGAAATAGAAAACCTGCAGAGTGCCCTGTGTGTGAGGAACAAATAAGGAGCAGTTTGACTAGATCATAAAGTGTATATGTTGGGGGCGGGGGTGGTGAGGAGAGTCAACAGTATTCAGTGAGGCAGGAAAGATAGGATGAGTCAAGATTTATAAAGAGCTTTCAAAACTAAGCAGGAAACATTTTTGTTTTACCATAGAGGCAACAAGAAATCAATTCAATTTGCGGAGTAGGGGAGTGACATGATCTGTTCTGTGTATAAGGAAATTTACTTTGCCAGCAAAAGGGAGAACTGAACTCAGAGGGTAAAGTGATGACCTCATGTAAATGACTAAGGGAGAATCTGAACCCAGTTCTCCTGCCTCTAGGTTTGACTCTCTCTCTCTCTCACTACATGCCCCATCCTTAGGCCTCTCTTTCCCACAGTGACTTTTAGAACACAACCTGTGTCCCACTGCATAGTACGTGATTATGTGCAGTTTGGCTCTGTTTCATGTGTGCAAGTTTTATCTGTCTAACTTAAAGGCAGGAACTGTTTTTTTTTTTTTAATTCATCTTTGCATTCTTCATAGTTTCTAAAACAGTTTATTTTGTGCATAGTAGGGGCTTAATAAAGCTTTGTTGATCAATTGATTGAAATAATTTAACAGTATTAGGTCCAGGTTCCCAGAATAAACAACTTCCATTCCTATTATCAGAAATCTCAAGGTCAGCTGCAAATAATGGAACATCTACAGAACCATATGGAGAATATGCAATAAGGTTTGTCTGCCCCCTAGTGGTGGGAAGTATTAATGAATGACTATAGCGTATAGACACTAGTTGTAAAACAAAATAAAATGTACATGCTAGTTCTATGCATTAACTACCTCATTTATAATAAATGTGCTTAGAACATTCCACAGACCCTTTCTCAGCAAGACGTGTACTTTGAGACATTTTCCCCTTAATGATGATAGAACAACATGGAGTACCCACACTTTTAGGTTATATTCCATATAACCAAACACGTACCTGTGAGACAATTGTCTGGATTTAGAAGTTAAAGGTCGTGCAGGGGCCAGTTCTTACAGGCTCATGAAAGCCAACTATTAAATTTCAGTGTGAGCATTTACACCTTAAGACTCAGCAAATGCTGCAAAGCAAGGTTTGATTTGCTGTTTTGTTGAATGAATAGATTTTAAGAAAATGATGGAGAATATATTAATAATGCAGTTTAAACTTTAAAGTATAACATGTATCCGTTGCTGATTTTTTTCAGATAGCCAGTTGTTAAACACTTATCTTAAATATAATCCATGACTTTGAGACAGAATATAACTCAGCGTCCTATGTTAGGATCTTTTATTGTAATGCTACTCTCCAGTCTACTGAGCTAACAAAAAGAAATCACAATGAGGAGGTATAACTGTATTTGGGAAATGGCTGACGGGCAGATTTGTCCCAGATAGCCCCACTGCTTATTTATTTTGCTGTTCCAAGGTCCAAATTCAAGAAAGTCTTTACTTCCCTTTCTTAATGATTTTTTTTTTTTTTTTGCTTTTTGGAGGGCAATTGGGGTTAAGTAACCTGCTTAAAGTCACATAGCTAGTAAGTGTGTCAAGTGTCTGAGGTCACATTTGAACTCAGGTCCTCCTGACTCCAAGGCCGGTGCTCTATTCACTGCGCCACCTAGCTGCCCCAAACGAAAATATTTTTAAGAGCCTTCCTTTCTCTCATGAAAGTATCTCTAAAGTGAAAATTGATTAACTTAGACTGAATGAGAGTGGGCCCTGTCACTCTAGGGTGAAATCCAGGGAGGCTACCAGTATACCAGTATACAGCAGAGAGTGTACTTGGCTATAGATGCCAATCTACTGTGGGTTAGGGGATAACTGACCAATGAGTGTGTAACAGAGAACAGTATTATGATGAACTTTCTTTTTGCTCTGTTTACTTAAACACTCCAATTCTGCCAGGACCAGGGAATACATGAGCTATTATAATTATTAATTATATTATATATCATTATGTAATGATATAGTATTATAATATATTATAATTATATATTGTATAATTAATTAATCTGATTAACAATATCATAATATATCCCAATGTGAGAGGTAGTTTAGTATAGTGGATAAAGAATTGACCAAAGAACCAAGAAGACCTGAGTTCAAGTCTAACCTTTGACACATACTATGATACAGCATGTAAACTCACTAAAAACCTGACCATGCCATGCAACTCTCTAAGACTAAGTTTCAGAGGAAGTGCTGCCCTCCAGTGGTAGGAGTATCCTCCAGACATGAAATCACAGTTCCGTTTACTATCTTGACCGCAAACCAATTTTTGATTGCTTTTATATGTATGAGAATACACTAAAATATACTTCATTAAAGGACATAAGTTTGAATCTTGGCTCTTCCACTTACTACCTGAGTGATCTTGGGCAAGTCACTTAACTTTTCTTGATCTTAGTTTCTTCTTCCATAAAAAGAAGGGGTTAGGTTGGACCTCTAAGGTCCCTCTCAGTTCAAGATCCTATCATTTCTATAATTGTGCTGAACACAATTGAAACCTTCTTTGTTCCTTCAGAAGACATTTTCAGAACCTTAAGCACCCCCGATCAGCATTTTGAAGGACTACCTCATTTTCTTATAGATTTACATAATAGGGAGTTCCAAATAATGGAGAAAGGGTGTTTATCAGAGTTCCTACAACCAACAATTGATGGAATCTCATTAGATCTTTGCAAATATAAAATCTCCTCTCGTTCATGCTCTTTCACCTTCTCTTTCTTCCCCTGGGACACCATAAAAAGGCTCACAGGTTTAAACAGCTGAGACTTAAACAGTTGCTACATAACCCAAAACCCTGGAGGGTTCCAGTGGATTTAAGAGGCACAGGCTGTACAGAAGCCTTAGTCCTTTCAGGAAACAATGACAGCCCAGAGTATGGAGCAAAGATCATGACAATTGACTCCTTGTTGTTGGTATGACTGGCTCCTTATGGCACTGTCAGTATACACAAGTGCTCTATTCAATAGAACACACCAGTCCCTGAGTTGGGAGGGAACGGGGCAGTATGATTAAGCATAGTTCGATTAACTGTGGTATCACCCATACTAATATTCTCCAGTATTATTGGTTTTTGGTAGTGTGGGTATTCCATCCACTGACACAGTTTCTAGCTCATCTGTGACATATAAGATGGTATGAAAGAGTTTTTGTGACTGATAATTCCATCACCCTCTAGCCAACTTCTGTGAACACTTTCTCAGAACTTAGCAGGACTGGTCTGCAGACAACAGATGAGAAAGTTTGTCACCACATGTTTAATGGAAGCCTTTCCAGCTCAGGAAGACCATCCAACACTTGGGTTCTGCTGGAATGGCTTTCAAGAATCCAGAAAATCCGTGATGAGGTATTGGAGCAAGACCACAGTGAAGGACATACCATGAGAATACCAATTTTAAAAAGATCAGGATGTAGTAAAAATTAGCCCAACCTACACATAAATGCACCTTTATTTGAAGACTGAGAAGCAACTATAGAATTTTGGTTATCATTATGAATATCAATAATATATTGTGGCAGGAAGTTCCAGTGAATAGAACGGCTCACTCATGGTTTTCCCAACTTTCTTCCCAGGTTAGACACTCCCCACCAAAAGTCCTTCCCCTCTATGTTTCTCCAAATATTTTCCATTTCCTCTCACACTCACCCCTACCCTCATCAAGAGGCCCTCAGCTTGTCCTTATATCCATGACTCCACCTCTGCTAGTTTATTGTGCTACAAATGCCCTCTCATAGGACTGGGGTAAGGGGCAGAAAGGCATAAAGCCCATATGGTGCAGGAGAGGAAGACCAGGTACCTTCTAGAGAGAGTGGCCACCAAACCCTCACCCTTCATATCCCGGGCATCTCCGACCTAGACCCATGAAACAGAAGAGAGGGTGGACCCAGCAGCTGGGGCTAGAGGGTGAGGATAAGGGCAGGTACAGCACAGGGACATCTTAAGCCAGTGGTTCTCAACCTTCCTAATGCCTCGACTCTTTAATATTCGTATGTGGGCGTATCTGCATGTTGGCGGATCCGCCTGGAGACAGATAGAGGAGCAGTGTCTTCGGTTCCTAAGACCATTGGAAATATGTGTTTTTCGATAGTCTTAAGTGACCCCATTCGACCCCCAAAGGGGTTGCAACCCACAGGTTGAGAACCACTTCCTTAAGCTGTCACTTGTGGGATGGCTAGTAGGACATGGGCAGGTCCAAACCTTTGCTTTTCCCAATTGCTTCCTTTCTCCTCCTTTCTGACTTCTTGCTCTGAATCACACCCCTATATTTCATGTCAGTTCCCTATTTTCATTTCCCTTTGTCTATTCCTCCAGTTTTCCTACTCTGAGTTCTCTGCTTTTCTTCCTTCGGAACTTATAGAGAATGAAGAAATAAATGCCTAGTGGTAGTGGTGGTGGTAATATTATATATTATATATTATTATATATTATAATATTTATTATTATATTATATATTTTAATATGTATGTATATTTATACCTGTATCTGTATATATGTATGTATATGAACTACTTACTACATCTACTACTATTATATATTATATATGTGTATTTATATCTATCTGTATATATGTATGTATATGTCTATGAGTATATGTATGTATATGTGTTTATGCATGTGCATATGTGTGCGTATATGTATGCATATATTTATAAGAAAACTTACATTATCTTCCTCCATCCCCCCAAAACCCCCTCTATTAAAGGGAATCTTGGTGTGTACACATGTAAAGCTTCCTTTTGTGATCACTTTGTACCTTAAGAAAATACTTCCCACTCTAATACTTCAAAGAGTTATGATTTTTATCAGTGAAAGCACCTTCACAAGGAAAAAAAAAGGTTGCAATGCCTTTGTGACAAGTTGAGTCTAACCTCCTCACTTTACAGATGAAGAAACTGAGGCCCAAAGAGGTTAGGTGACATGTCTAAGATCACACAACTAGTAAATGTTAAAGGGAGACTTTAAAACCAGGTCCTTCTGAGACCACAGCCTCGCTGTAGCCACTACGCCATGCTGACTAACTGCCCGAGCTTGCAGCCTCCTGGCCCAATTGCTAAGAACCCAGAGCGAGCAACACACTGTGATGAGCCAGATCAGGGCTATAGTGGGTAAAAACCTTTTGTTTCATCTTTGGGAAAGACTGCTTTTAAATATTAATTTTAGTTCTTTTGTCTTTGCTTTAAAAAGGTAGGACTAGCATTGTTTTGTAATAAAACCTTGTTAATTAGAACCCACTTAATATGGGAGTGTTCAGCCAGAAATTTTGCTATATTCCATAATGTTTTTTTTAAAGGCCAAGTCTGAGAAAACAAATTGGATCCTATAGCTTACCTTCTATAATCTTGTGGATATAAGCACAGAATGTGAGAGGTGCCAGGACTGGCAGTCATTTCGATATGTACTTGGACTGGTAAGCAATGATAGCGGATGTTCCCAGGGATTTTCAAGGTCCTAAAAGAAACCGAAGCATCAAAGAGAGACTCAATCATGAGCGCAATACTAATTTCTAACAAAAATTTGAAGGGAATAAAAGGTTTTCTGTCAAGTGCTGATTTGAAAAAGGGAAAGTTTAAAAGGAAGATTTCCATAAACATTCCAGTTTATCAAGGTTGTCCTGAAAATAAATGGCATAGAGGGTCTAATCTATTGGTACAGCAGGACAAAGATTTCACAAATACCAACACAAGATATCTATGCTCTTGATTCAAGCTTATACTGAAAAAAAGACATTTTTGCTCTTTCCCACTAGATGTCGCACAACACCAACAATTATTACCATTCTGTTTGGACATGTGTGTATATAAGGTCTTGATGCCTCCTAGAATGGATGTAATTTCATTTACTTGAGGGGCCCTCTCTAACTGGGGAGCTCTGGAAGTGAAGGTATGTAGCTCTCAGAAAATGTCTTAAACTTTGCTGCAAACCAAACAAACCTAATTTGAAGGAAGCTGGAGTATTGTGTCCAGAATATAAACATAATACCCAGAATGAACTGTGCTCTGCCCTGTTCAGATTGAATTTGCCAAAGGGTAATGTTTGAGTGCCACTCTTTAGGAAGAATATTGGTGGGCTTTTCAGGAAGGATATTGATGGATGCAGGCCAGCATAATGAATAGAAAGCTGTCCTCAGAGTCAGGAGAACCTGGGCTCAACTCTGGCCTTTGATACAGTGAAGTTGGGCAATTCACTTATTCTCTCATTACCCCAAGCAATTCTCTCAGATAATAAATTGAAGAATAGTTCAACTACATGAGACGAGGGAATTTCTTCAACGGGAGATCCCCATACCAGTGAAATCATCAATCTGGTGAAACAACACCAGTAAAAAGTACAGACTCAAATATATCTAAAAGAAAGCAAAGGGGATAGATAGTAAATGGTCTTAAGATCACCCCTACCCCCAGATAATAAGTTGAAGGAGCTAGAGGTATTTAGCCTGAAAGAGAAATGACATGGTGTGGAGGGAACAAATCTCTGCCTTCAAGTATGTGAAAGGATATAATTTGAAAGAGAGGTGAGATTTATTCTGCTTGGCCTTAGAAGGGATTGACCAATTCTTTTTTTTTTTTTTTTGGAGGGGGAAAGGTGAGGCAATTGGGATTAAGTGACTTGCCCAAGGTCACATAACTAGTAAGTGTGTCAAGTGTCTGAGGTTGGATTTGAACTCAGGTCCTCCTGACTCCAGGATCGGTGCTCTGTTCACTGTGCCACCTAGCTGTCCCTTGACCAATTCTTAAGGTCCTTTACGACTCTAAAATCCCAATGATCCCAATGTACCCTCTGACCTCCCTTCCAGCTCTGAGATTCTATGACCACAACCTCGTTGTGTCCTTTTCACGTACAAGGTGTGACATCCAGGCTGAACCTGAATCTGTCATGTCGGTTTTCCTTCAGCAACCTGCTTCTCAAGGGTTTTTTAAGTCAAGCATTTTCAGTAAATTAACTTCAAAAACTTTGCCTACAGCCCATTTCTTTAGGGATTTAGGAGGCACCCCAAACTCGGTCTCATCAAGGAGATGAAAACAAGTACTTTCCTGACTGTAGGCAATATACATTATTGAAAAAGTCTCCCTTGAAAATTTGTTGGCATGTGATATCATAAAATGTGAAAGTAAAATGGAACTCTGATATTAGAGATAAGTGAGTCATCCATTATTAATACAACAAACTATTACACACAAACACACACACACACATACACACACACACACACTCATACCTCGATTCTCACCAGCTACTTGCTTTTGGATTGGTATGCATAGGGTGCTCCTCGTACAGCACTTTTTCTCTTAATGCAGATCACCACCTGCTCTGCAATTTACAATCTTGGAGATTTGCCTAGGGATACAGAGAGGCTGGGACAAACCCAGGGTCACACAGCCTGTACCTGTCAGAGGCCCTAGGCTTTGCTGACACTGGTCAGTTCTTGATCCACCGACCCATGTATCTTTAAGCTCCTGGAGCACAGCAGCTAAATCTGGGCATGCATGCATGTACATGAATATAATGTACATATGCAAATATGCATATGTTTTTATAATGTATTTATAGCATTATCTTTGTATATTTAAGTTTCTAGAGTACAAATATATGTGTATTATACTTACATACAATGTTTAAGCATTTAAATGAATTTAAGGTAATAAACTTGTTGAGGAAAAGAAAAAAAATGAAACTATGCATTGTGTATTCCAGATTTAATTATAAACTATTTTAAGATTATCTATTCTTTTACAAGGGCAGGTAGCCATCAAAGCAGAAAGAGATCCAGGCCCAAAGTCAGGAAGACTCATCTTTCTGAATTCAACTCTGGCCTCAGACACTTGCTGTGTGACCCTGGACAATTCACTCAATCCTGTTTGCCTCAGTTTCCTCATCTGGAAAATGATCTGGAAAAGGAGATGGCAAAGCACTTCAATGTCTTTGCTGAGAAAACCCCAAAAGGGGTCATAGATTTGGACATGACTGAATAACACAACAATAACTCTTTTGCATTATCTATGTTTTATAAGTCGGAATAAATAAAAGTACATTATCTGAATATGCAGACTCCTAGACCTATCATCATCAAAAGGTATTTGCTGTACATCCCGTCATTACAATATAAACAGTCATCTGGATATAACCAGACTATTTTTAAAAATGTTTTCACAAATATGTGTGTTTAAGCAATAATCTTCATTCTATTTATTTAATTCAATTCATCTCCCAAGATCACAAAATATGTAAGTTGGAAGGAGCTATCTGGTTCAACCTGTACTCAAAAAGGAATGCCCCCTACAATGCACCCTGCAAGTGATCATCCCCCTTCTCTCTTCCTGCAGATCTCCAAGAGGGTGGTGTGGACTCTCACCTCTGGAAGAAGCTGATTCCACTTTTGAACAGCTGTTATCCTGCTTCTTAACATTAAGCCTAAACTGGCTTCTTTGCTACTCCTTCCCACTGGTTTTTTTTCCCTCTGGGGACAAACAGAGCATAATCTCTCCTCCACATGACAGAATTTCAAATACTTGAAGACAGTTCTCATGTTCCCTGAGTCCTCTCTTTTCCAGGCCAAACATCTCTTTCAATCTAGGACCCTTTAGGCTATCTCTCAACAATTGAGGTTTGGGATTCAAGCTGGCTCTGGGAGTCTAACCTGTACCGTCTCTGTCTATGGTAATTCTTAGAATTAGTATCTTCTTTAGCTAGCTAGCAGGATTCTACAGTGCCTGTTGGTGCTAGGAGGGAAATAAAAAAGGGAGATGTAGGGGAAAAGAAGTAAGCAATGAGAAGAAGAGAAGAGAAGAACAAGGGGAAATGAAGAAAAAAGACATAGCAAAAGTGCCTATGGTGGCTGATAGAGAACAACCACCTCAAGCAGTGCCAGTGCCCCCATAAGTCCTCCTCCAGGAGCTCATCATGGTGTGGAGGCATTCCTGGGCTCTGAAGGCTTTGCCCACGGAGTGCCAGCTCCAGAAGGTAGTACTCAGCAAAGTTTCAAGAGTGAGCCCCGTGATACTATGTCAGTACCTGAGGACCAAGCTACCTAATCTCCAATAGGCTTTTCATTTTCACTCACAACTCTCGAAGAGAGTTTATAAAGCTATTAGCAATGCAAACCCACGCTGACAAATTAAAAATAAAACCTATACTCTTTAAGTATTAATACGATATAGAGGGCTAGACTCGGAATCAAGATCCGAGTTCAAATTCTACCTCAGACATTTACAAAGGTGAAGGGCCCTGGCCAAGCCATTTAACTTGTTTACTTAGTTTTCTCATTGGTCAAATGGAGATAATAATAGCGCCATCTCTCAAGGTTGTGATGATCAAGTGAGATAATATATGTAAAGTGTTTTGTCAATCTTAAAGAATTATATAAATGTTATTGTTATTATCTACGTCAAAATGTTAGAGGCGGCTCAGCATTATGGACAGAGCTTACCACAGAATTAGGAAGATATGGGTTCTAGCATCACTTTTGACAAATAATGACTACGTGACCCTTGGAAAATCATGTAACTTCTCAGAGTCCTAGGCTAATCTGTAAAACTAAACTAAAGAGAAGATTCTAATCTAATCTCTAATATTGAGAGAGGAAGTCCTCTCATCAAGCATTCTTTTATAACCCTACCAGTGAAATCACAGATCTCATAAAAGAAAAAAAATCACCAGCCAGCACATCATTCCTGAGGAAATTTAACTCATTCCAGAGGGAATTATTTGATGCCATTTGGTTATGTCTGGGGCTCCAGTTTCAAATTGCTTTCCTCTTCCTTTAGGATCCTATGTGAAATTGCCTTTGCCCTAGGACAATGTGGTTATAACGAAGGGTGACTATGTTCATCTTTGTTTTTGAAATCACTAGCTGTACAGAGTGCATTTATTTGGTGATACAAAGATTAGACTCCTCAAAATCCCAAGGTAAACTGTGGCAGAAGAGCACTGGGTAGGCCAGCTAGAAGGAGCATTAGAAAAGTAGCCCTAGGCAGAGAGGTTGTTATTTGAGGGATGCTGTAAGGCATTATACTGTCTGAAAATACCTGTCCTGATGGCCTTTCATGAGGCTTCTTAGCATCAGTTTTTACTTCTTTGGATTAAGGCATTGAAGGTCCCTCTTAAGTAAGATAGGTAGGTAGGTAGATAGATAGATAGATAGATAGATAGATAGATAGATAGATAGACAGGTAGATAGATAGACAGGTAGATAGACAGATAGATAGACAGACAGATAATAACATACATTATATGTGGATCTCATAAGGGCAACACATTGAGCACCAACCATTGCATCTCATATTATATGGTCAATTTTCTGGGAGGAGTCTTTTTAAAATAACATTTTGTTTTTACCCAATTATATGTAAAAACAATTTTTAACATTGTTCTTCATAATCTTGAGTCCCAAATTTTCCCTTCATTCCTCTTCCCCTTGCCCCTCCCTGAGACAGTAAGAAATCTGATGTAGGTTATCACAGTGTGATCACATAAAACTTATTTCCATAGTAGTCATTTTGTGGAAGAAAACTCAAACCAAAAAAAAAGAAAGAAAGTGAAAAATAGTATGATTTGGTCTGCATTCACACTCCATCAGTTCTTCCTCTGGAGGTGAATAGCGTTTTTCATCATGAGTCCTCTGGGATTGTCTTAGATCATTGTATTGCTGAGAATAGCTAAGTCATTCACAATTTATCATCATACAATACTGTTGTTACTGTGTACATGTTCTCCTGGTTCTGCTCACTTTCTTTCCATCAGTTCATTTGTCTTTCCTGTTTTTTTTTTTCTGAAAGCATCCTGCTTGTCATTTCTTACAGCAAAATAATATTCCATAATAATCATATACCACAACTTGTTCAGTTATTCCCAAAACTGATGGTTATCCCCTCAATTCGGTACAGAGAAATTTTGATGTTGGGAAGTGATCAAAAAAGGATTCAAAAACATGATTTAATGAATTGTACATTCAGCAGACAGAGGAAATATGAGAGCTCTGAATATCTGGGTTGAAGGAGGAGAAAAAGATGAAAAGCAAAAAGATGCTGACAAGAGGTTCTAGAAGTAGAGGGTTTGGGGGCAGCTAGGTGGCACTAGTCCTTGGGCAAGTCACTTAACCCCACTTGTTCTGCCTTCCCCCTCCAAAAAGCAAAAAAAAAAAAAAAAAAAAAAGCGGAGGGTTTCTTCAAATTTTTCTCCAGATATCCGTGCTAACTTAAGTCTGCACTTTAGGAACTGAAAAGAGGGATCTTTCTCATTTTAGGAAACTTTTCACCAGAATAGGCATTGAGTATAAAGGGGTGTGTGTGTGTGTGTGTGTGTGTGTGTGTGTGTGTGTGTGTGTGTGTGTTTATGCATGTACTCACTCATGTCATGGTTCTCTGGCTTTGTTTTCCCAGTATTTTCACATTTTATTTGCCACAGTGCGGTCTCTCCCTACTTTATTCTCTCCCCAACTGGAGAGGTCAAGCCTTTCCCATAGACCCTGCCTTGGCAGCCTGGGCACACTGGAATCCTGCTGCAACTGAATCAGGTCCTCATGTTGTTGTTTAGACTGTTTTTCCAGATCTCAGAGCTGAGATGTATGTTGTTTCATGCTGTGATATAGTCCAGTCTCTTGCCCACAGGAGATCAAGCCTCCTCCACTTCCTGTTTGACCATCACTGGGCCCAGAAGCTTAAATACCTCCATGGATTCATCCAATCGCTCTTTTTTCACAATGTTACTTTGTCGGTTGTGCCTCTGGCTTCTGTCCATTAGACATAGACTTACTTGAGTCCCTTTTGTAGCTGTTGGTACTTCACCAATTCCCCCTGAAGTTTTTTCTGAATCACCTCTGCCACGATGTGGAGAAGTGTCTGGAATCATAGGGAGTAGGTATGGGAGAGCATCACTCCACAACCAGCAGCCTGGCACTACCCTCTACAGAGCCCCATGCCTCCTCCAGTCCACCTCGGCCCCTATATGCACCCCTAAACCTCCAGACCCGAAGAAAGATCTGGAGCTACACACAGCATTCCTTTATTCTCTCCTACCACAGTTCCCTCCTCTGCCTTTTAAATGCCATAATCCAGGGTCATTAATACAGTCACAAGGACTTAGAGCTGCTTCCACAATTCTCTCTGAGACAATAGGTAAGATGTGTTACTTGTGACACAATCATCACAAAATCACAAAATTTCTGAGTTAGAAGAAACCTCAGAAGTCACCCAACTTATATTTGAGCAGGAATCACCTTTAAACTATTACCTTTAAGTGGCAATCCAGGCATCACTTAACTGCTTCTAGAGAAGAGGCACCCATTTCTTTCTGAGGGATTCCGTTCTGCCACTTTTGAATATCTCTAATTGTTAGAAAGTTTTCCCTTTTGTCAAGCTCCTCCTCCCCAATTTGGTCCTAACTCTGCCCTCTCCGACCAAGCAAAGTAAATCTAATTCCCCTCCTCCATCCAACATGACATTTCTTAAAATCATCTATCATGTCCTTCCCAAGCTTTCTGTTCTCCAAGCTGAACTTTCTTAGTTCCTTTGCATGTTCCTCACATGACAAGGTTTCCATTTCCCAAACCATCCTGCCTTCCTCTAAAGATGCTAATTCTTAAATGTCCTCACTAAAATAGAGCTCTCAGAACTGAACAAAGTGTTCCTGATTAGGACAGAGCAAAGCAGTCTCTATCTGTCTATCTATCTATCTATCTATCTATCTATCTATCTATCTATCTATCTATCTGCATATCTATCTATCTATCTATCTATCTATCTATCTATCTATCTATCTATCTAATACCTCTCTTATTTTGAGCACTATGCCTCTCTCAGAGCATCCTAAGATCTCATTACTTTATCTGGCTGCCCCATCACACACTATTGACTTATATTGACTTTGTTTTCCAGTAACACCCTCAGATCTTTTCCACATGAATTCTTCACTACATATATCTAGCAACAGGCTTAGACTTGTTCTTCTTGACCACAGAGGACAGAACTGGGAGCAGTTCGAAGAAATTGTAGAGTGGTAGATTTTGACTTTACATAAAGAAACAAAACCATCCAAATGGGTGTCTCAGTATAGTGATTTTCCTTTCATTGCAAGTATTCAGCCAGAAGCTGGATGATCTTTTTTTTGGATGCCACTGGACAGATTAAGTCAGATGTAAGTTGGAGAGGCAGTGTGTTACAGAGGATAGAAAGCTTTCCTCAGACTCAGAAAGGCCTGGGTTCTAGTCTCACCTTGGTTTTGTGATTCTGAATAAGTCAATGAACATCTCAGAATCCCAGAGGTGTAGAGTACCTGCCATGTTGCTTGATATAGAGAGTTTCTATAATGGGGATTTCCTAAAATCATAGATTCAAGTCAAAAATAAATGGACAGGACATGATGGCATCTGACACATTGTGATTCTGTGATTCTTTCTTCTGAGACAGTCCTACTGCTACAAGACTCAGCAAAGGGATACCTCCTCATAGGTGTCAGTAATTACATTCTGACACCGACCCCCACCTCCAACCTGTAAGAATTAGCCATCAGTAACCACCCACCAATCTTCTATGCCACAACCCACCCTGCTGCAAACTAGGAAGACTGGTTTATAATCTAGACTCTCTAATTTAGAAAAGCTTTCTGCCTCCCTCTCAGATCTAACAGGAAGCCTTATATTCTGCAGGTAAGTAACCAGTGTGTTTTCCAAGAGGATTATGATTTGTGGGAGTAAAATTTCCATAGCTGGGATGCTTGATAAATTCCCAGACATCTCTGCTGATGTTGGCTTCCACCAAAGATCCTACTACGATGCCTCCTTGCAGCCTAGAGATGATGCTGAATTTTAATTTTTATTGATACTTTTTGTTTTTTACCTACATTTCCCAATATGTTTCATGCCCCCTAAAGTCCTCTCCCAGAGCCATCTTTTATAACAAAGCATGACAAAGAGAGAGAAAAGTCTAATACAGCAAAGTAACACATCAAAAAAGTCTCACATATGTAGTATACTGTAATGAGAATTGTATGCTAGGAATGTGTCTGCTCAGTCATGGCTTGGCAATGTCGTTATTAATAGATGATTCCCAATTATTCTTGCTAACTATTTAAAGTTGGGGGATAATTCCTATTTTTCCTTCCCAAGCTTCAGATAGAACAGGTCTTGGGAAGCAGGGATTCTCCAATGTTCCTCGTTGACCAGACTCATGATTCTTTTGTTTTTACGAACAAGAAAGGATCTCATTAATGCAAAATGGTGGTTCCCAATGAATCATATTGATAACATTTATGAAACAGCTTTCTATCATGAATAAGGCAAGAACCCCTTATTTCAAAACTGATTTCTTTGGAAATAGCATTCCCTGCATTGACCTTCACATTTTTCATATCACGAAATGCAGAAGATAAGCTGTCATTCATAATACTCAGAGAGAGGGAAGTGAGATGCAAAGCTCTCTCTCTCCCCTCTCTCTTCCCTTATGAAGGATGGAGCAGTGGGGGAGTAGTCAAGTCCCTCATCTTCTCTTTGGGTAAGACTGAATGGAAGGCTTCCCTTCTGAGGGGAAGAGAGATAACTAGCAGTTTCTTTCTCTCCTTTTATCCTTTCCTGCCAAAATTTGAGAAGTCTTAACAGCTTCATGACAGTATAAGACCAACCATTGGTAATGGCAATGCTTCCAGTCCAGTGCCTGCAGTTATCATTCTTAGAAACAAACCCTGTGGAGTTGCAGCCTGGCATCTGCTCCTGCTGGTGTTGTAGGCACAGCTACCTAAGACCCCGAAAAGAAAGTTCTTGTCACCAAAATCCTTGCTTCAGTATCAGAAAAATGGTTTGGCATCAGAAACAGATACAGTTTTATTAGTGGAAATGACACTAAAGAAGGGGCATTAAAGTCTGCTTTACCTCTGTACTCTTAAGGACTACAGGACCTTTTCAGGTGACAGGCCACTGAAACCTTATGTGTTATTTCCCTCATTAGAACATGTGTTCCTTTAGGAGACAGTGCTTTGCACATAGGAAGCACTTAATAAAGAATATTATAGCTGGTACTATGAAACTTTGGAGTTACCCACATAAAGTAATCATTGAAACTGTGGGAGCAGAACAAATTGGTGAGGCAGAGAGAATCAAGAGAGAAAAGAGTCCCTGAAATGAAATCCTAAGAACACTTGCATTTATAAGGTAAAAGTTAGATAAAAAGGAATTATTGGCATAAGAAAGCCAGAAAAGCCCAAAAACATGCTACAGAAACCATAGGAAGGCATCTCCAAGAAGGAGGTGGTAGTCAGCAGGGTGTTCCTGTCATGGAGAATAAGGATTGAGAATATACCAAAGGCTTTGATGATTGGGGGTAGGAGGGGTCTTTGATAACCTTCAAGAGAGCATTGCAATGGTAGAGAATAAGCAAGGAATTTATCCCTTATTTGTTAGAGATTAAGGAACAAGTAGGACTGGCTTGATGGACCAGAGGTTGCACAGTGGATAGACTGCTGGACCCAGAGTCAGAAAGACCTGAGTTCAAATGCAGTCTCAGACACTCACTAGCTGTGTGACCCTGAACAAGTCATTTAATCCCTATTTGCCTTAATCACTAGAGAAATAAATGGCAAACCACTCTAGTATCTTTGCCAAGAAAACTACATGGACAGTGTCAGTGTGCTATAGTCCATGGACTCACAAAAAGTAGGACACAATTGTACAACAACAAGAAGGAGTGAATGGGTAGTGGGGAACAAGAGGCTATGATCAGAGACTACTCATTTTTCAGCCTTGTTAGTGAAAGGAAGAAAAGAGAGTGCACAAACACACATACATGTATATATACATATATGTGATATATACACACATGTATAGATACAGATATGTATATGCACATACGTGTATGGATAAAAATACTAATGCGTGTATGGATATATATCTACATATCAATATATCTGTTTCTATTCTTAGGAAACAGAGACTACATAAGCATGTTTGTAGATAGAAGACAAGTAGTCAATGGAAGGGAATTAAATATGCAAGGACAAGTGGTGGTTGGTAGAGCAAGGTGGGGAAATGAGGAGCAAAATGACTCTTGACTTATAGCTCATAAAGTCTAATCTCATTTTACAGTCAAGAAAACTGAGGCACAGAGAGATTAAGTGTGTTGCCGGGGATTACAAAGCCAGTAAGTGGTCTTTAGAACCTTAGGTCTTTGTGACTCAAGGTCCAGCACTATCCACTATACCCTGATTCCTCTCTAAGGCATCAAAAGCACAGGTAGAGTGATTGGCTTTAACAAAGCAAAAAACCCACTTCTTCCTCTCAGGCAGGAAGGAACAAGGAGAAAATGGGTGAGATACAGAGTTTTGTAGCGATGAAGAAAGAAGCTCAGTTAGTTCCTATTAAATAGTTTTGATGTCAGAAAAATAAAATGTAAGATCATTTGCTGAGTATGAGCAGTCAAGGAGCTTGCTTAGAGTGAACAAAGTTTGAAACAGCTGTTGTAGGGAATTCAGTAAGAAGAGGTGAATTTCGAAGGATTGCCAAGGCAGCAGTGAGGTTAGGTAGCATGAATTTGTAATGGACCCAATTGGCATGATTTCATAATTCTCCAGTAACACGCAGCAGCTGGGGAGCAGAAGAAGAAAAAGTGAACAGTGAAGATTGCCAATGTTAGAGATTGGCAAGAAAAACAAGGCAGAATATGAGGCATTCTAGTGTTATTGAGGGCATTGCTGAAATAACCCAACATAGGAAAGCAAGTGAAATTATTGAAATTATTAGGGGTCTAAGAGAATGGAAATTCTCTTGTCCTGATCCACTATGTGATGTCTGGGGATTTTAACTATCAATTTTTTAAAAAATGAAATTTGAATAGAAAGGCTTTAGAAAGGGATTGGGAATACTTGTTACTACAATCAGGAAGGTGATGAATCCAGAAGGCTGCAACTGTTGCCAAAACCTTACAAGGTCACTAACCTCTCTTCTTCATTAAACTTGCCTGTGCCTAGCCTAAAAAAATTGAGCACACACAGTCTTCTGGGCTGGCATTTCTAAACCGGTTCTAGAATTACAGAGCTGTTATCAGGAGAGAGAACAAAAGAAACAGTTGATTCCACTATTTTAGGAACCCCGTAGCTCTATAGAATCTGATCACCTCAGTGACTTTCCCTGTGTTTATTTTTCCCTTGTGCCATTTTATCACTTGGATAAATTGTCAAGTCAACAAGTGTTAGGACACAGTGTATACCAAAGAGCTGGTCTGTAATGACTTTGTGTCATGAGGTCAGTCAGTGATGAAGTCTTTTACAATACTTTCAGAGTCTTTTTGATTGCCAGAGGTCAAGAGACTCTTGGAATCAGAAGTCCGGGGACCTTGACAGCATTCTACTTTGGAGAGAAAAATCCAATTCAATTAAAAAACAAATTTTGGCCATCTATTATGTTTAAGACACTTTAGGTATATAGCAAAGTATAAGATACTATCCCTATTTTTTTTTTTAGAAACATACAGTCTCATTTAGGAGGCAAGATTTACACATATGAAACAAGGAATTCTATGCTAATTGTCAAAAGGAGAAGGGCAGGTAGAAATTTCTATAAGTGTTCAGAGTGGGCTGGTGGGTGGAAAAGACTTCATTTATGGCAAAGGACCTGAGCTACTGCATACCCTTAATCATAATGTACAGTGAGCTCCTGTCTACATCTATAAGCTGGTTTTACTAAGAACAGGTTTTGATGAAGGAATTGGCTACACCAGGACTTAGAAGAGGCAGGAGCTTGATAAGAAAGGGTAAGGGTGAGGATAAGGCCTAGTGCAGAGAAGAAAGTATGGTGAATAATGAAGAACCCTCAAGAAACCTCAACTTTTTGCTTCAGATCTGCTCTCTCTATACTTGAATATTGGTTTCATATCTAAGCAAGGATTATTTTGAAAACTTTTCAGATGCAATCCGACTTTATCAAATTATATCTTAATCCTCAACATTGTTATCATCACCACAATCATCTTAGAAAGTGCCTATTTTTATGTGATGAGAAAAGGAGTGATGTTTAGAGTTATTCATTCATTGTTCATTGATGCATTATTATGCTATGTTTTTAACACATTGATCTCTTTCAGATCAGGCCTAAGTAAAGCCAATCCAATGGTTTAGGCTTAAGATTAGGATTAAATGACATAGACTACCTAGCAAAGTTTAGTTGAAACATTAGAGTTCTCTAAATAAACCTTTATATAGTCTACAAAAAAGCAATGTTTTTATTTTCTCTAATCCTTAGTTTATTCCCCCCGTTTCTTTTTCTTATCTTATTGCTGTAGCTAAATTTAAAAAACTATATCAAGTAATAGTAGTGACATCGTACAACTTTGCTTTAATCTTGAAAAGATTATTGGGAAGATTTCTAGCATTTCTCCATGACAACGTACCATTTACCATTTTAAGAAGTGATTCCCTTATTCCTATGCTTTTGAATGATTTTTGTAGCAGAAATGAGTGTTATATTTTGTAAGAAATTTTTTCTAGATTTACTGATATAATTAGGTGATTTTTTTTGTTTTTGTTATTAATACGGTCAACTACATTAACAAGTTACATTGTTAGTAACATTGAACAAACCTTGAATACCTGGAATGACTGGTTCTTGTCCGTCATTCTTGAAGAGGACCAAAATGACTTCATTATGTTAGAATCAAGTTCCAATGTGTCCGACTGTGACTGATCAGACCTATATGAACTCGGAATGCTTTACCACAGGTCAGACACAAATAGTCCATGTGAACATTTGGAGTAAATTCTCTATATTTGCTCATCTCGCATTTCTTTTGGGCTACTTCAGTTTTGCTTTGCTCATAGAGAAAAAACACATTCTCTGATGAAAGCACACCATGCCAGGCAGTGCCAGTGTCTCCAATGTGACACAATCAATTCCAAAGTTCTTAATGGTGACCTTGAGAGTGTCCTTGTATCACTTCTTCTGACCACCATGTGAGCACTTGCCCTGTGTGAGTTCTCCATTAAATTGTCTTTTTGGCAAGAGTACATTTAGCATTTGAACCATGTGACCAGCCCATTGGAGCTGTGTTCTTTGCAGTAGAGTTTGAATGCTTGGCTTTTTAATTCAAGAAGGTACTTCAGTGTCTGGTATCTTATCCTGCCAGGTAGTCTTCAGAATCTTCCTAAGACAATTCAAATGGAAGTGATTCAATTTCCTGGAATGGCACTGGTATACTCTCTAGGTTTCATAGGCATACAACGCTGAGTTCAGCACAGTAACTCTGTAGACCTTCAGTGTGGTAGTCAATCAATCTAACACCTCTTCTCTCCCACGCTTTCCTGTGGAGCCTCCCAACCTGAGCTGGCTCTGGCAATGCATGTACCAATCTCTGTATCAATGTGTACATCCCTGGAAAGTATACTGTCAAGGAAAGCGGACTTATTGTCTATAGTATTCAAAACTTCATTTGCTGTAAACAATGGTCCTACATATGGATGGTATGGTACTGGCTGATGGAGCACCTGTGTTTTCTTGGCGTTAACTGTTAGGTCAAAATGAGCACTGTAGAGAATCAATCCACACTTTGTTGCATCCCAGCTTCAGAGGCTGCATTGAATGAACAATTATTTGCAAACAAAAAAAAAAAATCATGTACCAACACTTCCTCCACTTTAATCTTGACTTGTAGACTTTTTAAGTTGAAGAAGTGACTATCAGTTTGATAGCTGACCTTGATGTCATGTTCATTCTCATTGAAGACTTTTGACAATATGACTGAAAACATTATGATAAAAAACTTGGGAGCAAGCACACAATCTTGTTTCACTCCATTGGTGACTGGGAAAGCACAAGAGTATTGTCCATTATCCAGAACCCAGGCAATCATGATGTCATGAAATTGATGTACAATGCTAATGAACTTCTCTGGGCAATCAAATATTGACATAATTTTCCATAAGCCTTCACAACTGACAGTAGCAAAGGTGTTGGACAGATCTACAAATGTTGTGTACAGACCTCTGTTCTGCTCTTGGCATTTTTCTGTTAACTAGATCTATTTTTCCTGTTTTCTGTTTACATGTTACTGTTTTCACATGATTGCTACCACTTTGCTCCATCTTTTATTGGAACTTTGTGTTTTTGTTTTAACTGTGTTTCTTGTAAATACCTTATTATTGGATTGTGATTTTTAATTCATTCTGCTACTAATCTCTGCTGTGTGAGTGAGTAAATCTCATTCACATCCTTTATATTGTTAATTATGTATGTTTCTTCATAATGTCTTCATATCTTTTTGCTGTTTTTTCCCTTACCCTCTCCTTGAAAAAGAGAGAAAGAAAGAGAGAGAGAGAGAGAGAGAGAGAGAAGAAAAAGGAATCTGATCAATACTAGCAAACTAAAATTGAAGTGATCTGTCCTCACTCAACTTCCCTTCCAAACCTAGATTCTGACCTGTGGTTCTTGTGTTTTCTTTTTTTTTTTTTTATCCTAACTTTATTAATCAACTTCTGAAGTTGATATTTATTTTGTCACTATTATTTCCCTGGCTCTTCTCTTTCTTTCAACTTCTTCTCCCCTTTTCCTTCTGTTTTTTTATTAAGTTTAATATATTTCTACATAAAGTGTCTCTGTCTCTCTCCCTCCCTCTCATTTTTCAGGTTTATATGTGAATAAAGTTCATGAAATGCCTAACACCCTGACTCTTTCCTTCATATTTATAGTTATATTTATCTAAGTTCTATATATACCTTGGTACCTTAATGGGCAGATCTTTTAGGTATTTTATAGATGTATAAAAAGGGTTGTCTATATTATTCAATAAAATTATTTAATAGTACATAGAAATGCTAATTACTTTAATGGATATATTTTGAATCCCAATACTTCACTGAATTAGTTCATTAATTCACTGGTTTATTTTGATGAATTTTCAACAGTTTTGAAGAGTTTTCTAAGAAAATCATCATACCATCTGAATCTAGAGATAATTTGGCTTTCTTTTTGCCAATGCTTATTCCCTTAACTACTTTTTCTTTTCTTGATCTTATAGCTCATATTTCTAGTAGTGTCAAATAATAATGTCATTAGAATAGAATAGGTATATCCTTGCTTTACCTTGAGCTTATTGGAAAACATTCCAGTGTTTCTGCATTATAAATCATACCAACTTTGTTTTAGAAAAATATTTTTCATAATATTAACCAAAGTACTCTCAATTTTTTTTTTTTTTTGCTTTTAGCATTTTGGACATAAATGAGTTCTATATTTTATCAAAGTGTTTTTCTCATCTATTAATATGTTTTGTTCATATCAATAAATCATATTAATAATATAATTTATTTTTAATTTTCTAATGTTGAGCTATCTTGGCATCTCTAGTCTAATCTCAACTTTGTCATAATAGATATTTTTGAATAGAGTGTTGTAATCACTGCAAATATTTTGTTTAAAATTATTGTATCAATGCTCATTCATGAATTCAAACTATGATTCTCTTGGCTTACTTGGTTTATTCATTAGGATCATATTTATTTCATAAAAGGAATGTGGTAGAGTATCTTTTTTCTCTATTTTGAGAAAAAAAATGTATCATGGATATTAGTTTGGCTCTAAATGATAAAACTCACTTGCACATATATAAGGTAGATATTTTTTTTTTTACATTAACTTAAGACTTCTCAATTTTTACTTCTGAGGTCAGATTATTTAAGATCTCTGTGGCTTTTGTTAATTGGGCATTTTATATTTTAGTAGTATTAGCCAATTTTTCTTAAATTTTATATTTCATTGTATATGGTTATGTTTTCTGATAATTTTCTTTGTTTCTTATTATTCATCATTGCTGCTTTTTATTTTGGCAATTTAATTTTCCTCTCTTCTTTAAAAAAAATATTAAGTTAGTTAAAGATGTAATTATTTTGTAAGTCTTTAAGAAGAATAGTTCTCCATTTTGATTATCAGTTCAATACTAACTCAATTAACAAGTATTTCTTAAGTATCTACTATGTTCCAGGTACTGTGCTAATGCCTAGGGATGCAAAAACAAAAATTAAATCACCCCTGTCCCAATGAGGGGCTTACTTGCAATAAGGGAGAAACAATAAGTATACATATTGTTTTCAGTTTTTTGTATTTTTCCTTTGATTTTCATTTTTTTAAATTTTGTATTTGCTTGGGGATTCATTTGTTTAATGAATTTCTAGATTTTTAAAAAATGGCAGGCTCTATTTGTTGCTGTTCTCTGTTCCTCCTTTGAGAATATGTATTTTTGTGAGAGATAATTTTTTTTTTCTGAGACTCAGGTCTCCTTTAACTGTATTGCATAAATTTTGATTTGTCATCCCAATATTACCATTCACATTATTCATTGTTTATATGATTTGGGTTTTTGATGCCCTTTTAAAAAAAGAAATTCTAATACTTATTGTCCATTTTAATCTGTCACTTTTATTCATATTTCCTTTATTGATAATTACTTCAATTGAATTTTATACATAGATGTTATTTTATTAAAATAAAATCTATAAAGGAAATAGTTAACATATCTACCTTTCTTTGCTTATCCTAGCAC
>CM053587.1:77124760-77143835 GCA_028646515.1 Pseudochirops corinnae
GTTTATGAATTTTTCAGTCTGTCTCTGTTGGTTCTATGTATGACTTTTCACTTGAGCATTCTTTTCCATTGAAGTCTCTTTTTATTGTAATTTTACTTTATATGGTGCTTATCTTGATTACTATTTATTGTCTTATTGTTATATTACTTTATTGGATGTGTATCTTGGTATCTTGAAGAGTAGCTGACCTTAGACATGAACCCCAACTCGGCCATTTATCCGGAAGTATGTCCATTCTGAGCTACATAGAGGTTCTTGCCCTTTAAAAAAGGCAACTTTGTATATATGCATATTTGTAGCAGGTTTTATTTTCTTACTTTTTCAATGGGTAGGAAAGGGGAAGGTGGGAGGGCGAAAATTCAGAAATGAAAATGAAATAAAATTACATTTAAAAAGACATGCATAGAGGATAGAAGTACAGATAACTAGGGATGAATACAAATGAGAAACATGTTCTCATTAAAATATTTAAAAGAATTAAATCTCAGAATAACCTGATGTTGATGAACCCTAAAAACAACCCCCCCCAAAAGGGCTATTTTTAGTTTGTTTGGGGACAAGAGGCAGATCACAGAAGGAAGAGTAGAAGAGATTGTAATAATGAATAATGGTGAAAAGACTGAACTACTCAACTCCAATTTTATTTGTTTTCTCTTCCAAGTAGAATTTTCTTTACACATATGAAATCATGCAAAACATATTTCCATAATAGCTATGTTGCAATAAAAATAAAGTAAAAGAATTATACTGCAAACTGCACCCAGACTTCATCAGTTCTCTCTCTAGAGGTGGATAGCATCTTTCATCATGAATCCTTTGGAATTGTTTGACTTCTTTTCCTGACAAAATGACCTAATCCATTAACAAGGGGAGGACTGATGAACATTTTAAAAGGGAGCAGTGACACACTAAAATCCAACATAAATAAATCATGCTAGACTAGTCTTGTTTCCTTTTTATTCCTAACAGGATCATCAGGTCCTAAAAAAAAAGATCTAGGGATCTTAGTGAACTACAAGCTCAGCCTAAGTCAACAGTATATAAGGGAAGCCCAAAATAAAAAAGACGATATAATTGATACACTTCAATTAAGGCTTTAAGCTGTGCTAGGTGCTTAAGAAGCAGTTGTGGAATATTTAAAAGCCTCGCCCTGAGGAGTTTTGATTAGAAGAAAAATCAATCTAATTGTAATCTCTTCTTCAAGAGCAGAGACCACGTATTCTCTTACTCCTGCATCCTTTACAAAGACTAGCCCAGGGATGGGGAACCTGTGGCCTTGACCATGTGGTCTTCTAGGTCCTGGGGTATAGCCTTTGCACTGACTGAGTCTAAGCTGTACAGAACAAATCCTATTGTTAAAGGAATTTGTTTTGTGAAGTTTGGATTCAGTGAAAGGGCTGCTTTTGAGGACCTAGAAGGCCACATGTGGCCTTGAGGCCAAAGGTTCCCCAACCCTGGACTAGCCCAATGCTTTAAAAATAAATTGGCTAACTGGAAACTAGTTGGATAAACATAAATCATGTCCTCCCTGAGATGTTTCTTTTCTTCTTAGGTAAAGGGAAAGATGTCATTTCCTAGGGATCAAGAGGGACTTTCCCTCCTTCTTCCATTAATTTTGAGTCAGGATAACATTGTTGTCATCCTGGGTGAAACTCTAAGGTGCTCTTTGGCAGAGCAGGGCATTTCATAGAGTTATTAAGAGACCTTGCTGGAAACAGAAATGTCGTATTCACAGGCTTGGAGATAGAGAACTGGGAGAATCAGACTTTGAGGGGCTAACAAAAGAATCAATGGAGCTGTTTAATCACTAATGACAAACACATATATTATCCATGAATCATTGACAAATTAGGACATCACATTTTTAGTTTACATTATTCTTCCTTGGTGATAGTGTTACATAAAGTCATTCTATGAAGGGAAGAGACAAAAATCTATATTGGACAGTTCACCTTTTAGACAAATGATTAGTTTATTTAATTTCTCTTTATAGAGGCCATTACTACCTCGAATGACTGTTTCTAAAAATCCCCAATGATTTGATACCTGGACATACAAGGGTCCATATCCCCTTAGTATACATACATGTTATTTTAGATGCTTGTCAGACCTAGTTGAAGATAGTATCTATCTGTGAAATTAAAGCATATGAATTTTAGGTTGAGAACAGAGATGTCTACAACCTACAAATTTTCGAATCATTGAGAGGCCCAAAGTGCACCACTTATGACAAACTTTTCAATGATGTTCTTACAGCATAGAAGACAATATCTCTAGCAAATGAAGTTCAGCATCTAGGAGACTGTTAGTACCCTGGAGCTTTCTGTGCCATCTTGATATCCATGCCTGGTATATGTAGCCACTCGATCAATATTAATCAAATTGAGATGGATGGTTTGTATGTACAGTAAAACCTCTAGTTTGAGGCAAGGTTTTCATTATTCAAATTCATTTCTTCTATCTGCCAGCAATGCTTTGATGTGCTTTGGATTGAGATTCGGGGAGCTAAGTCTTATCCAGGTTTCTATCCTGATAATCTTTGGAGCAGCTGGTGCATACAATTGGAAACACCAGGTTCTCCCACAGATAATATTTTGCTTCAGTCGATATGATCAACAGCAAACAACTCAGTAAAGATGTCACATCATATTCTAAGCCCTAGACATTCTGAGATTCTTGGGCTATAATATTTTCTCTTGATGACGTTATTTTTTTAAAATTCACTACATAAAAAAAGTAAAAACTGTACATTTTTCCTCCTAGCCTGTGCTGTCACTCTTTCTTTCTTCTGTTTTGATTGAGGTTATCATTGCATTACTCACTGAAGATACACAAAAATGTTTGGGGATAGAGTTTATAGCAAAGTTTATAACAAACTTGCACATTGTCATAAAGCTTGAATTCTCCAATATAGTTTCAGCACGAAACATTAACGGGGGTGGGGGGTGGGGGGGAGGGCAGGGCAGTGATGATCTCATTCACTGCAGATGAAAAAGAAATGAAGAGGGTATTTTCAAAGATGGTGCTCAGTGATTTCCTTTATCAGCCCCTGGGTAGCAAAGTTGAACTTAATTCAACTACATGGTAACTCAAGCAAGCCAAAGGAAAAGTCATTTCTGTTAGAGCTGTGACTTAGGATAGGCTTTTGGAGCAGGAAGGGACCTAAGGGGTCACCTAGTCCAAACCACTCATTTTACAGATTAAGAAACTGAGATTTAGAAAAGCAATTCGCCCAAAATAATTCACTGGCAAAGAGAAGACTAGAACTCCCTGCCTAGTGCATTTTCTTGCTAAGGTAGTTTTACAGTACGTGCAAATTATAAGTAGATGTAAAAGTGCCTGGGTTAATACAAACACCCCATCCTTTCATCAGGCCCTGTTTTATCACAGAACTGAGTCTTTTTGTCATCTTGAGAGGAAACATAAAAGATACATGACCTCTATAATTGTAGGTAATTCGAATGTTGAAAGCAAATTATCTTTCTGTTTCCTAAAAGGACTCAAGTCAGAAAATGGGGAATAATAGTCAGAAGACAGCACTGTAACTAGGATGAGATGACTGGGATTTTGCCCCAGAGTAATGACATCTATGGGGTCATGTTTCTTTCTCCCAGAATACTGACATCCTTGGGAATGTGCTTCTTCCTGTGATTATTTATGCATGCCTCACAGTCTTCTGCTGGTCCTGTACCAGCCAACAACACCCCCCACTCCCACCAGATATGCCACTATTATCCCCTGTCTTGGACTACCCTTCCATGAGGATTCCATCACCAACATAACCATCTCTCATAGAATGACTTTCTCCAATATTTTACTGAGCTTAGGGCATTCATGAGTCTTTCTCTCCTCCCACCACCCCTTATTCAACCGAATTATTTGCCCCCACATCTCCAAATTCCTACTATGGATGAACAATCTATATTAGGAGAATGGATTTCAATAAGTATCTGTTCATTTGCTTGTGAAGTGAAGCTCCTGAATGTTTCAGAATGAAGCTTCTAATTTACCAACTCCACTTTACAAACTAGACTTTTCAAGAGTTGTGCCACATCTCTGGTGGTAGAGACCAGTTTAGATTCAGCTCAAATGATGACGGGGTGAACTCTTGACTTGGCAAGACTAAGGAGGCTCATTCATAATAACCTTTCCAACTTCATACTGTTAGGATGCTGTCTTACTCTGATCTCCTTGAAGTTTTAACTTCATAGAATACCCCAAATGTGGTGACTCCACTGGCTATGGTCTGAATAAGTCGTTGACCCAGTGGTCATGCCCGGGACAATAACCCCTCTCAGAAGGCCAAACCCATAGATAGGGACCAAACAAAGTATGTCTGTGTTAAAGTTGTTTCATAGAATACTGATGTGCAATTCACTAACTAGGGGGAGCAAGGGGGGGAGGGCGGAGAGCACATATAGGGAATAAAGAACAAAACTTAAGTTTCAGACACAGAGTTTAAGTATGTCTAAAAAAAGAAATTTGGGCTCAGGGTGCAAAGATCCATCTAACAAGATAGGCTCTGATACTTGGGCAGAGTAGGAAAAGAAAGCACTATTATATAGAAGCCTGAGTGTGACAGAAATGGCTGTGGTAATAGATACTCCAATTGCCTTGAAACTGAACTTCCATAGGGCCTCTTTTTATTTCTTTCCTTGGATGTATCTTAGGGTTTGGGTGACATGGAGATCAACCAGGCATCAACTTTGGAAAAAGGTTCATAGGCTAAGACTAGATAGTGATCATGTAATAGGGTGAAAATTCTTTGCAGGTTCATTCTCCAAAGGTCTAGGAAAAGGAAAGTTGTCTTGGTAAGGGGCAGGAGGGTAGGCATATGGGAGATGTTTGATGAAAATGGCCCGAAGCTAAGGAAGGAGAAGTTCACATTCAATATTAAGAGAAGGCTCCCAACAATGAACTATTGATAAGGAGTTTCAAAGATGGGACAGAAAAAAAACATGAATGGGAACCATGTAGGGAATGTGCTGAAAGCAGACAGACCAGACAGAGTGAGACAAATAGTCTTCTGCCTTTTCTTTCCTTAGGATTCCATAAAAATGTATGCTTCTAGGTCTCTTAATGTACCAACCAACTGAAGAAAATGGAAAGAGATTTTTCCTGGAATGTTAAGTTGTGCATGCAACATAACTGGCAGAATGTTTTGATTTGATAATGATTCTCTTATTAAAAATACACACACACACACACACACACACACACACACACATACACAAATCTCTGATGAAATGATAGGTCTGAATGACAGAAACTCTCCAAAATTCAAATGAAAGAGTGTTGGTGACTAATGGGCAACTAGATTTCAATATACCAAAAGATCTGAGATCTCCTTGAGGTTGGCACTCCTTTCACTGATGCAAAACATAAGCAGACCCACCAGGCCACAGTATATATTATTTCAAGAGTTGCTCTGTCCCTGAAATTAATCATGTGGGAGCCAGGCTTTTGGCGATGGACCACTCCATACTTGATTGAGACTGGAGCTGGTCTCCCAACTAGGCTGGGTTCCCTCATGAACCTTTTCCAAGCTTGGTAAAACTGACAGAGCTTGTGCTTCTCTGGCATAGACTTCATAAACCCAGGGTTATCTCTGAACCATAATTAGGAACCTCCCTAATAGAGGTTCAGAGGTTTAGGATCATGGCTTTGCAGCTTGAAGAGGATCTTTCAGATCACCTGACAGTAATAACAAATCCAAGAGACTCATTTCACAAAGGAGTGAAATCAGACAAAGTATAGAATCATAGGCTGAGAGCCAGAATGGCCACCCAAAACCTACCAGTTTCAACTTCTTCATTTTACAGAGGAAGAAACCAAATCATAGAAAGGTTAAGTTATTTGCCCAAAGTGATACAGTTGGTAGGTGCCATCAGAGGTATTTGAACCCAAGCCCTCCAACTCCAGAGTCATTGTTCTTTCCACTGAATCATGCTTCTGAAATTCTTGATTTGCCTAAAATCAGGGCTTTTTCTACTAACAGAGTTAGTATGTATAGGTCTCAATTAGTACAAATAACAAATCCCCATAAAATGGTCACAGTGTTCAAATTCACATCACATATTTCCATTGGACTGGAGCCAAATATCATATTTTAGTATATTTATACTTAGAATAGTACAAATTTCAATAATGCTACTACTTCATAGAATTCTTTATTCTCACTTATCAGGCCTACCTATAACCATTCTCTACACTGACTGGTAAGTACAATGTTAAACAAATGCCCATGTTGAACCCTGGGTTACACTCTAAACAGCGTAGCACATACAGCATATAAACTGAAGACAAATGTAAGTGCTTATTCACGGCTTACTTTCCCTTCTCTTGATTAATATGTTTGAGACATTATAGCATAGACATCTTCCTTTTTAACTGTCTTTAATTTTTTGACATTCATTTAAAAATCTTTCACCATTGTCTGTCCGTGCAGTTGCGGGGCCTCCCGGCCGTGTATGGGCGCTCCGCTCTCCCTTCCCTCTCCGACCCACGGGATCGCGCTCCCAGGCCGGGCTCAGTTGGGATCCCGCTCGCCACTCGCCTCTCCGGTCGCGGAGAGGGAGAGGCCACCGGCGTGCAGGGCAGGGAGGGGAGTGAGCTAGCGAGTGCCCAGGGAGGGCCCAGAGGCCATGGAGCCGTCGGCGGGGAGGAAGCCGCACGCAGGCTCGGGCTCCTTCAGAGGCCACCACCCCAGCAGGCATCCCACAGGCAGAGTTGAAGGTGGGTCTCGAACCTCTCCTTTCCAACTTGACCTATGGTTCTACTTGACATTGCAGAACTGGGTTCTGGATTTTGGCCACCAAATTGCCTCTAGAGTGGTTTCCACTGAACAAGCCCAGCGTGGGAGACTACTTTCATATGGCTTACAAGTCATCACACCATTTCTCTTACTCAAGATCATTGAAAGCTCCCCCAAGACCCTGCCTCAATTCGTTGTGTATGTCAGCATCATCACCTTCATCATGGGCTCCAGCATTCACCTGGTGGGAGACTCTGTGAACCACCACCTGATCTTCAGTGGCTATCAACATCACCTGTCAGTCCTTAAAAAACCCTGTCATCAAGAACCTGAAACCAAAGACTCTGATGGACTCCTTCGAGCTGCTCTACTACTATGATGAATATCTAGGGCACTGCTTGTGGTACATCCCCTTCTCCCTCATCCTCTTCATGTAGCTGCTTCACCACTGCAAAGAAGGAGAGCAGGATGCCCCACTCAGCTATGCTCTTGTTGGGGCCCAGGGGCCTGTACTACTGGTATCTGGTCACTGAGGGGCAGATCTTCATCCTCTTCATCTTCACCTATTTTGCCATGATGACGTTTGTGATGCACCAGAAACAGAAGTGCCTCTACCTAGAAAGCAACAGACTCTTCCTCTTCTACACCTTCTTCTTCACACTCCTGTTTGTGGCCCTGTGGATGTTGTGGCTATGGAATGATCACACCCTCAGGAAGAAATACCCTGGGGTCATCTACATTCCAGAACCCTGAGCCTTCTAAACCCTCCATATCAGCAGGAGCCCTTGAATTCTTCAGGGCCCACAGCTAAGAGGGTTTTCTTGGGAGGAATTTTGTGTGAGCAGTCTGTGGGGAAGGAGCCACCCCCCTCCAAGCCCTGCTACCCCCAAAGCAAAACATGCTTCCCTCTGCCCTTCCTCTCCCCCCCCCCCAACTAAGTGAGCTCGTGGTGTATGTGTATATTGTTAGGTATCCACATTTTGTTTTGGTCTTTTCAGGCTTGAGTTTAGTTTTAGGAAACACAACATCATACGGCCAAAAATAGACCTTGTGCAACAATCTGCCTCGTACAAAAAGCCTTCCCAGGCCCAATGGGTTTGCTGTGTTTGTCTTTTGTATTGTGATCGTAAAAACCAGCCAACAAGAGGCTCCTGGGTAGGGACCCATGGCCAGTGGCATCTTGGGTAGCCTGATATAGAGGGGTTGGAGGAACTACGGCTCTAGAACCATTAACCTTCTGCCATGTCCCATCAGCCCTGGACAGTCTTCTCCACAGACACTTGTTTCCTCATAATCATAGGATGAGAACGAAGAACTGGCTGAAGCTGAGGTGGTGGAAGTCCTGGGTCCTGAGGGAGCTGGAAATGCATAGAGAGGGCAGAGGGTGGGTGGACACACATGAGTAAAGAACAGGGATGAGGTCCCACCCTGTCAGAGATTAGGTTTTGCTTGGACTGCTGACTCATTTCCAGGATTCCTGTCCTGGTCTCTTATGACAGGAACTAGGCAATCTGCCACCTCCAGATGACCCATGAGCCAGTTCCCTGCAAGGGGTCCAGCTCTTCCCCTCCTTGGTGGGGAGTAGGGGTGAAGAAGGCTCTGTAGAGCTTTTCCCCAACCCCATGGGCATCTTGGTCCTGTAATGTATTTCTTCCTGGCCTTTTGAGTTAGCAGAAGAGTCTTCTAGTGCCTCATTGCCTCATTGCTGGTATGGATTCTTGAAGGTTCTTAAACAGTGGTTCTCAACTTGTGCATTGTGACCCCTTTGGGGTCAAACGACGCTTTCACAGGGGCCACAGGGGTCACCTAAGACCATCGGAAAACACATATTTCCAATGGTCTTAGGAACCTCCTCTATCCATCTCCAAGCAGGTCTGCCCACATGCAGACAAGCCCACATATGACTATTAAAGGATCTCGGCATTAGGAAGGTTGAGAAGCACTGCAGTCTAACAGGTCTTACCACACCAGAAAGGTCATGCCACCAAGTCTGAGAACCAGCCAGTATAAGCACAGAGAGGGGCTTATGACCAGAAGGTCACTCACCAGGTGCTTAATCAGTTTTGGCCACTAGTAAATATAGTCTACTAAGGTGTGAAGGGGATGGAACATGGTAATGCTGATCACATCTCACATCTTTTGAAGTAAATCATCTTGAGTTCCAGGAAAACAAATGAACCTTGCCTCTGTTCCTCCTGCCTGGGGGAGCTTGGGAGGCTCTGGGGCTATCCCAGAAGCTTAGATTTTGCTGAGCTGTTGTCCAGTTCAGGGACCCCTGGAGGCCCCTGGTCCACCCTCAGGCCAGGGCAGGCAGGGGGAATTAACCCTTCTTTCCTCCTACCTTCTTTGGAAGCCATTCTTGATTCTTTTACTTGAGAAAAGTGGTATGAATCCTTTTTTTAGCCTAAATCAAACTTGAAGAATTGGAATGTCTAGTCTAAAGTGCTCACTCTCTTATTCCATGGAAAAGTTAGAGTAGAGGTGGGGTAGGTAGAAACTTTCATCGTTCATCCTGACTCTCTTTCAGGATGCATTTAGGCAGCTACTCATCATCCTGAGAAATGGTAGAGAGGGAATGGGGGTGGAGAAGAGACTTGATTCTCAGAAGGGTGACTTTTCAGCTAAGATGGGGGCTCAGCCCCTCACCCCTATACTTGTAGCCTTGGCTCATCCCTCTGTGCTGTGCACCCTGTGATCAACTCAGTAACCTCAGGCTTTCTCCCTGGGAATCACGTCACATTCTGAAGGCACGATCCCTCCTTGTGCTGTTGCTCAGGCAGGCTCTGCCATGGCTTGTTCTTCCCACTCAAAGCAAGGACTTGTCCCAGGTGCTGCAAGGCTCCCCCTCCTGTTCTACTCGGTTGATCCATGCCCTGTCAGGGTTCCCATTATGTAATGGCACATCTGGGCCCCAAGACTGGATGATTCCTCCCCTCTGTATAGACTCACTGCCCCTGGCCCTAACAGTAAATATCTTGGCAGCCATGGCTGTAGTTAATGGGAATCTAAATAAATGTGTATACTTGAAAAAATAAAAATAAATAAAAATAAAAAGTTTTCAGTTCCAAATTTTCTCCCTCCAACTATGCCCACCCACACCTATTGAAAAAAGCAAACAATATGATACCCATTATACCTGCAAAGTAATGGAAAACATATTTCCATATTAGTCATGTTGCAAAAAAGCAAGAAAGATAAAGTAAAAAAATGCTTCATTCTGTAGCCAGAGTTCATCAGTTCTCTCTCTAAAGGTAGAGAGAACTTTTCATCATGAGTCCTTTGAACTTGTTATGGATCATTGCATTGGTTTGAATAGCTAAGTCACAGTTGATCATCATTAAAATATTGTTGTCCCTGTATACTATGTTCTACTGGTTCTGCTAATTTCATTTTGTATCAGTTCACATAATTCTTCCTAGGTTTTTCTGAAACCATCACCCTTATTATTTCTTATAGCACAATATATACAGGTCTTCCTATCACCATTTAGAGATACCCTCTATCTCTGAGTCAAATCCAAGTGGGTAACATTCAGCCCTATTAGCTGTCATCCAGCCTTTCCTAGTTGCCTTAATATCTTGCTACATTCTCTTCAGCCTTCTATGTTCAATCAAAACATCATTTTCTCAGACCTCTATGAAATGAAGTCTGTCTTCATCACCTGACTTCACACCTATTTGAAGGTCATCTCATGGGCCTATAATAGGCTCTAACTTATTCCAACATCATTATCCAACAGTATAAAGCACCTACTCTGGAAAGGAAAGCCTTCCAAACTTAATGAGAAACACACACTCCTAGCCAGAGTTGACCTTTGGGAAAACTGTGAAATATAGTGATCTGTGTTCTTCAATCTCTCCTTTCTGACTTCTCATCTCCTATTTCAGCTTCTAACCCTCCCCACATAGAGTTCATTTTAACCATAATTTATGAATATCAAGGTGTAAGGAGAACATGGAAAAGATACAAAGACAAAAAATGGCATATTCTCTGCCTTCACGGAGCTTACGGAAGATTAAAAAAAAAAAAGATAAAACAGCATAAATAACTGTAATATAAGGTAAAATGTGACAGAACACAAATTCAGGACAGACCTTAGGGAGGGAAGAAGCAAGCAATTTTAAGGAAAGCCCCCTCTTCTAGGAGAGATGGTATTTGAGTTAAGTCTGGAAGGAAAAGAATGACTGGAACAGTCAGAGATGTGGAAGGAGTCTGTTCTGGACACAAAGACCACCTGAACAAATAAAGAGGGGTAGGAGAAGATGAGACAAGGAAAACTAGAAAATGATTAGTAGTTCATATCACCTGGAGTACAGAATGTCTGAAATACCTATATGGACTTGATGTAGTATGCTTAAAGAGTAGGGACTATGTCTTTCTTTATATATCTGTCCCTGGTGCCTAGCACAGTGTTTTACTTTGACTTAATCCTATAGGCAACTGGAAGCTACAGCAGGCCTTTGAACAGGGGATATGATGATACTAGTGATATGTTTAGAACCATGTGTTAAGAAAATTCCTTAGAGAGGATGGAGCAGGAAATAATATAGTGAGTCCCTTCTCCCCATCCCTACTTACCACAACTCCTCCATAAAGATCTACAAAACACATGAAACTGAACCTTGGTTGAAAAATCCAAGGAAGTAAATCACAGTAAGTCATTTTCGCAGCCCAAGCCAGCATAGTAATACAGAAATCTTCAGACAAGGGGTCAGGGTCTGACCAGGAGCACATCCTGCAGAGCACTGGAAAGGAGAGGCTATTTACCAGGACAAAAAAAGGTTCCAGATTCAACATAGAAAGACTTACACTTGTGTAGACTGCAGAACAGGTGCCAGATCTATCTCTATCACTCACTACCCAATTTTGGGCCATAAATCCAAGGTGAACTGAATAGAAGACCTGCACTGAGAGGTGGTATTATAGAGTGAGGGATGGTCCCATGGCCTAAGCTGTGTGCCTAGCAGGGAGCAGCTGAGTATCTTGGACCCCAGGAACAATGTAGGGTCTCAGGTCTAACTGCTGGCCCAGCCCGAAACTTGTAGAGGAAGAACCAGGGCAGGAAGCCCAGACCAAAGGGAAGTTTGTCGTGGATCTGTCACTCTGAACCAGCAAAGCTTTCCATCTGGCTGTTGGTGGCTGAGACTGGAAACAATCTACCAAATCTTCCAGTTAGAGACAACAGGAATATTGTGTAGACCTAAAACCAGATCAAGAACCTGTCCTGCATCACACCACTTTGAGAACACTGAAAACTTGCAATTCCCCAGCCTGAGCTGATCCTGAAATCTTGAAATAATATAACACTCAATACTCTAAGAAAGCAGCAGAAGGACCAAAGAGGACAAAATCTCAACCAAGAAAATCCCCGTAGAAGTATGCAGATCCTAATCCTAACATACAATCCAAAGTCAGGGTGTGGGCTGAGAGGATGAGCAAATAAACAAACCAAAAAGAACCCCGTCATAAAGAACTATTATGGTGTGTGTCATCAATGCTCAAGACACAAATCCAAAAGCAAAACCTTAAAGAAAAACACAACTTGGGCACAAATTCAACTGGAAATCCTGGAAGAGATAAAACAAGAATTAAGACATCCTTTCATAAATGAAACAAGAATGCTATAGGAAAAAATGGAAAAGAAAGGAGAACTATGGAAAAATAAATGGAAAAGAAATTAGCAGCCTGACACAAGGGTGCAAAACCTTGCCCAAACAACAAGCTCACTGAAAATTAGAATAGAAGCTAGATGGCGAAGTGGATATAGAATGTCAGGCTTGAAAGATTCATCTTCCTGAGTTCAAATTTTCCCTTGGACGCTTACTGGCTGTGTGACCCTGGGCAAGTCACTTAACCTCTGCTTGACTTGATCCACTGGAGAAGGAAATGGCAAGCCATTCTAGTATCTTTGCCAAGAAAATCCCATGGGGTCACAAATATTTGAACATTACTGGATAACAACAACAACAAGAACAATCAGAAAGAATTCAAATGCCAAGGAGCCAAAGTTAGAATCACACATGCTTTAGCAGCCACTATTATAAAGAAATACAGATCTTGGACTATGATATTCCAGAAGGCAAAGGATGTAAGTTTGCACCAAAGAATAACTTTCCCAGAAAATTCATTATAATTCTATAGGAGAAAAATTGACTTTTAATGAAATAGAGGATTCCCAAGCATTCCTGATGAAGACTAGAGCCATGTAGAAACTTTGAAGTATAAACAAAGGAGTTAAGACAAACATAAAAAGGTAAACATGAATGAACAATCACAACCGACTAAAGAAGTATAAACTGTTTACATTCTAATATGGGAAGATGATATATATGTTCCCTTTGTACCTTGTCATCATCAAGCCTCATAGAGGGAGCTTAATTAGACAAAAGGCCTGGGAGTTTTGTGTGTCTAGATGATCTTAAAAGAAAAATGGAAGGGCAGCTAGGTAGCACAGAAAATAGAGTATTGGCTCTGGAGTCAGGAGGACCTGAGTTCAAATCCAGCCTCAAATACTTGACACTTACTAGCTATGTGACCTTGGGCAAGTCACTTAACCCCAATTGTCTTGCCCTCCTCCCTCCAAAAAAAAAAAAAAGGAAAGAGAGAAGAATACCTGGGAGAGGGAAAATTATCTCACATAATCTGGGTGGGAAGTAGAAGTTTAAACAAACAAGGAAGAAGATATAGAAGTGGCTGACACTTGAGACTAATTCTCATCTGAATTGTTCAAAGAAAGAAAGAATAGACACATACACACACACAGAGTTTGGTACAAAATACATCAGAGAGAAAGAGGAGAAAGAAAAGGGGGAATAAGAAAGAGAGTAGATTAAGGGAGCAGTGAGTTCTAAACAAAACAGACTGTATAAACATATGTATAGCTCTTTTGTGGGTGGCAAAGAATTGGAACTTGAGGAGCTGTCTATCAATTGGGGTGCTGAACAAGCTGTGGAATATAAGAGTGATGAAATACTATGGTAGTGGTGTGATTTGTCCTTTTCTTTTGAAGAGGACCAGTGACATCACAAAGTGATAACTTGAATTACTTTGTGAATTGGATTTTAGTGTGTCAGAGTTGCACAAAGTCCTCAGCCTCACTCTCTCTTTCAGAATCATCAAAGTCCAGTGGCAAGACATAAATCAGGACAACTGGCAAGGTCTCCACAGCTCCTGCTTCAGTCACCTTCATGGCTGTTGGAACAAATTGTTCTCATCTGCTCATTCTGCTTGGGGAAGTCTTCACATGCTTGCAGTAGACACCCCCCCCCCCAACTCACCAAGGGGTTTTACTGTGCTGTAAGAAACAAAGAAAGGACTGATTTCAGAGAAACATGGGAAGTGCTGTATGAATTGATACACAGTGAAGTGAGCAACACCAGAAGAGCATTTTTATAAAAAAGACAATACTGTAAAGTTAAGCAACTTTGAAAAACTTAGGAACTCTAATCAATACAATACTCAATCAGATTCCAGAGGATTCATGATGAAATGCACCTAAGTTGTGTGTCTTGATGATCTTAAAAGAAAAATGGAAGGGCAGCTAGGTGGCACAGAGAATAGAGTATTAGCTCTGGAGTCAAGAGGACCTGAGTTCAAATCCAGCCTCAAACATTGATAGGTGAAAAATTCAAGAGTGCAGAATGATACATATATACATAATACAATGTATATTACATATAGACATACTTACACATCTGTTTTTATATATATGTGTATATATTAGACATGGTCAATGAAAAAACTTATTTTGCTTGACTATATATGCCTGCAATGGTTGTTTTGTTTTTCTTTATCAATGGTACAAGGATGAGGGAGGGGAAAAGGCAATTTTTTGCTGATTGAAAAAATATTAATAAAAAAAGATTCCTTTGGCATTTTTATAAAGAATGCATTTGAAAGGGGAGAAACTAGGGACAGGGAAAACAATTAATTAGGGGATTATTTTAATAGTATAAGAAAACCTAGTACTCTATAGTTGACCTAAACTTTCTTGTGAAAAATCTGGCAAAAATCCTACCAACTTGCCTACAAATCCCTAGGCTTTCCTTTGATTCTGTAGATATGTTTTCTCCTTACTGGATTATAATCTCTTTGAGAGTAGGAATCAAGTCATAGACTTGTTTGTATTCTAGTGGTTTTTCTTTATCTATTTACCTTGTACTTTTCTTATGCGCTTATATTTTAAACTATATTATAATTATTTGTGTATATTTCTTATAACCCCTATTAATCCCTTTGCCAAGCGAGAGCTATGGCTGCCAAGGGTAGCACTGGTTTAGAACATAAAACTCATTTGCAAAAATTTTACAGATGATAGGGGAAGATTATGAGTAATACCACTTCATAAAAAAGTAAGAAACAGTAGAGGGAAAAAAGAATTTGTAGAAAATTTGACATGAAACCCAGTTAAGTTAGATCGACTTAAGAGCACTTAAGGACAAAACTTGAATGAGAACTACGAACAGATGAAAAATGGAAAAGATCTGTCAAGATTTCTATAGCAAACACTTTTCTTCATCAAAGACAGTAGTCATTGGACAGTCATTTGGATAGCCATAGCTATTTGGATAGTCATAGCCACTAATATCTTGCCCAAGGAAGAAGAAATGATACTAAAGAAAAGAAAAAGACAAGAGAGAGCAGCTAGAACAGATTAAGTATACTCAGAGAAAATCCATTGGTGGAGATGCTACAATTTTGATGGATCAGGCCTCAATATATCTGAAAGAAGGAAAGACACTAACTGACTATAACAGAAAACACCACCACCATGATATCATAAATGAAAAAGGCAATCAAGTGATTGCCTTTAATGATTTAAATGATTACCAACTTACATGCTCACTTTTTCATCTCTACAAAATCTTAAGAGAATAATTTGCATAAATTGGTGGCATTCTTGGTTAGAATATGAGTATGAGCAGAATTTTTCAAAGGATATGGCAGCATAGTCTGATAGATAAGACATTAGGCTTAGAGCCTAAAAAACTCAAGTTCAAGTCCAGCCTCACACCCCATAGTGACCTACTGAAGTTATCCTATGAGCTTCAGTTTCTTTTTTCTATAAAATGAAGAGATTGGATTCCACAGTCTCTAAGGTCTATTCCAGCTCTAAATCTCAAATCCTGCAATGTTTTGTTGCATATCCCATCTTGGCATACGTGACTGACTGAAATGTGTTCCATATGCAAAAACCCACTATGCTTCTTGCAAAAACCCACTTGCTGATGCTTTAAAACCTTTCATTCTGTCAAGCAAAATAATGCTTTAAAGGCCCTTTCTCCATGAGAGGTCTTCTGTGCACATGTTAAAATTATAAACAGTCCCCTTAAAGATACAACACCAGAGGTGACTTAGTTGGAAGATCCTCTGGTTATTAAAATAATTATGAATAATTGCATAAAACAGAAAGACTAAACTCAGCAAATATATTTATCAGTCTCCTAGAGGGAGATGCACCTCAGAACAACCCAGTCTTCTAAATGAGAACTAGGATCAACCAATCAAAAAGCATGGATATTTGTTTGCCGTATGCCAGACACTGTGCTAAGCACTGAGGATACAAAGAAAGGTAAAAATAGTCCCTGCCCTCAAATATCTTATAATCTAATGGAGAAGGTAATATGTAAATAACCAAAAATGTATGAGATCTATGGGTGGTGATCTCAGAAGGGGAGTCACTAACAGGTGGGGATTTAGGAAAGGGCTCTTGAAGAAGGTGGAATTTGAGAGAAGGCTTAAAAGAAGCCAGGACAAGTGCAGCCTAACTATCCACAGAGGAAAAACTAGGTGGATGAAGAATGCCTCTTACTAAGACTATGACATGCAATTGGATGGACAGCGTATAGAGTGCATCAATCAGTAACGTATCTCAGCAGACAGCATGGATGGGCATGTAACTGAGTTCAGGTTAGAATAGAAAGAAAACTTAGGAAAACTAAATATCACCTGGGAAAACATAACATTTTCAGTGATTCAAGATGTGCCCTTAAAACAAATTTCATCTTCTTAACATCAGTATTCTTTCTGAGGATGCTAAACGACTATGAATCATGAAATGTCACAGTGTCTAAGCAATCAAAATGACAGGTCACCCAAAGGGCAATGAGAAGCACATGGTGGGTTTAAAGAACAGGGCTGCAAGATATTGGGTGTATAAAGCAGCAAAAAAGAGATATGTGACCAGAAATAAGGGGGAATCAGTTATTTGACAAGAGCAAGGGATGAGGGCTAGAGGTCCTACATGATATGTTGGTACCCACATAATGACAAGACCTAAAGGAAGGCTTTCAGAATGTTGGGTGGACACCCTCCAGAGCATTTACCTGGACAGGTGGCATAATATGAGAAAGTGTCAATGTACTGTCATCTTCAATATGGGAGGGAGTACACACATTAATGAAATCATAAATCCTATGAAAGAAGAGAAAGAAAGAGGCAAAAGTAATGTTGATTTGAGTTTGCCTCATTGAATCATAGAGGAGAATGGGCTGGTACAAAATGCTTAGTGGGCTGGTTAGTACTAACTCTTGATTATCTTTAGTGACGGGGAAATAGTCCTGAATGTGTGTGTGTGTGTGTTGGGGGTGGGGGGGCGTGTCTGGTGCCCTGAACAACTGAAGTTTGAAGTAAATACAGAAATTTCTCATTTTGCCAATAACTCCAATCATCACTTTCATCAAGACCTCTTTTTTTGCCCAAATTTCTGTTGAGTAGCAAAACAAGGCTATCCAAATCCTACCCTTTCAACTCAACAAACATTTATTAAACTACTTTTATGTGCAAGGAATTTTTAGCTATGCCCCAGGATTAAAAGGGCTCATATGATGATAATAATGGGGAGGAGACATGGATACAAATAACTCTGAATGTGAGAAGTGCTAAAAAGACTGAGTGATGAGAGATCCTCTTGTGGTTTTCCTAATAAGCAGAGAAATGTCCACAGGTCCGGCAACCAGAGAAGAGAGAGAACAGACGACCTGGATAATTCACAAACTGAATTATCAGTCCCTGAATAATTGAGAGTTGCTTGTATGTGTAACCTCACTTCACACCAATTAGTGGGGTAGGCTTCCTAGATCCACCTGTCCAGCCCGAATACAACAAATCACCCCCTTCCTTGAAACTCATTCACATCAATTTTTAAAGGTATACACTGGCTGAGTGAACCCCATTAAAATGTATGTTTCTGCTGCTCAAGGTCTGTGTCTGTTCTCCTCTATCCTGTGCTATATGTGTGTGCTTCATGAAGGTGTAAAATTAACTTTGTGCTCTTTTATGACTGTAGAAAAAAATGGGTGGCTGGGGCAAAGAAAGTCACCTGTCTATCAAACCTATTTTTAATAATAGTAACTAGCATATATATGGCTCTTTAGGGTTTACAAAGTGTTTTATATATGTTATGTCACTTAATCATCCCAACAGTCCTAGGAGGTAGATACTATTATCTATTATTATCCCCATTTAACAGATGAAGAAACTGAGGCAGGAAGAGGTTGAGTGATTTGCCCAGCATCGCACAGCTAGTAAGCATCTAAAGTGGGATTTAAATTCAGGTCTTCCTGATGCTGGATCCAGCACCCAGAGATTCTAGGTGACTGATTTATATAATATGGGTTTTTAGAAACATGATAGTATATAAACTAAACCAAACCTATGATTTTTTTAAAAATCTCTGAATTTTAGACAAACTGGGAGCAGAATTTCTTTATAAAGAGGTGCAGATGACTCCAAAATTTTTATATTATTTTTGACACCTTCACAATGGTAATAATATTTTTTTCTATTATAGTTATCAAGGCATATATCATAGCTGTAAGTTCCACAGAGGTCTGAACCATGCCTTATCTAAACATTGCTTCTTACTCAGCGTCAAGCATAGAATTCTGCATGCAATTTAATAAATGTTTGTTGAATCTGATGTTGCCTGGATTATATTGGAAAATACTTCCAGAGAGCATGAATGGAATGCATTTATTGAGACCATCCCAAGGAACATTATGTATTGAGTTGTTGTGACCACTTTGGAGAAAGGCTTGGAGGAGTAGAAGGGTGAAGCAATCCCCTGTTGACCACTGGAGAAACTGATGACTCCATGGACATTTAAAAAGGGAGCAACTTAGCCCTTGCCTCTCTTTCTCCTCATCTCTGTTCTTTCTTTCTTTTTTTTTTTTAATTTTTTTTTTATTTACTCATTTACTTTTAATTTACAAGATTCAGTTCCACAATCACTTGAGTTTCAGATTTTCTCCCCTCCCTTCCTCTCCCCCCATGGTGGCATGCAATCATGTATAGGATCTGCAAATACTTTCACATTGTACA
>CM053587.1:77144335-77187381 GCA_028646515.1 Pseudochirops corinnae
TTGCTCTCCAGAATGGTTGTATCAATTCACAACTCCACCAACAATGCATTAGTGTTCCAATTTTTCCACATCCTCTCCAGCATTTGTCATTTTCTTGTTTTGTCATCTTAGCCAATCTGACTGGCACATCTCTGTTCTTTCTGACAGTGGATTGTGTCAGAGAAGCTTTCCATAATCCCTGTGGACCTCCATACAGACATAAGCACATGCAAGCTAAAGTTTATATCCTGCCTGGGTACTTCTGACCCTAGGTTTGGGCCTGCCTCTTTTGTGCTCATTCTTAGGTAAAAGAGCATCGGTTTTGGCCCAGAATAAACATGTTCAGGTTTGGAGGACACCTTCTGAGTTTAAGAGGTCCAAAGATCCTGGATCCTCAGTTGGTACTAAGTATAGGATTGGAACACAGGTATCCCCTCACTCAAAGTCTAATTCAACCTGAGATGAAGGAGATTTAAGGCTTGTGGTTTGTTACCCATTAAAAGCCCTGAGCTCAGACAGATGGAGTTCTATTCTGGGGGCCTAATCCCAGAGGAAATGATTTCTCTCCTTGATTCTATTCCCACACAGAGAAATCTCCAAAATTAAAACTCTAGGGGAATCTCTAAAACAAAGTTTAGGCATGGCTCACATCTGGGTCTCCCCAAATGTGGGTAACAGGCATCATTACTGGCAAATGTCCATGCCCTGTAATCTCATCAAGGTGATGGTGGGGGAGGGGACTCATTGGATTGGTCAGAAACTCCCCTGATTGACCTTCACTAACCCTCTGGGCAGAAGGACATTATCAGGGAGGTTACAAGCATATAGTAGATGCTGACATCATTTTAGCAGAAGGCAAAATAGAGAATTAAATGCTTTCTGAGAATAAATGGGGTCAGCAGCCACTACCCCTTCTCTGAAAACCAGCTTTGGCCTCTGTCTTTAACTAGGAAGTTACACAAAGTTGTCTTCCTAGAGGGCACTAACTCTGTCACCTTTTTCAGAGTGCAAGAAGTGAGAAAGCAGACCTGGGCTGGTGGTAGCCACCTTGTATTGGTGTGAGACAGGAGGCTACAGGTTCCACTCTGTACTTTATCCTCATCCATCACAGCTCTGACAACCTCATTGTTTCCTGTTAATTCTTTTCATTTTGGGCCTGTCAGGCTATGGGGAAGGCACCACCTTTGAGAACTGAGAAAGCAAAATGCTTTCACTGATTTTGCTGCCCACCATCTCCTGGCATGCATAAGACTTGGGGTTTGGGAGGGAGGGCGGTAGGGAAGTGGAAGGAGGACTAGCAGACAGCACAGGGCATGAATTGCAGAAAGTTTTCTTTAGAATGAAAATGATAATCTTGCGGTGGTGGGGACAAAGGAACAGCATGTGTCAGTGTGAATGGTAAATCACAATTGGGAAGGGGTAGAGCAGAGAACTGTGGAAGCAGGTCATTATGTCAGTGAATGGAGCACATATAGCAACATATGGGTAAGGGGAGGGGAGCCACCCTCTGCTCATCATGACCATATAAAGGGATTCATGTACAGCCCACCGGGGCAGGGCTTGATGTCTGGAGCTAGACATACTCCCTTTTTTTTGTGAGGGAATGCAGAATGCTGAAAAGTGACCCCCACACCAGACTAGATCTTCAGGAGATTGCCTGGCTTGTTCCCTCCTGCAAGCCATCAGCTGCACTTCTTTTTAAACAAGGGGCTCTGGATTGTTTATGCGCATGAAAGAAAGAAGAATCAAAGAGACCTCCCCACTAAGGCTAAGATGGGCAAGTGTAGTCTGGAAACTATATGAAATACATAAAAGGGAGGACAGAGAATAATATGTGTATAAGGAATTTCATATGGAAAAGGAGTTTTAGAGATCTCAATGACTAGATTAAGGGTATATATTTTTTCTTTTTTTTAAATCAAGTTTATATTTTTGAAAGACTTAAGAACTCTGATCAAATCAATGACCAACCATGTCTCATCAGATCTATGACAAAGCATGTTACCCACCCATTGATAGAATGGTGATGGACCCAGAGTACAGGAAGAGACATACATTTTTGGTCATGGTCACTGTGGGGAGTCATTTTACCTATGTTTATTTGTTACACAGGTTTTGTCTTTCAGTTTTCAATTGAGGGCTGGGGGAAAATGAGGGAAGGGTATCGATGTGATGCCAAAACAAAAAGAGGGCCAATGTCAGTTTTTTAAAAATACTCAGGAGATAATGTAAAAGAAGTTCAGAAGGAGGCACAGACAAAGAGGACAGTTTTGAAAGTAACATGTAGAATTTATCATATACATTTTAAGTAAGCAGAATGAAATAGATTTACTTTTACTTGGAATCCTTTTGTGTTGTCTCCTCTGTGTATAGAAAAGCTCCATTCTGGGGTATCTATATTCAGCCTTTAAAAAAAAAAAACAAAAAGAAAATCGAGTTTGTGACAGGTGGCACGCCAAACAAATTTGGGAGAGTCCTGAACTGGAACACCATCTCTAATGCTTTTGCTGGCTGTGAAAGCATTGGTGAGTCATTTCCTTTTTCTTGGTTTCATCTATTCTACCTGAAAATGGAAATAATAATACTTCAAGTACCTGCCTCCCTGTTGTGAGGATTGAATGACACCCTTTATGTCACAGTGCTTTGCCAGTCTTGAGGTGTTACAGATATGTCTGCTGTTACTCTTTTCAAATCCAGCATTGGGACACTGCTCAGCTGTGCAAACGGGGGTTCACACCCTTCCCAGTCCTAAATCTAGCCATTGTGGTTTGTGAACTAGAGGTAGTCCTGGGGAGCCTGACCTCTAATGAGTGTCTTTTTCTTGTCACACATCGGCTCATTAACTCCCTCCCCCCCAACAGTACTAATTACGGTTACTCACTCATGTGGTGTTCCAATGACATGGACCCTCTCTTTCATCTCTGACTATAACCCAATGAAAGCAGCGTTGCTTTCCAACCTCCCTTCTAGACCTCTGGTTTCTCCTATCTTCTCAGAATTCTGTATGGGGCTTGAATATATTTCTGACATGTTTAAACCCCTAGATGTTTAATTGATCACAAAATGATGCAGAGCATGTTCTGCCTTACATAAACCACAGTCATGCAAGCAGACGGTGAAGGAGCCAGCTCTCCCAGGGAAGTCTGGGAGGTTTGAGCACAGAGGCATCATGTAAGATGAAACAGCTCCTTGCAGGCTTCCTCATTTTTCTTTCAAAATCAATGTTTTCCTTAATACAGAATGTATGAAGTATAAAAAGACACCTTTCTTACTTTCTTATTTGTTGATTTTAGAGCTAGGGAGACAATTTCTAAAGTGTTTGCAACTGCTAATCAAAGGAGGTAAGGGAGTTTGCTTACCATTGGCAAGGTATATATGTTTCTGATTATGAGCCTGACTGGGAGTTACTGTTCCCTTTCTTTGTTGTTGTTGTTGGATTTTGTTTCTCTGCTGATTTGTTTAAAAGGATGTTTTTTTCATAGTGGGATTTCAGTGTATTCCTAATGATGTTTTAGGATCTTGCTTAAATATTATTGGGGAGCAAGAGATTTATAAGCATAATTACGATGGTGGTTATATAAAATTACCAATATTAAATACTAAACATTCTTAACCTCAATCTTTGCATCCTTAGCTGGTCCAATAGTACTGTTTTACTTTGAAACTTTTATAGAAGAGTCAGAACAAATTAGAAACAGGCCCCCTTAAAACTGAGTATTGAAACAAACACAATCATTAAATACATTCACGAATGATTGTGAATCTGCCTTACAGATACTTGTGGTTCTGAATCTGTATTGATACACTGGCTGTTGCCAGGGTTGAACCACTCCACCAATGCCCCAGAATAAAGTCAGTTTAGCCTCTTTCACTGGATATGGTTGATTCTGTAATGGCACAGAACAGCAATCAAGAAACAAGAAAGAGACTCACCAGGACTTGATAATGAATTGGGCCTGGAGAGTGAAGGAGACTCATACATGATTTCAAGGATACAAGTGTGGTCAGGCTGGGGTTGCTGTTGAAAGACGTGAACCATTTTCATTGAGGTTACCTGCTTAGGATTTGATTAAATTCAATCTAATAGGCATTTATTAAGCATCTATCTTGCTTAAGTACATCAATAATATTACTTCCCTTGTTCTAGAGATCATATTATCATAACTAAAGATTGTCTTAGCTTTTGTTGGCAGTCACATTACACTATGGAATTTCCAGTCAATTAAAGTCTTTACATCATTTTCATGCCAAGTCTCAATTATCTAAATGTGATCAGTGTTTCTGCTATGTCTTCATCCATGTTGTTAAAGGGCGTGTGAATGGGGCAGCTAGATGGTGCAGTGAATAAAGCACTGGCCATGGAGTCAGGAGGACTGGTGTTCAAATCCAGCCTCAGACACTTATCATGTGACCTTGGGCAAGTCACTTAACCCCAATAGTCCTGCCTTCCCCCCTCCAAAAAAGAAAAAGAAAAAAGAGCAAACGACTGAGGAGAGAAGCTAGGTGGTGCAGTGGACAAAATGCCAAACTGGAGTCAGGAAGACTCTTCTTCATGAGTTCAAATCTGGCCTCAGACACTTACTAGTTGTGTGACCCTGGGCAAGTCACTTAACTCTGTTTGTCTTAGTTCCTTTTCTCTAATATGAGCTGGAGTAGGAAATGGCAAATCACTTTAGTATCTTTGTCAAGAAAGCCCCAAATGGAGTTGGACAGAGTTGGACACAACTGAAGTGATTGAACAACAACAACAGAGTGAGAGAATCTCAAGGCAAAAAAAAAAAAAATGCCTCTTCAGGTTGATGTTAGTCAATTAATCAATCACCTACAAATCTTCCTCATGGTGCTACCAAACAACTTACTTTTCTACAACTTTTTGACAAAGATTTCATGACTTTGTCAAATGCCTTGCTAAAAATTCATATATAATATGTTTGCATCATTCCTTTAATCTAAAAATCTAGTAACCCTATTAAAATAGGAAATGAGATTAGTTTGGCATAATTTGCTCTTAGTAAACTTGTCCTGGCTCCTCATTTTCATTTCTAAGTCCTTACAAACCATTTACTTAAACATTTTTTCTAGATTTTTGCCAGGGAAGTAACATCAATTTCCTCAATCCATAGTTTTTGGAATCTTTGTTTTTCTTCTTTGGGTCTCCACAACTCTTAAGGAATTGCTGAGAACAGGGAAATGACCAGAGTCACAGAGCCAGAATGTGTCAGTGTTGAGACTTGAACCCAGGCTCTGTGACCACTATGATGGAGCTACCTTGTTGGAAGGAAAGTGTTTTGCCCATCTTAAAGCTCTCTGTAAATGTGAATTTATTTTGACTGGTATTGTTATGGTCTCATTTGTTCCACCTTTTCCCATTTTAAACATCTTTGTCATTTGTAGAGAAAATAGACCAAAGGAAGTGTTGAGAAATACATCACACATTCTATTTGTCCTTAGTTCTTATTCTTACTCTTAAGATGCCCTTGAAAAGCCCTTATAATATCCTTAACATTTTCCCCAAGATATAGCTTGTTCTAGACTTCAGTCTTATTGACACTTTTCTTACAAAACTACTTCACATTTTTGTATTCATCTTTTGTCATATGTTTCAAATCCATTGTTTCTGCATCCTTTTAAGATCTGAACTTCCCCTTCCCCTTTTTAAAATCTTCATTTCTTACCAAGAAAACAACCCTGCCCTTAAATATTTCGTCAGCTTGTCAGCATTTTGATGAAGAATGAGAGTAGACTATATAGACTGGGAAAACTGTCAAGGCTGACAACAACACGCTTCAGTCCCACCACCACTGGGAGGGAAGTGAAAGGTTAAATCCAAAATTCCAGATTCCTCCAATCATAACACTAAATCATCAGTCCAAGTTCAGAGTAAACTCAGCTCATAGGAAAACTTTGATGACTTCTTAAATCAAAGAGAACATATTCCTTCTTCACATACTCAAATATTATTCTTATATCCTTCATTCCAGACATTTTTTAAAACAAAGTTATCATACATTTTGTGTGAGGGAATGGATTTTTCAACCTCAGCCACAGGAACAAAAAGAAGCCAGAGTTGATTATGGAACTCACAGTTTCCAAAGGAAAAGATGTAACGATACTTGATAATAAATATGAAGAAATAATTACAGCCCAAGAAACAAAGATGATGAAAGAATCACAGACTTGGACAGTTAGAATGACTTCTCGGGATATCTAATCTCACCTGTGCCTTACTTTGAATCTCCCCTTACAACGTGCCCAGTAAATGGCCAATTCTCCTTCGCTTGGAGGTGCTAGGGATTAAGAACTCACAACCACTCCAGGTAGTCCATTATAATTTTGGATAGTTCTAATCGGTCCTCTTCAAGAATGAAGGATCAACAACAATAACTCTAATAAACCCCAAAATGGGGTCACAAATAGTCAAAGATAACTGAAAGTGACTAACCAAAATTTTCAGGTTTGCCTGATAACTCTGCCTCTTCACAGTTCATTGGTCCTAATTTTGCTCTGTAGCTTGCTTCTTCGGTAATAATATCCTCTTTAAGGATGGCCTCAAATCATGTATAAATGGCTTCCACTGAGATTTTATATAGATAGGACTGTAAATATATAGGTTCATAGTTTTAAAAAAAATTTTCTCCATCATATTTGTTTGATATTAATAAGGTTCAAGATTTTTTCCATGCTTTTGGCATCTTCTCCAGAAATTGGACCAATTTCAAAGTAGACTTTCATCATCTTGATGTGTAGTGGGAAGAACACGGGACTTGTAGATGTAGAAACTCAGTTCTGGGGTGTACTAGAGTAGCTTATACTGGCTAGAGAGAGTTAGTTGTTAAATTGACAGTGTTAGGATTTATATCTTAGAAATCAGCAAACATAATAAATCAGGACTTGATTTACTGTTTTGTTCATTGTCTAGACTTAGGAAAGTGACAGAGAAAACATTAATAATGCAGATTAAGTGTGTTTTAAATACATTTCCCCCAAAGAACCAGCTGTTAAACATCTACCAAAAACACAATTGCTTTAGTTCAACTCTCAGCTTTCCATCTACTCTAGTGAGAAAAGGTGGAGATTGGTTGTAGGTGATTGAATACCTCTTAGGCCAAACTTATAGGACATGTCATCACTGCCACCACCACTCAGATGTGCTCTCTCTCTCTCTCTCTCCTGATTTTGAAGCAATACAGTGCCCAGCTGTGGACCACACACAGAAATCTAGGATAAAACACATACATCAAATCAACTTCTGACACCTTACTCAGAACCAGAGCAGCCAGGACCACACATACCACCACCAAGGGAGCCAAGAGGGAAAATGTTTGCCACAGCAGCTCAGCTGATGGAAGCTATTTGGATTCTCATCTGGCCATTCTCTCTTATATTCGTCCACAAATCACACTACAAATATCACAAATGATCAGTTGGTCTGACATTGGGGCACCAACATTGAACTCAGTCTGAAACTGGCAGATGTGTCATCTCTGCAGTTTATACTCCACCCATTGCTACTAAGCCTCTCTTAGTTATATGAGGAGCCCCTTTATTTCTCTAAGTCTTAGTTTCCTCATTTGTAAAATGGGAATAATTATATTTATACTACCTATTTCACATAGTTGTCATGAAGAAAGTATGTGGAAACCATAAGGTGCTCTGTGAATGAGGTTCCATTATTATTATGTTTTTAGTAAACCAGATTTAAAATATCAGTTGGTCCAGCTGTGAACTGCTCTGGTAAATATTACTACTGCAGCAATGACATTAGAGCAAAAAGCTAATTGGCTTATGATGTGAACACTTGGCTAAGATCTTAAGCCTGAACTTAGTCCCCTTGTTGTTGTTTGTCCTTCCTTTTGAAGAGGACCAATGGTGTTATGGGGTGGTGACTTGACTTCTGCGTGACTTGGATTTAAATGAGGCAGAGTTGCACAAAATCTGCAGCCTCACTCTTTCTTCCAGAGTTCCAAGAAGATGGCACAGGGTCACAGATTGAGAGCTGCAAGGGGCAGAGGCAGATGGTTACGGTCTTTTCTATATGGTACTTCTAAATTATACCCACAGATGCATGGCATTTGTAAAACTTTGCTGGGCTAAGAGTCACATTGGTATGAATATAATTTTTTTAATAAAAGAAAGCACTTGTCTCAAGACAAACTATAGTATATCAACCATTGAGATGATGTGCAAACAATTAGATTACTAAATTGATTTTTTTTAATGCATAAAAATTATATACATAGTATAGCATAGGTAATTCAGTATGTAGAGAGCTGGGTCTGGAATCTGGAGCATCTGAGTTCAAATCCCACCTTGGAGATTTACTAGCTGTGTGACTGGCCAAGTCACTTAACTTCTGTCTGCCTCAGTTGCCTACTCTGTAAAATGGGAGTAATGATAGCACCTACCTCCTAGGTTTGTTGTGAGGATAAAATGAGATAATATTAGTGAAGCATATTGAAAACCTTAAAGTGTCATGTAAATGCCAGCTACTATTATCATCACTCCATGATTTCTCAACACTAATAACAAAGAAAAATATTTAGCTAAATTTAATTTAGAAGATATTTCAGAGTTCAGGTCACCAAACAACTGCTACCAATTTATTTTTAGGTGACTATATGTATTTAAGTGAATATATTTAAGATATTGTATCGGTACTAAAGGGACAGGCATAACATTTACAAGTGGTTTTCAGCATACCTCCCTCCAGGACAAGAATGCGGTTAGGTTGAACCTTGCCCAGGTTTGGAGTCCTGTTGTTTTTTTTTTAAATTGTTATATGCTAACTCAGTCACTTCACATCAAGGAGACCACAGGTGAACTTTTCAGCTGAAAACAAAGATGTGCTATTAGCTTAGGTTACTAAGCTAAAATAAAAAAGAAAGCAACTTCCCTCTGTCCTTTTTTGCTGAAAATTAAAAATTGAAAGGCTTCACAATTGCTTCACCATGTAACCCCATCTTGGTGCTGTCACTGTCTTAATGGCATATTGATTGGCTCTCGCCACCTGCTACCTTTAAAGAAGTATTATTACTCTGTTGGGGCAAACATGAAAAACTACTTTTAAAGATCTTTTTTATGCTTTCTTGATTTCTCAAAAGCTTCTTGCAGGCCTATTGAGCATCTTGGGTTGCTGGAATTAACTCTACAATAGTCTTTTTCTATTTTTAAGGCAGTGAATTTATCTGAAGCAAACTGAGTTATCTAGGATCCACAGGAGGGGGAAGATAGGGAGCCTTGAAGATAAATTAACGTGATAATTAGATACAGGCAAAAACTTATTTCAGGAGATTTCTAAGTGACAAACCCTCCCCCCCCTTTGAACTTGAAGCTCTTGTGATGATTAGCCCTGGTTCTTTTGAATATGGGAGGGAGGGGCATGAATGTACGGCTGTAGTGCTAAATCAAGAAAAAGTAGATTAAAAAAAGCAAACATTCAAATGCACAATTAAAAATTTTAATAAATGTTTACAGAGTGCTTGCTTTGGACAAGGAACCATGCTAGACATCGGTGAAAAAAATTAAAAAATTACAAAAGTCCCTGACCTCAAGGCACTTATCCTCTGGAAGGAAAATAAGTACAGAAATAAGTATGAGGGATGTTCTCTCTCTTCTTAAAGCACTTTGTGCGAATTCAGTCTGCCTACCTTTCTTCTCCTTTTTTGACACTTGACTCTACACATATTCTATGTCCTCCTATAGAATGCTAGCTCCTTATCAGCAGGTGCTGTGACATTTTTGTCTTTGTAAATCTATCACCTTGAACATAGTAGGCACTTTATAAATGCCAGAAAAATAGAAAGGCTTGAAGTAACAGCCCAATGATGAAACAAATCATGTTTTTATGAATGAAATAATTGTAATAGTATAGTATTCTTTTTTTTTCTCAAAATATCCAGGAGGCTGAAACAAGAGCATGGATTAGGCGAACATATGCAGTGTCTGCATTTCTCTAGAGACAGTAGGAACATGAGATTATAGGAGGATCAATCTAGAGCCAGAAGAGACTTGAGAAGCCACATAGTACAGTCCTTTCCACCCCAACCCTGTTTTATTTATGAGGAAACTGAGGCCATGAGAGGTTAAGTGAATTGCCCAAAGTTATACAAGCACTGTCAGATGTGGAATGGGAAAAGCAATGAACCTAGAGTCAGAAATCACATATCAGCAACGTAAGTTTGCTGTGTAACCTTGTGTAGGTCACTCACCCCTCCTTGGCTTCATGTTCCTTCTTTTTGAATATAAATCACAATTAAACTATTTAGCTCACAGGTTCTTTAGGAGGGTTAAAGGAAGCAATATATGAGCATAAACACTTTATTAAGAAAGTAACATGTAAAAATAAGCTGTTATTTTATTTGTCATTTGTTTCCTACCATAAAAATATCAAAAGGTATCAATAAAAAGTGATCAAGATAACATCTTTAATACTTGGGTTGGGATAGAGGGCTGGCTCTGGAGTCAAGAGGACCCAAGTTCAAATCGAGCCTCAGATACCTACTAGCTATATGACCCTGAACAAAGCCACTTAATCCTGTTTGCCTCAGTTCCTCATCTGTAAAATGAGCTGGAGAAGGAAATGGCAAACCATTCTAGTACCTTTGCCAAGAAAACCCCAGATGAGTCACAGAGAGTCAGACACAATTGAAACGACTCAACAATGACAAACTCCCTTCACTGATATAGATTGCAACCCTACCACAATTTAGTATATATGGTCTTCTTAGGGTTGTTATAATCAAAGAGAATCAATACAGAAAACTAGGGGGATATGCGTTGCCAAATTTAGTTAAGCTAGTCTTCAGACAACATACATTCATTCCATAATTGCATTGTTCCTTGAAGCCTTGCTATCTAGAACTCATAGGAACTTGAATTCCATTGGTGTGGCAGTTACATGGCACAGCTAGAGTGCCAGACCTAGAATGAGGAAGACTGGACTCAAGTACCTACAGGATGTGGGTTCCTGGGCAATCTACTTAACCTCTGTTTGCCTCAGTTTTCTCAACTGTAAAATGGGGATAATAATACTCCCTCCCTGGCCTCCCCAGGGTTGCTATGAGGACCAAAGGAAACAATACTTGAAAAGCACTTAGCATAGTGCCTGAGACACTCAACACAATATTAAAATTTAATATTATCATTATTACTGTTATTAATATCAAGAGCTCAAAGCCACTTTTATACCACAATGAGGCATTGAGGTAGGACTTTAGTGGAGGAAAGAAAAGAAAATGGAAATTTTCTTCTTCTCATTCCCAGAATTGAATTTGTTTGTGCCTTTTCTTTGTACCTTTTCAGGGGAAGAAGAAAAAAAAAAACATCATCCGTTTGCATCACTTCCTCAACGGTAGAGGTGCAGGAGGTGCAGCTGGGTAGCAAGGCAGAATTCAATTGAAAATTCCAGAACCATTTGAGGGTTTGGAGACAAATGAGGTACAAGTAGAGGAACAGACTTTGGTATTATGATGCTGGTGGAACTGATGCCTTGATGCCAGGGATATGGGTGATGAAGGGCAATGTTACTGAAATGAGATTCAAGTCACTGAGTCATATAACTTCAGAGCAAGAAAGAACCTGTGTAGGAATCCCCTCTAGAGATGGAATCAATAAGATATGATAACTGATTGGATGTGAGAAGGAAGGGTCAGAGAAAATCTCAGGATTATGAATGTTTGAGACTGGATGCCAATGCAGAAATGAAATCAGAAAGAGGAGCAGATTTAGTGGGAAAGATCCTGAGCTAAATGTTGATATCAAGGTGCTGATCCCAAAGATGGAGACCATGAGCCTGGAGCTCTGAAGAGGGGTCAAAGCTGGAGACAGAGGTAGGGGAATTATCTGCATAATCATTGTAGTAGAAGACATAGAAGTGAATGAGAAAAGAACGTAAAGAGAGAAGAAAATCTAGTCTAAGTGCATGGAGAACTGCTACATTAACAGTTTAGGATGGGTGGGCTGGTAAATGCAAAAAAAAAAATCTGGCAAATCAAAACAAAAAAGGATGTAGATATGGCATACTTTTAAATTTTACCTGACTTATCAACATTTTCTCCATTACTTTCTTAAGTCTAGACATTGAACAAAACAGTAACTAAAGCCCTGATTTCCTAGTACTTACTGATTTCCTAGGTTTTGATGCTCACACTTAAAATTTAACAATCAGAATTTGGTTGAAACTGACTCCAGTACACCTCTGGTTTTAGGAAGGTGAAAAACCAGCCAAAGAAATAAGGAAGGAACAGTCAGAGAAGAGGGAAGATGGGGAAAGTATATGATATTTCTAAGGCCAAGAGAGGCAAGACAATAAAATGTAACCAGTATAAGCTCTGAGGTAGCCTCACCCTAAATCCCAGTATAATAAACAAATTAAGTTTTCATAGTGGGTATACCTCCCTCTCTCAAGGTTCTAGGGCTACCATTGAGGATAAGGAGTGGATTCTCTAATACCATCAGGTCAAACCCCAAATCATGAGCTTCACATCAAGATTACCAATTGAGAATAATTTAGTCCACCTTAAGCCTTCAGTGTCTTTTAGAAACGAGTATTTTCTAAGATGTTATAAAAAGAACAGATGGCAAACCACCTCAAAAGTCTGGGACACTCTTCCATGAGTATATATAGGGGCCAAGGAAAAGTGGGTTAAGTTTAGAGAATATGTATGATAAAGGAAGGTAATTCACAACTCCTGGTTGCTATTAGTTTTTTTTTTATCATTTGATGCCTGACTTCCAAAGATGCCAATAACCACCAACCAATCAAACACTGTTAGGACACCAGAGGGAAGATGAAAGCCAATGATGTCTCCAAGGGAGCAATGTTAGGATATTGGTGGGAGTTTGGGGAGCCCAGCATCCTCTTGACCTTCTGAGACTAGAAGGTCAAAGTCAAAAGGAGGAGGGTGGTGTGTAGAGACTTGTCCAAGGTTGAAGCCAAGGCTTCTCCTTGTTCCTTAGGTCATTCCTTCTCAGCAAGTTTAGCTGGAACTCTACTCTCATTCCAATTTCTGGGAAAACTTCCAATTTTAGTTAACTTAATGCTTTTATACAAGACTCAGAGAGCATAAGGAAACTGAACTGAACCACAACCAACTGAAACAGACTTCTTGCCCTATGAGACATCATTTTACTTCATCAGATGACTTTCAAAGACTTTTTGCACTTAGTCCAAGATCCATAATTAAAACTAATTGGTTGAGGTACGTTCTCATCTAGTTAAGATATCAGGCAAAAATAGGGTTGGGAGATTTCTAATAAGAACCCTTTTTACTAATGTAAAGGTGAAGTCTTCAACAATGACAAAAATTACAAAGAGTTCAATATGGAAGAAGATTGAAAGAAGGCTGTTGGATTTGGTCATCAGTTTCAGGTTAGGGTGTAATTCATCTTCCAAGATGCTAAGAGGGAATGAGTAATATGGAAGTGGTAGTATTGAGTTCTGGAAGCTTTATCAAGAAGTAAAGCTATGAAATGGAGAAGAAATAGGCAGTAGCTGAATAAGTAGAGGGATAGAGGGAAATATTTCTTTTGTTTTGCTTTTATGACTGGAGAGACATGAAAGGTTTTTTTGTTTGGTTTTGTTGTATAAACTTAAATGAGTTTCCAGTAACTTCTTGTTCTTCCTAGTTTTGCCCTGTGGGATCAGAAACTCTAATTCTTTTTGCACAGAATAGCCATTAAAGTATCTGAAGATAGCTGTCATATTTCTTCTATGTCTTCTGTTCTCCAGACCAAATGTCCTCAGTTGTTTTCCTATGACATAGGGTCTAATCTGTTCAACACTATGGCTTGAAACATTTAGGCAGTGAGATGGTGGAGTACAGGCTGAACTCTCCCAATGTTGCCCTTCAAAAAGCACCTCAAATCAAATTCTGGAATGGAAAAGTCAACAAAGGTAAGAGGGAGACATTTTTCTGGCTTAAGACAACTTAGGAAGTTGGCAGGAGAGTTCTGTGACACCAAGGTTGGAGGTGGCCTAGAGTGCACAGAGGCAACAGCAGCAACTTTAGGAGCTCTAAACCCATAGACAGTGAGAGGTCATAAAACTGGTCACAAAGAGATTACATGGGACCCTTTCCTGGCACTGGGTATAGCTGGCAATGACTGGCAACTCTATTGCCCATAAGCAGTTCTGGGTCACAGTTCCAGATGGAGAGGTGCGTTAAAAGCAGATCACAGACTGGATTGAAAATAAGAATCTGACAATATGTTGTATATAGGAGACATGCTTGGGACAGAAAGACATAGAGTTAAAATGAAGGCCTGGAGCAGAGTCTACAGTATTATGCTTCAGATGAAGTGAAGAGGGCAGGGGTGGCAATCACTATCTCAAACAAAGCAAAAGCAAAAATAGGCCTAATCAAAAGAGATACTTAGCAAAACTACATTTTGCTAAAAGGTACTATAAACAATAAAGTGATATAAAAAATTTTTCTGAAAAATTTCTGACAAAGATCTTATTTCTCAAATACATAGGGAACTGAGTCAAATTTATTAAAATAAGAACCATTCCCCATTTGATAAATGATCAAAAGATATGAACAGGAATTCAGAAGAAATCAAAGCTATCTATAGTCAAATAAAAATGCTCTAAATCACTATTGATTAGAGAAAGACAAATTAAAACATTGAAGTACCACCTTCTATTTATCAGAAATTACAGATGCTGGAAAGGATGAAGAAAAATAGGTACACTACTGAACTGTTCGTGAAGTAGTGAACTGGTCCAACCTTTCTGGAGGACAATCTGGAACTATACCCAAAGGGCCTTAAAACTGTGCATACCCTTTGACCCAGTAATACCACTACTAGGTCTGTTTCCTAAAGAGATCAAAGAAAAAGGGAAAGGACCTATATTTACAAAAAGATTTATAGCAGCTCTTTCTTTTGGTGGCAAGAATTGGAATTTGAGGGGATGTTTATTAATTGTGTAATGGCTGAACAAGTTTGTGCCATATAATTGTGATGAAGTCTTGTTGTGCTCTAACAAATGATGAGGGATGATTTTAGAAAACAATATGGCAAAACCCATATGAACAGATGCAAGGTGGGGGTGAGAAGAACCAACCAGGAGATCATTGTGTACAGTAATAGCAATGTTGTAACGATGATCTTCTGTGAAAGACTTGACTACTCTGATCAACATGGTAATCTTAAGACAATTCCAAAGGATTCATGGTGGAAAAATGCTATCTTCTTCCAGAAAGAGAACTAACGAACTCTGAGTATAAAGTGAAGTATAAGCTTCTTGCTTTATTTTTGTTTTTTGCAATATGGCTAATATGGAAATATATTTTGCATAATTTTGTGCAAATAAGTGATATGTTATTTGCCTTTTCAGTGCGTGGGGAGAGGTTAGAGGGCGGGAGAGAATCTGGGACTCCAAATTTAAAAAGAAATGAATGTTAAATAAATAATTTTTTTTTAAAAAAAGAAACATTTAGGCAAGACAGAGACACAGGAAGCCAATAGGTCTACATAAAGGCAGCTTTAGAAATGAAGCAGGTTGTGTATACTACATTGAGGTCAACATGTCTGTCTGTAAAATGATTAGGGTGTTGAACTCAGTGGCCTCTAATGTCCTTTCTAACTCAAAATCCATGATCCTATGAACAGAGGAAACTGGATCTGAGGCTGAATTAGGTTGGAATCACGAAAAAGTGGAGTTCAGGAGAATCCAGACTAAGGAAATCTTACAGTCACTCAAGAGATAATCTGTGATTTCGTGTATTAGTTGGTATACCTGAGGTTGGCTGGGATGGAGACAAGAGCAAACTTTCTGAGTTTTTGACAGTCATGAATAACGTTGAAATTCTGGGATTGTGTTTGGGATGTTGAGGAGTTAATACGTTAAGGAATCCTGGTCAAATGTTAATAGATATAAAAAAGAATATGCTTGTCAATTTTTATAAAAATTGACAAATTTTTAATCCACTGCCCCCCAGAAATGTCCCCAGTAACTACAAGCTCAGAGGTATCTGACACATATAATTTCCTTCCCATTTTTTCTTTTCACTTGCTTAACACTGATCTGCTTTCAGATATGACTTTGCCCATTTCAAACTGTTCTGATTACATCAAACCACAGAACACTGCAGAACCTCCTAAATAAGATTCATGTTCATTAGAAAGAATTTAGCCTAACTATCCACAAAGGAAACAGTAAGTGGATAAGGAATGATTATTGTCCAGATTATGATACTATTATATGCATATGCACTGCACGGTACTATCTGTGAATGTATGAAAGAGTGCATCTAAGTCAGACTGCTTCTCTATTTTGTAAAGGGTTGATCTCCTTCATATTTAAGTATACTCATTTGTACCTTATAAATAGCGTAAATGGGATGATGAGCAGTTCATTTGTACATGAAAAGGCCAAGAATACTGGTATGCAGCCAGCAGAGATGATGACCTTATTTCCATGGCATTGATTGACTCTATACATTTTGTTGCCCACTTGGGTTCAGAGGACCCCACAAAAGAGGTGATGAGGAGGATTTGGAATGCACTAGAGTTTTAGAGAGTAAAACACAAGTGACCATCATTTTCTAGTCATTTAATAAGACATATTGAAGAAAAATTTTGTCAATGCCTTCAGAAGAGCTTGAGCTTGGAGATCTGTGTGACAAATACCATCCATATCTGGGTCATATCAGACTGTGACTGAACTTAACTAAGGAGTAGCTGATGAGTAACAACAAAATTTGTCAAAGCTATTTCTATGTAGGCTGACCCTTTTCATCTTGAAATGATACTTGATCATATTTATATAGCTTTAAGTTTACTGAATCTTAATGGTATCAATAAAAAAATGAACACCTAGATTTTGGTATATATGGACCCAGAGAATATCATTAGCATATCAGCAATGATTGGAACCAATTCCAGTCTGTTCAAGAACCTAGCAGGATACCGCAGACAAGTGGTGATCTAGTACCTACACACTTAGACCAGCCAGTCAGCTTATGCAGAGTCCTGCAGGAGAAAAGAGGCAAGTTGTCACAGTGAACATCAAGAGCATTGATATTTCAATCCATAAATGAATCCCAAGATACTTCAAGAGCAAAAAGATTTGGTTGAGGCATAAGTACAGTAAGAGGATAAGTGCTTTTATACTACACAGAGGGGGTAGGTGGGGTTTGATATGATATATGCCCAAGGAGCTCAGTAACTCTTGAACAAATAAGGACAATTACTCCCTCTGTGAAGAAGAAATAGCTTCAGATGCTACCTCAAAACTCCATTTGTCAATGAGATTTTCACAGAATTCAGCAGCCCATAGGCATCCCCTATACTATAGTACTGGTGCTGGAAAAGAATGTAAAGATATGAAGTAAAATGGACTAGTATCCAATGCCAAGAGTTTAACATTCTGTGGGCTGCCTCTTAGCTAGTCAGTCAGTGGTTTTCAACATTAGACTTATGCAGCAATTACCACTAAGTTCCTATGATGGAGGAATACAAGAAGATATTTTTCATCTTCCCAAATAGATCTTACCAGTATGAGCATATGCTCCAAGGCATCTTAGGATCATCTGCCAAAAACTTAGGGGAAACAGAGTCAGAGACAGAAAATACTTCCAGGTGTTGGAGACCTTGATAACATTATCATCTTTGAGGTGATCTTGGAAGAGGAAAAACAGATGAAGTTATTGGTTTGGCAAGTAAAAATGGCCTGAAGCTTTCAATTGACAAATGATAATTTTGTAGTCTTTGTCAGCTAAGTGTATTGCATAATAAATATCCCAACAAGTACCAAAGTCCATAGAAGATAAAAGTTCTTCTGACATGGACTTATCTGCAGAATCTTCAGGATCTAAGCACTTTTCTAGAATTTGTTGGTTATTATTCCAAGTTTGTTAAGAACCATTCATCTATTACTAGACCACTGAATGACCTCACTCTAACTTAAATGATTAAAGAGAATAAAAATGACTGATTTGTCTTATAATTCACAATATCCACTGGACAGGTAGATGTGAATAAGCTTTCAAAGTCTTCATAGACTGCTTTATACTTGGGATTATGTAGATCCAAACAAGCCTTTTGTCCTGAATACAGAAGCCAAATTAGAGGGTTTGTGAGTAGTTTGGTACTAAGAGATAAACCAGAAACCTGTTCTATTTTCCAGCAGAGGGCTAAGTGACAGAAAGACTCATTACCCCACATACAACCTGGAGTTCTTGGCTTTGAAAGTGAGTTGTAACTGAGAAATTCAAAAATCATATGGAGCCAAGTTGAAAGTGTGGACTAACAACAATTCATTGACATTCTGACAAGTACCAAGTAAGAGTCTGCTTGCCAGAGATAAGTACAAACCAATTACATATTTAGCATGTATTCCTGGCCAAGGAAGACTAAAGTAGGTGCAGATGTCTTGTCCCAAAGATCATTTGACATTAGAGCTATATATACTCAAGGGAGGAGGGAAGACTCTATGGGACACCCAAGGAGCTGGTCTTACAGCTGAGAATTTAGAATTTCCACCAGCTATAGCTTCATCATATGCAAGATGAAGAAAGTGATTACTTCATTAAACATGCTACAGAGTTGCTGTGTGGATCAAATGAAACAAAATATGTGAAAACAATAACTTTAAAGCAATATAAATTCGATTAGTTATCATTGCAGAGAAGTAGAGCTTAGATGAAAAGCATCAGACTACAATAGAGATAACTTTAACAAACTTTGCTGCTACTCACAAGGGAGAGGAGGAGAGAACCAGTGCTAACAAGGACAGCCTCACTCTGCAGGCTCCATGGCCTCAGTTGGTAGACCACAGGAAAGAGGATCCATGCTCCAGTCAGAAGCTCCGAGCCTTTTTATGGCTCAGACATCTACCATCTGAGACAAAGAGATTGTGACACCAATAGGCGATGGCTTACATTTTGTTATTTACAGCACCAGTAAAGTGAGGGTATTTTCTAAATTCCTTAATACACAGTAAGTAATGAAGAGCAGAAAACTAGGGAACTTCACCCTAATTGTGCTGATCATGAAAGAGGTTGAAAAATCAGGACCTGGGTCTATACTAATCAAATCCATTTTCACCAGTCCCTATCATTACAACCTGGAAAAGGGATGATTGAAAAAAGAAAAGGGAAGTTTTGCTAACAATCTGTGCTGCTATTCCTGTGGCATCATCATCATTGTCATCCTTTCAGACCCTCTCACAAAATATTTTGTTAACATGAACTAGTGTAAATTTTACTTTATTAATACTTGTCACTTCTCTAGTTAATGGTTCTAAGACCTTATCAATATTGGCACAGCTTTCAATGATACAGATCCTCTTCACCCTATGTAACTCTTAAGTGTGTCTTCCTATAAATCCTCCATAGGATGGCCACTCATTGTACTGGAGGACTTGATCTTCATGTCCATATAAGTGGACACCAATGGAGCACATAGATTGTTCACTGGTTATCCTTTGCTTTCATTACTTCATTTACCTACTTCCTTTCCCAGCTCCACATCTCTTTGATGATACATATTTTATATAGCTTTTTGTGCAATTGAATGCTGATACTAATAGTAAATTACATGGTCATTAATAATGATTTAAAGTACGTATTCATAGTTAGAAAAGGAAAGTTAGCCCCTAAAAGAAGAGACTTCCCCAGTTTACTCCAAAGAAGGACTGCACCCATTATAGAAAGTTTTCTACTCATTTATTGAGATTATTCCAGACTATTTCTGGTGGCTGCTTTTTGACTTGGTGAGAGATGATGAATAAAGAAATGATCCAATAGTAGAGAGAGGTTGAGGTTGATGTTGTTGTCCTTGAATCCATCCAAGAAGTACCACTCACATTCACTCACACATAACTATAAGTATTATAATCCCCATTTTACAGATGAAGAACCAGGCTCAGAAAGGTTGGTCACAACAATTGCCCAGTAAATAAACCCTGGAATAAGTACTTATACCTAGGATTTCTGATTTTTCCATTATACCATGAAGCGAAGAGTTTGGGGAACATTTCTCAAGAGCGAGTTTCACTTGGGAGCTGGGGGATGGGACCAGACTGACTCTGACAACAGCAGAAAGAAAAACACTGAGTCAGGAAGAGGGGACAGGAGGAAGGCTAAGGTAAGGGATCCAAAACAAACTGCTTACTTCACAATTTTGCTGAGAGTCAGCTGTTTCTGCAGCCTCCTCTTCATTTTCTTTCCTCTCTCTCTGTCTCTGTCTCACTCTGTCTCTGTCTCTCTGTCTCTTTCTCTGTCTCTGTCTCTCTCTGTGTCTCTGTCTCTGTCTCTCTCTCAATTGCAAGGCAATCAGGGTTAAGTGACCTGTCCAGGGCCACACAGCTACTAAGTGTCAAGTGTCTGAGGCCAAATTTGAACTCAGGCCTTCCTGACTCCAGGGCTGGTGCTGTAACCACTACCCCACCTAACTGCTCCCAAAACTCTTACCCCTAAGAATTCTTTTTTCTTTTAATTGTCTTCACCCTTTCTCTTAGAGCTGACTCCAAAGACCAATTTCCTGAGGGTAAAGGGGGGCGAGCAGGTTTGGTGCCCCTAAATAGCAAGAACACTTTTCTTGGCTTTAGAATTCCTCCAGAGAAATGTTTTAAAACCCAGGAGCCTGCAACATGAGTGGTAATTATGAAACCATAACTAAAAGGACTGAACTCTGCCACTTTGGCAAACAACGGTAAAGGTGGGAAAATGATTTTGCTTCCCTCTTATTAGCCTCTGAAATTTTCAAGTATTATCTTGCAAGGAGAGCTACTGCCTTAGATGAATGGGGAGAGCTTGGCAAGACATTAATCATGTCACTTTTAATCCTGAACAAAGTCATTGTATAGTTGGTCAAAAACTTGGGGCAGGGGGAGAAAACTATTGTAAATGGAAAATCAAATTACTACCCAGAGTCACATTCATGTGTTATTAATAAAAATGCAAAATGAACTCTCAATAATAATAAAAAAGGGTCCCTAAAGATATAGGGCTTCAGACTGTTAGTGAACCTGTGTGCCCTTCCCTTACTCCATTGGGCCTGCTTTTCTGAGCATGGGGAATTTGAATAGGTCATGGTAACCAAAAAAACCTCAGGAGCAAAGGAGGTTCCATAGTCACAGTCAGGGGGAGGGCACTCAAGGCAAGAACAGTGGTGCCAACTGCTCCTTCCTAACCTACGTGCTGATTCCACACACCTTATTTCATAATGGGCAAGCTGTAGCCATAAAAGGTCAGAGATCCCTGTATGGACAATTGCTGAAGCCCAAAACAATGCTGGCTGTGGCAGTTACTGTCTTCTCCTGAATTTACTTGGATCCCAGGTATATTTGCTCTGCTATGAGTTTCTCTAAAGTAAGTTCTTAACTAGAGGTTCATGGACAGATTTTGGGGAGATCCACAAAATTGGATGGGAAAAAATACTTCATTATTTTCACTAAACTCTTACTGAAATTTAAAATTTCCTTCAATGATTTAAATCATTATTCTGAGAAGAGGGCCCTAGGTCTCTCCAGACTGCCAAAGGGGTCTGTGTTAGAAAAAAAAGTTAACTCCTACTTCTAGAATTCCTGCCTCTTCATCTAAAGACCAGCCCTACTGAGCCTGCAAGTCATCAAGTGGACACTCAAAGGAGAACAAGTTGGGGGAGGAGGGGGCCTAAATAAACTCAAACTGAACCAGAATTCTTGGATTGGAGCAGATTGGCACAGTATGTGTTTGGTAAAATTTGCCTTGACATCCTCCAAGGCTTTGAATCTCTCTCAACCTAACCATCAAATCCAGCTCTCCCCACATTTTCTTCTAGCTTCCATTCATATCATGCAAAAAAGGAAAGAGAAAGAGAGAGAGAGAGAGAGAGAGAGAGAGAGAGAGAGAGAGAGAGAAGGAAGGGACGGAGGGACAGAGGGAGGAAGGAAGGAAGGAAGGAAGGAAGGAAGGAAGGCAGGAAGGAAGGAACGAAAAGAGAGAGAAAGGAAAGAAAGAATGAAATTATTTCCTACTTCTCCCAGAGTACATTTCCTTCTTCCTCTTTTTTCTGTTATCTCTCACCCTTGCTGCCCCCTATAGCCTCTTAGCCAACACCTCTGTCTTCTTTTGTTCTAATACTACTCCTCTGCCCCAGCCCAATAGCTAGCAGTAACCAACCAGTCTCCTCCTTTTCACAGTTGTTAACAGCTCTCTTTTACCTTCTTTGCACCTTTCACTCCACCATTTTTCTTCCTTGGCAAATTTCCTTCAGAAATACCTTTCCCTTGCCACCCTCCTGTCTCTACACAATACCATCCCCATTCCCTTTGAAAATCAACCGGGAAGAAAGAAAGACAATTTAGCCATCTCTCACACCTCCCCAAACACTCTCTGGGTATCAGGAGTATTGTATTCAATGTCTGAATTCCCGGTCTAAATTAGATCATAAGCTCCATGGGATGGAGACCTAACGTTGCTCTGTCTCACACCTCCGGAATATACTCTCAGTGTTCAATAAATGACAGAGGAGAGTAACAATCGTCTCTGCCCCTTTTGTCTCGCTCATCCTGCTCCTGCACCCATTTCCTCTCTTGCTAACCATTCCTTTGGGAATGGAAACTCAAAACAAGATTATTTTATTTCCCTTCCCTCTTTATTGAAAAGTAAATAAAAATTGAGCTTCTTTTGTCTTTCCTTCCCCTCTCTCCGCCTCTATTTCCCTCCCTTTCCTTCCTCCTCTCACTCTCTCTGCTTCTTTTCTTCTTCTCATTTTTTCTTTGTTGAAAGACTGCTTTTCTACAAGTTCACAATTTCCCTCAGAATATGATGTTGGTATGAGATTTTCTTGAATCTCCTGGGGCACTAGTCTGTCATTGGCAAGGGTAAATAAATTTTTTCATACAATCTCTGAAAAATTATATAGAATGTGAGAACTTGGATCTTAAAGATTATCTTGTTTAATCTTCTCATTTTACAGATTATTTAACAAGTCACTTGTTGAATTGAAGAGTTGTTTCTATTTGGTTCGATTCAACAAGCATTAAATACCAACCAAAGTATGTCCCAGGGATAGTGATAGGGATGTAGGAGAGACAGAGACAGACTGACAGAGACTAAGAGATGAGAGAGAAGAGATACAGAGACAGAGAGGAGAGAGAGACAAAGAGATAGAGATGAAACAGAAAGAAAAGGAGAGGAGAGAGGGAAGGAAAGAGAGAGGGAGGGGGAGAGAGACAGAGAGAGAGAGACAGAGAAAGACAGAGACAGAGAGAGACAGAGAGAGAGAGCAGAGAGAGACAGAGAGAAACAGAGAGAGACAGAGAGAGACAGGGAAGAGAGAGAGAGAGAGAGAGAGAGAGAGAGAGAGAGAGAGAGAGAGAGAGAGAGAGAATGAAAGTCTTGCTCTTGAGAAACTTAAATTCTACTGGCGGGGAAGAGTCAACACATATACATGTATCCCAGGTGACACATAAAAGTAAATACAAAATATATTTCACTTGTGGCCTAGGGACTTTGAGCTCACATAGGTCAGGTTTGAACCTGGGGCTTAACCCCAAAGCGTTTTAGTTTCTTTCGTTGACTCCTACCCACCACCTTAGAGTCAAAACAACAACGGCAAGGAAATATGCAAAGCAAACCTCAGCTATGGCTTGTGTCTGTCTCCCTTGATAGTAACAGTCTCACCCAACTCCCGCATACGCACTAGATGTTTGATGTGGATATTGGGCATTGGATAGCCCTCATTCACCTGCCACAATAAAGGTTCATGTTCTATAACTTCAGAGAGAAGTTTGGATGGTTTAGCAAGACTGACCAAAGTTCTCCTGTTACATATACACAGAGTAATTTGGGGAGTGGAGAATACTCACCAGGGGAACCATAAAGGACTTCTGTAGGTAAAATAAGCCTCTTTGTTTAACTATATAGACAGAGAGATAGATAAATAGACTAGATGTTAGAGATAGATGAACTAGATTTTATACAGATATTGGTAGATATATATGATAGATTGATAATAGACAGATATTTTAGATATATAGATATGGACATTTATATATCTATATATCTACATGTATATATATATACATATATATGAAGAAAAAGAGAGAGAGATTGTTATTATTGTTTATTGGTTTTCCTGGAGGACTAATGACATCATAGGGATGTAGGAGAGACAGAGACAGTCAGACTTGATTTGTGTGTGAATTGGATTTAAGTGAAGTCGAGTTGCACAAAATTGTCAGCCTCACTCTCTCTTCTACAGTCACTGAAGTCCAGGGGCATGACGAAAGTCAAGATGACTGGTGATAGCCTGGGATGCAGTGGATGGCCTTGGCATCTTTACTGCCTGACAAAGCTCTAAGCACTCCAGTGCTCCTGATTCAGTCACCTTCATGGTCATTGGAACAAATTGTTCTCATCCACCCATTCCACTAAGGGAAGCCTTCACATACAGAGACATAGTGCATACATAGACAGAGCATTTTATTCAGGCTGTACTATGTACCAGGCAAATTGTAAACACTGTTAAATACAAGTACAAGCAAAACCATCCCTGCCCTCAAGGAACTTACCTTCTGTTGGGGAAGGACTAGAAAGGGTAGTGAGGTGGGGAAAGGATACCTGTGCAGGGGGATGGGAAGGAGACAACAGGAAGTGGAAGGCATGGTGGCCTAGTTCTCAGCAAGATAAGGCAAAGGGCTCACCTATCAGAGCTTGGGGGGAGCCAGAGGCAGAGTTCAAGATTCTGAATGAGGCCACAGTGAGAAAAATGCAGATATGTTTCATCAAGTTGTTTAATTAAGTAAATTTTCTAGTCTCACACAGCTGTATGGCAGAAAGAAAATTAGATCCCAGGTTTCTTGATTCCCCATTTGGTCATCTTTCCACTACACCACATCATTGCCTACACCAAAAACCCCTCACTTGATGCTACTCTTTTATGAATAAATCCCTAGAAAAAGCAGTCTAAATACTAATTGCCTCCACTTTCATTCCTGGCACTCTCTTCTCAAAACTTGTAATCTGGCTTCAGACTTCATCATTCAACTGAAACTGCTTTCTCCAAAGTTGCCTATTGATCTCTTAATGTCCACATTCAATGACTTCTCTCTGTCCTAATAGTTCTTAAGCTCTCTGCTTCATCTGACACTGTCAACAATGCTCTCTTACTGCAAACTCTCTCTTTAGAGTTTTTCTAACTGTTTTCTCTTGGCTTTCTTCTCCTCTCTGTGTTTGCTCTCTCAGTCCTGTTTGTAGGATCATTTATCATTTCCTACTTACTAACTGTTGCCACATCCTTGGCTGTTCCCCCTCCCCTTTTCTCAACCCTCTTTCTTTGACTTCAGCAGCACCCATGTTTCAATTACTATGACTATACAGATGTCATGCCTTCTCTACATCTTGCCCTAGTCTCTCTCCTCAGCTCCAGTCCTGCATCACCAACTATCAGACATTTACATCTTTAAGTCCTATAGACATTTTGATTCAACATGTCCAAAATCAGACTCATTATTTTTTCCTCCAAACCTACCCTTCTTTTAAAATTCTCCTTTTCATGTTTTGGCCCATTCATGACCAGAATGAAGACCATTCTAAGCAACCAGACCATCAACATCCCAGAAAATGTTGACATCTTTCTTGAGCGTTAAACAGTTATTGTAAAGGGACCTAGAAGAATCCTCCATAGGGATTTCAACCATATCAATGTTGAGTTCAGTCTCCTTGAAAAGAAGAAAAAAAGGCTCTAGGTGGACAAGTGGTAGAGAAATTGAAAAGAACTTGCAACTGTTCATACTATCTGTAGTCAGGTACAAAATATGTTAAAAGGTGTTATCCTAGGTTTTTGCTACAAGATGAGGTCTGTGTATGCCCATTCCCCATCAATGTTGTTATTCAAGAGACTGGCTCACTTGTTGAAATCAGAAATTTCTTGGGTGAAAAATATATGAAAGGGCAGCTAGGTGGTGTGGTGAATAGAACACCAGCCCTGGTGTTAGGAGGACCTGAGTTCCAATCTGGCCTCAGACATTTAACACTTACTAGCCATGTGACCTTGGGCAAGTCACTTAACCCCAATTGCCCTGCCTTTCCCCCTCCAAAAAAAAATATGAAAAATGTATGCAGCGTGTGTATGAGACCAGGTGTTGCTTGTGCTGTTTCTCAAGCCCAAAAAGATGAGTTAATTCTTGAAAGAAATGATATTGAACTTGTATCAAACTCAGCTGCCCTGATCCAACAGGTCATCATAGTCAAAAACATGGATATCAGAAAATTTTTTGATGGTATCTATGTTTCTCAGAAAGGCACAGTGCAACAAGCTGATGAATAAGCTGTTGTTGTGTTTGTCCTTCACTTTTGTAAAGGACCATGGCATCAGGGAAATGCTGACACGAGGGAGGGCTGTGCAAGGTCACCAGCCTCACCTTCTCCTCCAGAGCCATCTGGCTCCAGTGACCTGATATTCATCAGGATGACTGGAGATGACCCAGGACGCAATGGGAGACCCTGACCCTTTTAGGCTAAGTCCTTTTCAGGTACTCACTTAAGATGGAGGTATTCAGTGAATGGGCCTCTTTAAGAAGTGAGTCAAGGGATGGCCCCTTTAAAGATGCCAAAGGTTGTGGCCTGAGGAATCAACACTTATTCAGATGTTAAAATACAAATACTTTTTGTCAAAAAAAAGAAGAAAATTCTCCTTTTCTGTCGGGGTTACCCTCTTCCTTCTAGTTACTAAGGTTCATAAGCTTGGTATTAATCCTCTACTCTTTAGTCTCCCCTAACTTCCAGAGCCAATTAGTTGCCAAATTGTTAATTCTGCCTCCATGACTTCTCTCCCATACATCCCTTTCTCTTCAATCACACAACTAAGCTGTACTTAGACAGTGCCAGGCACACAGCAAACATTTAATAAATGTTTATGGATTTGATTGATTACAGATTGATAGGTCAGGTCACAAACCCATCTTTCTTGGACTATTGCAACAGCATCCTAATTGGTCTCACTTTCTGAGACCTTTCCCTTCTCTAATCTATGCTCCATGTGATTGTCAAAATGATATTCTTAAAGCACACATTAACTATACTGCTCCTCTGTTTAAGAAGCTTAAGTGGCTCCCTATTTCTTTCTTTTTTTTTTTCTTTTTTTTTTTTTGGAGGGGGAAAGGCAGAGCAATAGGGGTTAAGTGACTTGCCCAAGGTCACAATGCCAGTAAGTGTTAAATGTCTGAGGTCATATGTGAACTCAGGTCCTCTTGACTCCAGGGCCGGTGCTGTATTCACTGCGCCACCTAGCAGCCCTTCCCTATTTCTTCTAAGCTCAAAAACATACTCCTCTGTTTGGCATTTAAAGCCCTCAGTCATTTGGCTCCATCCTGCCTTTCCATTCCTACTGCCCTTTACCCTTTTCATGCACTCTGTAATCCAATCAAATCAGCTTACTTGCTTTTTCTCACACTTAGCTTTGCATCTCCTGTTTCTTTGCATACTTCGTCCTTCATGCCTTGAATGCATTTGATCCTCACCTACCCTTCATAGAATACCTAGCTTTCTTCATCGGTCAGCTCAAGTGCTTTCTCTTACGTTGGCCCTTTCCTGATCTCTTGCTGCTAGTCTCTCCATATGTCCCACCCCAGGTGAAATTACCTTATATATTTGCAAACATTTTGTATTGACTTATATGTGAAAATGATGTTTTCCTCAGATAGAAAACAAACTTCTTAAGGGCAAGAACTTTTTCATTTTTGTCTTTATACCCCCTGTAAAGTCTGAAAATAAGTGACCAAAGAGCCACAGGAGTTATTCAACTATGGTTAACTCTAAAAATACAAAAGAACGCACACAGATTATCACAGGAAACTCTAAGAAATAGAGTAAAATAAAAACAAAGAGCTAACAGTGGTCATGAGCAAAAAGCTTCATTTTGTTGGAAAAGGGAAACTAGACACGTATTGGGGACTCCTCCAGGAAGAGACCTGTTTTGATGAAGCCAAATCTCAATACCATCTAGCGGCTACTCGGTAAGCTGTAGCCCTAACAGTGAGGGGTAACAGCAACAGTGAGACAAGTTTGATTCATAGCAGGGCTTCAAGACCAGAACACGGGTAGTACTGGCGCTTGTCTGAGCTCAGGGACCATATAGGGCTGGTGTGAAATAATTCTGGGTTTCTGCTATGGCTGAGATCATCCAGAGGGTGAGCATAAAGGATTGTTGTTATGCCAAGTTCAGGACACAACTTGCTTGTTGGGCCTTAGCTCTGGAGAAAGGGTAACTCTTGATAGTAAAAAGAGAGGGGTGGTCTTCGCATGGGGACCCTTACACTGCATCCCCACCCAGTCCCTGGCATATAGTAGGGGCTTAATAAATATTTGTTAATTGATTGAGTCTTAAACTACCTCTTATGATCTGGAAAAAGATGGCTTTTGTACCAAATTGTCACCAATCCTGTGTTTAGACCATTGCCCTTATCCTGGGGATGATATTACTTTGGGCATCATAAATGTTTCCAAAGGATTTTCATGAAATCTTCCAGCTCTAGGAAGATGATAGTTTCATGTTCTTTATTACATAAAGAGTCATGTCAGTGGCAGCTAGGTGGCACAGTGTATAGAGCACTGGAGTCAGTTCAAATCCAGCTTCAAACATTTACTAGCTATGTGATTCTGGGCAAGTTACTTAACCCTGATTGCTTCAACAACAACAAAAAGCAGTCAGTTTGACTTCATGCAAGATAGTGAAGCAAGGAAGTTTTGCATTTGGTGATCACATTCTCTTCAGGTATACCCTTCTGCTTTTCATTGTCCTCTTATTCCAAGGCATCTGTTGTCTTCATGCCTCCTCCTGGCTTCCCATCTCTCTCACCACACCTGGCCTTCTCCCATATTTTGTATCCTTTCTACTCCCCAGAATTCCCCTGTATCATCATCAAAATTCTTTTTCCTCATCCACTTGCATTTCAAAAATATGCTCCAATGCAGCTGATAGGTAATCTTATCTATCTTATGTATTCATCTATACTGATATACTTTTGAGTCCTTCCATACTTCCCAGGTAAAATACAAATATTTTAATAGGGACCTTCCACAAACAATGCCTTAATAAAGGGGAACTCTGATTATGTCTCTTTCAGAAATAGTAGGATGCCAGTGGATCAAAGATCTCAGGCAGATGGACTCTGTAGTGCCTCTTAGAGAGCCACCTCTTCTGCTTTGGCTTAGTACCTACCATGAATAGAAGAGAAACTATATTTTTTTCAGTCAAGCAAAGAGCTTTGTTTCCTTTCTTTAAAGTGAACATAGTTAAACATTTGCAAGGGGACACAGTTCTAAAGGCTCACAGCAAGCCCTTTGTCACTTCTTTTGGAGCAACAAAACTAAAATTATCTATCTATCTATCTATCTATCTATCTATCTATCTATCTATCTATCCATCATCTATCTATCTATATATCTATCCATCTATCTATCGATTTATCTATCTATCTTACTATGGCTATGTTTTGATAAAACAGGAGATAGGATACTTGAAAAAATGTTTTGAAAATGTACTCAGCTAGGTGTCTTCCAGCAAAAAATTTGAGAACCAGTAGGTTACACAGTTTGTATAGAAATCCTTGTCCAGTAAATTAATCAATACTACTGAAATTTTTAGAGGGAAAGAAGTGGCAGAAATAAAAATAATTTATTCTGAGAACTCTGACTTCATTGAATTATTATTAGTAGTACATTGTCATATTAATGTTAGCATATTAGCAGTTTGAGTGCTTATCCATTGAGTTATTCATTTATTCTTTCAATATATATTTATTAGGAACTTACTGTATTCAGATCACTGTTCCAGGTGCTAGAGAAGGGATGAAGTTTAGAAAAGGCATTTCTCTGTCCTCAAGAAGCTTACAATCTTATAGGGGAATAAGAGACAAATAAGTATAACCATGCATATTACATGATAAAGCATTAGAGAGTTAACAAACAAAGGGGGTTATTTTGTTCAACACTATCATACAAATGAGCAAAGTGAAGCCTAGAGAAATGAATGACTTACTAAGGTCACAAGTAATCATTTTCTTTTTTTCTCTTTCTCTTTTTTTCTGTTCTAGGTCAACATGACAAGGTAGTCTACTGGAATATTTTGATGGCAAGCAATTTCTTTGTAAATTTTAAATGACAATGAATGGAGGATTTTGGCTTTGCCTGGGAAATTCTCCAATGAACACTCCATTTTCCTCACCTTCATTTTTAGAGGCTTACTGAACATTTTTACGTTTGATAACATTGACCTTCCTTTCCTCCAAAGACCCACGAAATCCATTCTGTGGAATAAAGGTCAGAGCTCTGTTACTCAATATTGAAAAAAAGGAGACAGATTGCTATCCTACAGGAGACCTTGTTAATTGAGTCTGACCCTCAGGCCAACTGGGTCAGCTGTTCTCTAAAGACTCCAGTGCCTCTTTGCTCTGTTCAGAGACTTTACCCTGACCAATGGCAGAAAAAGCACGTTCAGAGTCGGAAAGACAAGAAACTGTGCCCAAAACCTAGAAACCAAGATTCCACTAGACTTAAGTCTAATTTACCATGGGATGCTGAAAAATATCAATAATAACTCAAACATATAGGATACTCCCTGACTGCAAAACAATTTTATCGCCCGTAGGTTCTTATTTGGGGGGTGGGGTGGAGAACACGGGTCCTTCGTGAACTTTTTCATTTTAAGTTTTTTAATAACTGTATTTTTTTCACTTAATAGTGCTTTTTCCCAATTACATGTAAAGATAGTTTTCAACATTCACCCTTATAACATTTTGAGTTCCAAATTTTTCTCCCTCTCTCCCTCCTCTCTCTCTCCCCAAGACAAGTAATTCAATATAGATTATATGTGTACAATCACATTAATCATATTTCCACATTAGTCATGTTATGAAGAAAGAATCATAACAAAAGGGAAAAAATACAAGAAAACAAAAACAACAAAAAAGTGAAAATAGCATGCTTCAATCTGCATTCAAATTCCATGGTTCTTTATCTGGATGTGGATAGCATTTTCCAGCTTGAGTCCTTTGGTATTATCTTGGATCATTGTATTGCAGAGAAGAACTAAGTCTATCAAAGTTGGTCATTGCACAATGTTGCTGCTACTATGTACAATGTTCTAGTTCTGCTCACTTCACTCAGCATCAGTTCATGTAAGTCTTCCCAATTTTTTCTGAAATCTGCCAGCTCAGCGTTTCTTATAGGACAAAGTATTCCATGGTATTCATATGCCACAACTTGTTCAGTTATTCCCCAATTGATGGGCATCCTCTTAATTTCAAATTCTTTCCCACCGCAAAAAGAGCCACTATAAATATTTTTGTGTGTGTGGGTCCTTTTCCCTTTTTTATGATCTTCTTGGGACACTGGTCTAGCAATGGAATTGCTGAAGTTTGTTTACTCTTTGGGGTATGCATAGTTTTATAGCCCTTTGGGAATGGTTCCAAATTACTCTCCAGAAATTCAGGATCAGTTCACAACTCCACCAGCGATGCATTATGTTCCAATTTTCCCACATCTCCAACGTTTTGCTAATTGTATTTTAATTCAAGCAGCTAGGTGGTTCAGTAGATAGAGTTCAAAGTGTGGAGTTCCCAAGGCCTGATTCCAAATCCAGCCTCAAATATTTACTAGCTTGTAACCTTGGGCTAGTCATTTGACTTTGGTTTCCTCAACTGTAAAATGCAAATAATCATAGTAGCTACCTCTCAAAATTGTTTTGAGGATCAAGTGAGATATTTGTAAAGTGAGCTATATAAATGCTAACTATTATCATATAATTGGTTTCCTTTGTAAACCTGTGTTTTCTTTGATACATTTAAAAGCATTATTTTGAGAAGGGGTCCATAGGTTTTACTAGACAGCCAAAGAAGTTCATGACACAAAAAAGGTTAAGATCTTGTACTTTCAGTATTTCTGCCTTTTCATTCAAAGACCAGTCTTACTGAAATCATGAAGTGAACATCAAGGAAGTACTTCAGAGCTTTTTAATATATTATTCTTGCAAAAAATTTACAAGCTAAATGTTTCTGACTGTTTGTGACCCGATGGACCATACTGAACATGGTCTTTTCTTGGCAAAGATACTGTAGTGGTTTGTCACTTCTTCTCCAGTGGATTAAAACAAACAGAGGTTAAGTGACTTGCCCAAAGTCACACTGCTAATTAAGTACCTGAGGTCAGATTTGAATTTAAGTCTTCCTGATTCCAAGTCCAGTATTCTATCCACTGAGCCATCTAGCCATCATTTTATAGATGAAGAAAAGGAGACTCTGCAAGATTAAACTATTTGGCCAAGGTCACACAAAGGCAGAAAGTGTTAGAGCCAGGATTCCAGATCAGTATTTTTGCCACTAAATCTAGGGCTCTCTAAACCATTTAGATTGTTCCTATTTGTGTTTCCCTTACTGATAAAAATGGGAATAAAAATTTATGGAGAATTCTTTAACTTATGGTGACTGTAAAATGCTCTAATATTTGTAGGATATTTTTAGATTTGTAAATAATGATAATCCAATTGTCACAATTCCTGTCAGGCATTTAGTAAAAGATATTTATGTTCTTATTCGCACCGGCCCCTCCATTCTCTGCACTTGGAAAGGATTTGAGGCTAACAGCTGAAGACTCACATCCACCCTGGAATTGGATCAGACTTTGGATTTATTCACTGCACACCTATAAACTCCTCCCATGTCTGGCTGCATAAGGTGGGGGGGGGGGGGCGGGGATAGGGAGAGAAAAATGTCAGTTATCCAGTTAGCTATTAATCTAATGATTAAATTCCCCAAAATCTAATTCATGGTATAAATGAATCTTTTACTTGTCAGCCTCTCTGACTCCCTCCATGTCCCCTCCAGAAAAACCCCTAAAAGGGGGCACTCCAGAAATATGACTAAACTAGGATGTTCGATCCTCAAAGGTTGAGGCTGATGCCAAGGAGACCAACTACATTTTTCATTATACCTTTCTCTCAGAGTAAGAAAAAGCTCTACGCTAGATGGACGAATCATGGATTTGTTCCAAAGTGGCAATTCTTGTGAATTTGTCCCTAGGAATCGTCGAGTTTTCCATATTCGCTACTCTGTTTATACATCTGAACAGGACTCCCTTTGCACAGAGAATCACAGAATTTAGAGCTAGAGGTGACTTAAAACCAAGTCCTTTCTCTTTATGTTCTAATACTTTAAGTCTGGGTACTGGGGTTATTTCTTAGTGCCCATCCTGCCAGGTGGCTCCCCTTGGGCAAAAAGGACCAGAAAATTCCAAGCACAGTGGGCTCGGGCTCCCAGGGACGAGCCGAGACATAAGTTGCTGAGGCAGACTTCAGGGTCAGTTCCCAAGACCAAGGCCATTAATTTGTATATCCTTCCTCCCTAGTTCCCCGTTCTAACCGCCCCCCGCCCAAGCCCTCAGCCTCTATTTGACAGACTCAAACATTCCCAGTCTCCAATCCTCGGAACTTAATCCGGAGTTTGAGTCATTCCTACCCCACCCAGGATTTTGAGGATGGGAGCCGACCTAGCTTCCTTAGAGCCCCCCACCCCCCCGCAGCTTCCTCAGTTTAATCCTGGTCCTGCTATTTTATACTGAGTGGCCAGAGAGGATTCAGCTGTCCATCTGGGTTCGTTAAATCCTATTTATCTTCTTAACTCGGCAGCCCCCACCTCGAGCACCCCTGCTTCCCATCTATGTGCTTCCCCACCCCCATCTTCCTCTCTGCCCACCTGGACTTGGAAGTCGACACCCCCAGACCCAGAAACAACTAGGGAGTGGGGGAGGAGGGGAATCGCGGGAAGGAGCAGACGCCGGGGGGGGGGGGGGGGGAGGAGTGGGCGGTACAAAAAGGTAAGGGAGGGGTTTCTATGTCAAGATCGGGTCAGTGAGATGGCAGAAGGTGCCAGGAAAGACTCAGACAGACATCGTCCTTCCCAGGCCACCATCCCCAGTCTTATCTCTCGGGTTAGGGGCTACAGCATAGAAAAGAGAAGCGGGTAGTTTGCTGGAGGGGGGAGCTGGGTCCTGTGGTGTGGAGGGCGGGGCGCGAGGAGAGGGATAGGCTGTCCCAGGGTGGGTGAGAGGGAAATGTGCTCATCTGAATTAGACTTGAGTGTAATCTCATCATAGGGCCAGCTTGAGCCTCGCGCTTCCCAGTCCATCCTCCCTGTCTGCCTCCTTTCCTCCCTCTCCCCCCTCCCCGCCTCCTACCCCCCTTCCCCACCCCCTCACAGCAAAAGCAAGCCCGGCTGCTGCTGGGTGCGGGCTCCACTCCCGCCGGCTGACTTACGGACGGACCAGCTGCTGCCCTCCTCACAGTGGCCTCCTCCTGACCCCTGGTTATTGCTCCTCAACTCAGCTCGGGGACCCCCCCCCCCCCGTCAAGATCTGTCTCATCCAAGCCCCCGAACGAGTTTTTCCTTTTTTCGCCCCGGACTTCCAGAAACTTTGCGGGCGATTCAGGGCAGATGGATTTAGCCAGCGGATCCCGCCGAGGTGGTTCCCACCTCCTCCCCCTACTCCTCCTGGTTTTTGGCTTTGGACCCGACACGGCTTCCCCTAGGGCTGCACTCCGAAAGGAAGGTAATGAGCGCCAGGCTGCCTGCCCAACGCAGCCCTCGCCCCCTCAGTCCCCTAGTCCCTGCCCGCAACTGCCCTTTGCCCTAGCTGTTGGTGGAAAGAGGTGAATGCGCGAATTCCAACAGTGTCCGGGTTGGGGCTGGGGTTCTGCCGTTTGACAACCGAGGAAAGACTGTCCCTGCCCGGGCTCCCACTCTTCCTGGCCCAAATGGTGCCAAAAATACGTATTTGTTTAAAAGAACAACACATTTTTCCAGCTACAATTAAGAGGTGGGCGGGGATGGGGGGGCGAGGGTAGCTCTGTTTTGACTACAAAGAGCTAAGAGTTGAGGCAGACTCCATGTGATCTCAATTACTGGGCTCAGGCGGTAAGAGAACGTGCGAAGGAGTGAGTAGAAGCAGCTTCATCTCTTGCTTTAAACATCTTGTTCGATCCACATTGTTCAAAGCCCAGCCATTTCCTGGGAAGTGTCCGTGGGTCTCTTGGAGGAGAGTTTCCGATCCTCCTTCCTTCTGGGACAGGAGTTTAAAGATGCACCCTGTGCTTGGCTGGGGTGATGTTGCTGACGTTTTCGCGGCTGTGCTCGGAGGAGCCTGCGTGGGTTCATTTCGCCGGGTTTGAGCCGAGGTCTTAGCAGTTCTTTAAAGAAATATGTATTAAATGAACTGTTTCGATAATAACGGAAACCTCAGCGACTTGGCAGTTTCAGGAGTCATATGGATGAGCTTGAGCGCTTGTGAAAAAGGAAAATCATACACCTGGTTTTTGTTTATTTTTATTTTGTCTTCGATTATTGGGGTGGGGGAGGGGAAGATAGTGAGAATGGGAAAGTTCCAAACAGTATTTCCTTATTAAGAGTTTCCGTTCTTTTTTGCTAAGACTATATTTAGAGCATTCAAAAATCTGTTTTTTCTTAGTTTACTTTGGTAAAAGCGAGGTTGTTTTATGGGATTAATTATCTCTTTTGAACAATGGAAAACAATATGACTTTATTTCAGAGCAATCTCCAAAACCTCACAGAAAGTGTAGTTTGTCTTCTGCAAGACAGTCAAATTGAGGAAAATGTATCAGAGGGCAAAGAAAATAATCATAGCATGTTCTCATATGGCTACTTAAATATTTTAGATGTTCCTGATTTCTCCATTTGAAAATCTGATTTGTTGCCTCTCAGCCGGGAAAAAGGGACTCATTCACTCTATCATAACCCGTACATTCTCGGTGTTGAAATGTAGAGTCATTATCCTAATATATGCCATAAGTAAAGTACCAACCTATTTTATTTCCAGAGGATTCTGTTCATTTTTCCAGATATGAGCAGCAGCTCATGGAATTGTTTGTCCTTTTAACACACATACACACACACATCCATTTTAAATGAAAGAACTTCTAACTTCCCTTCTCAAATTGGCATGTGGCATAATTTACATTTTGCAGGTTGCATTCAAGTGAACTTTTTTTTTCCCTTTCAAACACTGTGGAGTTCAGTTTATGACTCTCCCTGAATAGTGTGTGGCCCATTTTATTAATAACTTTAACCTCTTGAGAAAAATTCTTGAAGTCTTACAATAAAGACTGTGAAAGAAAAACATCCTCATGCAGTTTTACTGTGCCTCCTTTCTAATTCTTTGCTATTAGCTCAAAATTTGTAGCTGTACAGTTAAGCATGTCATTCTTGATATCCTGTCTGCTGGGCACAGGAACCTATGCTAAATATATGTATGGGATAGTAGCAGTTTACAGTCTAAGTACAATTTTACAGGCAGCTGTTGGTCTCTCCCAACTCTATATCATAAAATCCTGGCATCAGCCGACCTTGATTAAAATCCCAGCTCCGCCACCAGCTGTAGGACCTTGGGCAAATCATTTAATTTTTCTGAGCCTCAGTTTCCTCATGCACAAAGCACTCCTTAACACACAGGGTTGTTGTGAGAATAGCTCTTTTATGAATCTTCAGGGGATCTATTTCCAGTTTAAGACAACAGAGAGGCAATGTGATACAATGGCTAGAGTGCTGGTCTTGAAGTCAAGATGGTCTAGGATCTGGGATCTGTTTCCACCTGTGCCACTTATTAGGTGTGTGAACCCTGATCAAGTCACTTAATCTTTTTATGATTGAAGCAGTATGCTAGGACTTAACTACTACCGCTTAAAACAATTATGATATACTTTGGTAAGAGGAGTCTCATCACAGTGATGAAATTACATGTGCATACTGGTTTGAGTGTGCTTGAGTGTGCGCACACACACACACACACACATACACACACAATTGGGAAGGGTTCAGACTTATGATTTTGTCCGAAGGAAGCACCCAGTATCTATATCTCTTTCTACTTGTGCAAATGGATAAATCATCTGTAATGTGAAGTGACTTAGCCATGGTCTCACAGCTGGTATAGTTCAGAGCCCACACTTGCACACAAGTCTTCTGGCCCTCCGAGGACAAACTTTATCCACTACCATACTGCTTCTGTGAGCTTAGGTAAGAAAAAAAAATCTTTTTAAAGAGCATGTGCAGAATGACTAGAAGAAAAATCTTATGACATTTAAAGTTTATTCATCCTTCTTTAAAAGATCTGAGCATTCATTGGTATATGTCCTTTCTCCACCTAGCCTTAATATATGTGAGTTGCTATACTCTCCCTCTCAAATTCATCACCTTGTGTTCAAGCTCTGGTAAGGGGCATTGGTATGTTAACTTAGGTGTATATTCAAGGGGAAAAGTGAATTCAAACTTATTTTCATGTGTGAATAGTTTTTTTTAAGTTGCTTTGTAACTCAGAGCACTGACTTTCAAATGACAAGTCTACTCAGACTTAAATGACCTCTACTTCTTAAACCTGCATGAGAATTTCCTCTTGTGCTCATTTACATCCCTTGGAGAAACTAATTTTTGATCCAGAAAATTGGTCCAGATTAAAAACCGAACATATCCAGCTTGTCTGTGATGTGAACAGCAACCAGCTAATTCATAAGCTTTCCCAGAGGCCAGGAAACTCTGTTAGTATCCAGGTGAGAGCTTCTCTGTACTTTGTGTTCTCACAATAGAAATTAAATTGTGGGTAAGATTTTGAAATAGTTTGGCCATGCTGAGTGTCCTGAAGGGGTTCTTTGTAAATAGATGAAACTCTTCAGTATCCCCGTGCTTGTCGTTGCTAATTTTGACCATTTTTCAAAGTCATGTTGAAGACCCTCTACTAGTAGGTCAGAAATGGTGAAGCAAAGATTTACAGTGATGAGTCTCCTGTTTTGGACTGTGTGGCACTAGAAACCCTGAAAATCACAGCCTGTCTGACATATAATGTGATCCCAATTTGGAGTTAAAATGATGGGTCCTTACTAGGACAGGTCTAGGGAAGGAATTTTCTGTGCTTCTGACATTCAGTGATAAGACAGTGGAGAAAATGCCAGTCAGGTACTAACATCCAAGACTATGGAACCCACTGTGAACCCAAATCAGGGTTTTGAATATAGTGAGGGCTCAGTAAGTATCTAATGGATGGATGAATGAATGAATGAATGGAGAATGGATTTGGTCTAAGGAGTCCTAGGCTCTTATAGTTGTTACCTTTGTGACCATGGACAAGGCACAGCCTTTCTGAACCTCAGTTTCAACACTTCTAAAATACAAAAAAAATTATGACAATAATACTTGCATTGCTTACCTCCTAGAATTGTTGTGAGAAAGTAACTTTATACTTTGAAGCACTGTGTAAAGATGAATAATGCTGCTGCCGCTGAGATTCTAGCACCCACACAGTCAGTTTGTACATTTCAGTATGTGCCCTGCTAGGGAAGTTAGTAGCTCTTAACCTTGTTTGAAAAACATTTTTACCAAGGCTTCGTGAGGGACCCAGGTGTTAAGAGTATAACTTTCTGATTTAAAATTATTTGTCTTCTGAGAGAAGTAGGCATCATTTTGTATCAATTCCCATTTCAGGTGCACAAATGCTGCCGGGCTCATGCTTCCAAAATGTGATTTCACAACATAATATTTCTCAAGCATTTTTATGTCTTCTTCAAAGCAGAGATCATATAGCATTTTTTTGCAGTTGGAAGGGATCTCAAAGATCATTTAGTCCAACCCATACGTGAACAAGATTCCCCTCCACAGTATACTTGAATAGGACCCAAGGTTTTGCTTAAAGCTCTTATGAACGAAAGGAAATCTTGTGGGGGACAGGGAACAAGATGGGGAACAAGTCTTTATTAGCCTACTGTGTGCCAGGTATTATGTTAAATACTTTGTAAATATTTAATTTGATAACTCATTATCTCCTAGGAAATTTTCCCACTCTTAGAGAGTTCTGATTATTTGCAAGTCTTTCCTAATGTCAAACTAAAAGTTTTTGGTTTTGTTTTGCAACTTCTGCTATACAACTCCTTGTTCTGACCTGTAGGGTCAAGCAGAGGAAATCTAATGTCTCTGCCACATGAGAGTCTTCCTCGAAATACTTCCAGGCAACTGTCATGCTTCCCCTTCTTGGCAGGCTGAACAACATACAGCCTACTTTCAAGGCTCTTTGCCATTGTTTGCTCTCCTCTGGACACCTTCCAGTTTATCAGTATCTTTCCTAAAATAAGGTACCCAGAACTGAAACTGATATTCCACATACCTCTGATTGGGGTTATTTTACCTGTCTAATCTTCCTGGATGCTACACTTCTCTTCATTCAGCCAAAAATTGCACTGATTTTCTTTACTTTCTTTGACCTTTTCTCCCCTAACCACTGTCCTAGCACTTTTCCCTTCCCCCTCTTCTTTACAGAGGATTAATTATTAATAATTAACAGTATAATAATTAATAATTAACAATACACACTTTTCCCCAAGGCTTCCACCCACCCAAAAAGAGCCTCCTCTCCTGCCCCTATGATCATAATAGGAAATTTCTCTGAACATACATTCAAAACTGAATTTTATTTCAAAGGGTCCATTCATTTATTCTAGGCATTTTGATTTGGAGAGGGTGGAGAAACACAGAAATGAAAGATGCTCCATCAGCTTGATATGGACTTTTATTAAGTGATTTATGAATACATTTGGGCATGGAGTATTTTCTAAACCTTCCCTTTCTTCCTTCATTGTCTTCCCTTTTCTTCCTATCTCCATTCTCCTTTCCGTTCTTTCTTACGCTGCCTATTGCTGGTGCCAGGGGCCAGAAGTCTACAATAGGAAACAATTCTTATGACCATTTGCCATGAGCTCCCTCTGGTCTCCTCTTCTTTTATCTCCTATTGCTCAGATGCTGTCTATCACTCTTTTCACCTTTATCCCATCTCACAAGATGAAGTGGCCCTTAGCAAGTCCAATCCATCTACTTGTTCAAGGGATCACATTCCATCCCATCTCCTCCAAGAAATTGCCTCTTCTCTCATCCCCACTCTTTCATCTGGTCTCAATCTCTCCCTGTCCACTGACATTCCTTTTTATCTAAAGACATGTCCTTGTCCCTCCTATACTGAAAAAAACTCTTACTTCTTCCTTCCATCCCCACTAAATATTTTCCTATATATCCTGCCCTTTGTAGCTAATCTCCCCCAAAAGGTCATCTATAAACAAGTGCCTCCACTTTCCTCTCATTCTCTTCTTAACCCCTTACCATCTGGCTCTCAATATTATCATTCCACCAAAACTGCTGTCTCCAAAGTTACTAATGATTTCTTTACTGCCAAATCCAATGATCTTTTCTCTGTCCTCGTTCTCCTTGACCTCTCTGCAACTTTTGACAGTGTTGATCATGTTCTCCTCCTTGATACTCTCTTCTCTTTAGGTTTTCAGGATGCTATACTTCTGGTTTTCTTCCTACTTAGGTGACCCATCCTACTCTGTCTTCTTTTCTGGATCCTCTCCCAGATCATGCCCTCTAACTGTAGGTATTTCTCAGGGTTCTGTCCTGGGCGCTCTTCTCTTCTCCCTCTTATATTACTTCACTTAGTGATCTCATCAGTTCCCATAGATTTAATTATCTTTATGCTGATGATTCTCAAATCTAGCTATATCCCTTTCCTGACTTCCAGTCTTGCATCTCCAATTGCCTTTCAGGCACCTTGAACAGGATGTCCAGTAGACATCTCAAGCTCTACATGTCTCAAACTCATTATCTTTCCCCCTAAACCCTCCCCGTTTCCCCTGACATTGTCACCACTTTAGTGCAGGCCCTTATAACTTCATGCTTAGACTATATTGTAATAGCCTGCTGATTGGTCTTCCTCTCTCAAGTCTCTCCATACTCATCCATCTTCCATTCAGCCACCAAAGTGATTTTCCTAAAGCACAAGTCAATAAATCCATGTGACCCCCTTACTCAATAAACTTTAGTGGCTCTCTGTTGTCCTCCAGGAGCAAATAAAAAAATGCTCCATTTACAGTTTAAAGCTCTTGATAACCTAGCCCCTCCTAACTTTCCAGTCTTCTTATCCCCTACTCCTAGCCTTATACCTTATACCTCTTATACATTACTCTCTGATTTAGTGACACAGACTTCCTGGCTATTCCACATACAAGACATTTCATCTCCTAGCCCTCAGCATTTTCTCTGGCAGTCCCCTATATGTGGAATGCTCTCCTTTCTCCGCTTCACCTGCCCACCTCGCTGGTTTCCTTTAAATTCCAACTAAAATCTCTTATATTGTAAGCATTTCACATGCCTATATATAGCTTGCTTTGTATAGATTTGTTTGCATGTTGTCTCCATCATTAGACTATAAGCTCTTTGAGTATCTTTTTGTATCCCCAGTGCTTAACACAGTGCCTGGCACATAATAGGCACTTAATAAATCTTAGTTGATTGGTTAATCTTTCCCCAACATTTTATAGGAAAGTAAAATCTGGAAAACATCAAAGGATCCTTGGGGAAAATTAATCATCAAAGGGCAACATGAAGTGTGACAAATGTTAGTGAAAGAAGGGAAGTGAAGGGAAACAGACAGAGACTCCTTCCACATCCCTTCCCAGTTCCCTGAAAGTGGTGGTAGGAAGCATTAGTATGTTTTGTTTTGTTTTGGAAGGAAGACAAGAAGAGGAATTTAGGCATTCCCCTTGCTTGAAGCTTTCATGATAGTCTAGACTGACAAAGGAAATCCATCTCTCCCTTCTCAGGAGTGTTCTTCCTTTTTCACTCACACTATCCCAAAAGACTGGCTCAGGTGATCTGTTTTGCCTAGGAAAGAAAGTGACTACTTCTACTATGTATTAGACTTCCATTTCTTCTCCTTTCTGGTAGCTTTGTGCTTATGGCTCTGAGATGCCACCAGGGAATCCTCTCTAATTTATTATCTTTCAAGTAATTTCATCTTGATGACTTTTTTTTTCTGGACATTCAAATTACCCCTTGACATAATATTCCAGGATATTTATGATATTTTACAGAAAAGAAAAATACAGCCTTAGTAGCCCACTTTTCCTCTTTAGATCACAAGGAGGGTAGGATACATATTCATACTTTGTAAGGAAAGAACATACTCTTCCAGTATAATAATACAGTGGAACAACAATTCATCTCTTTGGGGCATTAGAGGGAGTGTCCTAAGGTGGACTTGGAGGTTCATGTCAGCATGCATAAGAAGGACTAATGGACTCAACATGCAGAAGGAGATATGTGTTTGCAGACATATCCAATATATTTATTTGTTTTGCTGGATGACACATGTTTATTGCAAGGGAAGGCTTTGTTGTGGAACTGGTAGCTTAGTGGACAAGATCGATACGATGAAAAAAAGGAGCATCAATAAAACACTTTAAGAAATGAATGGAAGATAACAAAGTGCCCAAGAAGACACAAATAGATCAATTTTTGTTACTACCTTTTAAATGTCACAAACGTATACTACTTTTCAAAAACTGTTTATAACAAAAGATCAACTTCTTAAATAAGCCTCTTGTCTTTTTTGTATATTGAAGCATTTGTATTATTAAAATCACAATTAAAAAGAAAATGTAAGAAAAAAAAAAAAGAACTAACCACATTAGAGGCAGTATAGCATACCAGATAGAGTGTTAGAGTCAGGAAGGCCTGGATTCAAATTCTATCTCGGATATAACATCTATGTGACCGTGGGCAAATCACTTAACCCTTCTGATCCTCAGTTTCCTCATCTGTAAACTGGAGATAATAATACCTTCCAGGATTGTTGCAAGGATCAAACAAGGTCACATATATAAAGTGTAGGATAAATTCAGCTATTATTGTTATGCTAACATACTTGCTGTACTCCATACCTACTTTCTCTCCAGTGAAAATTCATTAACAGCTAGTTTGATCATACTAATAGATAGTCAGGGGTTGGCTGAAAGGATGGGAAGGTCCCTCCTTTTTTCAAAGTACAGAGATAAACCGGTGTCGCTGTTTGAAAATGTCATTGCTAGTGTGGTCATTGAATGGTCCAAGAGTGCAGCCCTTTCTCTTGGACAGAATGACAAACACTGTACCCAAAGGACCATTAACCAGATTCACATGTATGTATACAATGTACAGACTTTAAAAGCACTATATAGACATCAGCTATGTTATCATGGTTTTATATATATAT
>CM053587.1:77187881-77253398 GCA_028646515.1 Pseudochirops corinnae
GTTTGGATCTGTTTAATAGCATCTTGATTTCTCATAAAGTCATTTGCTTCCATTTCCTCCACTCTAATTCTGAAGGAATTATTTTCTTCAGTGAGCTTTTGAGATTCTTTTTCCATCTGGCAAATTCAACTTTTTAAGGCATTCTTCTCCCCATTGGCTTTTTGGGCCTCTTTTGCCATTTGAGTTAGTCTATTTTTTAAGGTATTGTTTTCTTCAGTCAGGTTGTTGACTCTCTTTTCATGATTTTCTTGCATCATTCTCATTTCTCTTCCCAATTTTTCCTCTACTTCTCTTATTTGGTTTTCACAATCCTTCTTAAGCTCCTCTGTGGCTTGTAGTAAGTTTACATTTTTCTTTGAAGCTTTTGGTGAAGGAGTTCTGACTATTGTCTTCTTCCTGATCCATGTTTTGATCCTTTTTGTCCCCCAAAAAGGAATCTAAAGTTGGATGGCTGTGCTTGCTTTGCTTCCTTTGCTTGCTCATGTTCCCAAAGCGCTGGGGTTTTTGCAGCTGCCAGAGCTATTAGGAGGCCACCGTCTCTGCAGCCCCCACCTGCTTTGGCTCACTGTTCACGTACTTCAGAACCACCACCCAAGACCATGGTCCTGATCCAGGCAGCTTAAGGGAAGACACTTAGCCTCTGAATGATCACTTGGCCCCTCCTGCAATCTGCAGGCCAAGAGCTCTGAAGCAGCCACTTGGAGGTGACTGCAGAGCCACCACTTCTGCTGCTTTCTTGCCCTGGGGGCAGACGGCTGAACCACTTTTCTCTCCCAAATTTAGCCGAGTTCCACTGACCTTTCACTTTGTTCTTGTTTCTCATGAGTTGATAATTCTGGAAACTGTCACAGCTGCCAGTGATCCACTCTCCTGAAAGCTCCAGCCACGGCTTGTCCTGGCCGCCCTTGGGCTAAAGTGGTGGTTTTAGACCAGGCTGGTTTTAGCTCCCAGTACACTGTGATGAGCCCTTCCCTTCCTGTCTGCCGGACTGCTCTCAGTGGGAGCTTTGTTTCTCTGTACTTTTGTGGGTTCTGGAGCTCTACAGTTTGTTTAGAGTCATATTTTATAGGTATTTGAGGTGGTTATGGGGGGAGCTGTGGAATTTCCCTGCTTCTATGCTGCCATCTTGGCTCTGCCCCCTGTTTTCCTGATTTTCTTGTATCATTCTCATTACTCTTCCCAATTTTTCCTACACTTCCCTTACTTGATTTTCAAAATCCTTCTTGAACTCCTCCATGGCCTGTAACCAATTTATATTTTTCTTGGAAGCTTTTGGTGCTGGAGTTCTGACTGTGTTGTCTTCTTCCCATTCCATGCTTTGATCCTTTTTGTCCCCCAAAAAGGAAGCTAAAGTTGGATGGCTGTGCTTGCTTTGCTTCCTTTGCTTGCTCATGTTGCCAGTCAGTTACTTGCCTTTTGAGCTCTTTGCCACAGTAGAACTCTGCTTCCAGAGTGGAGAGCTTTGTCCCAAATTGCTGGGCTTTTTGCAGCTGCCAGAGCTTTTAGGAGGGCACTGTTTCTACAGCCCCCACCAGCTTTGGCTCACTGGTCACACACCTCAGGACCACCCAAGACTGGGATCCCGATCCAGGCAGGTTAAGGCAAGAGTGCTTAGCCTCTGAATGGTCACTTGGACCCCCTACAATCTTCAGGCCAGGAGTTCTGAAGCAGCCACATGGAAGCAGTTGCAGGGCCACCACACCTCCGCCACTTCTCACCCCAGGGCAGGGGCCAGGCCACACTCTTCCATCCCTCCCCATTCCATCAGAGTTCCACACTGACCTTTTACTTTGTCTTTGGTGTTTATGGGTTGAGAAGTCTGGAAACCACTACAACTGCTGTTGATTCACTCTCCTCAAATCTGCTCTAGCTGCTGCTGGTTGGGGCTGCCCTGAGGCCAGAACTATGGGCTCATGTGGGACTGTGCTCAGCTCCCAGCTCAGTGTGATAGACCCTTCCTGTCTGCCTGACCAGCTACCTTCAGTGGGAGATCTGTTTCTCTCTGTCTCTTTGTGCATTCTGTAGCTCTAAAGTTTGTTTAGAGTCATTGTTTTACATGTATTGGAAGTGATTGTAGAGGGAGCTTATGCCAAGTTTGTGCTTCTACTTTGCCATCTTGGCTCTGTCCCTGCTTTATTGTTCTTTTTTTACCTACTTCTGGGGCCTAGCACAGAATTATGTAGAATCATAAGAATATTAGGAGAATTAAAAGGTATTGTAGAGATTGTCCCCATTAATGGATGAAGAAACTGAGGGTCCAGGACATTTGTGACATACCCAGGATCACAAAGCTCATTAGTGTCATATTTCAGGTCTCTTGAGTCCAGGCCCAATCTCCTGGCTCTATGTTTCCTGAATAATGGGCATTTAATGATGGTGAAGGGACCAAGAAGAATACCCCTGACTGGCAACAGAGGTTGTCTTACTTCAGTTTTAATCTAAAAAAAATGTTTTTTAACTTGACTTGAATAAGTATTTATGAAGTTCCTACTCTCTTCTAGGCATTGTGTTAGGTACCGAGGATAACAAGACAAAAAGCGAAAATAGTCCCTACCCTCAAAAGCTTACATTCTGTTGGGGGAAACAACATGTTCACATTTAGTAAATTTTAAATATGTATATATGTATATACACACATGTATGTGTGTATATGTATGCACGTGTGTGTATATATGTGTTCACATTTATGCATGCATGCATACATAATAGATGGAGCAATGAGATGGTAGAGTAGGGAGGTCTGGGTTCAAGTTCTGAGTTCAAGGTCTACTTTTGACACATACTGACTGGATGAACCTAGGTAAGTCACTTAACATCCATCCTGGAAATCAACAAATTCTTCAAATCAGTACTTATTTATTATTTTGTTGTCTATTTAGACTTAAGAAAAGGATGGAGAAAATGTTAATAATTCAGATAAATTTAAAAATGAGTCATTTGTTCATTTTTCCCTTTGCTTAAATATTTACCACTTACCTAGCTAAAAAGAATTATGAATTGCAAAGTTGCATGTCCAGGTGATAATCTTTAAAGGAAGTAAAGGAAGCTTCCTCACTGTGAATTTTCTATGCCAATGAAATAACATATTCCCCTAAAATATACAAGATAATTTCAGTGCAGGGGTGTTGGCATTAGCATCTGGGGGAAGGGAATCAGGAAAGATTTCTTGGGGGAGGAGGGAGTTCACTGTAAGCAAGGGTGACAGTTCTGGTAGAGAGATGTGAAATGGATCCTGATTGTTTTCCTAAGACATTTTACTCCCAGGCTGAATGCTTTCCTTAGGCAAGTGATTCTAAAGTGAAGGGAAATCATTCTTGGGTTGCACATTTGGAATGAACAAATGCTACTGCTTTGTGTCAGTTGCTATTTGCCTAACATCGTGATTGTCTTTTAACATCTATGTCCTTTCTCCCCTTGGAATTATAAACCCCTTGGAAAGTAGGAATGGTGTCTTTTGCAGTCTATGTTTGTCTCTCCACTGATGGCCCAGTGGCCCATGCCCAGGAGGATCTCAGTAAATTTTTCTTGATGATGCTTTCAGAAGCTTCTGTTTTCTTGAGAAAATAGCAGCTGCCCACACCCCTCCTCTCCACTTCCATGTTTGCCACTTTGTTTCCATAAGTACCTTCAAGGAAATTGATTTTTTTTTTCTCATTCCTGGGTTTCTGTTCCTCTGACTCTGATTTTGAATTATGGTTATTTGTATATATGTCTGATCTCCTCTAATAAACTGAAAGTTCCTTGAGGGCAGGGACCTTGTCTCACTTATCTTTGTATTTCCTTCAGGCTGCAGCAGTGCTTTCTACACAGTACTTGGCCTAATAAATGTTTGGTAAATCAATGTTCTCTATAGCCTAGTTCTCAGGGATGGGGGTGCAGAGGGGGATTAAGGACAAAGATTATAGACAGATATGATTTGAATTGGGCAGTTTGGGAGAGGGAGTGATATTTCTAGATTTGCTTCCCCACACCAGAGTAACCTAGCCAAAGTGGGATCCTGGTCCTATTCCTTCATTGCAGCCCTTGATTCCCTCCCCTTCCCCCCTTTTCACACTTAGAAAACTTTTATCATCTAAAATTCTCTTTCAAGATTTGGTTGTCCCTCTCTGTAAAGCCAAGCATGAACAGCTTTCCAGAGGATTGCTGCTGTGAACAGCTTCAAGTTTCTGATTACACAGTATCGTGAACTCTCTATTTATTCAATAACAAACTAAGACAAAACATTTACAGAAATTAAAATACAGCATTCACAATGTTATGGCTTAACAACTTATCACTAAAGTGGCCACATACTTTTCACCAAAGTGGTCACATAATTTTAAGGGAAACCTAACATTCATTTAGTAACACAATCATTTAGTAAGTCCTTAATTCAGTCATCCTTAAGGAGGCAAACCTCCTTAAGTGACACAAAGTACAAAGGTCAAAGTCCTCCACCCCTAGGTCACATCATCTTAATCTCTTCAATCAAAAAGTCCTCTTTCTTCTTGATTGGAGATTAGATTCTAATTATCCTTAATTAGTAAGTTCTTAACTCAGTCATCTAAATGTAAAGGTCAAAGTTCTCCACCCCTAGTAAATCATGATCTCAGTTTGTTAAATACCCAAGGAGAGGTCTTTTCATCTTGACTCAAGGCTAGCTCTCCATTTCTGTGGTTCCCCTTCCATGGTCTTAGTTCCTGCAAGCTCCTTGTTGTCCAGCTCCTTATCCAGTTCCTGTTCCATACTGAAGCTCACAGTGTCTAGTCCACCTCCAGTCCTTCACAGTTTCTCTTCCTGGGAAGACAAAGCTTAACATAGCCACAATAACATTCATGCACATTGTCAGCATCCTCATCAATTCACTTTCTGAGTCTGAAATCAACATAGACCCAACAACAAAGTCTGAGGAAGCAGCACAAATCATTAGTATAGTGCCAGGACCTCTGAAAATGTCAGCAAGACCCTCCTCCAGGATTTCTGTAAATGTACAACAAGGAAATCCTCTTTCAGGGCTTCTGAACCAGCAGCAAGGTCCCAGGACTTCTGTAACAACAGCACCACCCTCTATCGGCAGATGAATCTGACAAAATAACATCAAAACAGACAAAGTACCAGCATCACAGTCATGCTTCCTCCCAGTTCTCCTCTCTACTCATTTCTCGGAAGTGCTAAATTCTGTTCTCAGAAGAAGTTCTCAGGAAAAGTGCTGGCACCACTAGTTCTGTTCTCCATTCTGTTCTGAATTTGCAGCAGTTCTCAGAAGTTCTGAGGATCCTGGGCAGTTCTCTCTGTCTGTCTGTCTGTCTGTCTGTCTGTCTCTCCAACAGTAGCTGTTTTGCCTCCACAATGCTCACTCTCAATAGTTCTAGTCTCTTTCAGCCTGGGCTTTTCCTTATATATGGTATTAGCTCCTCCCTGTTCTTCCCCTTCCTCTTATGTCAACAAATCCATCCCACTGTGGGATTCCCAAATTCTGGGTTTTAATGCTTGACACAATCATGAACTTGGAACAAGGTGCTAAGTACCTGTTTGATTGCAAATACAAGGGGCAGGGAAGATCTTCAAATTCCCATTACCATTACACTCTGCTGGTTACCTATCCTAATTCAAAAGGATCCAGAGATGCCTTGGGTTTAGATGTTTTAGTCATAGACTAAGACTGAGACTAAAACTGAGACTGAGATGGGAAGGAGAAAAATTCTTATACTCCCTGAGGTTTTATAGGATAAACACAAGGTATCATACTTAAGAAATGCTTTTTCATTCATTCATCCATTCTATTCCTCCATGTATGTGGCACTTTTAAGGTTTACAATTTGCCTTATTTACATTATGTCATTTAGTCCTCTGTAGGAGATAGTGTTTTAATGATTGTAAAGTGCTATATAGATATTATCTCATTTGATCTTCACAACAGCTCTGGATATGATACCTTGTGTCTATACTATAAAACCTCAAAGGTTATTAAAAGCTTTCCTCCTTCCCATTTCAGCCTCAGTCTTTAACCTATGGCTAAAAGATCTGAACCTAAGTCATCTCTGGATCCTTTTGAATTAGGACAGGTACTATTATTATCCCCATTTTACAGATTAACAAAGTCAGACAGGCAGTAGTTGGGTGACTTATCCAGGGTTTACACAGATAAGGAGTGTCTGAGACTGAATTTGAACTGAATCTTTCTGACTCCAAGCTCAGTGCTCTCTCCACTGTGCTACCTAGCTGCCTAGGATCATTTCAACCTCACAACAACCCCATGAGATAAATACTACAGGTATTATCACCCCCATCTCGAAGGTGAGGAAACATCTGAGCCCTGCCTGAAGACTGGCCATGGACTTGATATTTTCTACAGCATCGTGCTGCCTCTCATAACCTCTTGCCGGAGGATCTTCTGTGGTTCCCATTTCACTTACAGAACAAACATTTCTTCCCAATGACTCGAGTTGATCAGGAAAATTATTGTCAAGTTGTAGGATAACTTTTATGAGATTGCAGACCCTGCTATCTGTCTTTGTCATTTCATGGCATGGTGTATGTTTTTTGACTCTTCCCTGGTTTTGCAAGTGGCAGGGGGGAAAGATCTTCTTTGTCTTCAGTGACATGAATAGTTTTGAAGAGATGGAAGGGAACCCTGGAATAGAGTAGGCTGGGAACTGCCTTTTTGGTTGCTGATCAACCAATTGCATTTTCTTTCTGATTTCCCAGTAGGATACCTGTGTGTAGAAGAGGTCACTGGAAGTGAGCCCAAGTGCTTAAGAAGGAAAGGCAGGAGGAGGTTCACTGATGGAAATGGTCCTCAGGGATCATGGTGAACACCAAAAGGTGACAGAGACTTAGGGTGCACCAAATGTGGGACACAGATGAAAATTAAAAATGAAGATCCTGCCCCCTTTTCTGGCAATGAAGAGCAAGAAACATCGAGAAATGAAGGGATATGACTGTGCTGTAAGAAGAGATAGGTAGCTTGAATAAAGAGAAGTTTGGAAAGACATATATGAACTGATACATTGAAGTGAGCAGAGCCAAAAAACGATATACATAATGGCAATATCAGTGTAAAAGGAAACCACAAGCACAAAACAACTAAAAATGAATGCTGTGAAATTATTAAGAACAGGCTTGGTCCCAAAAAAAGTGATGAGATCTCACTCCTTTGCAGACGTGGGAGGTCCATGGGTGTGGAACTTTGTGTATATTTTTAGATTTTTTTTCAATATATTGATCAACCTATTATTTTTTCCTCTTTTCTTCCTTTTTTTTGTTTGTCCTTTAAAAAAAAGTCTTTTATGTGATAGTTCATAGGAAAGGGAGGGGAAGAGGAATACAAGAGAAAATTTAGGGGATGTAAAAACAAAATATCTCAATACAAGATTTATTTTTTTAAATGAAGCACTGCCAAAACTGGCCGAGGAAGGTGTAGACCTGAACTAGAAGCTTTGTCCTAACAGGAAATAACAACAACAACAAAGGCAACTTTGTTGCAGCATTGGGGTGTCATCTGTTCCATGAGACCCTGTGAGAGAGATGCTGTGAGTCTTGCTTTGGTACTTCAGAGAATCTGTGACCTCACTGAGGCAGAGACTCAGGATCACAGATGGAGAATTGGAAGGGACCTTAAAGAGCATTTAATTCAAGCATCCTTCTTTTGCAGATAGGGAAACTGAGGCCCCAAGAAATAAAGTGACTTGTCCAGGTGAGAGAATCAGGACATGAACCCAGGTCTTCTGATTCCAAATCTAGCGTTCTTGACACTTGGCTTTCCCTTCCAGTGGTGCAAATAAAAGTAATAATAACAGTGACAATTATTATTCACCAATATATTATTTATTAATATTACTATGATTAGCTAATGAGTGGTGATAATAATATTTATTCTAATCACTACTCATTAGCTAGCATTTTAATAAACTAGTATTTATATAGCACTTTAAATTTTGCAAAACATTTTACAAATATCTCACAACAACCCTGAGAAAGAGGTACTATTATTTTTCCCATTTTTACAAATGGGGAAATTGAGGCAAACATAGGTTAAGTGACTTGCCCAGGGTCACATAGCTAGGTAGTATCTGAGGCAGAATTTGGACTCAGTTCTTCCTGATTCCAGGCATAGCACTCTCCTACTCCACCTGGCAGTCCTTTCATACCTTCCCATCTTATCTAATTTTTGTCCATATTCTCCAATAAATCCCACGTAAAGAATCTGCCCAGGGATCTGGAGGCCTTCCTCTAATACAAGAGAGGTCCTTAACCTTTTTTTTTTTTTTTAGTGTCTTGAACCAGTCTAGTGAAGCCCAATGGACATTCATTAAAACGCACAATTTACAAAGGAAACTAATTATGTTGAAATATGATTATGAAAATATGTTTTTAAACACGTTCATGGATGCCCGGTGAAGAACTCATGCTGAATCTTTTAACATGGAATTAAAAGAACAAGTGTAATATCCAGCCTTTCCATTAGTTATCCCTTGCTCTCATTTATATATTTATATATGCTGAATTCACTTACTTTTCTGCTCACACATTTCTGGGATAATATTTTTACATCATTTTTCACATGTGAGTCAACATTGTTAATAAGCTGCAGCCTAGCTACATCTGCCCTATGCCTATATAAGCATTATTATTCCCAGATGAAGAGGATGATCAAGATAAGTGAAGGGATTTGGAACCATGCCATACCAGCAGGATCTGTTGAAGGAACCAGGAATGTTCTTTTTAACCAGAGAGGACAAGATGGGGGTTGGGAGAGGGCTGAGGAAGACAGGGCATAATTGCTATCTTCAAATACTTAAGGGATTATCACATGGAAGAGAGATGGGACTTTTTCTATTTGAGCCCAAATGTTAGAAATAGGAACACTGGATAGAGGTTTCCCACAAATTTGAGCCCAATTTGAGACAAAACTTCCTAACAATGAATCCTTCAAAAGTACTGCCTCAGGAGGTAGTGAATTTCCCCTTGTGAAAAATCTTCCAATGAGCCTGGATGATCAATTGTCGGAGATGTCATAGAGTGGGTTTCTTATTCAGATTGGAGAATAAGACCTTCCAATTCTGAAATTCTGTGATTCTTATGAAAGAACAAATGACTGCTGAAAGTCACACTGTTGTGGTTCATGGTGCGTTGTGGGGTCCTCTCAAAGAATTCAAACTCAGAGCACCTCCAGTCCAAGTTAAGGCATTTATTGGGGGTGACACCTTTTAGAAGAGGGCTGGGTTCCAAGAGGAACCAGCAGCTTCAGTAAAACAAGACAGGAAATTTAATAGTGTAATGATGCTGATTATGAAATTATGAATTATTAGAAATTAGGAATATTAAAAAGTCAGGAGGGGTTTGTCAAGGGATTAGGTAATAGAAGAGGGGCCCCAGCCTCGGTGGAACTTTTCACGTGATTACCCATAATGCATACAGAAAAACCCATGGCGGGGCATATATGTATGATAATGATACTATAATATGCCTGTCTACATCATAAATTCACCCAAAGGACAGCTGCACAGGTGCCTACTGAGGAAATGTCCCTTTTACTGTTGTGGGGTCCACATCCTGCTCAGGCATCCTGGTCATGCTGCTTTCTGATTGGCTGATTGTTGTGGTCCTGTCTGAGACTAGGTGGATGTGGTTGTGGTTGAGTACATGGATACACCTGCTGTTTCTGTGGGAAATATGAGGAATGGGTCTAGGGGCAGTGGCTAGCTACAGGCAGTGGCTAGCATTCCATCACACAGACACACCTGCTATTCTAGTGGGCCATGAGTTCATGGATGTGCTTCCTCTTCTAGTGAGAGTGAGGCACATATGAGGAAGTTAGGGCATTGGTGGGTGGGGAGGGAGAGGTAGTGGCTGATAAGCAGGCATATAAGCAGATAATTCAGGCCAGCCAGTAAGTTATATTCATACACACATATTCAATTCAAAAATATTTCTTAAAAGTCTACTCTGCTCAAAACTCTCCAATAACTTCCTACTCTGCTACCTCCTTATGTTGTAGAAGTGAACCTACATTGTCAGAGCTTAACAGTAGCAGAACCTAAGTTTCTTGAAGCTCTTATCAACCTGGAGCAAATTTAAGCAAAGGCTTCAGTGGCTACTGTCTGAAGATCAGCTTAGCTAAGCTTAGAGAGAGGCTCATCTTTAGAAGAATGTCAGCTAGCTCATGGTTTTTGGTTGTTGTTTTGACCACAACCTTTCATTAGGATAGAAGGACTGCAGTCTGCATCAGAGGAGGGGAGCATCTACACTGGGAAAACTGTACATCCTTATAATTGAAGTATGTCCAATCAACAGAGTCAACATTTGTCCCTCCCCCATTTACTCTTGAGACTGCACGTTGTCTTTTATTGAGTCACTTTCATTATTTTATTCTTGTTTCTAATGCTCATTTGAACTCAGTTTTACCTGGACAAAAATGTGTCTTCTGAACGTACTGGGGATAATACAGTTTTGCAAGAAATTATTTCAGAGCAATGTGAGAAAATTGTTATGAACTGATACACAGTGAAATAAACAGAACCAGGGGGACAATATACACTATAATAAAACAACATAAATGAGATGTTCACTGAAAGGGGCATGAACTCTGAATAAATGAAAATTCAGTAATAGTTCAGGAGTCCAGATAATGAAAAATTCCTTTCTTTTCAAATCAGAGAGCTGGGGAGCTACCAGAACAGAATGCTACATACATTGTTAAACAAAGTTACTGTGTCAGGTTTTGTTTTTGTTTTTGTTTTTTGTTTTGTTTTGTTTGCTTAACTTTTTTTTCTTTGTGACAGGGAACAATTCAGTTTTAAGGTGAAGAGGCAGAAAGATAGGTATTTACAAAATGAATGTGATATAAAACTAAAACTTTGCTTTAATGTAATGAAGAGGAGCCCCACAGTGTGTTCCCTTTTGACTGTTTTTTCATCTCAAGATGAGCTCCTGCACGCGCGCTTGGAAATCTGGAGACAAGACTTACTTGAAGTATTTACTTTAACTGAGACAACCAGTACCAACCCTTTGCATATCCTTTCAAACTCATTTCTTATGAAAAAAAGGCAGGGACATACAGAATTTTGAGGTTTTCTTAAAGTTTGCTTTTTTCTTTTCTTTGTTTTCTTTTTTTTAAAAAACAAAATAGATATAACATTCATATTTTTCCCTCCCTTAAAAAAAAAAAAAAAAACAAATGATGCCCAGTAATGTCAAGATGTTGTCCCTTCTGCATCCTACAACTTAAGAAGGACATAAAAAAGTTCAAGAAATATTCAGTATATTTAAAGTGTTGGAAAGTAGGTCCTTAGAGGAAAAGCTAAAAGCATGGGCATGGTTTAGGGGAGAAGGCTGAGAGGATTTAGACATAAGGAAGAATTTCCTGTCAATGAGCACTGTGGGTTATGTTACCAAGGAAGGTTACAAGGTCAACCATCTCTGTGATTTTTTAAGAGAAAGATTTTTTCCCTTACATTATGATAATATTTTTTCTAACTATGTGTAGAGAGATGAGGGGACTACTTATGCTTCATAATCCCCAAGGTGGGGTTGATATGAGCATTCTTGTCCAGTGAGGTATGGGGCCATGGGGGTAGCCCCAAAGGGCATCATTGTGGACAAAGCCCAGGAATAGAAAATGCTTTGGCAATTAGGATATGTCTGTTGTTATTTTGAAGCCACTTCTCCCCCTCCCCCAGCTGAAGTTTAAAAGCCCCTGGAAATTTGTTTAACATGAGTCAGAGAGGTCATCTAAACAGAACCAGGATGAGACACTTGTTGGGCCCAAGACAAAGGACCCTACTGTGTATCACTTACTGTCTATGTTAGGTTTTGAGCTTCCACAGTTCCACATGTGGTTTGAGTTACCACAGAACGAATCCTAATATCACACAGGGAATAAATACTCAGTTATTAAAAGATATGTACAGGAGGTGATGCAGTGTGGAAAGTCTCTTAGAGAGGGGAAGAATACCAAAAGAATGGAAAGAACCACAGATAATATCAATACCCACCCCCAAGAGAAGATAGAATATCAATAATTACTGATACCTCTGTCTACTTTCTCATCTTTATAACATTTCATTAGGATGACTTACATATGTATTGAGGGTCTCATTGATAAAAACATGAGAAGCAGTTCTCCATAGATAATGATATCTTTAAAGTCACTTTTGACTGTAAAAATTCAGATAATATGATGGCTATGTTTGTTGATTGCTTGAAAACAATGTTTTTGATTTGATAGAGCAAGAGTCAGAGGCTTCAGTAGAGTCTTATTTGATGATTGTGTAAGATTACTGAACAAATTCAACCAAAGAGATATTTCCATTCACTATCTGTAATTAGCATGAAGTGAGGCACAAAACAGAGAGATAGCTGCTTGCCAAATATACTCTCCCATCTCAAGACTACTTTACACAAGGTCCAAATGGGAGTGGAATTTGCTGTTGCTGTACATGGTAAGTTCCTACAAACTTTCTTGTTTGCGCGTGATTTGTGCTAATTACATCAAATCCTTTCACAATGTTATCCATGATTGCTCGAATTAGATTAATCTAACAATATACAGAGGAAAAACAAAATTGAAGAAAACATTTCCTGTTGTCCAGATCACGGCACATAATTGCTGACCAGTCCATGGAGTTAGTATATCAATGTATATTTTTGGGATAAGAGCTACAAATGGATTGGAAAATGGGTCCAAAATTGAATGGGAAGGAGAGAGACAGATGGGTTGCATTTGAGAAACTGTGTAGTACTTTTAATAATTTCAGACTGTTCCCCAGTACAAAGATATTCCCTCAACTATACTCAGATTTGGAATACCACAGTGCCTGAGGAATGGAAATTGTTGCTAATGGAGAAACACATGATTGGTGCGAGTTAGTTGAAGTCTACTCCCCGTGGTGACCTCCACTCAGAAGTGGTGAAAAAGACATCTCTGAGGAAATGTAAGATAAAAAATAAGAAGCTTAGCCAATCATGTAGTGTCAGTGAGAATTAACAGATGAAGTGCCTAAATCCTGTATTGGTGCTTTTGAAATGTAAAAGGACCTCAAGGAAAACCTCCAGCACATTGGGTGGATACTATATGGAGAATTTGTGCAACAGCATAGACAAGAATGTACAGGATGAAAAGTCATAGATAGATTTTAATTTGTACTAGTGGAAGAAGTGTCTGCATTGATGAGATCACAGATTCATTTGAAAATTCCCTTATTTGTGCTTCTGGTATGTTGTATGCTAAGTAGCTATCTACCCTGCCTACTCCAAGCCCTGAGAAATGTCCATTGGATGGGCATATTGATGTAAATAAGAACAATAGTTAGTGTAGGAGCAGTGTGTCAAAAAGATAAAAGAATTCTATCAGTGTCTACTGCTCCACTCTTTCTCAATGATACATCAGTTTCCTTATCTATATGATGGGATACCGATGTCTGTGGCTCATTGAAGAATGGATGTGAAAGTGCTCTATAATGCATGTGATATTATGTAAATGTAAGAAATCATCCTTATTATATTGAATAATACCATGTTTTAAAAAATTGGCCAGATCAGTTGGTTTTACATTTTCTAACTTGGCAATCCTGGTCTAAAAAACAAGTCTTGTATTATATTTATCTGACTGTGCAATACTGATCAGTTTAAACTTAGCACTTATGTTGCTGACAGGGCAGCCAAAACACTGAATCAGATTTAATGCAATGCTAATGCTATTTATTTTTCTTGGTGCAATAAGTTTATATTAGCCATTTAATGGTTTACATTGTACAAAAGGAGTTGTATCAGCAGTCACTTTTGTGCAACATCTGGACAGTTGGAAACATAATACTTATATACAACCTGAGCTTAAAGCCTTCCTTGGACAGATGGCTAATTTTATTGATCTAATCTTACACTTAGGAATCAAATCCCATGATCCTTCGCTAGTCCCGGGAATAAGCACTGAAATAAATGAGATGGATGATAGCTGTGAATTAGGTGACCAAAAATTCATTGGCAAATTGAATATATGGTATACTACCAACATATTTACCCACATTTTGTAGAAAATCAAAATTAATGAAACCAAGAAAGTAATTAAGATAATGTTCCTTCTAGCCCTAAAGTTCTATGATTCTAATCAATGGGTTAAATAGAGAAAATGTCTAATGCATTTATGATAAGACTGGAATTTCAGAAAACATTCCTGGAGGGTACTTTCATTTATATCCCTTAACCAAAAACATAAGTCATAATAGAACAAATTATTCAATGAGAAATACACCTTTATTTAGGAGATGAATTTTTAAACACCAAAGACTTTCTTAACTGGGAAAAAAAGATGAAGACTCATGTCTTCTTCCAGCTCATCTAATGTTCTTTCTATCTAGGTTTCATTAATAAGTGGAACCTAACCGTTTTCTGTGTAACATTTTCTCCCTTTTATTTCTCTTGACCTCAGTTTATTCATCTGGAAAATGTTGAGGTTGTATTAGATGTTCTCTAAGACACCTTTCAGCAGTATGTCTATGTTCCTGATATTCTTTGTCCCTTCCACCAACACTCACCATTGACCACCTTGTACTAAACCAGATTGTTCAAGACATATATGGTTTTCCTCAGAATCCTGGCCTAAATGGTGCTTTCAATGACCTGTCTGGTTTTGAACCTTATCATGGGCAACTTAAAACTCTATAGTTAGATAACTCTCTTAGTTGATAACAGGAGGTCCACAGGATCTTCTCAAGCTTCTGTTCTAAGTGAACTTTGGTATCTCCATGGCTTCCTAAAAAGCTATGGGGAAAGCAAGGATGAACCTCCTTGACATTCAAACCTAGGTCATTCTCTCTTTCTCCATATTCAGTAGGTTACTGGCTCATTAATGGGATTTTTTGATACCTTAAAATGGTATTTGCTGCACCTGGCCAAGTAATGTACTATAACATTTATTCTTTTATTCCTGAGGCTAGTGGTCAGCTTTAGTACCTCTACTTTGATGTCTAACGAGCCCCCAATTAAAGCAGTTAATAGAGTTGTTGAGAAGGAAAATACCAACACAAGTTACCACCGTCATGGAAAAAAAATCTAGCAAACCATTCGGAATTGATCTTGGTAGTGTCAGCAGCTGAATCAGGAGAAACCTGGATTCAATCCTTCCCACCTCTGATACTTACTTTCTAGGTGACCATGGGCAGGTCACAGACCTCTCTGAATTTCAATTTCTTCATCTCTAAAGTCAGTATAGTACTTACCACCTTCAGGTAATTGTGAGGAGCAGATGAGATAACATGCAGAGACTTTAAAGCTCTCTGTTAATGTCAGTTACTATTGTTGGTCAGACATGCTTTTTTTGTATATAAGTGAAATTTCAATTTGGTCTTCAGCCCTCCAAGAGCAGGACTTGGGTCTTCCCTACATACCGTGAACCTCCTGCCATCTAATACCTTACTTACCCAGCACCCTGTGGCTGTCCACTAAATATCAATTGACAGTGACAGAAAGAGAAGCTCATGGCTGATGGCTAGGTTTCCATGAAAAATAACAGTTAGATTTAGGCTAAATCTGTCTTAACTTTTTGTTGTTAATTTGATCCTGTTTCCAGTCCCCAAATTCATTTCCTTGTTTCCAGAGGATTCAAGAAAGTTTTTTTTAAGTAACAAAGAAAAAAAAAACCCCACCATATCCATGTGCCACTAATTTCACACAACCTGTGCAGACATTTGAAAACCCACATTGCAGCATGATTTAGAGAAGGATATCCCCTGGAGAGTTAGTCTGCTGCAGCATGTAATTTAAATCCCACCTACATGCTGCCAGGGGCTATTGGAATTGTAGGTTTTCAAGGAGCCTCAGATTGAGACCATGCTGTGAAATATGTCATTTTCGATACCTAGAAAACAGGTAGAATTGGAGAGAGCAGCCCCACCTCAGACCTGCTGTTTATCATATGTTGGGAGGGTAAGAACAAAAGGTAACTACCATTTACTCAGACTTCAAAAGATAGGGGTTGTAGAAGGGATAAAATAGTCAAATGTTCTCTTTCCCCTCTCAGTCCTTTCAAACCAAAGGAAAAATAAAATGTAGACAGGAATTGTGTCCAACATACCGTTGGAAAGATCATGCTGCAAGAGAAATTGGTAAAGCCAGTTCATCTCCAGTAATGAGATTGGACACAGGGGTCTCGTGGGTCATGAGGGAAATGGTGGTCAAACTCTTCAACATTTTTCTTAAGTTTTATCGTGCTGACCCTGGCTTGCTTACCAAGATCAAGGCCAGCAGATTTGTAAAGATTTTTTCTCTGGCTTTCTTTTCCAACAGCACATGCCTGATAAAATGAAAGCCCTCGGCAGACCTGAAAGGAAACATCCTGGTCTCCTCTGTATAGCTCTGGGCATGTATCTGTTTGTATAGTCATATTTCATATTTGTGAAAGGGGTGGAAGTGGGAGAATAAACAGCTGCATTTCTGAGGGGATTCATACCTTGGCTCTACATACAGAACAAATGGAAGGATTGCTTCCTAAGAGTGAAACTCTCTCCCCCACCCCCCAAGTCTGCTTTACATCCACCTCAAGACTCCAAGCAGCTTCAGAAAATTGGCTCCACTATTCCTTATCTTGTGTCCTGTTTCTGACTTATTTTATCCCATGAGTAGGCACTACAGGTCTTAAAAGCTCTCAGTGGACTAGATCTTAGATGGATGGAATAGCTCAAACATAGGATCAAAAGAACCTAGCCCTATAGAGCTAGAAAGGACCTTGGGAGGGATCACTGAGTCCATTCCCCTCATTTTGTAGATTATGTGACTTGCCGAGGTTCATATAAATAGTAGACACTTGAGGTGAAATTTGAACCCAGGCCTTCCTAACTCCAAGTCTAGTGCTCTATGCTCTATCCTCTGTACCACCATGCCTCTTTGAGAATTACATGTCTTATACTAATGCTCCACACTATTGGTGAAGTTGTGAACTGATCCAACCATTCTGAAGAACAATTTAGAATTATGAACTATAAAACTGTTTATACCCTTTGACCCAGTAGTATCACTACCAGGTCTGTATCAAAAAGAGATCATAGAAAAAGTAAAAGGACCTATTTGTATAAAAATACAATAGCAGTTCTTTTTGTGGTAGCAAAAAATTGGAAATCAAGGAGATTCTCATCAATTGGAGAATGGCTGAACAAGTTGTGGTATATGATTGTGATATAATACCATTGTGCTATAAGAAATGAAAAGGGGGCAGGTAGGTGGCACAGTGACTAAAGCACTGGCCCTGGAGTCAGAAGGACCTCAGTTCAAATCTGACCTCAGACACTAAACACTTACTAGCTGTGTGATATTGGGCAAGTCACTTATTGCCTTGCCTTCCCCCTAAAAAAAAAAAAAGAAATGACAAGCAAGACAGTTTCAGAAAAACCTGGGAAGGCTTATGTGAACTGAGGCAATATGATATGAGCAGAACCACTATTGTAAGGCTGATCCATTGTGAAATACTTAGCTGTTCTGATCAAGACAGTGATCTAAGACAATTTGAAAGGACCTATGATGAAAAATGCTGTCCACCTCCAGAGAGAGAATTGATGAACTCTAAATGCAGACTGAAGCATACTGTTTTTTACTTTATTTTTCTTCTTTTTTTGATCTGTATTTTCTTTTGCAACACGGCTAATATGGAAATACATTTTGTATGACTTCACATATATAATTGATATCAAATTGTTTGCCTTCTCGAGGAAGAGGAAGGGGCAGGAAGGAGGAAGGGAACTTGAAGCTTAAAAAATTTTAAATGAATGTTAAAAAACTTTTACATGTAATTGGGAAATTAGCAAAATAAAAATATGTTTTAAAAAATAATGGCATGTCCCAATACCTAGTAGACACTACATAGAGAAATGGAGAGGTGGCTGCAAACTTTGATGTTTTAAGTCTTACTGTGGAGACTAGAGGCAACAACCTCACTATGTAAAGTCTTTTTCTCAAGATTCTGTCTACTTTTATTAAAATTGATGACAGTATTGGGACTCTAGTACATGAAATTGTGTTGTTTGTAAATGGTTGCTTATATAGCTAAGATTCTTAAAAGAAATCCCCAAATGTTCTTGAGAGTCATTATTACCCAAAATTATCAGAGTCATAGGGTTTGAGTTTGAATCCTGGCTCTGGCCCTTACTGTATGACCTTGACCACTGAGACTCAGTTCATACATCTGTGAAATGGGGAGTCTTGATGAGATGATTCTATGATTCACTCTAGTGGTATGCTAAGCTAACCTTAACTTAGTAGTCTGGCTATGCAAAGAAATGAGACAAGGCCTATTTGGGATTTTAAATTCCACCCCTAACCCCCACTCCAGGCTCAGTTCAGTCAAATTTGACTCTTTTTTTCTCCATCCCACATTAAATCAGTTGTCAGGTTCTGTCAGATCTCATGATTTCTCACTTAGATTATTGGAAGAGTCCCTAACTGGTCTCCTTGCTGCTGCCTTCTGACATTCCCCAATCCATCCTTCACACAACTGCCAGAGGAATCTCCCTAATGCATGCATCTGACAATACTGTTTTTCTGCCCAGACTTTCAGTAGATCCCCATGGCTTGCAGGGGAAAATGCAGGCTCCTTGCCCAATACTTTAGGACCACTAAATCTGTCTCTAAGTTGCTTTTCTGGGCTTACACAATATTCTCTATCACAAACTCTGTTCCAGCCCACCTGAACTTTTATCTGTTCCCCAATTTCATCCTGTCCTCATCTAATTCTGCATACTTATACAACACCCTGTATCTGAAACTTAATCCTTCCATGTCCCTGATTGTCCAAATCCTTCCTTTCCTTCAGAGTTCTCTCCTCTTCCTTGAAGCCTTCCCAGATTACTCTAGATAGAAGGGAGTGAACCCTTCCTGAGTCTTTTGTGCCTCCTTATTTAACTTTTCTTATGCCCTTTTCTCATTTTAACCTTTACTCTACTAACTGTTCTTTTAATTTTTCTCCTCCTAACTTATGCTAAATGTTTATATTTGTGTTTTGTTTCCACCCTAGATTGTAAACTCCTCAAGGGCAGGGACTGTTCCATTTTCCATATTTATATTCCTAGCACTAGTTTAGGCTCTTGCACATTATAGGAGTTTCACAACTGTTTTGTCAAACAAATGGATAGATGGATGGAGTCTTGATTGAACTAGATATTTCAGATGATGTGTGTAACATTGCTTTTTTGACACTTATAACCAATTCTGATATGGTACTTATTTAGTCAACAAGCTCTTATTGTTTACTGTGGTAAGTATGGGGGACATGAAGGCAGAAGCACAATCCCTACTCTCAAGGATCTCATATGATGGGAGAGAATATATACAAATAACAAATTACACGTAAGATACATTCAGAGCAGATGGAAGTAATCTCAGAGACAAGGCCCTAGCAGTGGGAGAATTAATGCTTCCTTCCCCTTTTCCAGGTCAGTGGTTCTCAGCCTTCCTTCCTTCCACAACCCTTTAATACAGTTCCTCATGTTGTGGTGGCCCCCAACCATAAAATTATTTTCATTGCTACTTCATAACTGTAATTTTGCTACTGTTATGAATTGTAATGTAAATATCTGATATGTAGGGTGTATTTTTATTGTTACAAATTGAACATAACCCACAGATTGAGAACTGCTGCTTTAGGGTATTATTGGGGAGAAATCTCTGCCCCTCCACTTAGCACTTTTTATAGAGTTTCTACCTTCTGTTCTTTCTCTCCTTCCCATTGTACATAAGATTCATGAAGACTGGATGACTGAGTGAAAGGCTGGTTACCCTCAGAAGGAGTTGTATTAAGGAGGATAGAGATTGTTAATTATGTTAATTAATTAATTAATTGATAGTGGAAATGCACTGGATTTTGGAGTCAGTGGGCCTGGATCAGTTGACTTCTCTGAACTTCAACCTTATCATCTGTAAATGAAGGCCTATGGGATCCCTTCCACCTCTGAATATATGATCCTATGAAACCCTAGGATCCTGTCTCTAGTCATAATCTTAAATTTTAGTCTTTCTTCTTACGTCTTCCTCCTGTCTTCACCCTCAGACTTAATACAGGAGTTATCAGAGGAGATATCTAACATTATGCCATAGTACAAAACACGAGTCTTAGAGTTTGGGATGATTATGTAGCAAGGGTCTGTTTCTTTTCAGATGTTCAAATAGCCATTTCACCTCAATCATTTAGACTTACCGGGAGTGAATTAGTAGTAGCTCCTTATTCATCATTTGACTTTTGTTCATTTGCATTTGATCCCTAAGATTCATGGATACCCAAAGCCCATTGATTATCTTTCTTAAGGTTTGGTGGGGTTCTTTTCCAGTGATAAAAACACTTCTTGGTTACCCAGGCCCTTAAGCAGCATATGTTTTGGCGGCAGACAGAGAGGGTTGACTGGTTTCTGGGGAGGAAAACACAGGGAGAAAGGAGGAAAAAACCCCAGCTTCTCTTGGTGCTCCATTTTCTTTTGGAGCTGCTCTCTAACTCTTTGCCACCTACTTGACCATCTCCTCCTCTTTCTCATCCTTCTCTGTTGGTTTTAAGCACTAGGGTCTCCCAGGATAAGTTCATGCTGATCCCTGAAGTGGTGAGGAGGAGGCTAGAGAGAGGGAGCTGGGGTGATTTGATAGTCTCATTAGGCCAGAGCTAAATTTAATCTGTATCCTTGGAGCTTCCACAAAGATATTTTACAAGTACCTTATTGTCATAGGAACATATTAATGGGTTACTCAGCCTCATTATCTGCCATTTCATTGTTAGTCAGAAATTCTCATTGTTTATCTACTATGAATCAGGATTTACCATGGTATAAATTCTGAGGTACAGAATGTTTACAAAGAAAGATGTTTTCAAAGGCATTAAAAGCACAGACTTTCAGAGTTGGAAGGAAATGGCTGCTTTTACTTAATACTTCAGGAATCTGAGGTTTCTGCTGAGTGGGTGTTTTCTCTCTACCATCATGGCGGCTTGTCTACCCCATGCCAAGAGGAGGCATGGATAAGGACTTTTGTGGAGGACAGTACTTTTTATAAGCACAGAAAATAACTTGAGCTAAAGACTTGACAGTTTTCCCAAGTATCAGTCCTGTTTTAATGAAAAAGTAAGAGCTTTCTTTTGTTAGTAGAGTTTAGAGATAAGGACCATTTCCTTATCCTACTATTTAGAGATAAAGACTAGACCTGTGAATTTATTGGTATAAAAGAAGCTAAAGAAACATCATTTTTCTGCAACTAAAAGTCTTAGATAATTGCTTAAAGTGGTGAGAGAGGGGTAGTTAGGTGGTGCCATAGATAGAGTGGTGGGGCTGGAGTGAGGAAGATTCCTCTCCCTGAGTTCAAATGTGACCTCAGATTCTTACTAGCTGTGTGACCCTGAGCAAGTCATGTAACCCTGTTTGCCTCAGTTTCCATATCTGTAACATGAGCTGGAGAAGGAAATGGCAAACTATTCTAGTATCTTTGCCAAGAAAACCCCAAACGGGGCCCCAGAGAGTCAGACATGACTGAAAAACGACTGAACAACAATAACAAGAAGGAGACATGAAGTGACTTGGCCAGAGTCACACAGCCAGCATGTGTTAGTGGCTAGACATGAACCTTCCTGATTCTGGGTCTAGCTCTTCATTCATTCTTACCACACTACCTCAGCATCAAGGTTGTTCCTTTCAGTAGGTAAAACAGGAACCCTGTAATCTAAGGCTTATGAGCATAGATTTTAGATCTGGAAGGGACCTTAGAGGTGATCTAGTCTAAACCTCTCATTTCACAGAAGAGGAAACCAAGACCCAGAGAGTATAAGTGACTTGCCTAAGGTCTCACAGAAGTAAACACTAGAACAAGGATTTGAACCCCTATCTTTTGCCTCCAGATCCAGGACTATTTCCACTTTTGGATAAGTCTAATTGTTACATAGTTTTTTCCTTACAACACCTAAATCTACCTCTACTCTGCCCTACTTCTACCCAAGCAACTAGGTGATTCATTGACTAGAGAGCTAGGCCTGGAATATTCAAGACTTGAGTTCAAATCCAGACTCAGATGTTGTTGCGAGTTGTTTCAGTTGCGTTCAACTCTCCATGACCCCATTTGGGGTTTCTTGGCAAAGATACTGGAGTGGTTTGCCATTTCCTTCTCTAGCTCATTTTACAGATGAGGAAACTGAGGCAAACAGGCTTAAGTGACTTGCCCAAGGTCACACAGCTAGTATCTGAAGCTGGATTTGAACTCAGATCCTCCTGACTCCAGGGCTGATGGTCTATCTCCCGTGCCTGGGCAAGCCACTTAACCTCTATCTGCCTTAGTTTCCCAGACTGTAAAGTCGGGATAATAATAGCACCTACTCCCAGACAGATCTGTCACAAGGATTAAATGAAGTAATACTTGTAGAGCACTTAGCCCTGTACCCAGCCTATAACAGGCGTTTAATCAATGCTCATTCTCTTTCCCCCTTCCTTTCCCCTATTTTCTAGTTTTCTGACCTCTGGGGCCAAGAAGAATAAATCTAATCCCTCTCCCACGTGAAAGGCTTTCACATAATTCAAGACAATCATCATATCCCCCTAAAATCTTCTCTTCTATAAGTTAAATATCCCCAGTTCCTTCAACAGATTCTTATATGCCAGGGCCTAAAAGCCCACCCATTTGGGGAAAGGTTCTCATGTTTTGCAACGAGATTAGAAACCATCTTGCAAAATAAGGGCCAAGACTGGATTATCAGAGGGTGCTCCCATGCTTCAGAGAGAAGAGGAGATGGATCCTGTGAGCGCCAAGACAGGGATACAGGAAAAATCCCAGGGGCCATACATAGCAGTGATGAGAAAGCAGAGAGACGAGAGTCAGTGGGCCACCTTGTTGGCATTTACTGATTGTTTCATGAGATCATAATTTTTTATATTTAGAGCGGGAAGAGACCTCAGCGGTCATCTTGCTCAGCCCCCTCCTTTGACAAATGAGGAAACAGATGAAGTCCATCAAGGGCAAAGGATTTGCCCAGGTCATACAAGGAGCAGCCATTGGAACTTGGGTCCTCACACTCCAGAGTCCGTATCCTTAGCACTGTACTGTAATATTACACCGAATTTTTAAAATTTCAGTATTTCAAAAGATCTGTGATGTCATTGATGCTGTTATTCCCTCTGCTGCTATGGCTTGTAGTCCGTCCATGCCTTAAGTAGGCAGTTCCCTGAGTTACTCTGGCCAATTTTTCTATTAAAATTGAGTGTGGTCCTTGGACAAGAGATACAGAGATTGTCTCTGGTGCATAGCCAACTTAGTGGAACTGGCCAAAGCTTGTGTTCTTCTGACATAGCCTTGGAGAGCTCAGGTCATGTCCATGTCCTGATGTGGCATCAGAGTAGGAATTTAGGGAAAGATTTCTATGCATGACCACTCTTCCTTAGGTTTTTAGTACTTAGCAAAATTTCCAAGTATGAATAAAATGCCTGCTGGAAAAAAACAACATTTTGTTGAACCTCAGCTCTTTAGGATTTAGAGCTGAAAGGGACCACGGAGGTCATCTTATCCAACTCCATTTTATAATTTAGGAAACTGAGGCGCTGAGAGATTAAAAAAAATGCCCAGGGTCACACAGACAGGAAATGGCCAAGCCAGGATTTGAACCTAGCTATTCAGACTAAGGGCCGCTAGGTGATGCCATAGTGTATAGAGTGCTGGACCTCCAGTCAGTAAGACTTATCTTCCTGGGTTCAAATCTGACCTCAAACACTTATTAGATATGGCGAGTCACTTAAACCTGTTTTCCTCAATTTTCTCATCTATGAAATGAGCTGGAGAAGGAAATGGCAAACCACTCCAGTATCTTTGCCAAGAAAACCCCATATGGGGTCACAAAGAATTGACGTGATTGAAAACAACAACAAATTCTGACCCTGAAGCCAATACTCTTTGCACTATAACTGAATCGATTAACTAATTAATAATTAATTGAGAATGATAAATTGTTGGAGCCCAAAGTGATTTTTAGGGATCATTTAGTCCATCCTTCTCACTCTTTTCAGACGTCAAAACAGACACTGAAAGGCTGGATCTGACTTGCTCAAGGCCATGTAGCTAAATAATGGCAAATTCAATACGAGCATTCAGATTTCCTACGTCCCATTTGGTTATTTTTCCAATTGGACCACCTTGTTCCAAATGGTATTTGTCCACCCAGACATTATTTGTGTGTCTTCCTAACTTTGTGGTTTCTGTCACTGATTCCACCATTCTTCCAGGCTAAAACCTTGGAACCATCTTTAACTATTTCTCACAGCTCACATACATTCAATGGCCATGCTATATGAGAGTATTCAAGGCCCTCCACCATACTGCTGATAGAGTAGTAACTGCCTTGGATTTGGAGTCAAAGGACCAAAGCTGGGCCTCTAACTGTGGTAGAGTCACTGGATCTTTGTCCACAGGCACCAAATTTAGAGGGTACCTTGAGCTGTAACAGAGCTTGGTATTCCCTCCTTCTGCATCATGGTCTCAATCATCTTACAATATCGTGTTGTCTCGCACACACACACACACACACACACACACAGATCAGTTGTTTCATGCTATTTGTTTGGCATATTTGGGGTACTTGACCTATGTACAAAAATTACTGTGTGTGGCTCTGATGTCCCACTTTAATACTTATTAGCTCTGTGGCCCTGGCCAAATCATTTGTCTCTCAGAACCTCAATGCCCTTATCTGGAAAATGGGGGAAATGACATTTGTACTATCTAATTACTATCTAATTAAAATGACTTATTATGGGGAAAGTGTTGTGGTTACTGTGGCATCCTATATAACTATAAGCTGTTCTAGCAGGCTTCTTCATCTTAGGAGCATAGGATCCTCCTATTGCTGATTGTCCTTCATTTTGGAAGAGGACCAATGACATCATGGGTGATTGGATTGAAGTGAGGCAAAGTTGCACAGAGTCTTCAGCCTCACTCTCTCTTCCTGAGTCATCAAAGTCCAGTGACAAGACAAAAGACAGGACTCTTAGCAATGGCCCAGGATGCAGTGGATGACCTTTGTGTCTTTGATGACTGATCAAGCTCTAAACACTCCACAGCACCTGCTTCAGCTACCTTCACCTTCATGGCCTTTGGAACAAATTGTCCTCATCCTCCCATTCTGCCTGGGAAAATATTCACATGCCTGGGGTAGACACCTTCCCCAATTCACCGATAGGTTTGAGGCCCCTCCATTACCCTCAACCTGGTTTAGCCCATCTGTCGAGAGAAACTAGGCTCCTCCTATTCGTAGGGCTGGAAGAATACCTCAGAGATCATCTAGTGAAATTTCTGAATTTTACATGTGAAGAGACTGAGATACAGGAACATTAAATGATTTTCTCAGTTTAGATTCAGTTTTTTTCTTCTATCTTAAATATCTGAGCTACATATGCCACAAGGTTGTGGTGAGGAACATATGTGAGTCTTAAAAGCCCTAGAGAAATCCATGGAGTTCTTTGGTGCATAGCAGCTCTCCCTTTGGGCATGGTGAACATGAAATGTGGGCCTTTTGAGTGTCAGTACAATTGCCATACTTTCAACTAGAAACACAAAAGGATAGAGGTTGGTCTACTCCATTCAATCAACAGAAAAAGTTGGAGAATGCAATTAACCCCAAAGAAAATTGGCCCAGGCTCTGGGACGGAAATCTGATACTCATCTCCATATGCCATGGAGGGCTAATGACTGGCACTTTATGTAACTTTTCTTTATGTTTTAGAGCTAGAGAAAGAAATCCTCTGAGGGACTGCAGGGAAGTTTCAGAGTGAAATCCCTGATAGCTCAGAGAAGAGTATAGACAGTAGGGTGGAGTTCCCCAGGCGATTTTTTTTTTCTTTTCAAAAAGAAATGTCAGTGTCCGTAAAGAATAGCTCTCAGATTTCTCAAATGGTGGCAAGGTATTATGTCGTGAAATAACATGAGGAGGTGTGATTTCAGGCACATCTGTAGCCTCTCTGTTTTGCTTCTGGTCCCTGGCAGGATTTACTAGCATATGTTTGGGAAGATGGTGAAAACTATGATTGGTATTGTCATCCAATTGTGAAATGTTATACCTTAAGAGGAAATTTTCTTCTGACCACAGATGGTGATCACTTGAGGTTTTGGAGAAAAGAGATTTAAAAAAAAACCTTCTAAATTTTATCAATGTTAATGCAAAAGCAGAGAATATGGTCAATCATATGCTTCTTAAAAAAAAATCTTAACAAATTACTTACCTTGTAAGGGTACCAAACAGTGAATTTTTGAGTTAATTAGGCACTAGATTTTTAAAATTCCCTATTCTGTTTTAAATTAATTATCATCTGATTACATTGCCTGTTCCTTTGTTCATGGCTACCTCTGTAAATTTGTTTAAAAGAATGGCAACTCAATTACAGGCCTCGGTTTCCTCCCATGTAAAGAGAGAGGCTGGGACTAGATGATCTCTAAGGCTGCTTCCAACTCTAATGTCATTTAACCATTAACAATTTGATACTAATTCAACTTAATTTTCCATTCACTTTAATAATAGCTGGCTTTTACATAGCACTTTAAAGTTTATAAAGTCTCTCTCTCTCTCTCTCTGTCTCTGTCTCTTTGTCTCTGTATATATACATACGTATAATGTATATATATATTGAGTTAACATATGTGTATGTATATATATGTTAACTCAGTGATCCTCACAACAACTATGGGATGTAGGTACTATTATTAGCCCTGTTTTATGGATGAGGAAACTGAGCCCAAGAGGTTAAGAGATTTACTCAGTTACACAGCTAGTTAAGTGTCTGAGGAAGTATTTAAAATTTAACAAACATTTATTAAACATCCACCATGTGCATGGGGCAGCTAGGTGGTGCAGTGGATAGAGTGCCAAGCCTGGAGTCAGGAGGATTCCTATTTGTGAGTTCAAATGTGGCCACAGACACTAGCTGTGAGACCCTGGGCAAGTCACAACTCTGTTTGCCTCAGTTTCCACATCTGTAAAATGAGCCAGAGAAGGAAATGGCAAATCACTCCAGTATCTTTGCCAAGAAAACCCCAAATGGGATCATGAATTGTCAGACACAACTGGAAAAACAACCGAACAACAGCCAACTGTGTGCATGCCCCTGCACTTGGCCTTGAAGACACACAGACATAAAGTAATGTTTGTGCTCAAGGAGCTTATATTTTACTGTAAGTAAATATAGAGTGTCCCCAAAGTCTGTATAACACATATACTGTATATAGACTATGCAGTATATAAATTATTGTATTTAGTGTATACACACACACACACACACACACACACATGCACAGTGTTCTCTGATTCTTTCCAATAAATAATGTTTGCCTTTTACTCCTCAGACTTTACAAGCACAGTGATTGGCATGTAGTAAGCATTTAACAAATGCTTTTTCATCAGTCAGAGGACATATACATGTATGTATGTATGTATACACACATATATACACAAACATGTGCACACATGCACATACAGGTGCACATGCTCATGCACATGCACTTACACATACATGTACAGTTATACACGATAATTTCAAGAGAAAGTACTCATAACTGAGGGCCCTGGGAAAAGCCTTCTTGGACAGGAGGCATCCCCCGAGCTGTGGTCTACGGGAGGCCAGACATACTAACAATATGAGGCAACTAGGTGGTACGGTGATGGATGGAGCTCTGAGCCTGGAGTCAGGAAGACTTGAGTTCAAATTGAGCCTCAGATACTTACTAGTTGTGTGACCCTGGTCAAGTCACTTGTCTCTGTTTGCCTGAGTTTCCTCATCTGTAAATTGGGGCTAGTAACAGCATCTACCTCCCAGGATTGTTGGGAGGATCAGTTGGGACAATATTCGAGCACCGTGCCTGGTGTATGGCAAACTCTGTAGAAGTCCTAGACATTTGACATTGCTGAATTTCTTTAAGGTTTGCAAAGTATTTTTTTCTAGACTATCTTATTGGATCCTCATAATCGCCACCATGAGGTAGGTGCCACAAGCAGCATCGCTGTCATTGGTCAGTTAGAGAAACTGAGGCTCATGGTCACGCAGAACTCGGTTCCTCTTGATTCGGTATACGTGAGACTTTGTAGACCCCTTATCCTGTGGTTCAGGATATGCACCCTAAGCTTCTTTTCTGTGCACAGCCTTGTGCCAGGGACTGACTGACATAAATTTGGATAAGACTGGGAGCTTGCTTTCATGTAACTTAATGCTTGGTAGTTTGGTATGACACATGCACAAATAATTATAATACAGAAGTGAGCCTATGAGAGGAGAGCATGCAATATTCTGAGTCAATGGAAAAGCGCTTGTTAAATGCTTACTACATGCCAACCACCCTGCTTGTGAAGTCTGAAGAGTGGAAGGAGATCGCTATCCGCTGGAGGAAATCAGGAGACACTTCCCACGGGAGGTGGAATTAAAGGTGCGCTGTAAAAGATTGATAGGATGTGAAAAGGTCTTTACTTTCGTCTTTTTTTAAAATAAAAGCCTTCATAATACTTCTAAAGAATACAGGGAGCAGGCATTGTAGGGACAGGGAATATCAGGTGTAAAGCCACAGAGGGGAGAGAGTATGGGACCTTCAAGGGGAAGGGCAAATGGTTTAGTTTGATTGGAATTTAGAATAGGTGGAAGGAGGTAGAATGAGATAAGGCTGAAAGGATCGAATAAGACTAAGTTTTAAAGTCACTTGACAAATATTTATTGAGCTCCTACCGTGTGCCAAGCACTGTGCTAGGCCCTTCAAGGGAGGGTTTCAAGGGAGGATTCAAAGAAGAACCAAAACACAGCCCCCACTCCCAAGGAGCTTATAGTCTAATGGAGGATTTGTTTTGTTTTGTTTTTAAGTGATTATGATTATTATTATCGTTATTTTTTTTTCAACAGGCTGTCCATGTTACTCTTTCATGGCTATGGTTTGATCCCAATTCGTGGTAGGAGCCTCAGAAGGTTTAACCTCTTCTGCTGGGTCTGCAGGTTCCTGGGCCTTAGGTGTAGAGCTAGGGGCTTCCGCTGCTGCTGGGGTCTCCTTGGAAGAAGACACAGCTTCACCGCTGCTAGGTTTTCAGTCTGATGCTGGAGCCGCTTCACTTTTAGTTTCTTGGGTGATGGGAGCCTCAGTCTTTTTGGCATCCCCTTCCTCTTTGCTCTTGTCATCTACTTTACTGGTTGCTGTGGCTTCTGAAGACTGGGAAACCTTTGCCTCAGTGCTAGACACCAAAGTCTTAGAAGCATCAGTACTGGCTGCTGGAGCAGAGGCAGGAGCCTGCTCCAGCTCAGTATCCTTCTGGGGCTCCACCTTTCCATCAGGGACAGCCTCTGGTTTCTCAGGCTCTGATTTCGGACCCTCTTCTTTGCCAGCGGCTGCATCCTTCTCAGCTTCCTTATCTTCAGTCTTGTTAGCAGTGACCTGGGAATCTTTATAGGTCTTCTCCTCTTTGTTGCTCTCCTTCATGTCTGTGGTCTCTGCCACTGTCTGGGTCTCATCATTCTCCTTGGGAGTTTTTTCTTCCTCTGCACCAGCTCCTTTGGCCTTCTTGTCTTTATCCTTGGCTTTCTTATCATTTACATTGTACCCCTTCTTCTTCTTGTTGAGCTTGCCTCCCATCTTTGGAGTTCTGGATTTGTTCTCTTTTCCACCCCCTCGGTGTGTGTGCAGTGCACCCTGGTATCACCAAGAGAGCCTCTGGGAGCCTAGGGTCCGCTCAACTGGGGCTGGGTGGTGCAATGTCTCTCCTGGGCTTGAGAGCGGAGACTGGAGTGAGGAGAGCCTATTGGAGCTATGTGGCTGCCGCCGCCGCTGCCTCTGCCTAATGGAAGATTTTAAATGGCCTTGAAGGTCTGGCAAAACCCAATCACTTTTGAACAACTATGGATTTCACTGAGGAGATTCTAGAGTATTCTAGGGGAATGATTAGTATGATATCATTTGCATATAGAAGCATTTGGGTAACTTAGTCCTCTACGAGATAGACCATTCTATTTTTGAAATTCTCTAGTTACTAGGAATTTGTTTTTTCTTTTATCAACCCCAAATCCATCTCTATGACTTCCAATAAGCTGTCCTTATACTGCCATTGCAGGCCAAGTAGAACATGTTAAATCTCTCTTCTAAATAGCAGCCTTTCAAATACCTGAAGGTAGTGATCACATCTCTCCAAGGTTTTCTCTTCTCCAGGATAAATATTCTAGGTTCTTTAATCAGTCCTCACGTGAAGTAGTTTTGAATGCTTTTGTACTAGGTTACTCACTTTGTACACTCTGGCTGTTGGCTAGTATCCCTTCTAAAATGTGGTGCTGAGTAAAATACCCCATATTGTGATGTGTTGATCTGGCAGAGTATGGCAAAGCTGTGCTCCGTCTCCCAAGGTGGGTCTGTTAATGTCATCTCAGATTGTCTTGGCACCTTCAGCTGCCACATTGCATTGCCAAGTCATATAAAGCATGAAGTACTTGAACTTCTGGGTCTTTTTTCTTCATATAAAGTCTATAGTAAAGAAGAAAGACCAGAAGCACCGAACACCAGTTAATTAGATAGGGATTGGTACCACTGTCAAAAGCTATATAAATCAGCATTTGTATGGTACCTACCATGAGCCAGGCACTGAGCGGGGTGTTTTTACAAATATTTACATTTGATCCTTACAATTCTGTAGATAGATCTTATTATTATCCTCATCTTACAGATGAGGAAACTGAGGCCAAGAGGTTAACTGATTTGTCCAAGGTTACATAATCAGTAAGTGTCTGAGGCTGGATTTGAACTCAGATCTTCCTGACTCAAGGCCCAGTGCTCTCTTCACTGCATCACCAGCTGCCTGTAACTATTTGCCATATCTACTGTGTGCCCAGCACTGTATTATGAAATGTGAGGGCTGCAAGACAATATTGTAATATGGTCCCAACCCTCAAGAAACTTAGAATGTAGTTGGGGAAACAAAAGATAAAAACTCATGACACTTAGATGCTAAGCATTGTGATGCAGCCTGTACAGGGAAATAGAAATTTAGAGACAAGGAAGTTCAATGTTGATTGGTCTAGCCAGGGAGGGTTTCGCAGAAATATTGGAATCTGCATTAGGCTTAAAGTTTGTGTAGTATTTGAATAATTCGAGAACTGTGAACATTTAGTCAACAAACATTTATTAAGTGCCTACTATGTGTTAGTGGAGGCACTGGGGGTTACAAGGACAAAAGTCAAATAGTCAACAAGGTAAGTGGGAGTGAGGAGTCTAGGATGATACCACAAGTGTGAACCTGGGTGACAGAAAGGTAATGGGGACCTTTGCAAAAATAGGAAAATTCTTAAAAGGAGGCGGTCTGGAGGGGAAGATAGTAGGGTCTGACTTGAACATGTTGATTTTCAAATGCCTAGGGGACATCCACTTTGAAATGTCCATTAGGCAACTGGTAATATGGGACTGAAGCTTGACTAAAGACTAGGGCTGGCCTTGATCACTGAATGTGTGTTGCCTCTGTCAGTCTAAGACCTGGGAAAGACCTGAGCTTAAAAAGGCCAAAGTCTCCCACTGAATCTGGAGGCATCTCCAGTTGTCCTGATCCATATCTTGCCACTGGACCCAGAGGACTCCAGAGGAGAGAGGCTGGTGACTTTGTGCAGCACTCCTCCCTTAAATCCAATTCACTTGCAAGTCATCACCTTCCTGATGTTACTGGCCCCGTTTAAGAAGAAAGGATAAACCACAACAACCACAGTGCTGGATATATAAACCCAAGAGTTGCTAGTGATAATGCAGGTATACCTCACTGATATTGCCATTTCCATTCCAGACCCCCACAATAAAGTGACTATCACAATAAAGCCAATCACACACATTTTTTGGTTTAATGCATATAAAAATTATGTTTACACTCTACTGTAGTCTATTAAGAATGTGGTTGTATGCTATCTAAAAAAAGTATATACTTTATTGCTAAAAAAAAAATGCTAACCATCATTTGAGCTCTCAGTGAGTCATAATCTTTTTGCTAGTAGAGGGTCTTGCCTCGATGTCGATGGTGGCTAACTGATCAGAGTGGTGGTTGCTGACGGTTGGGATGGCTATGGCAATTTCTTAAAATAAGACAACAGTAAGGTTTGTTGCATTGTTGATTCTTCCATTCTCCTGAACATTTAGAGGCCATTTTAGGGTTATTAACTGGCCTAATTCCAGTATTTTTGTGTCTCAGGAAATAGGGAGGCCTGAGGAGAGAGGTCAGTGGAGCAGTCAGAAAACACACACAATATTTATTAAGTTTGCTATCTTATATGAGCACAGTTAGTGGCACCCCAAAACAGTTGCAATAGTAACATCAAAGATCACTGATCACAGATCACCATAATAAATATAATAATAATGAAAAAGTTTGAAATATCCTGAGAATTACCAAAATGTGATGTGGAGACGTGATGTGAGCATATGCTGTTGGAAAAATGGCACCAACAGAGTTGCTCAACACAGGGTTGCCCCAAACCTTCAATTTGTAAAAACCGTAATATCTGTGAAACTCAATCAAGCAGAACACAATAAAACAAGGTATGCCTGTAATTGAATCCATGAAAGATGATGAGATCACCAAATGAGTACACAGAGAGAAAAGTGAGGACAGTCCAGGACAGAGCCTTGGGGTATACCCACTGTTAGTAGGCATGACACGGATGAGAGATTGTCAAAGGAAATTGAGAAAGATTTTTTGAAAGATTCTGTTTCGATTTCTTGACCAAATTACCCAAGTGATACCCAAGGGATATTGACAAGAATGAAAGTCATTCTTGTTTGTATTTGACTATGGTGGTTTTCAAAGACAATGGATTTCTCTCTACTCTTGACCAGTGGCCTTTATTTTAACTTCTTTACTTAGTTAGACTGCCATAAACATTTTATTTTCACTTGGCAAAAGTCTGATTTTTCTATTGACCAAAAAACATATACCTGTTTATTTCTTATCTATTTACTACCTCTTGTGTTTCAAAATGTATAGGTACTTCACTTCCCATCTAGTAAAGAGATTGTTATAAGTACCTTTATTTAAAATTATATTCAATTTTCTTGCAACATACTGAACATTGCACAGACACTTTGCTGCTAGTTGTCCATTCTGTATGAACTTAATGCCGTTATCAGGTTTTCAACACAAATGTTTACTTCTCTGGGAGTCGAGCTAAATACTAAACTGTACTGAACACTTTTCCCTTAGAGGTGTCCTTTGTTTGGCTCCAGAACTTGTCTAGAGAGTAAGATCTTCAAGACACGAATACAGTAAGCTAGAACAAGGGCCCTTGGTCCTTCAATACCACTCTTTCTTAATTGGTGAGTTTGAACACTTGAGCTTGCCAATAAGAATCTCATAATGTATTAAAACCTCCTTGGTTTTCTCACTCTTCCTTGTTAATTTTATCAATAGCATCATGTGGTTGTAGCTACTTATGAAAGATGAAACTACAGAAAGGTCTTGGTGCCATGATCCTTTGAACAACAACATCAGGGAAGGCATATAACAGGGAAGAGATGTGATCCGCAAAGGTGTTTTGTTAGTTTCATTAAGGAACGTAAGAACGTAAAGACAAAAGAGTGTCCCTTTATATACCAAAAGTCTCCAGATGTTTCTAATTGAGGATAACATTGTGATGATTACATGGATCCCTGCAATGCTACTGGCTTTCTGCAATGTTATACTCAATCTGTTAAACAAATCAACCCAGTAATCTGCAAAGGAAAAACCAAGAATACATATTGCCCAGATAGTAATATGTAATTAGATGGATAGACCATTCCAGATAGGCAGTGCATTAGGGCCAGAATTGAATAGGAGGAAAAGAATGAGTTGATTGTATTAGTGAAATTTTCATATCACTTCTGATTATCAAAAGCTGCTTTCTCTCATAAAAGCCCTTCTTTTTAACATTAATATTCTCCCAGTGATGTTGCATAGTGGTGAATCATGGAACACCATAACCACAGAAAAATAAAAATTATGGTGATCCAAAAGGCAATGTAGACATAGATCGTGGGTGTATTGTGGGCTGTACCATATTACCAGTGATAGCTTTGCACAAGAAAGGTAGGAAGAAATACTAGGTGACAAATAGGATTGGAAAGGAGGTGGGCTGGTCATGTCCTGAGTCTGATGAGTCAGAGATAGATAGTCAGAATACTGCACTGGTATATATTAAATAAGAAACGAACCAACATGTTGAATATATACTTTATAGAGGATTTAACAGAAAGATATGGACAAGGACCATTCACTAAATGAACAAATAATCCTTTAGAGGCATCTTCTTCTAATGGAGAAAATATTGGCTTGGGAGTCAGAGGACTTGAATTTCAATTCCAGTTCTGACATTGGCAGGCTGTGTGACCTTGGGGAGGCCACTTAACCTCTCTGGACCTCGGTTTCCTTAGCTACAGAATGGGCATAATGGTATTTGCATCACCCAGCAAAAAAAATTGTTACAAGAATTAGACAACAATTATAATAATAATAACTAGCATTCATATAATGCTTTAAGGTTTGAAAAATACTTTACATGCTTTATGTCATTTGGTCCTCACTGCAATCCTGTAATTAAAATGAGTTAAATTAATGATTTGTGAAATCATTATGTAAAATGATTTGTGAAACAGCATATAGGGTGTCTCCAAAGCTGACACAATTTTAAGCTTTTATACTTAAAACTGTGTTAGGATTTTTGAGATACTATATATACATGTCTGCTACTATTCATTTTGCCTGAGAAATCCCAGAATTTCTCTGGGATAATAGCCCCTATAACAATAATGATTCTAATAGGGTATTCAAATAATCCTTGCAAGAAACACTCTTATGCTACCATCCAAAATTGCTTCACTTTCTAAAAATGAAATGCATCATCTTGCAAAATGATTGGTTCTGTACAATGCCAATGATTTATTTTGTCCCCCTTGAAGTCAGTCACTCAGTCATTCAGCATTGATGATCATTCATTAGCAAGTGTGACTAGAACCAGCAATTTCTCTTGACCATGATGAGCATGTGGGCCCAGTGCTTGGATAACACCACTAAAGAGTGTTCAGCTAATCCAAGTTGTTGACTCTGAAGGTGTTTCGCAAGTGACCCTATATTCACAATAGCATCTAATATCAAGCACATGCTTGTGAGTAAGAGGGGGATGAGGAAGGTTGGGAGTTTCAGGAAAAAAATTTAAAATAGCAGTTGAGTCCAGACCAGCCAGTATTTGAAGAAGAATACGTCTTCGGACAACATATTCATTAGATATAAGTGCTGTATGGATTGGTTGGGTCCATATGACACCTGAAAAAGCAGAAACTGGTAGCCATCTGTCCATGGAAACTACATGGCCATACATGCTATTGTATGACACGTGATATTACAGATGGGATTTGTGATTTGGATAAGAGTTGGAAAAGAATACCCAAGAATCTTTTCCAGCTCTAAAAGTTTGTAATTTGCCAGAAAGAATGCAAAATGTCATAGGTTTATAAGATAACCACAAACTCTGATTCATGAGAAGGAGACTGAAAATTTCAGATGGGAAAACAGTTATGGATCTATGATTTTATTAACATAGGGACTCCCTCCAAAAGTGAGAATCACAACTCATCCATGATTTCTCATCCTATATAACTGTCATCCTGTAGGAATGAGGAGGCTTAGACCTGATTCCATTGGTGCAGAAACTCTAGGTAGGAAAACTTGTAGCCAGATGCCTATCAGTAGGTCACATCCAATTCAGAGTCTTGGTGAGTTGCCTAGGGCATTGAAAGGTTATGAAACTTGCTCAGTGTTACTTAGCTAGGCAATATTACAGGTAGAACTTGAACCCAGATCTTCCCAATGTCAAGATAGGTCCTCTATCCACTACCCCACGCTGCCTCTTGCCCTGTCTTCCTATAGGTGCCTGATAGAGTCCAACCAACATGCTGGAAGCCTTATTCTATATGTCTTGACATTGTATGGATATTAATAGAGCATGAGAGTTGTCTATCGGGTGTCTTTTGTATGCCTGGCTCTCCATCTTTGCCATTCACCTCCCTCCCTCTCTAATAAACTTGATGCCACCAACGCAGTTCCTCATTAGTAATATAGTACGGCCGACTTATGACCACTATGTGGATTTCTGTTTTCTTGCAGATGACCAGCAACTCCAAGTCCCCAGAATCAAATTCTCCTATGGTATTCTATAGCTCATAGCCATGTAGTATCACCAAAGAACACTGTTAGAGGAATCATTAAAAGCACTGCACAGTTTCCCAGAGAAATTCTTGTCTAAGAGACTGATATAATTGTTTTCTTCTTAGAAAAATACTGAAACTTTCACAGTATGACTACTATGGAGATGTTTTACATAACTACACATTTATAACCTATATTGAATTGCTTGTCTTCTCAGTGGGGGTGGGTGAGGAGGGAAGAAGGGAGAGAATCTGGAACTCAAAGTTTTAAGAACAAATGTTAAAAAATTGTTGTTACATGCAACTGGGAAATAAGACATACTGGCAATGGGGTATAGAAATCCATCTTGCCCTACAAGAAAGTAAGGAGGAGGGGATAAGGGAGAAAAAAGGGAGATATAAGATAGGGTACCCTAGGAGAAGGGATAATCAGTATGCTTGCCATCTTGGGGTGGGGAAAGGGGAGAGATAGGGAGAAAATTTGGAACTCAAAATCTTGTGGAAATGAATGTTGGAAACTAAAAATAAATTCTGGGGAAAGAAAGAAAAATACTGAAATATCTTTTTACATGCTATTGTATGAGACTAATATGCCAAGGATGCTCCAAGGATACTCTTCTAATATTTTCTAGACACCACTTGGGCTACCTGGGTTGGCCACACTCTCAATTTATACCTCGTCTGCCTTTTTTTCCATCTAATATTCTTAATGGTTCAGTCTTCTATGACACATTTTTGGAAAGACAAGGGTAAGAATTATACAAAATGAAAAGGTGTGGATGTGTTGTGAACTGAACTAATGCAAGGAGTACCCATATGGTTGGGATAATAGATCTATGGAAGTATAGAGGTACCAAAGTAATTAGTAAAAATAATAATAGCTATCGTTTACATAACACTTTAAAATTTGTGCAGCTTTTTACAAATATTATCTCATTTTATGCTCACACTAACCCTGGTGCTTAGGTCCTCTAATTAAAGTACTCCTTTGTTGTTTCATGAGATACTGTGGGAAAGAAAAATCATTACCAGGCAGTCAACCCAATTTGGATGATCTTCACACATGGTGAACTTACATTCTGTTCTCAGATGACAGACATATGGGCAAGTGTAGAGGCAAGAGCAATGGGCTAGAACCCAGAAGACTCTAATTCTAACCTTTGATGTTTAAACCTGCTTCCCTAAGGGAGTCTCTGTTGTTAACATAATAATAGCAAATAATGAAAACTTTTTTTTTTGCAAAGGTTTTTTGCAAAGATTTGTAAAGCACTTTATAAATAGTCTCATATGATCCTCACAACAACCTTGAGAGGTTGGTGCTATTATTATTTGCATTTTACAACTGAGGAAATCAGGGCAGAAAGAATCGAAATGATTGCCTGGATTCACATAGTGTCTGAGGCTACTTTTGAACTCAGGTCTCCCTAACTTCAGGGGTATGGCTGTATCCACTTTGCCACCTAGTGACCTAACTGCAATTTACTCACTCATACCCACCCCTGCTTCTCCATTGACTTTTGGGTGATTAGCATCCCTAAATCTTTAAAGTGTGGTAGTCCTAGCTTCACAGTCATATTGCATCAATGGAACAATGGTGGTTTAAAAAAAAAAAAGAGACTTATTTCAGAGAGAAACTTGGGGTAATTAAAAGCCCCATGTAATTTCTCAAATGTAATCCAGGCTGTTCTCTTCCTCTTTTTCAATTCAAGGCCCAGCTCACTGTCTACTCTCAGTGACTATCCAAAATCGATATAGTGAGTCTACTTCCGACTGTATCTTACAGCCTGGACAATAGACATTCTTCATTCATGTGATTTTTCCTGTGTGAATTAGGTCACTCTTTTGAAGGATAATAATAGTTATTAGAATAACTACAGTAAGAGCTAGCATTTATATAACACTTTGAGATTTGCAAAGCACTTTATATGCCTTATCTTATTTGATCCTTATAACAACTCTGCAAGGTAGGCACTGTTATTATCTCCATTTTACAGATAAGAGATTAAGTGACTCGTCCAGGGTCACACGGCTGAGAAGTGACTGAAACCAAACTTGAACTTGGGATCTTCGTGATTCCAAATCCAACACTGTGCCATCTAGGTATCTCCAGATCTTATTTAGGAAGTTTTGCAGTCTTCCAAGCTTGAAATATTTGGCACAATTTTATTCACAATCAGGAGCATCTGGAGTCTCTCACCAGAGTAGGGAATCCTCTTCCATTTGGAGGTTACAAGCTTGAAGACACAAGAATATTAACTCTTTGTGTTTCACTGTTTTGTAATCCCAAGTACATCCATCTTTGAACAACATGCTTATCTCCACTTTTTATTCTTTAAAATCAATCAATTGGCATGCATTTATTAAGTGCTTATGGCAGTTCCTCTGCTGAAGAGACCAAGACAAAAATGTCCCTTAAGAAACGTGCCATCAAGCAAAGACATATGCTATATGTGTGTTTGTGTGTGTACTTAGACATATATAATTATGTGTAAAATAAATACAAGGTAATTGGAGGTGGGTGAGTACAGTAGATTTATTTTGTGTAAGGATATTTTGATTAAAAACCAAGGCTTAAAGACCATGGCACATTGATGAGTGACCTGGTGCTAGCATCCTTGGAAGGAAATATATCACAAATTTTCTTGGTTATTTTGACAGTCAGGTTCTCCAAGCAGTTCATAGAATTTCCTTGCTCGGGCTTTTTAGACATGCCGGACTTTATTATTTGAACACAAAGCTTTTTTCAAGATAAATAAGAATCAAAAACAGCAACCATAAAACAAGTGACTTTTTTTCTCCCATGTTGAAATAACTCTGAAATGGGCAATATAGATTTTTCTGAAGCTTCCCTGAAAATTTACATCAGGAAGGAGACAAAGCCTTAGTTGTTTCAGTTCTCAGGTAATTTTCTGAATAGACTCTAAGTGACTGAAGTGGATGTTTAGAGAGCAATCTCCACCTTTAGCTGCTGCTTTGGCACACAACCTCCTGATAGCCTAGATTCAGTGGTAAACCCATTCTTTTCTTTAAGGGTTTGGAGCATTTTACAGACATTATCTAGCTATTCTTCACAGAACCCTACTGAGGGAGGTAGTAGGGAAGTCTCCATATTTTCATTTCACAGATGAAGTAAATAGGGAGAGCATAGTAGTAATAATGCTTTTACCTATGCCCAATGTCACACGAGTTAGCGGCAGAGCAAGGATAATAGATCCTAGCTGTCTTGCTAACCTCCCCACAGTGGGAAAACCATGTACTTCTTTTCTTGATATTAGTAAAAAGACACCATCATTAGTGTGGTCCTCAAATGCCAATGTATAAAGAAAGCCAGGAGTCCAAAATCTTAGAATGGAAAAAGAGGATTAGAATATTTTGTTACTGACAATATTGGTAAAGTAAAACCAGCCATGCGGAGATAAACATTGTCTCAGTGGATCATAAGCTTGTAGCTTTAGAGATGAATGGTAAGCACCATGGTAAGCCTATAGTCAATAACTCTTCCACAATCGATTTTCTTCATTCCTATAACCCATAGAAGTGATACATATATGTAGTGTTTGCACTACAGTTGACTGTTATAATTTTCATCAAAGGACATGGTTACTATGTAGACATATTTACAAAAGGAAAAAGCAGTATTTCGTTGAACATTTGAAATAACTGAAAAGCTCTTCTATCAGGTAGGTAGCAAGTTAGGAAATGTTGAAAAAACATCATTGGACTAGGATTCAAAAAACTTGGGTATGAGTCCTAAGTAGTTCTATGACTGTCATATTTTTTCAATCAAAATGGAGTTCCTGACAGATTTTCTATTGGTCTTACTGATAATATTATCTTTCAGATGGTAAAAAAAAAGAGTAACATGGAGGAGTATTGCTCTGAACTCTGTAAAAATAAGAGAATTTTGAAGCCTGAAAAGGTCAAGAGAATATATAGGCTAATATCATTTATTATTTTTGTCTTTTAAAGATATGATTTTTTTTGGCAGTAGCAGCAGAGATAGAAACAGCAGTGTCCTGCTGCCTGCTGGCCAATCTCTTCAGCCAGCCCCCATGTGGTCATTAATGCATGATGTTGTCTCTGTTTCTTCTCTTCCTTTGTTCTCATTCTTTCCTCATCTGAGGTGGGTGAGATTCAGAGATGGAACAGTACAGGTCTGACCTAGTGAGCTTCAAAAGTCAGAACAGACACCAGACATCAGTAACTGGAATCTATAACAGAGTCTTCTGGTAGCTGTTCTCTTCAGAACCCAGGGAGTAGGCAGCCCTGCTTCCTTAGGCAGGAGGGACTTTTCTGCCCAGCTCAGCAGTGAACTGACCTGATGGCTGAGTCCCTTTGTCCCACAACCAAGGGTATGACCTCATCCATCAGCTGTGTTGCTTTCAGAAGCAAATTGGATGGGGAAAATATTTTGGGTAGATGGTAACTTTAGACTTTTTAGTGACATCCTCAGGTTACAGTCCCAAAAGTGAGTCAGAAGGTATAGTCAGCTTTATAACTCTTAATATATATTTCTACATCTTACTCCCAAAATTTTGCACTGATTTATATAGCTCCCCTCTCCAAATCTAAGAGAGTACTTGTTTCCCCACAGACTCACCAACATTGAATTTTATAATTTTAGCCTATTTTTGCCAAACTCATGGACATATGGTTTGTTAGAACAGGTTTTTGAGTTTCATTTATTTGATTAGTAGAGAGTTTGAACTGTTTTCCAAGTGGTTATAAACAATTGGTGTTTTTTCCTTCAAAAAGTTATTTTTGGCTATTCACATCTTTTGACTAGTTTAGACTCTATTTGATGTTGGAGAATTAGTATTATTCTTATGTATTGATTTTTATTTCTTAAAGATTCTGGATCGCCGTTTTTTATCTGACATATTTACTAAAAAGACTTCCCCAATTTTTTTTCTCTTCATCTTGAAAGTACCTAATTTTGTTCTACAAAATTGTTTTCCCTTTTGTATACCCAACCATCTCCTTTTCCTACCCCTTCCAATAACATCTTCTGTTTTGGGAAACACATGTCTCCAGCTAACAATTCAAATCAATACATTATTCATTTTTCTTAACACTTTTCATGTTCATTTTAAACATACTGACATCCAATTTTCCCAAGGATTTTTATTGAATTATAATTCTTTTGCCAATTAAAAAAAATCATGTAATTTAGTAAATACTAATCTCTCATATAAACTGGGTTCTATTTCTGAATTATTTAATCTGTTTTATTAATCTATTTCTATTTTTCTATGCAGTTCCAGGAAGCTATTATAATGATTTCTTTAGAAAACATATTGCTATCAGGCAAGCCAAACCCCCTTGTTTTTTGCTGTTTTTTTATTGTGCCTCTTGATATTTTTGCTCTTCCATTTTTCTTGTTACATGTTTACCAAGCAACGTGTTACTATTGAATTAAATCTATGCATTAATTTGGGACCACTGATATTTGCTACATTAGCTTGACCTAACTGTATACAATAGCCAGTTCCCTTCATTTTACAGATGAGGTATTCCAGGCTCAGGGAGGTAACATTACTAACAAAGAGCCACTCAGTTACTTAACAGCAGAATCTAGACTAGAATTCAGATATTCTTATCGTTAATTCATTGTTCTTTTCACTATTGTTGTTGTTGTTGTTTGTCCTTTCTTAGAGGACCGTGATACCAGGGTGGTGATGCCATGCAGGTGAATTGGATTTGAGTGAAGGAGGGCTGTGCAAAGTCACCAGCCTCACTCTCTCCTCCAGACATAGATCATGATGACAGAAGATGGCCTTGGATGCAATAGGAGAGACCTTGGTCTTTTTAAACTCAGTTCTTTCCCAGATCTCAGTTTGACTGAGGCAATGCCCATAAAGGCTAAGTAAGAAAGGAGTCAGAGAATGATTTCTTTTATCTAATCAAGAAAAATCACTTGGGGAAAGGGAAGACCCTCAGGGTTTCTGGCCAAAACCGAAACAATTGCTATTTATATTCACTCTGAGCCAATCAAGGCCCAAACATACCATAACTGACCAATGAGGAGAAAATGTTGATTAGAAAAAAAAGGCAATAGAAACTTTGGGAGAAATTAAAGGATCCTGCAATTTGTGATGGTTGTAGAGGGAAATGCTGGATATATGCTAGATTATATATGCTAGATTAAAAAAAACACAGGTTTCACAAAGTTCAGTGACTAATTAGCCTTTTTCTCCCCCATCAACTATACAAGAACAGTGTTTGTGATAACGAATATAAGAGTAGCTCAGAAAAAGACAATTTTTGGTAGGCTGCAATTTCAGCATGAGCAGATGTTGCAACATGGCTGCCAAGAAAAAATAGCTAATGCAGTTGGGGATTGCATTAATAGAAGTATGATACCCAGAATAAGGGAGGTAATCTATCCTGCTACATTAGCTTGACCTAACTGTGTACAATGGCCAGTTCCCTTCATTTTACAGATGAGGTATATCAGGCTCAGGGAGGATTACATTTGGAGTCTTGCATACTCTTCAGAGTGCTGTACATTGGAAAGGACATTGACAAATGGCATTTCTGACTTTCTTCAGGCTCAGCTCAAAAATCTCAGCTTCTGCAGATCTTTTTAGTTTTTTACCTCTTTCCAGTCCATCCTTCAGAGGCTATAGAATAGCAGCACCACTAGGGGACTGAGTTCCTGATGATACCATAGCCATCTGCATGACTTCCATTTACACTGAATATATCTGGTATCTGTGTAGTTATTTACATGTTGTCTCCCTCATTAGAATGTAAACTCCTTGAGAGCAAGGACCATGTTTGAGCCTTTGTTTGTATCCCCAGCATTTGGCACTGTGCCTGGAGCATAGTTATCACTTAATAATTACTCACTGGCTGATAAGATGGAGCACATCCAGAGGAGCATGAACAGTATGTTGTGGGGTCTAAAAACCATGTCTTCTGACAAAGCATTGAAAGAATTGGTGAATGTTTAGCCTGGAGAGGACTTGGGAGGCCAATAGGGGGCAGAGTTTGGGAACACATCTGCCCTCAGATTTTTGAAAGGCTATCATCTGGAAAGGGGATTTCCCCTTAGTCTAGGTAGACCCAGGAGACAGAGCTAAGACCAATGTACAGAAGTTGCTGGAATACAGATTCTGGTTCAGTATAATTGACTGAAAGAAGTGTCATGAAAGAGGGATATGAACTATACATATTGTCATATATATGGCAATGAAAGTTAAGTAAAAACAAAAAACATCAATAAAACATTTAAAACATTTGATTTGATATGAAACAATCTCACTTTAAATAAAATCTTTTTTCCAACAAGATGGTGCCTACAACAGAATTGCTTAAGATTCTTGGACAGATATAATAATTTAGATAATTTATTTGACAACCTTCTGTTCACTAATATCAGATGAAGCATAAAACAGGGAGATCTATGCTTCCCAAAGGCTATGATCATGAAGGATGTCCAATGCAAAGTTCAAAGATCAAATGGAAGAGGGATTTCCTATATATGTTAAGGTCCTCAAGATGTTCCAGTTTGTGGATAACATTATAGCATCAAGCCCTGGAATATTGCAGAATGTCAGAATAAGTCCCATAATCACTCAAAAGAGTTTGGTCTAACCATCCACATGTGAATAATATAGTGGATGAAGAATAACCATTGTCGGTATTATATTGTTGTTCATCCTTTGTTCTCGAAGAGGATCAAAGCCATATACCTAGATGGACAGCCTCTTAGTCTTATCCATCAGGATACATATCTTGGACAGTCATGGATTGCATGTAGAATGAAACAGGATGATGAAAAGAGGCTGGATTGACTTTGGGGAGTTGCAAAGATCCTTTAATGACCTTAAACTTCTTTCTGAAACAAAGGTTCATATTTTTTAATACCAAATATTCTACCAGTGTTGTGCTATGGCTATGAGTCATGGAACATTTCAGTCTCTGAAAAATTGACAATGAATATCACTCAGAGGACAATGGAGAGATGTGTGGTAGCTGTGAGCAGACTGCAACATATGAGAATAAAGAAACTATAAGGAGGTAAAATAGATTTCCAAAGGAATGTAGGATTGAAAAAGAAATGCTCTGGTCAAATGGCAAAAGCGAGGGATTACCAGTAGACACTCTGCTGATATCTTCACAATTACAGAGAAACTTAAGAAAGGTCTCTGCCCTTTTGGATGGACCCTTCCCTGCCCCTGACTTGGAGGAGGATATGGGTAAGAAGAGTCACACTGACTGGGCAAGCATAAATGGGTTGCATTCTGCGTCACTGGAGAGAACATGCACATTGATGAGATCACAGATTCATTTGGTTATATATATTGAAAGAGAATTGGTGCCATCAATGTCAGTACTCCCTCCACCAGTATGGATCAGAATTCATACCTGCCTTCTTATTCTGCATGATTCGTGCCCATGCCTGTTCATCAATCCTCCATACACTATCTGTGCAATGTGTGATAGTTTCCCTTAGGTATTTTAATATTTTATGAATACCTGTTACTCCTCTCTTTCAATCCATGACCATTATCATTCCTTTCCCAAACATACATGACCTTAGTGATACCTTTTATGCTATTTCTTGTGTATAAGTCATTATTAGTAATATATTATAGTCTATTTATACCAATCACTCATCTTTTCGTAGTTGTCCTTTGTGTCATCAGTAATTTTGATTGCTTTATATTTTTGAAATTCTATAATTTACAGCTATGATAGCATCAGTGAGAGAATTTTGGTGTTAAAAACTTGGGCTTTTTTGGAAAAAGTCACAAAATATGTGCTAAAATGTGCACATCTGATCATTTAAAATGCTAGTTTTGGGTATTCATTTGCTACTCATTTCTCAAATACAATAGAGTTTGCTCTTTTCCTTTTCTTTAATTCTGGCAACATTGTTCATCTATGTTGAGATGTCTCCCCATCTGAGATTTATGTACTGATAATCCAACTCATGGAATGCTCCTTACATTTCATATCAAAATCTTGGAAATGTAAATCCTTCATTCACTTTTCCCCCCATGTGGATTACTAGTTCAACTTTGACTGATTGACTTTGGGTCTCATTAAGGCGGGTCTATAGTATTCTGACACAATCAGCCTATAGCATCTGTAGGCCACTTCGATTAGAATGTAGAGAAAGAGATCTCACATATAGAATACTCAAGTGATTAAATTAATATGTATAGACAGTCTAAAAATTTTTGGTAATTTTTAGCAACTTCTGCCCTCTTTCCCACCAATCTGTTATTGTCACTGTGGGACCAGAAGGCAGCTCTCAACAGCTTTGTGTTTTTATCTTTTTCATGGGCCTCCCCATTTAATAATTCCCTACCTAGTGACCAACTTGCTGCCGGTGAACCTTTCTATTCTTAGCTAGGCTGGTCTTCAGACAATCATAGTTATAGTTTGTTGTAAGTACCTTAGTTGAAATCTTTTTCAGCTTGGTCGAATCTGCCAGAATTCAAAATCCACTTGCATAGCCTTAAGAGAACTTGGAGTCACTTCTGTAACCTAATGAGCCATTACAGTAGAACTTGTGTGGAACACTTTTATATGTGAAATTTAGTTAGCAATCTGTGATCCCAAAGGTCATAGAGTTTCAAGGTTAGTGTTTTGGGCAGAGATTGAGCATGAGGGAGGAAGTTAAAGATCTGAGGTAGAAGAATGGAGTAGGAGAGTTAGAAGGAGGAGATTGAAGGGTAGGAGGTGATTACTTCATCATCAAATTGCCACCATATCAGAAAGGGGCTCATTCCATTGCTGAGACAATTATTGTTCTTTCTGGCACAAGACTCAAAGGCATCTAGAAAAATATGTCTTAGATGAGTGCTACTTACTACTTGTCCAACATAAACCACTCCTTGTCTTGGATGAAAAGAGTGATTACTTTCAAAATGTATTTCAGTAGTAGGGAATATTTGCTAAAATGTGTATAAGATCACAATATCTTTGAACATCTTTGTACACTTTGTAAACCATTGTGAATTTGTACCAGGTAGGCGAACGTATCTCATTATCTTTTGTTGGATTGTCAGGAGAAAATTGAAGGGATTTTTTTTCCTTTCTTCTCAAAGTGAATACTATATACCAGTGGAAGACAGAAACAATGAGGGATATTGGGAGGAAGGGAATAGAAATGGAATATGGAAGACACTAAAACATGGAATTAGACCTGGCCAGAAGAAAGTGAACTGGAAAGGACAAAAGTAACAGAATAGTCCTTATGATGACTTAAAGAAATAACTGCAAAAAGCTAAATGACATGGAAATCTGGACCTAAGTACAGTATCTCTCTGTCTGTCTCTGTCTTTGTCTCTGTCTTTCTCTGTTTGTCTCTTTTCTGTCTCTGTGTCTTTCTGTCTCTGTCTCTCAAGGAGGAAATAGCAGTCTTTGATTTGTGAGTGAATTTTTATCTAGTCACCTCAGAGATTTTTAAATGATTTGAGTTTTCTCTCTAATAGTTGGCCACCTCACTTGAACCTTGGAATGGAATTGCAGTCCTGGAATTCCTGACTACCCGTTATTTGATCCCTATATCCGTCACTACATTTTTGCTGCAGTCTGTGGCATTATCTCTCGTAATGACATTTGGTGTTACTGCACAGAAGTGTTATTACCATTCATTAAGGCTGAACATTTAGGCTCAGGTTGGACATTACCTGCCCCCAAAGAATTGAATTTACTGTGCTGTAAGGAATGTGTTTACAAGTGCTTCTTTTTATTAGGGGAGGGAGGGTGATATAAAGAAAGCTTCGATGCAGGGATTTAGCCAGGCTCCAAGAAAGGCATTCTCCGACTACTGCCCAAGCAGTTTGCTTATAATCTCCATTGCTGTTTTAGAGAAGGATGCTCATGTTTTAGGAGAGCATGATACAGGAAGGTAAAGATGAGAAATGGGCTTGCCAGTGTTTTTAACTCAAGTTTCAGGTACCATGTTACAAAAACCTTTCAGATTCCAGCCTTAGGTATGACCAACAGGTCATGTGACAGTAGCCTCTCTCCATCTTTGGGAATATCACATACTGATTAATTAAGAGAGGGTGGAGTGTTTTCTATACCTGCTCAGGAAGTCTAGGACATAGGGAGAAAGATTCACACAAGCAGGGGGTAGATAGACTATGCTTCTATGTCCCTGGTGTCTCTTCTTTATCAGATCCATTGACTGGATGGAGTAAACACAGGAATTTGGTTTATGAATTCTTATGCAAAATTTACAAGTTCCGCTGGACCGTTGCATCTAACAGAGGTGAACTTGAATGGGAAGCAGTGCTATTTGTCACTGTAAATCTCTGCCAGCTTCCATACATTCAGGGACAGCTTTCTTTGCCAATGCTTTTGAATAATATCCTTCACAATGCCAGCATGGACGTACCCATCATTCTGTGACATGTCCAGGGCCCTTTCCCTTCAAAAATACTCATTAAAAAAAAAATGCGACTATACTTTATGCAGTAAGGGTTTATGCAACCAAGTAGGTAATTGCTTTTTAAAAATTATTTTGTGTCAGTAACAAATAGATTTGTCTCAGTGTTGGCACTGACATCAACCACATAACAGTAACTCTCAGTAAATCATAGATGTGGAGCAGACTAGCTCCTGAAAGGACCTTATTGGTCATTCCTCTCCAGCCTTGTCTTTTTACACAAAGAGGCTTTACTTATAGGCTTATTTTCTTTTAAATATAATGTTCAACTCTTTTGAAAGGACTCATTAGAAACATCTGTGACACCGTGGAGAAGCTCAGAATGGGTATTTTCCATTTTTGCATCTTCTGAGCTCCTTCTTGCCTCCCCACTGAGGGATGTTTCCAAGACCTCTAGTTCAGAATAATATGCCCTCAATTCATCCTGTGAGTAACTGAGCACAGGGAGTAGCACTGGGACTTCTTCATACTTCATATTTTCACTGAAAATTTGGGAAAATGAGGGGCACTGAACACATCACAGTGTGGTGTGTATGTGTGTTTCTTCTCTTATATAACAAATGATGTTATTTCAAATACTCCATAGCCCAATTTTTTTCTACACAAACGACAAGTGGCAGTGACTTAGTATTCAAACAGTAATACTTCTTTAAAAATTAGGGAATCCTATTGACCGGTTTCCTGATCTTGTTAAGTTACAAAAATCGACTCTTAATCATACTCTCCTCTCTAGCTGTATATTATGCACAAACCCGGAGGACCCTCTTGGGGTGATCCAAAGTTCTCTATGGCTCTCAGACAGCTGGCTACGTCCCTTCTGGCTCTTCTTTTATATGGGTAGTAATGCTAGCTTAAGAGTTTGTGGGGTATGTAGATTTATTCAATCTGTCTCTTGCATCATGGTGATCCATCCACAAGAAAATAGCCCTTTACTAATGTTTCTGCATTTCAATAGCAATTGCTCATATAAGCATGGCATTAAATTATATATTGTTTCTTGCTAATAATAATAGAAAAGGAATAAAACCAATTGAAACACAGGATAGACTTGGGACCCATAGTTCCTTCCTATTCCAGGCTCCCCCGACTACTTTTGTTCCATAAGCATGTCAAAACCAGGAGTTCAAAGAAACATAATTTGGGATCCAGATCACCCTCTTGTTAAAATCCAGAGTTGTGTCTTTCCCCAGAGAATGAGCAAGTGTCTATCCCAGAGCTGGTCTACCCATGGCCAACTTCCATGTCCCTATACTTGAGCTAACTCTAGAAGCTGGGATTTCCTGAATGGTTTGTTTCTTTCTCAAGAACAGCCTGTGCCTTTAGCTCGGCTGGTATTTTATATTGAACCCTGATTGCTCATCCAGGAAGTCAAATCTCTGTTTTCTCTCAATTGTCAATCACCCTGCTCTGGCCATACAACCTGGTTTTCAATGCTGTTTACCTGCATAGAGTTTTTCTGAGCCTTCTTATGTGTAGGAAATGCAAATTCACTATTAAATTTTCATCAATGGAAAGCAACTCCATCCTGATGACCACTTTGTTTCTTTCCTACCTCTTTGAAATCTGGGCAAGAATCCTTCAATCTTTCATCATTCTCCCAGCCCTACCCTTGCCTGATCACTGGGGGTCATGGTACTGGAAGCTTAGCCACACTCCTTATTACACATAATCATCACCATTATCACCATCACCACCATCACCATCACCATCATCATCACCATCATCATCAACCATCACCATCATCATCACCATCATCACTATCACCATCATCATCAACCATCACCATCGTCATCACCATCATCACTATCACCATCACCATCATCACCATCATCACCATCATCACCACCATCATCATCACCATCATCATCCTCATCATCACCATGATCAATAGCATTATTTGATGCTTTAAAGTTTTAAGAACATTCAATGTTATCTCATTTGATCCTCACAAAAATTCTGTAAGGTAGCTACTGTTAGTATCCCCATTTTACAGACAAAGAAACTGAGGCTGAAAGAGGTCAAGCCACTTACTTAGGGTCATACAGATAGGAAATACATGATGTCAGATCTCAAGGACTCCAAGTCCAGCATACTACCCACTGTACCACCCACCCCCCTCCAATATAATTCTTCCTTGAAGTTTTCCTCGTGCCTCCAGCTCAGACTATTTTCTTTCATCTCTCCCTTATTTTATGTTGATTGTATCACACATTGATGTCTGAAAGGGCTAGAGCAGGACCTAGCTGCCTCATTATCTTATTTACCACGTGTTTCATATTCACATGTCTTGTTTCACTCTTCTAGATTATATGTTCCTTGAGGGCAGCAACTTCTACTTCTACTTCTTCTAGGTGGCACAGAGCTGGGCCTGGAGTCAAGAAGATCCGAGTTCAAATTCAGCCTTAGACACTTACTAGCTATGTAATCCTAAGTAAGTTAACTTTTGTCTGTCTTGGTTACTTCAACTGTAAAGCAGGGATAATAATATCACCCAAGGTTATTGTGAGGGTCAAATGAGATAATATATTTGTAAAGTACTTAGTAGTACTTGACACACAGTAGGCCCTTGAAAAGGCTTATTCCCTTTCTTTCCCCCTTGTGTACCTTTCAGGGTCCTCAGTACTGAATTAAACATATGGTAGGAAAGTGTAAAAATATTTATTGGTTGTTTGAGTCCATAATCTTTGGGGGGATTTAAGAGGTGTTCAAGGAGGACTTGCACCTCTGGTGTGAGGGCTTGCTGAGCCCTTTTCAGGGCTGCTCATTCCACTTTGGTGTTCACCTGTCACTCAACTCTCACCTGTGACTCCAAGAAGTTGTAGCATGCACAGTGGTCACACCCTAGTAAAACTGTCTTGGCAGAGGGACTAAACCAGGTGGAGTGTAACCAGTGGGCCTCAAACCTATCTGTGCATTAGGGTGATGTCTAGAATGTGAAGACTTCCCCCAGAAAAATGGACAGATGAGAACAATATATTCTAATGGTCATGAAGGTGGCTAAAGTAGGACTGTGAAGCACATACTGGGCCATTGCCAGTTAATTTGTCTTGTCATTGGATTTTGATGACTTTGGAAGAGAGAATGAGGCTGTTGACTTCTTGAGGCTGTGCAACTCTGCCTAATTTAAATCCAATGTATGCAAAAGTCAAGATATCACCTCATGATGTCATTGGTCTTCTTTGAAACAAAACTTCAAATATCAGAACAGTGAATGCTTTTGACATTAAGGTTATTAGCTCTTTGGAAGAGGGGTATAGGTCTTTCTTGTTGTTTTTTTAGTATTTTATTTTCCCCCCAATTGCATGCAAAACAATTTTAATGTTCTTTTTAAAAATTTTGAGTTCCAAATGATCTCCCTCCCTCTTTTTCTTCTACCTTCATTGAGAAGGAAATCAAAACTTATTTCCATGTAAATCATGCCGTGAAAGACAACACAAACAAAAAGGCCTGAAGGGGAAAAAAGAAAGTAAAGAAAAAGTATGCCTCAATCTGCGTTCAGACTCCATCAGCTTTCTCTAGAGATAGATAGCATTTTTCATCATAAGTCCTTTAGAACTGTCTTGAATCATTGTATGCTGAGAATAACTTAGCTATTCACAGTTGATCATCATGCAGTATAGCTGTTACTGTATATAATTTTCTCCTGGTTCTGCTCATGTCACTTTGCATCAGTTCATATAAGTCTTTCTAGGTTTTTCTGAGAGCATCCTGCTTATCATTTCTTATAGTATAGTAGTCTTCCATTACAATCATATAACACAACTTGTTCAGCCATTAACCAATTGATGGATATCCCCTCAATTTTCAATTCTTTGCCACCATGAAAAGAGCTGCTTAAATATTTTTGTACATATAGGTCTTTTTCCTTTTTGTTTTTTAATCTCTTTGGGATCCATACTAGCAGTGGCATTACTTGGTCAAAAGATATGCATGATTTTTATAGCCTTTGGGCATAATTCCAAATTGCTCTCCAGAATGGTTGAATCAGTATACAACTTCACCATTTGTTGTTCCTTTAAATGAAACTAGTATATCAGTAGAGGGGTTAAGAGTAGCAGTGCCATTTTGAGACATCTATCTACCTCTCTTCCAAGGGGATGAGGAATTACAAGTTCCCTATGGCTACCTACAGTCTTATACAATCACATAGCCTTTTAGACCATTAAGCTGTATGTCCCACTGGTCCCATACCTCTGCCTAGTGCAAGCCGTAGGCAAGGTTTAGAAACTTAGCTCTGTGTTCCTTGTTTCTGTGGCTAAATTTGTTGTGGCTAGGCTCCTATGTAACAGAAAAGATAAAAATTTCTTTCCAACACTAGTGTAAACGCCTCCCCCACTCTTTCAGATGCCATGGCATTCATGTCCGCTCAGTGGTGTTGTGGGCTAGCTTGGTATAGTAGAAAGAGCACTTGAAATCAAGAGACTCAAATTCAATCATGCCTCTGGCACTTACTGACTATAGCTTGGTGAACAAAGGGCTACCTGTATGTGTAAAGCACTATGATGCATGACGGTGATACAGAGATAACAAGAAAGGCATTCCTTGCCCTCAGCTAAAAGAAAAGCTACAACTTGAGGCAAAGACCCAGCAGAATATGTCCTTCATTTCTATAGAGTCTAAGAGTTGGAAGGAACCTCAGAGATTCTCTAGTCCAGATAATTTTTGGTTTTAGGGATGAAGAAACGGAGGGTCAGTTTTCATTTATTCCATACAAAGTTGGCTTTGTACATATTTATTTGCATCTTGCCTCCCCGTTGGATTGTAAGCTCCTTGAGGGCAGGGACTGTCTTTTGCCCTTTTTTGGCAAGCCCAATGCTTAGCACAGTGCCGGGAACATAGTTGGAGCTTAATAAATGTTTATTTATTTATTGATTAAAGCTATTTGCCTGAGTTCACAGTAAGTGATAAGGTTGAGCTAGAGCTTGGCCCCAAGTTATATGCCAAAAATTCTAGTGCTCTTTATCATGTACCATATTATCCCTACCAATGTGTGCAATGTGTACATACAAGGGCATGCATGTACACATACACACATACACACATGCCCATCACTAAGGAGATGGGTTCCATTTGGTCAGTTCCTATTCTCTCTAGTCAGTAAGTTTTCAAGGAGAGTTATGGAATTGACCCATTCTTCTTGGACCCTTAGAATGACCCCACACTAGGTCATATGTCCTGGAGTGTCTCTGAATAGATTAAGGATGTTCTCTTTTCTAGATCTGAGATCCTGGAGCCAGGTCAGAACCAAACTGAGTTTGAGGATTATGTTGTATTGGCTGTAATTAAAGAGGCAAACCATAAGCAGGCCTTCAATTCAGTGAAACTTTTTGCTACTAGGAAAAAAAATTCTAGAATTTGACTTACTTGTTACTTGTAACTGTGGCTTACAATTATGGAAACTCAAGCAATGCAAAACACTATGTAACCCAAAGAGAATATAGCCAATACAAGGAACTCTAGCACATACACAGTGAAAGCCTGTCCTGCTTAGCTCATGTAATTTCCTTAACACAAAGAATTTGGTTTTTTTTCTCAAGGTCATTATTTTATGGTGGGTATATAAGGCCATTTAACCCCTCTCAGACTCAGTTTCTTCATATGTGAAATTGGGATGATAGTAACATCTACATCCTAGAATTATCATGAGGATCAAATGAGGTACTTTTGACCATGGTTTCTTGGTCATTTCCCACTGAAAAATTACATACCATTGGGGGAAGGAGATTAATATGGAGTAGGCTGACACACTGATCGTTCCCTTATTGTGAAATATCAGCATCATTTTTCAATCACCTGACTGAGGTTTTAGCCAGTGTCTTCAGTTCAATTCAAAAAATATTTATCAAGCTTCTCCTATGTATAAGGCACTGTGTTAGTTGCTAGGGATACAAAGACAAACATGAAACAGTCCTTGTCTTCAAGGAGCTTACATTCTATGAGACTAATCCATGTGAATAATCCTAGATGTATTGGAATCTATGTGGCCAAGATAATTTAAGGACCACTTAGAATAACAAGATGATTTCCCCAGCTGGGCTAAATTGCTTAGGCAGTTTTGTCTTGGTTATAATATTAATTTTCATTTCAGATGATATCAGTCTGAAATGCGATATAGTTCATTGTATGATTTGATCAGACTAGAGAGATAGGTCAGTATGGTCTCCTAATATAAAAGTCCTAAGGAAGATGGGAAATCTGTGATAGAAGATTCCTCCAAATAAGTTCTCCTTTGATGTCTCATCATGTTTGGGACAGCTGGGTGGTGCACTGGATAGAATACTGGGTCTAGAGTCAGGAAGATCTGAGTTCAAATCCAACCTCAGACTCTAGCTGTGTGACTTTGGGCAGGTCACTTAACCCTCATGATGAGCTTCCTCATTTATAAAGTGAGCTGAAGAAGGAAATGGCAAACCACTCTAGTATCTTTACCAAGAAAATCCCAAATAGGGTCATGAGTCGATCATGCCTGAAATGAATAAACTACATGTTATGGAGGTGCTGCTGGGTTCTTGAAGGTTAGGCCAATGGAGCACAAGGTCTGGCAGGTTCTTCCAAGATGGAAAGGCTTCAAGGAAGGCCCCAGGATCAGTTCTATGGTCTCTGCCTCTTCTGAGTCCTACAATTCTATGAGAATTTATGAATTTGGGGTCCTTAGCTTTGGGCAAATCACCGAATCTCTCTGGCCACTCAGTTCTCTTATCCATGAAAATGTAGGGGTTCAACTAGCTGATCTCCTAAGCCCCGCCTTAGATCTAAATTTGTGATCCTACTATTCTCTCATAATCTCTCTCTTTGTGGGAAGAATCACCTGAAGGTCAATCACAGGGCTCTCCCTCTGTGTGGATAGTGGAATCCCTGAGAGAAAAGGGAAAGGCAATGGGCGTTTATTAAGCACCTACTATGCCCCAGGCATTGTGATAAGTGCTTCTGTCAGTTGTTACTGTGGACCTAAGTACCCTTCACATATTTTTAAAAACTAAGTTTTACAGATGTCATTTGTCTTTGCATCAACTAGATTACCTTCTGTGTTTTACTCCCATGACTGCTCTCAAAGAACCACCAAAATATGGCCCTCACATATTTTTTAAAAAAGTATATTCATATGTTTTGCATGATTTCACGTGAATAATTGATACCATATTGCTTGCCTTTTCAACGGGTGGAAGAAGGTCTGGAGGGAGGGAGAGAATTTGGAACTCACAATGTAAAAATAAAAATGAATGTTAAAAACAAATAAATAATAATTTTTTCAAAAAAAGTATGGTTCCAGGAACAGACTAAGTTAGTTTTCTAAAGACCCAGCTCAGCTAATCATGGAAGCTAACCATACCCCTAGTTGACCTGTCACCTAATGAGGAAACTTTTTTTGACCAAGGAGAAATTTAAAAAAAAAACCTATTTGGGGTTTTCTTATCAAAGATACTGGAGTGGTTTGCCATTTTCTTCTCCAGCTCATTTTATAGATGAGAAAACTCATCATGAAGTTTAAGTGACTTGCTCAGGGTCACACAACTAGTATCTGAGGTTGGATTTGAACTCAGGTATTCCTGACTATAGACCCAGTTTTCTATCCAGTGTACTACCTAGCTGTCCCAAACATGATGAGGCATCAAAGGAGAACTTCTTTGGAGGAATCTTCTATCACAGATCTCCCATCTTCTCTAGGACTTTTATGTTAGGAGACCATACTGACCTATCTCTCTAGTCTAATCAATGTCATGAAATCAAGAAGAAAATATCATTAACAATTCCTTTCAAAGAAATATTGGTAGGTGCTAATCATAGCAAACACCAAACAACATCTAGCAAAAAGTGAAATTATATTTTAACATATAGGAAAAAGATGTTTAATTGATATGGGAACTATTCCTGAGTCAACTGTCTGCACAGTCAGACCACTGACTCATCAAAACTAAGACCAGAATTTATAATAAATAAGAAGAAATAATAGTAATAAGAAAAATACATAGCATGAAGCTAAGAAGATTTAACTCTGAATTAAACCAGATATTGACATTTTAAAAAAGAGAAACAGGCAACAGAAACAATATTAACACCAACTATGATAATTTCATACAGAAAGTAAGCCAATGTAAATTAATTGCCATAGCAGGGAGACTAAAAGAGCCCAGAAAATGCCTCAGTCAGCAAACATTTGACTTAGTTGCCAAATGGAGAGAAATAGCTGCCAAAAACACCACCAGTTTAGAATTTAACTTCATCTGTAAAATCTTATGAAGATGATGAATGATTATGAAGTATCATCTTATAAAGCAGAGAGAAGCAGCAGAGGGTAAAAACAGTCTAAAGAAAAATATCTGACTCAGGAAATTGCTCATCACTTTTACTGATTCCAAGCTTCCCATGACAGTAAAGGCATGTCTTTTTAATACAGACTTTTAAACTGGTGGCGCTATGTGGCAGTGAGACCTGGTGCTTCTGAAGAACTAAAAATGAGCACCACACAGAGGGCAACATAAACGAATATGGGGGGGTCTGAACAGGCTAATAACCAATAAGGAGCTCTGAAAAAGAACAGTTGTAAATGATATCAATGAACTGCATGACAGAAAAAGAAGATGCACTGGTAACATGGCAAGAGTGAGGGATGACAGGTGGATAGCTAGTGCTTTATTTCTACCCTCAGCATCTTGGGAGAAATTAAGAAAGGCCTCCAGCACATTGGTCAGACTCCCTGTGGGGAATTTTTGAGAGGACAAGGCTGGGAGTAGTGCAGGATAGACAGGTATGGATGAATTTATAGTCAGCATCATCAGTGGGAAATCCTAAGTTCATGAGATCACAGATCCATTTGAGTATTTAAGTACTGTATGGAAGATGGCTTAGGATAGACTATCTGTAGATCATATTGATCTTCTAGGCTTATGGCCATCTGCATAATAATAAGTACTAAGGAGAAGACTGTAAAATGGCATGCATGTTGATGTGATTGAGGTTATAAACATCCATAGAAAATTCTATCAACAAGTATTTATTTATTTTGAATTTTATTTTATTTATTTTTTTTGTTACATTTTAACTTCTGAATTGTCTCCCCTCCCTCCCTCCTCACCCTGAATCAGAGAAAACCTTTGTCATTTGGCAAACACATTCACACACACAAATATATATTGATTATTTATAATACTCAAAATAACTTATTTACAACTGTTATTCTAACAATATTGTTGTTACTGTGTACAACATTCTCTTGATCCTGCTTATTCCATTCTTCATTGTTTCATAGAAGTCTTTCCATGTTTTCTCTAAAATCACTAAGGTCATTTCTTATAGCACAGTAGTATTCCACCACAATCTTATTAGAACTTCCCCATTTGGTGGACAGCTCCTCAGTTTCTATCAACAGGTATTCATTAAGCTTTTACTATGTGTACCAACTGTACCATACTAAGCACTAGTGACATAAACAAAAAACAAAAGCAACCTTTGCCTTCAAGGACTTTACCAAATATCCTATAATGTGCTTGTCATCAGGGCAAGTGGCAGAAGCACAGCTGTGGTGGTAGGTGAGGAACTTTTTGATTCCTATAATAATGAGTGGCTTCTCTGATGTTTTGTGAATGCTTCTAGTCTTTAGGTGACACTGTTTTTTTCGTTGTAAACACTGTTCTTTGTGCCATCTGTCATTTTGTGGCTAAGCATAACTCTAGTCCTGTGAGGGGAAGTGTCAGTAGTCAGAATCAGTGGTTTACATTCATTGTAATGTTCTAGGAAAGTCACTAGCTGGTTAGCATTTTGGAATGCATTCTTATGATAGGAAATCTTGTACTACAGAACATTTGTTCTCTGATAGGCAGGGAAGTGGCTGAACAATGGTTGTCTTTCATAGAAGAAAAATGGAGTAGGAATGAATAGCCCCCAGGAAGGTTTGAATCCCTTATTTCATTTTAGAATAAGGCCTATAACGAATTGCATGTAGATTATCTGAGGAAGGCTGAACACTAACAGCAGAAATGTGAAAACTCTAGAAGGGGACTTTTTTTCCTTCTCTTCTTCCCTTCTCCCTTCCTCCTTCCATCTCCCTTTCTTCCTTCCTTCCTTCTTTTTTTCTTATTCCCTCCCTCCTTTCCTTCCTTTTCATATGCTTACTAGCCTTTCTACTTGCATGCCCACTTGACTGCATTTCTTTTAATAATATTTTATTTTCCCCCAATTACATGTCAAGACAATTTTTGCATTAATCTTTACAAGATTTTAAGATCCAAATTTTTTCCCTCCTTCCTCTCCCTTCTTCTGAAAGTGGAAAGTAATTTGATATAAGTTTATATATATATGTATATATATATACATATATATATACATATATATATATGTGCTATCATGTAAAACATTTCCATATTAGTCACAGTTATAAAAGAAGAAACGGATCAAAAGAAAAAAACCCCACAAAAAAATAAAATGAAAATAATATGCTTCAATTTACATTTAGAGTCCATCAGTTATTTATCTGCATGTAGATAGCATTTTCTTTTGAGACTCCTTTGTACTTGTCTTGGATTATTGTGCTGCCGAGAGGAGCTGAGTCATTCATGGTTGATCATCACACAATGTTGCTAATACTGCATGCAATGTTTTCCTGGTTCTGCTCATTTCACTTTGTATCAGTTCATACAAGTATCTCCAGGTTTTTTCTGAAATTTGCCTGTTCATTATTTCTCATTGCATAATAGCATTCCATTACTTTCACATGCCATATCTTTTTTAGCCATTCCCTAATTGATGGGCTTCCCCTCAATTTCCAATATTTTGCCACCCTGAAAATGACTGCTATAAATATTTTTGCACATGTGGGTCCTTTTCCCTTTTTTATGATCTCTTTGGGATACAGACCTAGTAGTGGTATTGCTGGATCAAAGAGTATGGCCAGTTTAGTTGCCCTTTGGGCATAGTTCCAATTTACTCTTCCAAATGGTTGTATTAGTTCACAACTCCAACAGTGCATTAGTGTCCCAATTTTCCCACATCCTCTCCAACATTTATCATTTTCCTTTTTATTTTTTGTTATATTAGCCAATCTGATAGGTGTGAGATATCATCTCAAAGTTGTTTTAATTAGAATTTCTCTAATTAAAAGTGATTCAGTGTACTTCATATGCTTATCGATAACTTTGATTTCTTCATCTGAAAACCGCAATTGGGGAAAGTCTTGTAGCCTTATAATTAAATTTGATTCAATTCTCTATATATTTGAAGTCTTTATCAGAGATGTTTCCTGTAAAGATTGTTCCCCAACTTTCCACTTTCCTTCTAACCTTGGTTGTATTGGTTTTGTTTGTACAAATTTTTGTAAAAAAATTTAACATAATCAAAATTATCTATTTTATGTTTTGTAAGGCTCTCTGTCTCCTGTTCAGATGTGAACTCTTCCCTTCCCCAAAGATTTGACAAGTAGACTATTCCTTACTCTTCTAATTTGTTTATGGTGTCACCCTTTATGTCTAAATTATGCACCCATTTTGACCTTATCTTGGTATACAGTGTGAGATGGTGGTTTGTACCAAGTATGTGTCCTATTTTTTTTTTTTCCAGTTTTCCCAACAGTTTTTGTCAGATGGTGAGTTCTTATCCAAAAGACTGGGATTTTTGGCTTTATCAAACACTAGGTTACTATGGTCATTGACTACTGTGTCTTGTATACTGAATGTATTCCACTGCCCCACTGTGTTCCTTAGCCAGTATCAGATAGTTTTGATGATTATTGCTTTTATAATATAGTTTGAGATCTGGTATTGCTAGCTCACATTCCTTTGTATTTTTTCCCCATTAATTCCCTTGATATTCTTGACCTTCTGTTCTTCCAGATAAATTTTATTTTTTCTAGCTCTATCAAATAATATTTTAGTATTTTAATTGGTGTGGCACTGATAAGTAAATTAGTTTAAGCAGAATTATCATTTTTGTTATATTGACTCAGCCTACCCATGAATAATTGATATTTTTCCAATTGTTTAGATCTGACTTTATTTGTGTGAAAAGTATTTTGTAATTGTGTTCATATAGTTCCTGAGTTTGTCTTGGCAGATAGACTCCCAAGTATTTTATATTGTTTATAGTTATTTTAAATGAAATTTCTTTCTATCTCTTGCTGCTGGACTTTGTTATTCATGTAAAGAAATGCTGATTGTTTATGACGATATATCTTATATCTTGCAGCTTTGCTAAAGGTGTTAATTATTTCAATTAGTTTTTTAGTTGATTCTCTAGAGTTCTCTAAATATACCATCATATCATCTGCAAAGAGTGATAATCTTTTCCTCATTCCATATTCTAATTCCTTCTAATTCTTTTTCTTCTCTTATTGCTATAGCTAACATTTCTATTAATATATTGAATAATAGGGGTTATAATGGGCATTCTTGCTTCACCTCTGATTATAATGAAAAGGCTTCTAGCTTATCCCCATTACAGATAATGCTTTATATTGGTTTTAGATAGATAGTGCTTATCATTTTAAGAAATACGCTCATTATTCCTATGCTCTCTATAATAGGAATGGGTGCTTGGTTTTATCAAAAGTTTTTTTTTTATTATTGAGATTATCGTATAATTTCTGTTAGTTATGTTTTTGATATGGTCAATTATGTTGATAGTTTTCCTAATATTGAACCAACCCTGCATTCCTTGTATACTTCCTGGTCATAGCGTATAATCCTTATGATATATTGCTGTAATCACCTTGCTAGTATTTTGTTCAAAATTTTTGCATTGATATTCATTAGAGAAATTGTTCTATAATTTCCTTTTTCTGTTTTAGTTCTTTCTGGTTTAGGTGTCAGCTCTATATTTGTGTAATAAGAGAAGTTTGTAGGTAGGTAGGACTCATTCTTCACCTATTTTCCCAAATGGTTTATGTAGCATTGGAATTAATTATTCTTTAAATGTTTGGTAGAATTCACTTGTGAACCCATCTGACCCTGGGGATTCTTTCTTCGGAGTTCATTACAGGCTTATTTGATTTCTTTTCCTAAAATGGGTTTATTTTGGCCTTCTATTTCCTAATCTGTTAATCTGGGTAATTTATAATTTTTAAAATACTCATCAATTTTGCTCAGATTTAGGGACGGCTAGGTGCTGCCATGGATAGAGCACCGGCCCTGGAGTCAGGAGGACCTGAGTTCCCATCCGGCCTCAGACACTTAACACTTACTAGTCACATAACTTTAGGCAAGTCACTTAACCCCAATTGCCCTGCGCTCCTCCCTCCAAAAAGCAAAAGAAAAAAAAAATTTGCTCAGATTGTCAGATTAATTGGCATATAATTGGATGAAATATTTCCCAATGATTGCTTTAATTTCTTCTTCATTTCACTATTTTCATTTTTTGATACTGGATATTTGGTATTCTTTCTTTTTGTAAATCAAATTAACCAATGGCTTATCTATTTTAATTTTTTTTTATAAAACCAGCTCCTAGATTTATTTATTAGCTCAATAGTATGTTTTTTTCAAATTTTCAATCTTATTAATCTTACCTTTTTATTGGGGATTTTTAATTTGTTCTTTATTTAGTTTTTTTTTAGCTGCATGTCCAATTCATTGATCTGTTCTTTTTCTATTTTGCTGATGTAAGAATTTATAGAGATAAATTATCCCCTAAGTACTGCTTTGGCTGCATCCCATAAATTTTGGTATGTTCTCTCATTGTTGTCATGCTCTTTCTATGATTTGTTCTTTGATCCACTTATTTTTAGGATTAGATTATTGTTTCCAATTAATTTTTGATCTGTCTTTTCACTGCCATTTGTTGAATGTAATTTTTCTTCCATTATTGTTCATAGAGAATGCATTTAATATTTCTGCCTTTCAACATTTGATTTTGAGGGTTTTATGCCCTAATACATAGTCAGTTTTTATGTAGGTGTCATTTGCTGCTGAGAAAAAGGTATATTCCTTTTTGTTCCCATTAATTTTTCTCCAAAGGTCTGTCATATCTAACTTTTCTAATATTCTATTTACCTCCTTAATTTATTTCTCATTCCTTAATTATTTTTTATGTCCCTTCCTCAAATTCACCTTATTCCTCCCCACCTCCCCCTGCCTCTGTCTATGTATATCCCTTTTGGCTATACTATTAGTGATACAATTTTTAAGGATTACAAGTATCATCTTCCCATGTAGGGATGTAAACAGTTCAGCTCTATTGAATCCCTTATGTTTAGTTTTCCCTTTTTACCTGATTGTGCTTCTTTTCAGCCTTGATATTGGAGATCAAATTTTTGTTTTAATCCTGGTCTTCTCCTTATGAAAACTTGAAATCCTTTTATTTCATTGAATGACTATTTTCCCCTTGTTGTATTACACTTAATTTCACTAAGTGATTCTTGTTGTAGTTCTAGGTCCTTTGCCTTCCAGAATATCATGTTCCATGACCTCTCATCTTTTAATGTTGCAGCTGTTAACTCCCATGTAATCTTCATCGTGGCTCCTTAATGTTTGAATTGTTTCTTTCTGGCCACTTGCAATACTTTTCCTTGACCTGATAGTTCTGAAAACTGGCTATAATGTTTCTTGGAGTTTTTATTTTGGGATCTCTTTCCTAATGTGATCAGTGGATTCTTTCAATGCCTATTTTGCCCTCTGGTTCCAGGACATCAGGATATTTTTCCTTGATAATTTCTTGAAACATGGTGTCCAGGTCCTCCTTTTGATTATGGCTTTCAAGTAGTCCAATAATTCTGACATTGTCTCTTCTGGTTCTATTTTTCATGTCAGCTGTTTTTGCCTAAGGTATTTTCTTCTGTTTTTTCATTCTTTTGAATTTATTTTATTGATTCTTGATATCTCATAGAATCAGTAGCTTCTACTTGCCCAATTTTAACTTTTAAGGAATTGTTTTCCTCAATTAACTTTTGCACTTTCTTTTCTATTTAGCCAACTATACTTTTTAAGGAGTTGTTTTCTTCAATGGATTTTTGTATCCACTTTTCCATTTGGTCAATTCTACTTTTAAGTAGTTGGTTTTTTTTCTAAGCTATTGACTGTTTTTCATAATTCTCTTGCATCATTCTCATTTCTTTTCCCAATTTTTCTTCTACCTCTCTTATATGATTTTTAAACTTTTTGAGCTCATCCACAAGTTCTTTCTAGGATTGAGACCACTTCCTATTTTTCTTTGGTGTCTTGCCCATAGGTGTTTTGACATTGTTAACTTCTTTTGTGTTTGTGCCTTGTTCTTCCCTGTCACCATAATAACTTTCTATGGTCAGATTCTTTTTTTGTTGTTTTTCCTCAAATGTTTTGAACTTTTCTTTTACATTTGAGCTCTCCTTCTAGGGTGGAAAGGACAACTGTCTCAGGATTCTTGTGCCAGGGGCTACAGGCCCTATGCTGAACAAGTGGGGTGGGAAGGGGCTGGCAATGTTGGAGGCTGTAGGGGTTTGGCACCTTACCCGGTTCTGAGCTGAGGTCTTAATGCTGGTATCTAATAATGCTAAGACCAGTGGGATGTTTCTACATTTCCCAGGGGCTACACCAAAGCATGTGGTGGTCTGGCTACTGGTGACTACCTGTTTACTCAAGTGCTTGTAGGCATGGTGTCTACCTATTTGCCTGGGTCTAGACTAAAGCATGTGGTGGTTCTCAGAGCTGGAATCTGTCTGTTCCCCTGGATATTCTGAGGCTTGTGGGGGCAGGGGAGGGGGTCCTAGTATTAGTATTTGCCTGCTCTACTACACTGGGTTCAGGATCTACTGCTGGTTTGCTGAGTTGGGGCTTCCTGATGGCTTGCTGTAGTGCTTCCTGTCCTGGACTGTGCTCCCCTTTTGCCCTAGTGAGTGCTGATCTTCCAGGTTCCTTGGGCTCAAAGATTATTTTACTCCATCTTTTTGCTGGTTTTGCTATTTCAGAATTTGTTTGGGGGCTCTATTTTATGGTTATTTGGAGGCAAATAGGGGAGAATTACCATGATTTCCTGCTCACTCTGCCATCTTGGCTCCTAGAGGTTGAGTCTGGCTTGACTGCCTTTCTTTCTCTTCTTTCTTCCTTTTTTCTGCCTTTTTTTTCTTTCTTTTCCCATATATTGAAAATATGTAGAAATTCTTAAAGTCTTTCTGCATGTTATTCCTTTTTGATACTCTGATCTGAAAAGTTTCAAAATATGGTTTAAATAGTATCAAAATAGCACCCACCAACTTGAAGCCCTGATAAACAAAGGTTTCCATGACACACTGGAAAAATCCAGAAACAGTATGAATTCTTAAGTAAAGGTACTTAGCTTGAAATGTTTGGTATCTATACCATCACCACCATCATGACCATCATCATAATCATATTTTTTTTCCTTTCTGGAAGGGGGAGGGCAGGGCAGTTGAGGTTAAGTGACTTGCCCAAGGTTACACAGCTACTAAGTGTTAAGTGTCTGAGGTCGGATTTGAACTCAGGTCCTCCTGACTCCAGAGTCAGTGCTCTATTCACTGTGCCACCTTGCCACCCCTATTTCTTTTTTTTTTTATCATCATCCTTTTAAGATTTAGAGCTAGAAGTGACCTTTGACGTCATCCAATCCAAAGCTTGCATTTCACACATGAGAAGACTTATACACAGACAGAGGAAATTAACTTTGCGCAAGACAACAACTACTAGCTAATGATAAGTTTAAGCAAGGACAAATTTTGCAAAGAATTCCCCTAAACAAAAGCAAAAATGTGATCACTGACTTCAGACTTTGGATATGGGTACCACTTAGACACTTTATTCACAGTACATGCATAGTCCCTAGCAATTTAACTATTTAGCTTTAAGGCTCACACAACTGATGTAATGCACTGGGTATGTTTTGTTCAAGTATAGTGATTGGATGTTGAAACACCTCATATCTTTTTCCCCATTAGAGTAAAAGGCCCTACGTCTAGCCTTCAAGTGAATTGATGCAGTTACTGGATCCAGATGGAATGACATTAGGTCTCCTGTTATAAACTCTTAGAATCACAGAGAACACTCTGGGAAATCTATTGACAATTTCTTTTTACTCAGTCTAGTCTAACAATATGCAGGCCTACCACCATGATTCCCAGTGGCATAGTCGGTTGCCTAAGAAGTTCAACTCCTTGACAATAATGATTAGGAGCTTTTCCAGGAAGGCAATGGGATGCACATTCACAACACAACTTCCAACAATATTTCCTGTGTGGTTATTGAAATTCTGAATAATGTATAGTGGTCTCAACATGGTATAGAACCGATTACAGCAAAGAATCACAAATAGAAAATGGGAAAAGGATTTTTGAAGTCATTTAGTCTAATGCCCTGATTTTGCAGATGAGGAAATTAAGGCAGAGGGAGTTTCAGTGACTCGCCTAAGGTCACAGAGGTAGTAAGTGACAGGGTCAGAACTAAGCCCAGGTCCTCTGACTCCAGATTCAGTATTCCCTCTGTGTTCCAGGAGCATGTAAGAGAATATTTTGACATGTATCTTTGCTCATTAATGATACCCCAAGACTGAAGTTAACTTTAATTTTGCAGTTTTGACAATTTATGATTACAAGTATAAAAACTTCTGTGCTCTGTCCTTGGTCTTCTGAATATAATGTAATTCCAGGAGTTACTGGTATACAGTCCCTGAAGTGAACTGCTGGTCTTTCCATTCCTTGGCTTTCTTCTAGTGTATCTTTTTTTTTTTTAATTTTATTTTAGTTTGCATCATTCATTTCCACAAGATTTTGAGTTACATATTTTCTCCCCATCTTTCCCCTACCCACCACCCCAAAACAGCCATCCCAGTGTATCCCCCCTACCCCCAGTCTATTCTCTCCTATGTCTTCTCCCCTCACCCCTCTGACTTTTCGGTAAGGCAGGATGCATCTCCCAACCACAGTGCCTGTGTATCTCAAGTTCCAGTTGGATGTAGTTAATAATAATAATAATAATAATAATTGCATATATAGAGAGATATATATTTATAACATTTGATTATGGAACTTTAGATTCTAGATTCTTTTTCTTCCTCCCTCATCA
>CM053587.1:77253898-77314146 GCA_028646515.1 Pseudochirops corinnae
TTTTCATGATTTTCTTGCAACGTTCTTATTTCTCTTCCCAATTTTTCTTCCACTTCTCTCATTTGGTTTTCAAAATCCTTCTTCATCTGATCTCTAGCTTTAAGGCAATCTTCATGTTTATTGGAAGCTTTTGGTGGGGGAGCTCTGGCTTCACTGTCCTCCTGCAGCTCTCTGCTTTGGTCCTTCTTTTCTGCAAAGAAGGAATCTAGGGTTTGGTTGCTGTTCTTACTTTGCTTCTTATGCTTATTCTTATTCATGGTTGGTCAGTCCGTGATTTTTTTTTTTATCTCTGTGGAGCTCTCCTTCCAGAGGGGAAAGCTCTGTCCCAAATCACTGGGGTCCTCCCAGCTGCTGGAGCTCTTAGGAAGTTGCTGGGTCCTTCCCCCACTTTCGGCTCACTTAAGGAAAAAGAACCATAGGACCAAAGCCCAAGACCGCGATCCAGATCCAGGCCGATCAACGTGAGAGCACTTGGCCTCTGAATGATCGCTTGGTCCCCCTGTAGTCTGCAGGCCGGGAGCTCTGAATACACAATGTGGAGGTGGGTGCAGGACCTCCGCTTTCTGCTTCCTAGCCCTGAAGGCATTTTGGGCGGACCACTTTTATCCCACATCCTCACAAGCCCCACTGACCTAATTCTGGATACTGCTGCAGCTGCCGCCAATCTGCTCACCCGAAGCTCCAGCCGGGGCTCGGCTCCTCTCATTCAGCCACCCCCAGGACACAGCCACAGCTTCAAGCCAGGCTGGTTTTGGTTTGCTGCGCTGATATGGTTCCTCGTAGCCGAGCTGACTTTAGTGGAAAGTATATTTGTGTGTGTTTTGGAGTTCTAGAATTAGTTTAGAGTCATATTTTATGTGTATTTTGGGGTGGCTATGTGAGAGCTGCGATATGTTGCTGCTCCTACGCCGCCATCTTGGCTCTGCCCCCCTGGGCAGTAGCACTGGCAGTAGCAACTGTTTCCAGAGTTCTCAGCCTACCAAAGGTAAGGGGATCAAATAATGGGTTAGAAGGAGATTACTGGAGTCTCTTTGCTGGTGCTGAGGAAGGATTCTCTTGCTTTGCCCATGCTTGGATCTGGATCTCAGTCCTGGGTGGCAGTTCTGGGGTAAGGAGGAGTGCCAGATGATCTCTTTAAGGATAAAGACCTAGTACAGCTATTGCTGGACCAAATGGTATGTTCAGTTTGGTTGCCCTTTTAGCATAGCTCCAAATTGCATTCCACCAACTCACAACTCCACCAACAGTATATTAGTGTACCAATTTTCCCACAACCTCTCCAACATTTATCATTTTCCTTTTCTGTCAAATTAGCCAGTCTGACAGGTGTGAGGAGGTACCTCAGAGTTGTTTTAATTTGCCTTTCTCTATAAAAAAGTGATTGAGAGCACTTCTTCATATGCCTATACATAGCTTTGATTTCTTCATCTATAAACTGCCTTCATCTCCTTTGACCGTTCATCAATTGGAGATTGGCTTGTATTCCTATAAATTTGACTCAGTTCTCTATATATTTGAGAAATGAGGCCTTTATCAGAAACATTGGCTGTAAAGATTGTTTCCCTGCTTTCTGCTGTCCTTCTCATCTTGGTTGCATTGATTTTGTTTGTACAAAAACTTTTTAAATTTCATGTAATCATTGTACAAAAACGTTTTAGATTTCACATAATCAAAATGATCTGTTTTACATTTTGTAAGGCTCTCTGTCTCTTGTTTGGTCATGAATTCTTCTCAGCACAGATCTGATAAGTAGACTACTCCTTGCTCTTCTAATTTGCTTATGGTATCAACCTTTATGTCTAAATCAGGCGCCCATTTTTCACCTGGTCTTGGTTTACGGTGTGAGATGTTGTTCTATATCTAGTTTGTGTCCCTATTGTTTTCCAGTTTTCCCAGCAGTTTTTGTCAAATGGTGAATCCTTATCCTGACCTATCTTTTTTTCAGTGTCAGCGTTCTGTGTGTACTGTTTGTGCCTGTGAGACATGCATCACAACAGTCTCCAAAAAAGTGAAAATGAATTTTAGACAAAGAGCTATGTATAGCCACTTCGATAGATGGCGGCAGGCTGCAAAATATGGCAAATGAAGTGCCTCAAAGAACATGAGTAAAAACTGACATTTATATATAGTTAAATTTATATGATATAAAATATAATATTTAATGTATATATTTATATATAATATAATTTATATATAATGTATAAATGTGCATTTATACATTATATGTATATATTTATCTTTATATTGTATATAGAACAAGAGGATGGGCTGCTCCCCTGGTGAGGGCAAGGTCGATGGTAAAAAAAACCAGAGGATTCCACTGACGTCCTTGCAATGTCAAAAGAAAGCTAGAAAAGATATCGGAGTATGGGATATTGGGTGGAATCTCAATGATGACCTTATCGGAGGACATGGACAAGTCATACAATCATAGATAGATTGCAATCTGTTTTATTAGAAAGAATATGCAAATCGATACAGTCCCAATTCCTTTTGTGTATAGCACCATTGTGAGGTGACTGAAAGCCCCAGCAGAGTCTTCTTAAGTATTTTTTGTTGTTGTTCAGTCATGTCTGACCCTTTGTCCCCATTGGGGGTTTTCTTGGTAGAGATACTGAATTGATTTGCCATTTCCTTTTCGAGCTCATTTTACAGATGAGGAAACTAAGACAAATAAATGACTTGCCTCGGGTCAGACAATCAGTAAATGTTTGAGGCTGAATTTGAACTCAGTTTTCCTATCCGCTGTGCCACCTAATTGCCCTAAGTGTGTATTAAGCACCTATTTGTCATGTGAAAGGCATGTTACCCAAGCCCTGAGAACTCACAGATGAAAAATAAGATGTGCTTTATTAATAATAAGATATACATTATTAATGCATACTGTGAATAATGCAAAAAGAGTAGCAACCCTTCATTTTTTAAAGCTTTCTTGTGTACAGATCCTCATGCACCTTGGAGTAATCACAGTAGCCTCCCCAGAGATGGCACAAAGTGTAGTCCCTAAACGTGTACTTCAATTGATGCAATGGGAACCAAATTAGCACTAGTAATACAGGGAGTCAAAATGTGGCCTGCATTGTTCCCTTCCCTTCTGGTGCACAGGTACTCCCATGGGGCATTTCAAAAGAAGGCTTTACAAACTGAAGCAGGTTCTAATACTATGTATCAGCTCCAGCAGTTCTGGGGAATTTTGATTATTTTTCTTAGATTTGGGTCAGACAGATAGGTATGAAGGTGAAGAGAAAAGCTCTTTCATCACCCTCTAATACAAAGCTGAGAGATAGCTTTGCTATATAGTCTGCTTGATGATGATGGCTTTTCAAGAAAAGATATTTCTAGACTAGCCAATCAACATACCTGATGTCAATGTACCAATTATCTACAGTGCATTCTAAGGGAAGAGAAGAATGGAATTGACAATGATGACCATAGGTAGCAGTAAAGTACCTGACTCAGTAAGCCCCAGCAAATATACTGAATAAATGCCCACCCTCCCCCTGCCACCTCAACACTCCATATCTTTGCTATTGCCTTTTAAATGGTCTCACTTTCACCTGTATTGCTCTCCTCTGAGCCATCCATTCTGCAAACTGGTAAGCCAGGCTCTTCTTCCTGAAATACCACTTTGATCATCTTTCTCCTGGTCAAAAACCTCTTGTAGGTCTCCATCACCTTTAGGGAAACTAGGCAACTGTTAAAGGATGAAGTCAAAACTTTATAGCCCAGAATTCAGATCTGACCCTTGATTTATCTCCTACTCTTTCCCTATATTAGTTTTCTCATTCCATCATGCTAGCCTACTCATTGTTCCCTATTGAAGTGAATTTAATTAAATCAGCTATTAAAAAAGACACCACTGTCTTAGTAGAAATAATAATGAACTGAGGCTAACCAAACCCCACTAAAGTTTCAATCTGATGACTTATCGAAGTTGAAAAAAATTTGAGTGCAGGGTCAGTGATGGGCCTCACTAGAAGTTTTTCTGTCTTGTAATGAATTCTTTCAGCCACAGCAACTCACAAGAATTCTCTATTAAGACATGCAGTCTGCATCCGTGAAGGAAATCAGCTATCCTTGATCTTTTGAAGCATAAGCTGTCTCTGAAATAACAAAAAACAACAATTTGGATCATAGATTCCAAGCTCAAAGGACTTTTGGAGGTCATTTGGTCCAACCCCCTTGTTATATAAAAGTGAACAGTGAGGACTAGGAACTCACAGAACTTGCCCAAGGTCAAAGAAGTAGTGGCAAAGCCGGGATTCAGATGCAGCTTTAGGATCATAGATAGCAAGCAGAGGCTCTTAACCTGGTCCCTAGAAAGATTACAGGGATCCATGTACTTGGATGAGAAAAACAAATTATATTTTCACTGGTGTTTAGTTTTCTCTCTAATCCTATGTATTTTATCTATTTAAAAACATTCTGAGAAGAGCTCTACAGACTTTACCAGACTCTGCCTATGGGGTTCATGACAAACAGATGTTAGAACCCTTGATCTAGAGCTAGACAGGGCCTTAGATGGCATCAAATCCAATACCCCCATTTTAGAGATGAGGACACTGCAGCCCATAGAGGTGGAGTCACTCACCCAAGGTCACACAGGTATTAAGTGGAAGATCTGGCATTCAAACTAAATTCTCTGACTAAAAAGCAAATGCTCATTCCCCTGTACCATGCTGCCTCCCTATTAGAGGTTTAAAAAGATGAAAAAAATTCAATAAAATCGTTTTGTTTGTGTAAAGCTCAACTATAGTCTAAAGTGCGTGAGTGGATTTCTTTTGTTGTTACTGCTCTTTTTTCTGATATTGCCTGGTGGCTTTAGCAGCAATATGGACACAGTCTTTGGGTCATGCTTTTCCCATGGGAAACAAGGTGTTGCTTTCAGGACAGGATGACCTGGCTTTTAAGAAAAGCTTGCTACTTAAGCTAATGGGGCTCTCAGTCTGCCACTGGTACTGGTCAGGAAAAGCAAGCTAGAGGCTTATGGGAGTATTGTCTCACACACACACACACACACACACACACACACACTCACACACTTACACACACACACACACACACACACACACACTCTCTCTCTCTCTCTCTCTATCACACACACACCAGCACCTCCCATATTTAAGAATGCAAACCCAGTCTCATTTTAGTCTGGTGGAATGAGTCTCCCACGCCTCTTCTTGACCTTGGAACTCATAAAGGGACTTCAGAAACCAACAGAGGATTCTGAAGTTCATAAGCGTCTGGGAAATCACCATTACTCCAACGGAAGAAGTGTGAAGAGACATCCAGCAGGTGGCGATAACTCACAGAACTTTAGGGCTGATAGTATCTCATGTCTCAATGGGCATGGATGAAATGGGGCTACAAGGAAAAAATACCCTGTGAAGAGATTACAGTATAAGACTACATTGGGGTGGGGTGGGGAGTCATTACTAACTTTTGTATTTATCTAAATTGAGAAGGCTTCAAGCAATATTATTTTATTTATGTATATGTATATACACATGTGTATATGTATGTATGATATGTAAACATACACATATACATACATACACACATACTTTTAAGATTGCTAGACATAGTGACATCTAAAGACCTAGCTTAGTTCTTACATTCACCTGCTTTATGATCATCGGAAAATTACTTAACTTCTCTGGAACTCAGAGAAAAACTAATCTATAAAGTGAGAATAATACTTGTGTAACTGTAACTACTCTGATAGCCTCCCACCAATTATATTCCCTGGATTTTAAGGGTCCAATCATCTGAGCTCTATTTAGTGACTGAACAATCAGATTAGATTTTATAAAAGGATATTTGCTTGGAAAGCATAGGAAGAGCAAACATACAAATTATCCTTCCATCACATAGGGATATAATGTCCCCCCCCCCACCTCCCTCAGTCTCTGGGGAGGGAAGAGGAATTAGGTTCACAGTCTAACTCAGTTACTATGTAGCATTAATTCCACCAAGTTTGAAGTCCAAAGCCTCCCACCCAGCCTGGGATAGCACCCATATTTAGGGAACAGAAGTTGCTAAATGGGTCAGTGAGGGAGACCAAGGAATTATCAAGCAGGTAGGAGAAGAACGAGGGGGGGGAGGAAGGGGCAGAAACCATCATGAAAGACAAGTAAAGTGTCATAGAGACTGGAAACACTGGTCATACTTAATGAATTCCACATTCCCATTTTCTACAGAGCCCATTGTACCTGAATCTGGAGGTGGAACTAGTTCTTTGGGGATCTTCTTGATCATTAAAGAACCTAGAAATTGAACCCCACTAAGTTAAAAATTCATTTTATAATTTTGTGGGACAGGGAAGGGGAGAGAGAAAAGGGGAAGGAAGAAAGAAACAGAAATGCACAGTCAGGAAAAGGGAATAATTATTGAGAATTTAGGGGGCTCTTGGGCAAATTCTTTAAGCTCCATAATGAAGATACAAATTCAATATAAGCTGGAATCTCTCAGACACTTGAACTATAAGGAGAAATTCCTAGCTGAGGACAAATATACAAATCTATGAAACATGATTCCTATATACTTAAAATAGAACTCAATAACAATTATATATGTATGTATGTGTGTATATATATATATACATATATACGTGTGTGTACACAATATAGATAGGGCATGCAGTTATTTCTGAAAGGAAGGTTGAAAGATGCATGTGTATTGTCAGTTGCTGTCTGGAGGACTTAATAGTTCACAGTCACCTGAGAAGAGTGCAAGAGTCAAGGATTCCCTCTTGACCCAACAGGAAAGGAGGGAGGGAGGGAGGAAAGGAGAGAGAGACAGACAGACAGACAGAGACAGAGAGAGACAGAGAGAGGGAGGGAGGGAGGAGGTTACTGGTTACTGCTCTTATGGCCAATTGGAAGTGAAGAGAACAAATGACCCATGGTGATTCCAGAAGGCCTGAGTCTTCAGATATTCATATTATTCCTCTTTCAGTCAGGCCACATTCTAGGCAAAGGGGAAACTCAACTCTGTTCTCTTGAAAGCTTGGGAATAACATCATGACATTTTTATTCCAAACTCTGGAAGTTTGAAGGTCCATGGAAATGTCTCCCTCCTTTTCCAAGAAAGGAGTCAGTTATGAATCAGGGAGATCCTGCCCTACCCATAATAGAAAGTTACCTACTATTCCATGACCTGTTGAGAGCTCTCTCTCCTGAAACCTATTATACTAGCTGGAACTGAGGGAGACAGAATAAGGTAATCTCCTTCCCTCCCTCTCCCCCATTCCAAACATCTTGAAGTTATTATGCTATAATTTCTTCACTATGATATTGCCCCATAAGGCTGAGTAGTCAGGCTTTTAAAAGCTCCCCCCCCCCACCATTGGTGGATTGGTGAAAGCAATCAGCAATGATGCCATGTCATTATTAAGCAGTTATGCACCTTAGGGAGAAGAGAATATCAAGGAAGAGATTGTCAACAATGTCAAATACTACAGAAGGGTCAAGGATGGTAAGGATTGAGCAAAAGCCATTGGATTTGGCAACTGCAATTAAAAAGTCATTGATGACCTTGTAAAGAACAGTTTTAATAAAACCAGATTGTATAGGCAGAGGAGTAAGTAGATGGTAAATATTAGGAGACAATAAAGTAGGTCGAACCATAGGGCAATAATAATGGTGATGATGATGATGATGATGATGATGATGATGATAACGAACATTTTTTATATAGTACTTACTCTGTGTCAGCGACTGTACTAAGTAAGCATTTTACAATCATTGTCTCTTTTGATCCTCACAACAACATTGCAAGGTAGGTGATATTTTCTCCCACTTTACAGGTGAGGAAACTGAGTCAAACAGAGACTTAAGTGACTTTCCCAGGGTATCACAGCTGATAAGTGTTTGAGACCAGATTTGAAGTCAAGATGACAGCTTGATAGGTTGGCAGAATCCAAATAAAATTGGTTTTTTTGTTGTTTTGAGAACTGTGTAGAGCTGATTATGTATGGGGGCAAAAGGAAAGGATCTAGCAGAGAAAGAGCAGCTAAAGATGAAAGGGAGGCAGTAGTTCTGGAAACAAGAATTTGAGAGATAAATGGGACATAATGATAAAGAGAGTAATAAATGTTGACTGAATATCAAGCATTCTTTTTTAGGCACCTTAAAAACTGTTGTGTTCAAATTAATTGAACCACTTCTGCAGATAGACTTTTCCCTACAAACATCTCCAGTCCCTCAACACCATCTTTCGTGGGGTGCCCCTGCTCGCTAACACAAAGCAACTCCAGACAGTGTGATCTGCTCTCCATTCACCAAACAACTCATAAGCAACCAGTCACTCTAGGTTTTGGATTAGGGCACTGCAGCCTTGAAATTCTTCTTGCTTATTTTTTTTCTCAAACTGTATATTAAAAGGCCCCTTAGTAAATCTTGCCCCATTAGAAATGGTATACATTTACATAGTTATATAAATTGTAAGTCGGTCCATATACAATAAACACAGCACAAAGAGCCAGGAGAAAGAGGAGTCCCATCCATTGCATGTCATAGATCAGCTAATCAAAGAATTCAACTCACTATGGAGGCAGGGAATACATAGGGTTAGCATTCTGGCCATTTCCCTGGGAAGGTGAGTTATTTGAGGAGATTTTGGTGGTGAACACTCTTGGCTTCCCTTTTATTCTAACCCAATGTTGGTCAACACACAAAATCCTCCTTCCTTGGTCCCAATAATAAATTACCTTTGTTCATGTTTATTACGAAAAGGTCCTTTGGCCAAAACAATCCCAGATTATTGAGAGGCAGTGTTATCATTTGTGTGTTGTTGCTTCCGGGATTTTCAGTTAATTATAGGACCACATTATGGGACAAATATGAGGGATGTAAGCCAAGCTTCATTCCTTTGTGCTCTAAAGTTTGGTTGTCCACAGTGGCATCAGAGGGAGGGGTAGGAATGGGGTACATTCTTCAGGTTAGTCATTCTTGATATTTCCTGTCCCTTACATGGCTTATTGTCTCCCAGAACTCTCTAGGGCTTTTAGAACACAGGCTTCATTGAGGAATGTATGAAATCATTCTGACATTCCTTTGGCTCACAAGTATTATATTATTTTTTTAAAGGAAGCCCTTTTACCAAAAGAACATAAAAACATGTTTAACAAAATTCATAAGACTTCAGACACACTCATACACACACACACACACACACACACACACATACACACACATACTTTGTCTGATAAGGGCAGAAAAAATAGTCTGTGGAATCTGACAATATTCAAAACAAGAAAACTATAATCCAACGTAGCTTATTTCCCTGGCTTTGCTCAGGTCATACTACTTACCACTTACAACTGGATCTTTCTGTCTCATACTTCTTCACTTCCTCATTGCTCCATATAAAGGATCCTAGCATTAAGTGTGACCTTAGTCCAGCCTGGGGACATACCAGGTACTTGCTGACTCAGATGCCTGGGCAGAAATCTCTGCTACATCTACCTGGTGCCTATACACCTAGGTCTCCTGTGTTTCCAGGGATCAGCTGTGTCACTCTTGCAGAGATTCCCATGTTTAGGCATCGCAAGAGTCTAGAAGGTAGGGCCTCCAGTCAAATTATTATTTCCATATTCTTTGGCAGGTAAACTCCTAGCTAATGCTTCCTTGATTTCTGTGATTCAGAGCTTTTTCTGCCAAGGTGAATACTCAATCCTCTACCTCTCCTGGAATTTTCTCCCTGTTGACGCCAGCTCTACCCCATCATGGACCATATGATGCTCTGCTTTCTTATGCTAACCAAAATGGTTAGAACCCCCACTGTATGCTTATCAAGTTCCCCTTCATTCCACATATATTCTTCTCACATTGCTTTCATCTTCTGTTGATAATGGAAACCAGTTTCCCCCTGCAAAGGATCACATTCTTAGCTGACTTCTCTAGTACTGGGTGTTCTTCCTTTCATCACTCAATCAACAAACATCTGTGATGCATGTATGATGTGCCAAGTAATGCTAAGGTCTAGGATTACAAAGAAAAAGCAAAGACAGCCTTAGCTTTCAAGGAAGTTGCATACTAAAAGGGAAGACATAAAGTATAAATCAATATACAAAAGCCAGGAGAAGAAATAGTCCCATCCCTTGCTCTTCACTCTTGCTCCTAACCAGTCTTTTTGCTAGTTGATCTATCCTCACTCAGCAACCTCTCTTCCCCTGAGGTTCACTCTGTTTGTCTGAATTATCAGGTCCAGATGTTGGGATAATCACCTAATGGCTTCCATGTCATTGTCTTTGCTTTCTCAAGGAGTTCAGTAATTGACTTACAGTCTTCTTCACAACCCCAGCACCTTATCTTCATGGTTAGGAACTTGAATATACAAGTTGATGGTCTCTCAAGTCCCTTGGACTTCCAAGTTCATCAAATTATGTATCTTCTTGTTCCATTTCCCATTTTCCTGCATAAGTAGTTTATTTGAATAGGTCAACTAGTAACTGATATAATTGCCATATTTGCCATATAGTCTCATCCTTATCCTTTCTTCTAGTTTGGTGTTGATTTTTATCTTTAATATATCAACTGAACCCAGAAATCTGACTCTCAAATGAGTCCTGCATTAGTAATCAGTCATTCCCTTTCTATTGAGTTATGGCCATTTTCATTTTGGGGAGCTGTGGTATTATTCATTGCTTACCATATCCATCACTTTCCTCACTTTCTTCTTTAATAAAGTATTGATGATGCATAGATATGGGTTTTCAAGTCCAGGATTTTCACCTCTTTTTTTTAATCCTGATCCTTTTTTCTTTCACTATCTCTCATTGTGCCAAGTATTACATTGAAATCACCAAATATTAAGGTATATGTTGACTTAGTCAGTGGAGTACCTAATTGAGTTCTTTATAAAATTACTCTATCTCCTCATGAGCAGAAAATATTGTCTTCATGGTGGTTTTATTGCTTAAACACACCATAACCAAGGATCCCATGAAATAATGTTTCTTACTGCCTTTGGAATTAGAGCAGTGGTTCTCAACCTGTGGGTTGTGACCCTTTGGGGGTCAAATGACCCTTTTACAAGGATTGCCTAAGACCATCAGAAAACACTCATTTCTAATGGTCTTAGGAACTGAGACACCACTCCTCTATCCATCTCCAGGCAGGTCCGCCCACATGCAGGTACACTCACATATGAGTATTAAAGGGTCCCCGCATTAGGAAGATTGAGAACCACTAGCTTAGAGTGAGCCCACCTCATCTCTGGTGATAGAAGGCCACTTGATTTGTAGTCAGATGACATGGGTTTGAATGCTGACTCTGCCACTCACTACCCATGTGACCTCTCTGTGCCTCATTTTTATTCTTTTTTCTTATCTGCAAAAGGAGGAAGTTGTAGTTATTGCAGTCACGTCTAACACTTTGACCCCATTCAGAGTTTTCTTGGCAAAGATACTGGAGTGGTTTACCATTTCCTTCTCCAGATCATTTTATAGATGAGGAAACTGAGGCAAACAGGTTAAGTGATTTGTCCAGGGTCATATAGCTAGTAAGTATCTTAGGCCAGATTTGAACTCATGAAAATGAGTCTTCCTCATTGCAGGCACAGTACTCTATTCAATGCACTATCTAGCTACCCTAGAAAATTGCGTTATATAGCCTGAAATGTCTCTTACAGCTCTACATCAAGGTTCCCTGCAAGGACAATCTCTTCAGGAGGTTGTTTTTTTTTTTTTCTGATTTCCCTAGTTGTTAAGCCCTCTCCCTACAGCAGACACAGTCTCAACATCTCCCCTTCCCCATTCCCCCAAACTCCGCCTCAACATGATAGAATCTGTGCAGGGGGTCTTAACCTCAGGTTTATTAATTATTTTTTTAATATTTCAGTGAATGTATTTTAGTATATAGTTATCCCTTCCACATTTCAACTTTCCCCATTGCAGTTTTGATATATAAAGATTCAGTATAAGAAATTAAATGGGAATTTTAGGGGAGTTTTACACAAGCCACAGAGGACACAACAAAGGCCAGCAGACAACACAGAGCCTATGACCAAATACTTAAGCCAATTTTTCAATAAGGTGCTGTAAACACCCCATAAAAGAAAAAAAAATCCAGACTCCTTTTCTGGTATGAAGGGAGGCCCCAAAATTTTTACACATATTTCCCAGATCATGGGGCCACCTTGCCCCTAATACCCACAATATGGAAGCAATAGCTATAATTGATTTCCTTGGTAAGCCTATGTATTTTATTTAACACATTAAAAAATATAATTCTCAGCAGGTTTCCCCAGACTGCCAAAGAGTACTAAGGCACAAAAAAGGTTAAAAAGGTTCAGCTCTTATGCCCCACTGACACAGATCTTGGGCAGCCTGGCATTTGCTGGGTCCAGCCCAGTGAAGCTGAAATCAGCTTCAGTAAACCAATCGCACATCACAAGGAGACATCTGAATAGGTGTTTTCTGCAGGTTGAATGTGCAGCCTTTTGTGAAGAATGAAAATTTCAGATTCTAAAAGTAGGAAGCCACTTGGGTATATGAATTTTATCACTTATGAGATAAGTGATATTTTGCCCTGAAGGATTAACCACCTTGAGTCATTCATTCATTCAACAAATGCTTCCTCTTCACCTGCTCTATGCATAGCACCAATAGCAGCCATCCCCTCTACAATTCTTTTTAAAGCCTTTTAGGGATTCTTTTAATTAATTGTAAGTTTTAATTGAGAGTCACAAGGCACTGGCATGGAAGGAGATGACTGAGTAAATTATTATTCAATATTCCTCCCTCAAGATCCAAGGATTCCATGCAGCAACATCCCAGCACAACAGGCTGAGAAGATGGGTTTAGGTTTGCCCGCTGTGCTCCCAGCTGCAGATCTTATTATGCCTTGCCTCTGTATTTCCTAAGCCAGCAGGTAGCCAGAGCAGCCTCTGCCCAATGCCCTGATGTCTAGCCACCTGCCTAACTTTCCACTGTTCCTTTCTCTTTACTGAGAGAGAGCATTAAGGAGATAAAACAGAGTAGCCTGTCTCTTCAGATGACTAATTTCATTTTCTTCTAACCACAGTTCTGGTAAGGGTGACATAACATTAGAAAGTGAACTATAAGTTTGTCACTACAATAGAATCATCATATTAGCTGGCATTTATATGACACAGAGGATAGAGTGCCGGGACAAAAGTTAGGAAGACTCATGTTTGTGAGTTCAAATCTGACCTCAGATACTTATTAGCTTTATGACCTTGGGCAAGTCACTTAACCTTGTTTGCCTCGGTTTCCTCATCTGTAAAATGAGCTAGAGAAAGAAATGGCAAACCCTGCAGTATCTTTGCCAAGAAAACCCAAAACAGGATCACAAAGAGTTGGACATGACTGAAATAACTGAAAAACAACAACAAAAAGTGCTTTTATAGCATTTATTAGAGGAAATATGCCAGGCACTGTGATAAGCACTTTACAAATGTTATCTCATTTTGTCCTCACAACAAGCTAGAGAGGTAAGTGCAATTTTTATCACCTTTTTACAGATGAGGCAGCTGAGGCAGAATTTAAGTGATTTGCCCAGGGCCATACAGCTAGGAAGTGTTTGAGCCTGGATTTGAATTCAAGTCTTCCTGATTCCAGACCTAGTGCTCAGTGTACGAAGGCACCACATAGCCATTTCATAGGATTTAGTAGCTGGGAGAGACCTTAATGAGAGACCTAATTGAACCTCCCCACTGCCATCATTAAACATACACACATGCACACAGACACACACATACACACACATATACACACAAACACACAATTGACAGATGAGGAAATTAAGGCCAAAAGGAATGAAATGACTTGCCTGAAATCACAAAAATGATTGGTAACAAAGCTGAAATCAGATCTGACTCTCCCAGTTCCATGTGCTTTCCCCTACAGCTTACCAATGTACTAGAGAAACTCACAATGTGAGGATCATAAGAGTACAAGACCATAGCTGTAGAGCTGGACAGAACTTTATAGGCCATCTAGTCTACCCTGTTCACTTTATAGGCAAGGATCCTGGGCCCGTAGAGTTTAAATGATTTGCTCAAGGTTATACAAGTAGTAAGTGGCACAGCTGGGTTTTCAACCCAGATCCTTTGACCCCCAAAATCAGAGTCCTGTCATTTTAAGGCAAATTTTAAAAAAAAATTATCTTTTTGTAAAGCAAAATTCTATTGGTTTTATGAGTCGTGTTTTCATATTGGATTTTAAGTAGAGGCATGCCTCCATTGTGCTTTTTAGTCCAGTTAACTGTATGTCCACTCTAGTTATAATAAATGTCTTATTTTAATATTCTTTGTTCCTGATTATCAAAGTGGCAAATAGAATGAGATGGGTCATAGGATTCAATTAGACTGTCTCCAGGCTCTAGTCAAGATTCTTATCAGTAGCCAACTGATTCTGTAAGTTCTCTCTCCCTTAGAATTAACAATAGCAAAAGCATCTTGTGAAGGTCATTGAGATAGACCTGAGGAAGTGTGTGTCAATGGGAAAAAGAGAGTCTGTGAATCCTAGTTCCAAGTCTGTTGATGACTGTGTGGCATTAGCTTGGCCACTGCACTTCTCTCTGACCCCTTTTCCTTATATGAAAATCATGGAAAATAAAGAAGACTCAGGAGTATTATTATATACAGGCCATATTACATACGGCAGAATGGTTTCATGAAAAGAGTATGGAATGGGAGGCAATAACTCTGCTTCTGGTTAAAGCTCTGCAGCCCATTGAATAACTTTGAACAGGTCTTTTAATTGTTCTTCTCCTAAAGTAGAACGGTGGTCATAGTGCCACCTCTACACACACACACACACACACACACACACACACACACACACACACACACACACACAAAATCATCTCCACTGACTCCCTGTTGCCTCCAGGATCAAATATAAAATGATCTGTTTGGCTTTTAAAGCCCTCCCATAACCTGACCCCTTCCTATCTTCCCAGCCTTCTTTAATCAATCAATCAATCAATCAACATTTATTAAGTGGCTAGCCTGTATCAGGAACTTTACACCCCTCCACATACTCTGTGACACTGGCTCTCATGTAGTTCCTTGCACAACACACTTCATCTCTGGATGCCATATTTTCACCGGCTGCTCCCCATGCCTGGACCTCTCTCCTTCCTCATCTCCTCCTCCTGGCTTCCCTGATCTCCTTTAAGTCTCAGCTAAATTCCTACTTTCTATAGGAAGCCTTTCCCAGGTCTGCTTACTACTACTGCCTCCCCTCAGCTAATTATCTCCAGGTTATCCTGTATTTATCTTGTTTGTACATAGTTGTTCACATGTTATTTCCCCTGTTAGATTGTGAGCTTCATGAGATCAGGGGCTACCTTTTGTCTTTCCTTGTATCCTCAGCATTTAGCACAGTGCCCGGCTATTACTAGGCCCTTAACAAACGCAAGCTGACGTGCTGATTTTTCTGAACCTTTTGCTTGCTCTTGTAAAACAAGACTGTTGGACTAGATCAGAGGTGTCAAGCATGAGGCCCCCGGTCACATGCAGCTCAGGAACTCCTCAGTTTGTTGGTTTTATGGCTGTCACCAACGCAACACCTAGATAGTCTTCTTGTTGTTGTTGTTCAGTCACTTCAGTTGTGTATGACTCTTGGTGACCCCATTTGGGCTTTTCTTGGCAAAGATACTGCAGCGGTATGCCATTTCCTTCTCCAGCTCATTGTACAAATGAGGAAACTGAGGCAAATTGGGTTAAGTAACTTGCCCAGGGTCATACAGCTAGTAAGTATCTGAGGTCCGATTTGAATTTCAGGCATGGTACTCTATCCACTGTGCCTCCTAGCTACCCTAAAAGAGAATAGTGTTATTAAAAATATGGTTCTTTGTTTCAGGAAAAAATTCAGGATCATTAAAATAGCACTGGAATTTCATTTCATTCACTCTCTCATATTCTCCCATTCTTTTCTTCTCAGTTGTGAGTATATGCTATGTGTAGTCCAGAGGGCCAAGTGGGCAAGTTCCTGGGGTCACGTAGCCAGGAAATGTTAAAAATGGGACTTACAGCCAGACCTCCGACACCAAGTCCAGTGTTCTTCCCATACCACAGATGAGTTCTGCACAGGTTGTCAATCCAACTGCTTAAAATAATCTAAACAAATAGAAATTGAGTATCTGTCAGGGAGCAATGAAAATGTACGAGATGGATGGGTCAGGCCTTGATGTCATATAAGGAATCATGAAGAAGTAGAATAAAGGATTTTATAAAAACATATGAACACACAAAAAAAGATGCAAATTTATGCAGTGAGAGTGAGAAATAGTAATTGATGGATATATTTTCAGACTTTTTGATGTCTTGATTGGTTTTACTGATTTTTTCTTTCCTTCCTCTTTTTCTTTTTTTTTAACTTTAAAAATATTATTTGTTAAATGAGGTAGAGGTCTCTGGGAGGGGGCAGCAGGAAGACAGAGAAATTCTGGTGATGTAAAATTGGTGAGTTGTTTTCAGTTGTGTTCGACTCTGTGATCCCATTTGGGGTTTTCTTGGTAGAGGTACCAGAGTGGTTTGCCATTTCCATCTCCAACTCATTTTACAGATTAGGAAACTGAGGCAAACTGGATTAAGTGACTTTCCCACAGTCACATAGTTAGTAAGTGTCTGAGGCCAGATTTGAACTCATAAAGATGAGTCTTTCTGACTCTAGGTAAAAAACAAAAGATATAAATAAAAATTTATTTTAAAAAAAAGAATTATGATGAACGAAAACTCACAAAAACAGGGGAACTTAAAGAAGAAGAAAGACCAGAAACACCTGTTATTAATCTTTTTTTCCTTGGGGAAAAAAAAGGAATTTTCACTCCCAATTATAGTTATAGGAAGATTAGGCTCTAGGCATATCCTGCCTAAGACCATTAACTGGTTCCATGAAAATGCCAGCTTAGGCTAAACAATGATAGAGAGCAGAGGTAGGCATACAAAAACATGTAGTGGGCAGAATGTGGCCCTTATGCCATGGTTTGCTGACACCTGATATAGGTGACACAGTTCCAAGGAACAATGTTATAAATGGGAACTTTGTCCCTAGTTGATCAAATTAACACTACAAAAGCTGAAAATGTGTATGGAAATTGGATGCTGTATTATTTAGTCATTATAATACAGCTTTGGGTTGTAATGTATTAACAATATTATTGTGAAAGGCAACATGCTTAGCATAGGAGAGAACTGGCTTTGGAGTCAGGAAAGTCTAGGTTCAAACAGTACCTCCGGCATAGACTGGCTGTGTGATCTCAGGCAAGCCATTGGCCCTTTAATGAAGGGTGTGATGGTAAAAGTTTAACAACTAAAAATATGTATTTTTTAAATTTTTAAAAAAGTTTAACAACTAGTTCTCTGAAGAAAATACACAAGACATACTTTTTTCTTATACACTTTATTTAACATTCTTTTTTTTAGTTCCAAATTATCTCTCTCCATCCAGCCTCCCTTACTCATTTAGAAGGCATGTAATATGATATTAATTATACATGTGAAGTTGTACAAAACATATTTTCATATTGGCTATCTTACAAAAAAGAAAGAAAAATAAATTTTAAGAAGTATTCTCTCAATCTGCACTCAAAAGTTGTCAGTTCTTTCTCTGGATATGGATAACATTTTTTCATCACGTGTCCTTGGAATTGTCTTGGATCATTGTATTTATTAGAGCATTTAAGTCATTCACAATTGATCACAGTACAATATTGCTGTTTCTGTGTACAGTGTTCTCCTGATTCTGCTCATTGCACTTTGCATCGGTTCATATAAGTCTTCCCAGATTTTTCTGAAACTATCCTCCTCGTCATCTCTAATAGCAGAAATTTTCCATCGCAATCATTTATATCAACTTCTCAGCCCAAGTGATGGCCATCACCTCAACTTTCAATTCTTTCCCACCACAAAAAGAACTGCTATAAATATTTTAGTACAAATAGGGATTCGTTTACATTTTTTTTATTTCTTTGGGATACAGAACTAGTAGACATGACACACTTTTTGAGGGGGAGGTGAGGCAATTGGGGGTAAATGACTTGCCCAGGGTCACAGAACTAGTAAATGTTAGTTGTCTGGAATTGAACTCAGGTTCTCCTGACTTCAGGGCCAGTTCTTTATCCACTGTGCCATCTAGCTGCCACCATGACACACTTTTAAAATTTAATCTGTATTATTAACATTTTTCCATTACTTCCTTAAATCTAGAAAATCAATAAAAATAATGAATCTGGCCTTGATTTGTCACATTTGCTAATTTCTAAATATAAATGCTCATAGTGAAAATTTCACAATTAGTTCTTGGGAGCCAGTCTGGGCTGGCTCCAGCATACCTCTTCCCACCGTGCTCCCAGAGAGAATTCTAAGACTGTAAGTCACATAACAATGACTGATCGGCATTGGTAAGGAAAATCTCATTTACCCAGAGTTCATTGGAGCAATAAAATCAGAGAGTCATACTTCCTAAAGAAAGATGAGAAAAGATATTGTTTGGGGCAATGTTGGATGGCTCTCCTAACCACCTAATTCAGGAGAAGCCCTTCTGCTGTGTGCCCCAGTCAGGTCCTGGCCCTAGGTGTCCAATGAAAGAGATCTGTTTACCTGCTTCTACTTTGCTTCATCCTGCTGTGTTTAGAGATGTCTTCTGACCCAGTCAGGTTCCAGAGAAGCAGTGTTTGTGGGGTTGTTTCTGGTCCAGCCTGTGCTTTAGTGCTATTCTTTGACTAGCTGTGCAAATCAAAGTCAGTGACCACCCACATGGGGAAGGGCCAGCAGTGAGGAGGTTGCTCTGCTGACGATCATCGTCTCCTCCTTAGCTTGTCCCTCTGTCCCTATTGTGCTTCAGCATGGGTCCCCTGCACCTTTGACTGTTGTAGTCAGAGTGACTGTTGTGTGTGGTACTCATGAGGCTGGCTAATTCAATCTCTGCAGTTGTCAAGAGTGTTCCACCTTCTATTCAATTCCATTCAACAAATACCGATTAGGTCCCTACAGTGTCCTTTTTTTCTAGGCAATGGAGATACAGATATAGATATGACATAGGTCCTGATCTTAAAGAGTTTTCATTCTAATGAGGGGAAGACCCTGCAAAAAGCTATGATTATAGGAGAGTATAAATGCAAAGAATGAATTGAGGCAAAGGACTATGAAAAATGTCATGAAGGAGTAATCTCTTTTATCTGGTGAATCAGAGAAGGCCTCATGGAAGTAGTGGTGCCTGAATCAGGCCGTGAAGTATAACAGTATGGCCTTTAAAAGATGGAGCTTTGGTGTAGGGTGGTGAAGGCGAGGGAAGAGTCCATTCCAGTCATGGGGGATGGCAGAAGTAATGGCATAGAGCTAGAAGAGAAAAGGGGAGAATTCTGAGATTTCCTTTGTTGTCAGTCATTTCAGTTGTGCCCAGCTCTTAAAGACCCCATTTAGGGTTTTCTTGGTAAAGATACTGAAATGGTTTGCCATTTCCTTTTTCCAGCTCATTTTACAGATGAGGAAACTGAGGCAAACAGGGTTAAGTGACTTGACCAGGGTCACACAGCTAGTAAGTGTCTGAGTCTAAATTTGAACTCAGGTCCTCCTGACTACAGGTCCAGTGCTCTATTCACTGCACCACCCAGTTGTCTAGGAGGAAGTTGCTTTGTTATTGTTTTGTTTCAGGTTTGGCTGATTCTTTGTGAACCTCATTTGGGCTTTCTTGGCAAAGATAGTGAGTGATTTGCCATTTCTTTTCTCTATGCTCATTTTACAGATGAGGAAACTGAGGCAAATAGGGTTCAGAGATTTACCCAGGGTCACATAGCAAGTAAGTGTCTGAGGCCAGATCTGAATTCACAAAGATTAGTCTTCCTGATTCCAAGCCCAGTACTCTATCTACTGTATGAAGGGAAGATGTATGAGATTAGGCTGGAAAGTAAGTGACCCCATGTCTTTCTGGTGGATAAGATCATGTGCTTTGTGAAGGGCTGGGGACTTCATCTACTGCCCACAATGAGGTTGTCTGTTATATATCTCCAGAAAATTGGAGTTTGTTTTTTAATTTATTTTTTGCCTATGAACAAGTATGTATTTTCTCTCCCTCCCACCTTCTAATTGAATAACAAAAAAGAAAAAAAATTAAACCTTCATAACAAAAATGTATGGTCAAATAAAGCCAATTCCAGCCTTGGTCATATCTAAAAACATATGTCTTATTCTGCCTTTTAAGTGCATCACCTCTCTGGCAGAATATGGGTAACATGCTTCTACATCAGCCCTCTTGAGTTGTAATTGATAATTACACTAATGTGAGTTCTCAGGTTTTTCAAGTCTTACTTGTTACCATAATGTTATTGTATAAGTTGTCTTCCTAATTCTGCTGACTTCATCCTGTATCAGTTCATAAACGTCTTCTAGTTTTCTCTAAAATGGTACATTTTGTCATTTCTTATGGTGGATACAATAAGAGTTCATTCCATTCATAAGAGTTTAGCCATCCTTTGAGGTTTCATTGTGAAGACCTAAATAGTTTTCCATGCTGGAGATAGTGGGAAGTCAGCCTAGTGTATTATTTTATTCATGAAGGCGAATTAGCAGGAATACATGGTAGATGATGAAGCTTAACTCAGGAACTCCACTCTGTCTCATACCAAGTTCTTCTGAGGTCCACTTTATTCAGTAGTGTGGAGAATAAAAAAACAAACCTTCACACAATATACTGTGGTGGAAAGACACTTGGAGGTGGCTTTGAAATCAGAGGATGTAAATTCTAGTACCAGCTGTGCAAACACCAAACTAGTTAACCTCTCTGAGCCTCAGTTTCCTTTTCTGTACAGTTTAGGACATGGCAGACTGAATGGCTTTTAGCATTCTGTCCCACTCTCACCCCCCAGCTCTGATGATTTTTTGGTCCTAAGTTGGGCAAAGAAAAAAGAGCTCCTACATGGGATGGTCATAGTATGATGAGAATCTTGGGGGCAAGAAGACTGCCATGCCCACATAAAGAGGGGTCTTAGTATAGCCTCAGGCTGGCTCTCCCCCAAATATGCAAGGGAAGTTTCACCAGGCCAGGTCAGAGAACAAGCCCTGTGGCGTTTGGGCTGATGAAAAATAAACACTGTAGAACAACAGAAGAGTTGTCACATGAGGAAGTATATCATTATTCATCTGTTGTGTGGTTTTTTTGGTTGTATCTTACTCTTCATGCCCCAACTTGGGGTTTTCTTGGCAAAAGCATTAGAGTGGTTTGCCATTCTTTTCTCTAGGTCATTTTACAGGTGAGGAAACTGAGGCAAACAGAGTTCAGTGACTTGCCCAGGGCTGTGTGGCTAGGAAGTGTCTGAAACCAGATCTGAACTCACAAAGATGAGTCTTCCTGACTCCAAGCCCAGTGCTCTGTCTGTTGTGCCACCTAGCTGCCCAGTTATCCATCTAGTGAGTCATATGCACAGATAAGTGCTAGAAGTTCAGAGAGGAGGAAAGATTGTTGTATGCTGGAATGGTCTGAGACATGAATTAGAGCTTGAAGAATGTGGCTATGAATAGGTAGGAAAAAGGTGAGAGAGGTAAAGAGAGAGTATTTTAAGAAGTAGGAATTGGGCAGCTAGGTAGCACAGTGAATAGAGCACCAGCCCTGGAGTCAGGAGGACCTGAGTTCAAATCCAGCCTCAGACACTCACACACACACACACACACACACACACACACACACACACACACAAACTAGCCAAGTGACCTTGGGCAAGTCACTTAACCCTAATTGCCCTACCTTCCCCCTTCCAAAAAAAAAAAAAAAAAGAAGAAGAAGTAGGAATTGAAATTGGAAAGCATAGACCAGCAAGTAGACCAATTTGGCTGGCATGTCATACTAGGGAAGTAATGGGAGTAAATTTGGAAGGGTAGGTTGAGGCCAGATTGTGAAGAATTTTAAATACCAGTAGTTTGGACTCAATCCTATGGGCAATGGGGAGTCATTGAAGGTTGCCTGGTAAGAGTCTACTGTGATACATATATAACCTATATGAAACTGCTTGCCTTCTCAATGAGAAAAAGAAAAGAGAAAGGGAGGGAGAGAATTTGGAACTCAAAATTTGAAAAGAGTGAATATTAAAAATTTTTAAACCTGGAAAGACTTAAATGGATTGATACTGAGTGAAATGAGCAGTATTAGGAGAACATTGTACACAGTAACAGCCACAGCATGCAATGACTGACTTTGATAGACTTGGCTTCTCTCAGCAATGCAAGGAGCTAAGACAGCTCCAAAAGACTCCTGATGGAAAATGCCGCGCACGCTCAGAGAAAGAGCTACAGAGTCTGAACGCAGACAGATGCCTACAGCTTGCTCTCTTTTTCTTTTGTTGCTTTGTTTTATTTCTTCTTTCTTATAGTTCCTCCCATTAGTTCTAATTCTTCTTTACATCATGGCTAATATGAAAATATGTTTAATATGAATGTATAAGTAGAGCCTGTATCAGATTGTATGTTGCCTTGGGGAGATGGGAGGAGAAGAAGAGGGAGAAAATTTAAAACTCAAAATCTTACAGAAGTGAATGTTGAAAGCTAAAAATAAATTAATTAATTATATATTTTTTAAAAATGTTTTTACATGTAATTAAGGAAAGAATAAAAAGAGTATACTGTGATAAAAGTGATACTTTAAGAAGATTAATACTAGGGTCGGCTAGGTGGCACAGTGAATAGAACACCAGACCTGGAGTCAGGAGGACCTGAGTTCAAATCTAGCCTCAGACACTTAACACAAAAATTAGCCGTGTGACGTTGGGGAAGTCACTTAACCCCAATTGCCCTACCTACCCCCCTCCAAAAAGCAAAAATAATAATAATAATAAAAGAAGATTAATACAGCAGCCGTGTCCATTGAAAGCAGACTAGAAATTAGGAGGGACTGAAGACCAGTGAAGAATTGAAGATCTTTTTTTTATAGTCCTTTCTTGTCACACGTATTCTTTCCTCTGAAGTTAGACAGTTTGGAAGTGATGCTTTAAATAGGTTCTAATAATAACAACAAAACGATAACCTAATAATAACATAATAGCAATAAAATAACGTAATTACAACAGAAATTGGTCGAACCAATTTTAACAGTTCTCTTTGGGAAAACACTTCACACGCCGCCCGTGTGGTATAGATGCCTGGCTTGGTATAACCAGTCATCAGTGTGCTAGACCTGACAGCTGGCAGAAGTTGGGGGTTTAAAGAACTGTTGGAAATTACTATAGAGAAGGTGAAAATAGGCTCCTCTGCTCTGCCAACATGCTCCTCATCTTGGAAGCCAGCACATCTTCCACTCACAGGCTAAGTCTTTTTCTTTCTCTCCCCAAGCCTTACCTCCTTTGAAAAAAAAAACAAAAAAACAACTTAATTGATGCTTTTTTTTTTACATCACGGCATGTCTGCATCTCTCTTCTCTCATCACTCAAAGCACATCCTAGATTTTAACCTTTCCCCAACAAAGAAAAACGCTTCAGCAAAAACAACCAATGCAGTGTCCAGATCTCAGAGTGTATGTCCTATTCTGCCTCTGTCACCCTCCACCTGTCCACTAAGAGGGAAATATGTTTTATTATCTGTTCTTAGGACCATTATTGGTTTTATTTACTCAAAGTCCGGCTTCTCTTTAGTGATCTTTTCAACTATATTATTGTAGTTCTTGTGTCAATGGCTTTCTTCCCTTTTAGGGAGGAGATTTATGATCAGAATTAGACATGGGAGACAGGTGGAGGGGAGGGAAGGGAAGAAAACAGAACAAGTATTTATTAAATGCCTACTGTGAGCCATATGCTATTATGCTAAGTGCTTTATAAATACTTTATATAAGTATATTTGTATAAAGTATGTTATATATAATATACAAGTATATTTATATAAATAAAATTTATAAATATCTCATTTGATCCTCACAACAGCCTTGTGAGGTAAGTGCTATCATTATCTCCATTTTACAGTTGAGGCTGACAGAAGGTAAATGAATTGCCCACAGTCATACAGGTAGTAATTGTCTGAGGCTAGATTCAAATTCACAAATTGAGTCTTCCTGACTCAAGTCCCAGTTCTCTATTCACTGCATCAGAAATACCCCCACAAACTGCTCACCACAAGACCTCATTGAATCACAAAACCAGAAGAGACCCCCAAGGTCGTTTGGTTCAGCCTCAAGCCATCCCTTAGCTCCTAGCTTTTACACATGGGCTACACGAGACCTTGAGAAGCCAGCTGTCTTGTCCAATGTTGCAGATGTGATTAGAAGACCTGGGATTCAGTTGTCTGGGTCTAGATCCAGCGCTCTTTGCAGCACACCACGCTCCCCCTCTTTTCTGGTTTGCCTCTCTCTTCTTGCTCTTCGTTGTAGCATTTTGCTTAGTGAATTATGCTTTGCTCAGAGATGCACTTGCACTAGGCTGCTGGTTCAAGGCCATCCATGGTCTGACTCCAACCTGCCTTTCGGGCTTCTTACAATGTCCTCCTTCACCTGCTCTACCATCTCTCCAAGCTAGACAATATCCTGAACAAACACATCTCATTATTTCCCACCTCTGGACCTTTTAAACTACCTGAGAGTAGAGATTATTTCATTTATTCTATCCTTATTGATTGATTGAGCAGCCATTCCTTAGGTCTGGAAGGTCCTTCCCTATCTTCATTTGTTATGATCTAACCAGACTATATGGCCCAGCTCAAATGTCCATTCTTCCTCTGCAGTGGCTTCCTAGATCTCCCGAATTGGAAGTGACATCTCCTGCCTCAGAACTTTTATAAAACTGTCTATGTCCCTTATATGATTATATTATTTTATCTTGTAATGTAGTTATTTGTGTACATTCCCCATTTCTCAAATTAAATGCTAAATTCCTTGAAGATAGCTGCCATATCTCATTTTACTTACCTCTCTAACTTTCCTAGAACCTATTATAATGTCTCTTACATAGAAAGCACTTAGCAGTTGTTTATGAAATAAGTTAATAAATTAATAAGACTCTGAGGTAGCTTGTTTCTAGGCTTAGATGTATGCTTTGAAATCCTTTATTCATCATTTTATCAATTACCAAGTAAGAATCTTAGAGTGTGTAGCCAGAATCAAAACTGAAGAAATTTGGGCAAACCCTGGGTAATTAATGACTTAGTGATAAATTAAAATGTGTGTTGGAGTAGTCCTAACTCAGGCCATTATCCTGTTAGTTCAGGTTTGATGTTGGAATGAATTAAGGCTCTCATTCAACATTAACAAAAGGAGGTTTACTTAGCCAAAGCATAGATATTCAACAAAGTTACCCCAGAACTTCCCTTAGGTAGATGAGGCCCCCGTCATCTCCATATGTCAATGTGCCTGGTCGGCAGGGCGGATTACTAAATGACTTGTACATTCTTAGGATATATGCTAAGTCTACAAAGTCCTGACCCCATGTCAGTGGCCTTTTTTTGGAATTAGATGACTACTGAGACCCATATCAGTATGACCAGAGCCTTCCAGGAAGCTGTATCAAGAGAGGTACAGCTTTAGCCTTGGCCAATCAAGTCCTAGGAATAGCTTTGTCACTTTTTAGGGAAAAACTAGCCTAACCCACATTATGGGGGGAGGGAGAGTATTGGTAGATATTGCTTCCATTACAATGTAGATCTGATTTTCATTAGCACTCATGCTAATTGCATTAGCAATACTCCCACAAGCTGCTTACTAAGTCCTTATTAAAATATAAAACCAAAAGAGACCCCAGAGATCATTTGATTCAATACCCACCCTGCACTTATCCCCCAATTTTAACACATGAGTGATATGAGGCCTATGGAAGGGACTGCTTCTCTGCCATAGACAGACAGCTGCTACCCCAGCCCTCTTACTGGCCCTTAATCAGAGCAGATACTTCACCTGCTTCCTCAAGTCTGATAGGAGGAACCTTAGGCCACCATTTTTTAGAAGCCTCTGACTCCTTGAGTGTTACCTTTCCTACATTTGGTCTATATCAGACCTGGAGGTCTGCTAAGATATTATTTCTTTTGTAAAGGAAGGGGGTCTAAGTGAAACGAAGCAAAACAAAAAAATTAAGCTACAGAGTGACCCATGTCCTACTCCAAGTCAAGGCTAGATATTGCTTGGTAGAAATGATCTCATTATACTTAATATTGTGTCCATTATCATCCTTCCCTTTCTGAGGATTCTAACATTCTGCCAAGGCTCATGCAAATGTTCTGGCCAGAAGGGACAAGGCCACACCCTTTTTTCCTGCTATCAGGTATGTTTCTGTCGTTGTGTGTTTTCAGTCTTGCCATAGATTGGTATATTAAGTGGTTAAGGATAAGTGACAGACTCAGGCCAGTTCAACATCCTAATTCTATCCTGAATAAATTAGTTAAGTTCTTGGGGTGGCCAGGTGGCACAGTGAATAGAGCGCCAGCCCTGGAGTCAGGAGGACCTGAGTTCAAATCCAGGCTCAGACACTTAACATACACACACAAAAAACTAACCGTGTGACCTTGAGCAAGTCATTTAACAGCAATTGACCTACCTTCCCCTCTCAAAAAAAAAAAGGAAAAAAATTAGTTAAGTTCTCTATATGGTAGAGTGGGGTGCACAAATGGAGAATAATAAACATCTCGGGATATATTGATGAAAGATATGCTTACTTTGCTCTTACAGGTACCGAAGAAGCAGGGAGTGGGACCTCTGAGTCACAGTATATCACAGACACAGGAGGAAGCGATGACAATGGAGTTGACATTGATGACTCTGATTTTGACATTTATATTGAAGAGGTAACAAAAGTCTTTCTTCTTGAAAGTGAATGTGTTTTTATTTTCTAGCAAAACCAAGTAAGTTAGTCAATGGACTGTGAACCTTTAGCTTGAAATTTTAAATAGACCAATTTGTCTTGAAAACTGTCATTTTCTATGGACATTCCACTCCAGGTATTTTTAAATTAACATTAACCAAGCCAAGTCACAACCATGCTGGGGCATCCGCTCACTTGCTTCACAATCTGGAGACAAGAAGGAACTTTTAGATTTCTTAGTGAGTGGAATGTTAAAAATTCAACTACCATATTGAGGGTAGAACACTCATTCTCTTACCACTTGGCCCTTCTTAAGGGGAAATAATTAGCTTCCAAAAAACTCTTTAGTTCTAGCTTTTCCACTGATTAGTTATATATATTTGAGCCAGTTACTTAATGTCTTTGGATCCCAGTTTCTATTAAATGGGGATAATAATCCCTGCCCTACCTACTGTGTAGAGTTATATCAAGACCAATTGAACCATGCTTTAAAAAGTACAAGAGACAATGCAAATATAAGGGAGTGATAGTGATGGTGATGGTGATGGTGGTAGTGATGGTGATGGTGGTGGTGATGGTAGTGGTGGTGTGGTGATGGTGGTGGTGATGGTGATGGTGACAGTGATGGTGATGGTGATGCTTGGCATGCAGATTTGGGATAGGGATGGTGATGATGATCAATGAATCAATCAACAAGCATTTATTAAGCACCTACTGTGTGATGTGTGGGTGACACCAAGACAAAAATCAAACAGCCCATTCCCTCAGGGACAATAGGAATAGAGATGTTGGTCATAGTGATGGGGATGGTGAGAATGAAAATAGGGATAGTTCTTGGTGATGATGATGTTCTAAATGCTAATGGGAGTAAGGATGGGAGTGATGAGGAGGGAGATGTATATGGGGATAGGAATGATTATAACAGTGATGGTAATCATGTTGACAGTGATGACAGCAATAATGTAACTATGTCCTTCTTACCTTTCCTCTTACATTAGATCAAACCACTTCCTGCTATCAAAGGAAGCCATAGGAAATTTTTTGTGGAAACGAAGATGCCTCCTAGATCTAATACAAAGTATTTTTCAAGGTTTATCCCCCCTACCTCAGCTTCCCCTCTCCCTACCACACCAATCCACCATACCACCACGGCAAAGGCAAAAAGGAAGAGTAGCATGGCAGCAATGACAAGGCTCTTTGACATGTCCTGTGATGAAACTGTCTGCTCGCCTGATAGCTTCTGTGTCAATGACTACAACCTGGGTGGTTCTCGATGCCACTGCAACCTTGGCAAAGGTGGTGAGAATTGTGCAGAAGGTAAGCCCTCCCAGAGGTGCTCAGTCAACACTGAAGAGGAGGTAGACATAGAGGTATCCCACTGGGAGCCAGAGCAATGCCACTCTCCATGGGTTCCTCACTCTGGGCCCATTGCTAGAGGTGCACACCTAGCTATGTGTGGTCTGCAGGAGTTAACCCCTTACAATAAACTAAGTAGGAGATGAGATCAGGTCCTTATAACCATAAAATTTTGTATTTAATTTGTTGTGGCCGGTTAGACTATGCCTGTAATTTCATTGGTATGGGGAATTTCCAGTGAGGAAACTCCCTTTACCAATACTAACTAATACCTATTTTGTGCTTTATGATCTTAGTTACCTGGAGCACTGAGAAGTTGTGATTCATTCAGGGTCCCTTATTGTCATAGATGGGATTTGAACCCAGGTCTCTTTTACTCCAAGAAAAGCTCTCTATCCACCTTGCCAACCTGACTCTCAGAGCCCCATATACATATGGTGCTATTATTGGGTGCTGGTCACGCAGGAGAATCTCACATTTTTCCCACACAAGCTAAATCATTTCGGCCTTGGAGGGAAACAGAGACTAAGTTACATATTATTGTTTGAGAGAAAGGAAAATTGAGAGGTGGATTGTGATGTTAGTTCTGGGGTGCACATTACTGGTGAAATTTATATTACAAAAAGGGGGATTTCCTAGTCAAAGGTGCAGTCAAGGAAAAGGACACCACTCTTTAAAACTATCATTACATCATCAGGAAGTTCACCTTCTCTAGGCACCCAATTTCCATCCCTAATCACAGAACCATAAAAATTACATTAGCCTAGAATATGAGAAATAACTGAACACATTGATGAAAGGATAAAGACCCATCAGGCTTAACAGATTGTCAACTAATTCTGACTAATACTACAAGAGATTCTCCATCTTGAATATTCAGCCAAAGGTATTTCAAATTAAGTATATGATATCAGTTTCTGCTTTTGGAAAATGAGGAAACTGAATTCTTTTCTCTTTCCTTTCCAGATATTTTCATCCAATATCCTCAGTTCTTTGGCCACTCGTACTTAACCTTGGAACCACTAAAGAACTCTTATCAAGCGTTTCAAATCACCCTTGAATTTAGGGTAAGAAAGATATATTAGTGCTATACAATGCAAGTCCTATTTCAGGGCACAGAATGTCTGTCTTCACCATTATTATGCATGTTACTAAATGAATCAAATCAAGTGAGTGTAGGGTTGAAGGAAGTCTTCGGTGGCTTAGATAGTTCAGAAGGGTTTGGTGAAGGGAAAGCATGTTCCTTTGAAATCTCTGCTGAAAAATGATGGCTGTAGCCCAGGTATTAACTATAATAAGAACTACCAACCCTGCCCCTCTCAAAACTGTGTTGGAATCTTATTTCATTCTCCTGTCCTACTCACCTGGAGGTAGGAAGCCAGTCTATAGAATGCCATGCTACAGAGTTATGCAACAGTTCAGTGAAAAGATTTATATTTTTTTTAATAAATGCCCTTTTGTGAAACTCGAGTTTGATAAGCTTGAGATGGATCTTATCTGTACTTGCTGCTTTGCACTGATGAGTTTTCTCCGAGCCCTAACCTTAGATCAACTGAGGTGAATAAAGAGAAAGTTTAAAAGCAGTGAAGCCTTCCTTTTCTCATAGATCCACAAAACTTTACAGCTGAAGAGGAATTTATGGGTCCAGCCATCTCATTCTATGCTGAGGAAACATCTCATTCTAACTCTTCATAAGCATTATTTTCATTTGTTTATTAAATCTGATCAGACCCATTATCTGAGAGCTAAATGACATTCGCACATTTGCCCCCTCGTAGCATCATAGAATAGGAGAGTGTTTAAGGAAAAGCTTTCCGATGGGGCTTTGCTAGAGAAGAGGTGTTCATTCTTCATGTGGCTTTTGTTCTGACAATAATAGGCAGAAACAGAAGACGGCTTACTGCTGTATTGTGGAGAAAATGAACATGGACGGGGCGATTTTATGTCACTGGCAATCATCCGGCGTTCTCTTCAGTTCAGGTAACACCTGCCCAAAATAGTTCCTTTTCCAGTATGATTCCTAGTCAGTTCATTTGGCCAACTGGTAAAATAAATTCTAACTACCATATGTACTTGAAAATCATTGCAAGAAATAGGGGAGATGTGAAATTTTATGTCATGAACTAACTTGTGCAAGGAAAAATGGGAGAACTGGGGGTGGTAACAGTGTCCCAGGATCCCTGGAGTGACTTTAGACAATTCATTTTTCTGAACCTCAGTTTACCTTCAAAAAAAGAAGCACCAAAGAAAAATATTGTTCTAAGGAAAGAGAACTCTTCAGTCTTCAGAGATGAAGGTTGAAAAATGATATGAATGGGGAGGCTAGATGGTGCAGTGAATAGAACACCAGCCCTGGAGTCAGGAGGACCTGAGTTCAAATCCAGCCATAGACACTTGAGACACAAAAAAACTAGCCGTGTAAACTTGGACAAGTCACTTAACTCCAATTGCCCTACCTTCCTCCTCCAAAAAAAGAAAAAAAATGATATGATCAAAGTTTATAAATCATGAACAGTTGAAACTATAATTATAAATACCTCAGCATATTCAAATTCTGAGTTCTCCCTTGAAACTTAAAAGAGATGGAATCTTAGCATAGGACATTAGGATCATATGATGATCAGAACTCCAAGGTCAGTTTTGGCTCCATATGTCAACTGAGGCTGAGCACACTGAGGAGGTGTTTTAAGGTGGGTTTTATTTAGAGATCTCTAATGGAAGACAGAGACAACACCTCCCAACATTTTCTGAAATGGGATCATTGTAGCCTCCTAAAGAGGAGAATGGAAGAATCACAAGGGGAGTCAACGAAACTAGTCCCCCATATTCCTGGGCAGCCCTGTTTTAGCTTATTCCTTCAGTCCTGAACTCTTTTCCATAAGCCAAATACCTGTGTGACAACTCTGAGATAATCTGGGGTTTTCTTGGATGGAGAATAAAAGGGACATATGGAGGTGCAGTAGAATATCCTAAAGAGGTTGTAGTTTGCTGAAGTTTAAAAATCATTCAAAAAAGTTATGCCTTTTAATGTCATGGTAGTTTGGGTGGATGCTGAGAAAGAGTCATATCCATCCTAATTTGGCTAGAATTGGGACCTTTGGCTTTTTTCTTAACGGGGAACTACTTTGGATTTGGGGGACATTTTATGGGGGAAGCTACTGATATTGCAAATTCCTATTGGAGTGGCTATTGGTTCTGCTCTTGTTTCCTGCTGAAAATCCCCACGAACCTCTGGGTGAGGGAACTAGTGGCAGCTATAGATGACACTGACCAGGTAAGGCTTATAGCTTTCCTGACAGATCTTGACTGCCACGTTAAGTTTCCTTTGGACCAAAAGAATAATGGATGGGGGAAAGCAGATAGTGCATTGTAGAAGTGAGGGCTATAGTTGCTCAGGCTCTCTTTTTTCCTGTGAAAAGAGCAGATCAAAGTTTCTCATGTAAAGGTTATTTTGACTCAGTCAAGTCAGCCAAATTTATGTCAACTAATAATAATAATAAACACCATTTAGATAGCACCTGCTCTATACTAGGCACTTTGCTAAAGCACTTTACAATATTGTGTCATTTGATCCTCACAACAACTCTAGGAGGAAGGTCTTGTTATTATCTTCATTTTACAGATGAGAACACAGAGGCAAACAGAGGTCAAGTGACTTGCCCATAGTTACAGAGATGATGACTTTCTAAGGCCAGATTTGAACTCGGGTCTTCCTGACCCCAGACCCACAGCTTTATCCACTGTGTCACCCAGATGCTCCTACATCCATATGTGAATGGTAGGGTGGGATGCTTGGGTTTGGTTTTGTTTTTTTGTAGATCTCAAGCGTACCTCTGAATAGATTCATTCTGAATACCAAGAGAGTTCCTTCTGGCAAGAGGAGAAATGAGACTAATTGACAAGCACTTTCTCCCTCTTCCTTTTCTACAGATTTAATTGTGGAACTGGGGTGGCCATCATTGTGAGTGAAAGCAAAATAAAACTAGGCAGCTGGCACACTGTCAGCATCTACAGGGATGGACTGAATGGGCTGCTCCAGGTGAACGATGGTACCCCAGTGACAGGCCAGTCTCAGGTGAGTTTTTTTCTCCCACGCCTAGCCTGTTGTCTGTAGAGGACAGAATCCCAGATACGGAAGGGACGACACAGGCTCAACCCACACCTCATGGAATAACCTTCTATCACATCCCCAGCAAGCGGTCATTGAGACACTAGCTGGAACTTTGCCCGATGGCAGGGAAACTCCCTGCGTCATGAGAAGGCTCATTCTGATTTTGTTGTAGCCTTAATTTTTTGAAATACAGGCAGTGTGATGCAATGCATAGTTAGGACAGCCTTAGAGATGCTTTCTGCCATACACACACACACACACACACACACACACACACACACACACACACACACACTGGCTATATGACCATGAGTAAATTACCGATTTCTTAATGTCCCTCTCTAAGATATACCTTTGAGTCACTGGAGATAGATACCCACATTGACAAAACTATAGGTCTATATCCAAAGATAATTAAAAAGTTCTTCTTAATACCAAACTAAAATCTATCTCTTTAAAATTGGTTGCGGCTCCATTCTTCGGAATGACATGTTGTTGTTGAACTGTTTCAGTCCTGTCCAACTCTTTGTGACCCCATTTGGGATTTTCATAGCAAAGATATCAGAGTGGTTTGCCATTTCCTTCTCCAGCTCATTTTACAGATGAGGAAACTGAGGCAAATAGGTTTAAGTGATTTACCTAGGGTGACACAAAAATACAGTGTGTGAAGCCAGATTTGGACTCCCAAAGATGCGTCTTCCTGAATTCAGGCCTGCCAGTCTATCTACTCTGTCATCTAGCTGCCCTTGGGAACTGAGGGTAGGGATGCAATAAATGAAACCATCTCTTCTCACAACTACTAAGGCATCATCTTTGTATACACATATATTTGCTGACACATACAGAGAAAGCCTTATTCTCTTAGTACTGTGACTTTAAAGTTAGGAGTGGTGGAAGAAGGCCAGTGTCAGGAGAATTGAACCCATTATTATTATCAAACCAAAAAGCACCAACATATGACAGTCTTTTGATTGAAGAAAAGAACTGCAAAGGTCACTTGGTTCAGTGTTTGAGAATAAGCCATTTATCTAAGGGTTTTAGACCATGTCTGTAGGAAGTGGTGAAATATTTTGAGTTTTGGATTATGAAGTGATTCACCTTACCATTCTCATTTCTGTCATGCACTAGATAATTTTAGTTTCTGGTTTGGAACAAACAGTTTGGGTTAGCAAACTGCCAAGGGAATCTAACCTGCAATTATAACCAGGCAGGTATCTGTGTTCTCAGAGGGGAAATGTGGCATCGATGCCTATGTGTATCTATGACATTCTCTTCTTTTCTCCTTATATCCATCTTTGCCCTTGCCCACTGGGGAGACATAATACATGAGAGCTCATTCCTTGAAGATTTAAGGAAAATAAAGGTAGATAGACTACAACCTCCTTATTCAGATCTCACTGTTTCTAAGCTCACAATAATTCAGACTGTGGCTCCTGTGAGATGAGGCAGACATAAGGCCAGAGTTTAGAGTGACATCAGCAATGACAGGAAGGAGAAGTCAGGATTTGTCTCAGGAAATCATGTAAGGGCTTTAATGAGAATCCTTGGTGACGACCATCTTCATTTTTTATATGTTGACTGAAGTTCACTCTTATGCAAGATGTGGAAAAACAAAGAGCTTGCTAACCAAACAGCATTAAAAAATTAGGGCTGGGGAATAGTGGGCCCAGTTAGGGGTAAAGGCAAAGAGACCTGAAGCATACAATGTACTAATTAAAAATCAGTCAATATTTAGGCTTGAAGATAGGAGCTGGGGTACATACATAAAAGTGAGGCAGTCCCTGCCTTCAAGAATCTTACATTTTCCTGAATTCTTATCTATTCATTAAAGTATGAAATAAAATAAAATTGAACGTATCCACAAGAAATAAACTACAAACACATTTCTTTGCAAATCCTACTAGGACACATTTCTATCCACCCTTCAAGAAAAAAAAAAATTCCAGATTAATGAGGTTTTTCAGCAGTGGTTCTCAACCTTCCTAATGCCGCGACCCTTTAATACAGTTCCTCATGTTGTGGTGACCCCCAACCATAAAATTATTTTCGTTGCTGCTTCATAACTATAATTTTGCTACTGTTATGAATCGTAATGTAAATATCTGATATGCAGGATGTATTTTCATTGTTACAAACTGAACATAACCCACAGGATGAGAATCACTGTTTTACAGGAATGAGAACATTCTTCAAGGAAACCTTTGTCTTGTCCCAATGAAAACAGCACAATGTTTAGACTCAACCTCAAAACAACTAATCCAAATTGCATTTTTGTTACATAGAACTGTAGACCCAAAGAATATCAGAGCACGAAAATCTAGAAGGTCTCTACGTACAACTCTTATTTACGGAAAAGAAGCCTAAGGTCTAGAGAGAAGTGACTTTCCCAGTGTCACCCAGGTTGTGATGGAGCCAGCACTAGAATCTGGATATCCTAATTCCAGGCCAATGTTTTCTCCATTGTGTCAAAGTGCACAAGACTTGAGTAATGCTTTGCATTAATATTTTTTCTACTCCAGAATTTAAAAACATAATTTGTTTAATTGCCAGAGAGTGCTTTGACACTAGGAGGCCATGGATGAGGTTCTATGGAGACGTGTCATTTAGTATTGCCCCATTTTTCAGATGAAGAAACAGGGGCACCAGAAGGGTGAATAAGAATGGGAGGCAGGGTGCTGTAGTGGAAAGAATGCTGGATTGGGAGTGGGAAGATAGTAGCTTGAGCCCCACCTCTGATACTTACTAGCTGAGTGACTACAAGCAAAGTATTTCACCCCTCTGACCCTCAGTTTCTCCATCTGTAAAATGGGCATAATAATGCATGATATCTACTTCAACAGGTTGTTTTGAGGATCTAATGAGATAATGTGTTGAGCTAAAAGTGCTTTGTAAATGTGAGATATTAAATTAGTAGGAAAGCTGGAAATAGAACATTTGTGTTTTGGTGCCCAATGGGTGATGCCAACCACTCAACTCTTCTTAACATGGAAGTATCTTTTTATTTTTATTTTTTGCTTTTTGGAGGGGGGAAGGCAGGGCAATTGGGGTTAAGTGACTTGCTCAAGGTCACATGGCTATTAAGTGTTAAGAGTCTGAGGTCAAATTTGAACTCAGGTTCTCCTGACTCCTGAGCCAGTGCTCTATTCACTGCGCCACCTAGCTGCCCCAAAATATCTTTTATTATTATTATTATTATTATTATTATTATTTTAACTTTATAAAAAATACTTTTCCCAATTAAATGTAAAAATAATTTTAACATTCATTTTTTAAAATTTTATGTTCCAAATTCCTTTTTCTCTTCCTGTCCTCTGCCTCTCATTGAGAAAACAAGCAATTTGAAATAGGTCATACTTGTGCAATCATGCAAAACCTATTAATACTGAAGTATCTTGCCTTTCCTCTACCCACCTCCAAGAAAACCTTTCTGAAATCATGCCCCATAAGGAACCATCCATAGGAACTAACACAGTAATTTGGGGGTTCAAATCGTTTATAAAGCAAAAAATCCTAAAAAGGCATTTGTTAATTAGCCATTAGTCATGAATTAAAATATTGAGCCTATTTCTTACCTCTTCATAGTGTTCCTTTTAAAGTCTTTTGTGTGTGTGGTTTGTTTCTCTTTTTTAAAGGGCCAGTACAGTAAAATTACATTCCGGACCCCTTTCTACCTCGGTGGGGCTCCCAGTGCCTATTGGCTGGTCAGAGCAACAGGAACAAACCGTGGCTTTAAGGGCTGTGTTCAGTCATTAGCCATCAATGGGAAGAAGATAGACCTGAGGCCCTGGCCACTTGGGAAAACTCTGAGTGGGGCTGATGTAGGTAAGTACCACATATGGGATCTGATAGAATTACGTTCTGGTTTCTCTGGACTTGGTTGGGTAGGAAAGTAGTTGGCAGCATGTTACTAATAAAACCAAAGGAAGAGACATGGGCAAAGGGAGGTTGAGGTGAGTACTTCAAAGATGTGTGTATCAGATATTCTAGAATCTGACTCCTCTGCATCCCCTACTCGTATACACTGTGGCAGCAGGGTAGCAAAGTAGAGAGAACACCAGACCTGCAGTCAAGAAGGCTCATCTTCCTGAGTTCAAATCTGGCTGTGTGACCCTGACAAGTCACTTTACCCTGTTTGCCTCAGTTTCCTCATCTGTAAAATGAGCTGGAGAAAGAAACTGCAAACAACCCTAGCATCTCTGCCAAGAAAACCCTAAGAGGGCTCACAAAGAGTCGGGAACACCTGAAAAATGACTCAACAACCACCACAAGCCCTGGCCCCAAACTCAGCACTCCATCCCCTACCTGGTAGCTGGGTCTTGCAAGTAAGAAAATAAATGTTTGTTGAATTGCATTAAATTGCATTGAATCTTATTTTAAAAGATAACTAACTACCTATAGGGCACCAGAAGATAACTGGCAAATGAATGCTAATGGTAACTGTAATGGTAACTGGCAGTCAACGTTTTACATAATACTTTGCAAGCATCCAGTCTCATCTGTTCGTCAGGACTTCCCTTTGAAGCAAGTAGTATATCATCTTCATTTTACATATGAGGAAACTGAGGCTAATAAAACTGAAAGCAACTTGCTAATAAGTGTTGGAGCTATGATCTGAACCCAAGCTTTCTGGCTCCAGATGTGATGGTCTCTCCACTATGTCACCGATGCCAACAGGTAATAAGTGCTATAGGTTCTTAGGGGACTTGATGAACATTGTAAGCCATGGGGGAAAATAAAGAAAAATTAATAAATGAAAATTTAAAAAATTAAAATAAAACAAAATTCGAAAATCTGAGCTGAGCCTTGAAAGATAATCAAGATTTTAATAAAATCATACTTAGTGCTGAACTATGCCATGTAGTTCAATACCCTCTTTAAGAAAGGTTAATTGACTTGCCTAAGGTCACACAGTTAGTAAGAGACAGTTATGATTTGAATGTAGGTCTTTTGACTCCAAATCCAATCTTTTTCCACTGTACCACAGGGCTTCCTTAGATTAAGAGGGGGTAAGAGAGTATTCTGGGTAGGAATATAAAAGCATGAGATACAGGAACATACATGGTGTTGTTTGACAAACAGTCATAAACCAGTTTCACTGGAAGAGATGGTTTATGGAATGGGAGATAAGACCAGAATGGGAAACTGGGGCCAGATTATGGAGGCCTTGGAATTCCAGGTTTATTTCATTTCTTTTAAATAGAAGAGTAAAGCAGTGTTTTTTAGGAAAAGTCTGTCTTCAGAGTTCAGGAGTTTAAGGAGGAGATTCAAGACAGTTAAAAAGCCATTGCTATAGCTTGGGAGCAACATGGGCAATAAGAATAACGGCTGAAAAGCTGACAGCTTCTATTTAGGATTTGGTGCTTGAGACATTTTAAGAAGATGGAAGAATCTGTTATTAGAAGATGCATCTAATATTCCATCTCTGCTTACTCCCCAGCCCAGCCACCCTTCCTCACTCCTACCTCCCTTACCATCCCTGTACATCTTTCCTAGCCTAAGATTCTCTTCTCCAAAAACAGATGTTTATAGACACTTTGCTATTCCACAGCTGACAGGTCCACGTATAGAAAGGGTAGGAATAACCAGCACTCCCATGTTCTCTTGGGTTCCTATGTCAAAGATCTCCTCTGAGAAAGCAGAAAGTGAGGGAGAGGTCCTTGTGACCGACCAATCTGATCATGGGAGCCACGATAGCTCGACCAATGGGGGAACCCTTGGAAATCTGATGGCTGCCTGTAACCAGGATTGTGAAGAAGGTTGTCTGCCTTTGCCTGGGTCTCCATAACATCTCACCCCCCAACCAAGGCAACTCTTCTGTTTGATCTTGAAGGCAGATTTCAAAGTAGAAGTAAAACTTTAGCCTGTGTTAACTTACCAGAATAAAGCTAGGCAGTCAGTGGGCAAGGACCAGAAAGAATAGGACGTGGGACAGGTACGTTTTTCAAGTCTGCAAGGCCCTGAAAAAAAAAGAAAGAAGAAAATGTAGGCTTGAGGCCCAACCCAGTTATTAAGTGACTATAACATTAAGCTACTTATCCCCTCTGGGCTTCATCTATCCGTCGGGATAACAACATTTGCCCCATCTACCTCACAGTGTTGTCAGTGAAGCACCATGTAACTTGTTGAATGTTATGGCATGATGTGAGTCTTTATTCTGCTTCTTACTTCATAGGTGTGCCTGTGTTGGCCCCTTAAAGGAGTCCAAATCTGTCTCTCTTTTGCCAGCTATGATGATGAATCACAAAAGCCCTGGCCATTTTTTCCTGGCTGGTGTTCCCCTTGCTCTGAATCTAACCTGGAACAAGAAATCCAGTAGTCATGGAGCAGAAGCCTCTTATCTGATGGGTGACTGGCCCGAGAGTAGCCCTGACACATAGATTAATTAGGCAGCCATCACCTCACAGGAGCTGACAAATAAAGCGGATATTGCTAAATTGAGCAAGTGCCTAGGCCTGCCAAACAAAAGTTTTGGTTGCCAGTTCAGTCCAGTGTTTATCTCTACAAGTTCCACATTTGGCGTAAGAGAAGGGGCCAAGTAGTTGACTCCTATGCTCCAAGAGCCAGCTATCAGGTTATTGGATTTTTTCATTATGAATTTTGATGGCAAAAGTTAATTAGTTCATCTTTTCAACATTTTTCCTTAAGTATACCAGAGGCAGCATAGTATAGTGGATAGAAAGATGGACACAGGATCAGAATGTAAAGGGTTCAGATCCTGCATCAGACACTTAATAGTTATGAGTCTCTGGACAAATCACTTAACCTCTTTAGTCTCTTAGCTTCTTATAAATGACGGGGTTGGACTCAGTGACCTCTAAGGTCACTTCCACCTCTAAATCTGTGTTCCTATGGTCCTGTCCTCTGGGACATGTGCTCATCTTGCCACATTTCCCAACTGAGCATGCTTTCTTTGTTTTGAGTTATTCAACATTAAAAAAAACTTGTAAATTAAAAAAAATCCAGCAGATTACATGCTATGGCAATAGACTTTTCTGATATAAGCAAGGGTAAATTTCTTATAATGTTATCGTCTTCCAGAAGGCTGGTGAAGTCATGGTAACTCTCCGAACAGAATCCTAGAACCTCTGAGGAGGCAAGGACCACAGAGACTGACTAGTCTTGCCCATGCCAAAATAGCATAGAAAACCCCCCCAAAATGGGCATTAAAGCTTTGTTTAAATAGATATACTTAGGGGAGAATTGTTGTGAGTGAACCATTTGTATACAATATGGCTTCATCTCTAACTCAACACCCCCTTCCCCCACATCTCTCACCTCCTTCCTTATCATCTCTTCTGTTGACCACCTCCTCTGTATACACACCGCACCCACACCCATCAAACATATTCCTCCTCCCACTGTGATCTTCCATCTCACATCTGCTCTCTCATAACCCAGTTTATTCATGCTCTCCAGGCTAATCTGCCCTTGGTAGGAGACCACAGCATCAGAAAATCATTGGCCTTTGGCAGGAGAGGCAGCCTTGCATCACTAGATTTGGAACTAGAGGACCTGGGATCAAATTCTGAACATTCTACTTATTAACAACATAATCCTGACAAATTGATTTACCTCTCTGGGCCTTGTCTGTAAAATGAGGAGGTTCAGCTACTTTACTTTAGAGCTCCCTTTCATCTCTAAAACTGTGACTCCAGAAATAGCTCTGATAATCCTTCCTCTCCTCTCTATTCCCACTTCCAGCTTCCTTTTTCTTTCCTGCCTAGATTATAACAATAGCCTATTAGTAGGTCTTTTTTTACTTCATTCTCCAGCGCTGGAGAACCTGCAGCCTCAAGGCTACATATGGCCTTCTAGGTCCTTGAGTGCAGCCTTTTGATGGAGTCCAAGTTTTACAGAACAAATCCTTTTATTAAGGGGATTTGTTCTATGAAGTTTGAATTCAGTCAAAGGACCACGCTTGAGGATCTAGAGGGGCACATGTGGCCTTGAGGCCCAAGGTTCCCCACCCATGTGACTATTCAATTCAATTAAACATTGATTAAGCACCCACTGTGCTCAGGGCCTTGTGCTCAGCCAGTGGGATATACACATGTCCGTTTATAGTTGGGTAAGGGGATATTACATAAGTAGGGATAACCATAATACACATTGCTGCCAGATTGAACCTCCCTACACATAGATCTGGTCTAACATCAATCAATCAATCAACATTAAGTATACTGTATCCCAGGCTGCCAGACACTCTGATAAGATTCCTTTTTTCAGACAACTTTAGTGGCTCACTATTGCCTACTGAGGTAGGCTAGGTGGTGCCATCGTGCACAGAGTGCTGGGCCTGGAGTCAGGGAAGACTCATCTTCCTGAGTTCAAACCTGGCTTCAGACACTTACTAGCTGTGTGACCCTAGGCAAGTCACTTAACCCTATTTGCCTTGTTTCTTCATCTGTAAAATAAGCTGGAGAAGGAAATGGCAGCTCACTCCAGTATCTTTGCTAAGAAAACCGCAAAAGAGGTCATGAAGAGTTGCACATAACTGAAAAATGTCTAAACAATGACAAATTGCCTGCTGGGTAAACTTCATACTCTTTTGCTTGGCCTTCAGAGCCTTCCACAATCTAATGCCACTCTGTATTTCACCCTTATCTAAAGCCACTCCCCACTAGGTTCCATCCAGGCTGCACTATTGAGAGAAATGACTATTTCTGCCATATATTAATAGCTAATTATTGAATTAGGGCCAAGGTTTTCCCCCTTTTCTATTTCCTCATCCAGAAGTCAATGAGTGTGGGATTCTCAAAGACTTTCCCAGCCAGGAAAGCTAAGATCTAATCAAAGACAGAACAAAAATTCTAAGTTTAGGCGTGAATTCCTGCTCATTGTGTTTACCCAGACAGGTTTGGGAAAATGTGGATTTTCCCTTTTCTAAGACAGGTGAAGATGGAAATTGATAAGTCTCTTTGACCAAGACTGGGTGCCCAGTGTCACCTATCTCAAAGATCCTCATTGGAATAAACCCACACCTCATTATAATATTCATTCTCTCATTAATTGTTAACCAGAGTTGATCACCACCTTCACAAACATCCACCCTTCCAAGGGTCTATAAACTGTGAGCCCACGACCATTAGTCATCTTTGATCTGACAGATAGCCAAATGACCATTCCTTTTATTAATAAAATGCTAGTGTTATTAACAAAATGATTAATTACCTAGAAACTATGTCTTTCAAACTTTTTAAATGTCACAATGTATTCTGTTCCTCAGACTCCTGTGTTTTCCCATTTCTATGCTTTTTGTCATCCTTATGATTGAAATGTTCTTCCTTTTCTTTCCTATTGAATTTCTAGACATTATTCAGATCCCATCTCAAATGTCCACTTCTCCAGGAAGCTCTTCTTGGTCCATCCAGTTTGGTTATGATAGTCCCCTTCAGCTCTTGTGTGTCCTGTTATATGACACTTAGATACTGTAGTTATCTGTGTTTATGTTATATCCTCTTACCCAACTAGAAGCTCTGTCTAAAATGCATAACACCCACAGGGCTGAGCACAGTAACTGCTTAATCAATATTTTTAATTGAATTGCCATGTTTCTTCTAATGTGCTTAGCCTGGGAGACATTTGTTACTAGAAGGAATGCTGGGTCTGGAGTTAGAAAAGCTGGATTCTGAGTTTTCTAGGAAAAAAAACTTATTGCCTCTGTGACCTCAGACGACGTCCTTGGTCTCTCTGAACCTCAGTTTCCTTAACTATAAAATGAAGGGGTTGAACTAGAGGAGTTCTGAAGTCCCTTATAGCCCTAGATCAGGATTCCTGAATCCTTATCCTGGCTCCATCCAAACAGAAATGTGTGATGCAGAAATTGACAAAAGATGGAAGGGTATAGGGGGAGGTCTACAAAGGTCTCTGCTCTTCAAGGGCCAAAGGTGAGTTCAGAGGCTCCACTGCTTTAGTCTCTCTGAAGACTTTGATCTTTGGGGTCATTAGCACCAATCTGTAGATTCTCTAACTGGACAGAGACCACCAGCTCTGTCTGTCTAAGCTCTTTAGGGCCCACCAGATGGAATGCACAGATGATGGCAAATCAGTCACCTGGAAGTGAAATGCTTTTTTCACATCTCATTAGTAACCCCTCTAGCCATTCCCCTCCCTCCTCTGCCCAGCATGCTCTGCCTCCCTCCACCCTCCAACACTTGGTCAGCTTCAGAGGCTGGATGAATTCTGCAAATACTGACACAGGCAGAGAAACAGTGATATAATGGGGCCAAATGAAGGCCGGTCCATCTCACTTCATATTTCTACGTATAGAAAGAACCCCTGGGGTAACCCAGGGCTGGAATGGTAAAAAAGGAGGTAGCGAGTTATTTTGTTTTTTGTTAAATTTATCTGGGGGAAATTCTGAGAGTTATCTCCTCAAATTTAGAAAAAGACCAGAGGAATTATGGAGTATTGGGAGAGTGCAACAGGCAATTGTTGACCCAGTCAGGGATGAGACAGTGTTTTCATTTTCTCAACAGTCTTGGAGCTGCCTCAGACCCCTTCTTCCATCACCTGCTACAGGAAGACATTTTGTTTTCACCTATACTGTTTGTTCAAGGCCAGATTGGAGCCCATCTGTCTAATTTAGCTCTTTTGTGCAAAGGGAAATAATAGTTTACGAAAGCAGCAGAAAAACAGTCAAGTATAAACCAAATATTTTTCATTCCTCGGATGGCATACATTTACAAATTAAAAAATAAATCCCTCATGAATTTCCCCTGATAAGTTTAATGGAGGAAAAACCCACCTCCTGCTTGGACTCTTTCAGTGTGGCATTGCCCTAGGGCACTCACTCATCCCTCATGGAGGGTACAGAGGAGGGGGGAATGGTGATTATGAGGCCCATATGTTACTGTAATATGGATTGCTCGCTGCCCAGACAAAACAGTCAACAACCTCCAGGTAGTTAATGAGCTTAGGCCCAGCCACTTAACTCCTTCAAGGCTTACCAGGCTGGGAACAAAACTCTGACTCACAAAACAGCACTTAAGCTAATTGAGGTTACGCAAATTAGAATGCTTATAACATAAACAATCTGGTGACATTCTGAGAGTTTGAATTATGTGTTTATGAGAACAACAGAGAAATTAATTAAAGCAGAAAAGGCCCAGTCATCCTGGTGAGTGGTCATAAAAATGCCTGGTGAATTAATGTATGATTTATTGTTTCCACCGTGTTTGAGGGAAGCTTTGTGGCATTCTGTAAAACCCCAATGGAAATCAGATTAAAATGAAGGGACATTTTGACTTGTCTTTAAACTTGATTTGCAGTTTTGCTGAGGTAGGAATGCAGTTTACAGGACCAGGAACTAAATCCAGTGTGTTGGGAACAAGGGTTCTTGCTTCCTGGTGGGCCAGTGTTAGAGGAGAATTGCCTGTCTCCTCTAATTCTTCCTCTGTGTGTGTTTAGGGGAATGCAGCAGCGGCATTTGTGATGAGGCCTCCTGCATCAACGGAGGCACCTGCATGGCAGTCAGAGCAGATTCCTACGTTTGCCTTTGTCCGCTGGGATTTAAAGGGAGACATTGTGAAGACGGTGAGAAGGAAGTGAGCCGCTAACTAGCAAGCAGGATACAGGAGAGGAGAGTCGGGTGTAGGGGCAGAGTTTGGTGTCTGACTGCTTGCTTTGTGCACGTGTTAATGTAATTTTTCATCCGTGGCACCTTAGTGAGCTTTAGAGGGCAATTCAGGAGTTGCATTTTCAGAAGTTAGAGAGTCCTTTGGCCAAGTTGGAACACCCCTCATCTCATTCGTTTGGACTGAGGCTTCCAAATAAGCCCATGCTCAAGTCAGCTGTACCTTGGGCAAAGTGGGATGTGTTTCATTTGGAGCTTATATGAAACTAAAGAGCGTATAAATGGATAATGTATCTGAACTGTCTGAAGAACTTGTTCACTTGGGAATATCCGGTTGTTTTTTTAGGAAGAAAAACCATATTGGGTAGAACCATATTCTGAATTGCATGGAACCCAAAAAGGAAGAAAAAATAATCGGGCATCCAAAGTTAATCAAGGGTCTTCAGTTTTTAGATCTGAATGGAAAAGGCCTTGAACAGTATCCATCTGTTTGAAGTGCCTGGACCTATAAATTCATCAATGTATGGAACTTCCATTATAGAAATATTTTCCACCAATATAAATAAACAATCCCTTAGTAACTTATAGTCCTAATGAATTGCCTAAGGCACTAAGACTTTCTCATAATCACATAGTCAATGTCTTGAAGTCATAACTACCTGACTCCAAGGCCAGATCCCTATCCAGTATATCATAATGAATTTTTTTTTAAAAATCAGTAATTTCACATCTGGCTCTCAGTGTGTATTCTAATGTCATGTTTGTTTCTTGTGAGACTTTCAGCTTTCACCTTGGCCATCCCTCAATTCAATCAATCTCTGAGATCCTTTGCTGCAACCCCTTGGCCACTAGAGTCCCAGAATTACCTCTCTTTCATGGAGTTTGAGATCACATTTCGACCAGAGTCAGAAGATGGTGTTCTATTGTACAGCTGTGACACAGGCAGCAAAGACTTCCTGTCTATCAACATGGCGGATGGCCATGTGGAATTCAGATTTGACTGCGGCTCTGGAACAGCTATTCTTCGGTAAGAGCCACTTCCAAGACCACCCCCAAAAGAGTCATACATGGGCATTTTTTGAAACAAATCAAAATTTCCTTAATTAGTTGCTTACAAAAGTGAGTATGGTTCACACTCCGCAATCCAACACTACTTTGCCTTTGTGTTATGCTTTTCCATTGATTACATTCCATCCAAACTGGACTGCTCTTTGCCTTCTCTGTTTCCCAAATAGGCACCCACTTTCCAGTCTCTGTGCTTTTGTTCACATGATTCCACAAGCCTGCAATGTTCTCCTTCCATTTCTTCATCTATTGAATTCTTTCCTATCCTTTAAAGCAGGATATGTGCCATTTCTTCTTCAAAGTCTTCCCTAATTCCCTTCCCAATTTCCTGTTGGTGAAGAGGCTCCCTCTTAGGCCTTCTGTAGCACTTCTTTTTAAAATATTTTTATTAATATTTTAATATTCATAAAACCCATTCATGTGATAATGGGTTTTATAGTTTTTTATGCTAGTGTTTTCTTCACTTCTAGACTGTAGATTCTAGGAAGACAGGATTTTGTTTTTGTCTCCTCTAGCAGAATGTAAGTCCCTTGAGAGCAGAAAGAGTTTCATTTTTGTCTTTATATCCCCAGTACCTAGCATGGTTCCAGACACATAGTAGGCACTTATATTCTTGCTGGATTGAATTACACAACACAGTATTTTGCACATCATAGACAATAAGTAAAAATTTGGTTCATAGATAAATGAATGAATCACATTTAACCATGTTTTCCCCGCACATTTCTCCTTTCTGAATCCTGGCCTAATACGCACAGATGAGATATTTCCCATAGATCTCCTTCCAGCAATGTTTTTCTTTCTCAAATGACTTCCCAGCAGATAGTTGTTCTCCACCCCAAACAATTGAAAATATTTCTTGCTTGAGGTGAAGATGAAATGCCCTCATTTCTTGGGTAGTAATGTACGATGCAACCCGTTAAACCCTTAATAAATATTAATTTATCACCATAATAACAATACCTAGAATGGATATGTATGTATACACATATACATATGTATCACTTTAAGGCTGGCAAAGTGTTTCACAAGTATCTCATACTTTCACATGGTAGATACTTAATAAATATTTGTTGATTAATAAATGAAAATGTTAATGATAATTAGTGATCTGCTTCATTATGTGATCTTGTGATATGGATTGTAGGAAAGCGAGTAGTATATGGATTTTTTTATATCTAGTCATCTCCTTGCCCCAAGCCTGAAGATAATCCGCTGTTTTTCCCCCTTTCTTTTTATGTCTATCTTTCCTCTCACTCTTCCCTAAATGGTCAATAGTTGCCTAGTCTCAGTGGCCCCTAAAAGATTGGGAATCCTAATGCTATACAATAATGTTTCACAATTTCAATGGATCTATTATTTCATTAGTAGGTCTCCATTGATGCCCATGACAACCCATCTATAACTTATTGGGGATGATTCCTGTCCATATTCTGCTATAGATCCACCATAGAGAATCCATGCAACATGCTGGAAGCTCTCCTTCCTCCAGGTGTTATTTGGCAGAGCCCTTTCTGCCAGCAGGACATTCCTACTGGATAGAGAATTTCCCCTCCCTTCCAAATAGCCTTATGGAGTGGTCCTCAAAATGAAACAAACTGACCCTCTCATGGTAATGAACTGTCCACAACTACAACCCATCATGGCCTTCCACAATCCCCTGAGGATGGAAGTAAGCTTTCCTAATCCATCTATCCAAGACATTTGGAGGTGAAGGGAGCCCCACCCAAGACCTTTCTTTTCCATCATTTCCCCCATGTGGAAAAGAACAAAAGTTACTTGAAAACGAATTTATTTTAAAAGTACATTTTGTTTTAATAACATCCAATCCTCCTCCAAGGCTTCATGCCAGCATAGAACCTTAAGTTTTTAGAGACGGTCTCACCACAGGGCAGCTCCTACCTAGGATGGATTCAGATATGGACTAGGAATGGTCCATGGGTCTAGTGTCCAAGGGCCAGTCTAGCCCAGTTCAGACTGGTGCATCACCACCAGACTGGCTAAAGAGCGAGGAATTTTTTTGGCCATCCCAGCTTTTAAACACCATCCAGCAAGAAAGTCACAGAGAGGGGTCATGATCTGCCCTAGCAAAGACTAACCACACTAAAGAGATCCCAGATCCTAGAAGTCTGTCCAAAGCCCTAGGAAAGGAAATGGGAAAATAAAGAGGAGAAACAGTGTAGAACCAGATCCCAAGGAACCTACAGTCTAATAGGAGAAATGATATCTTTTTTTGAATCCTCTGATCCTTCCAATCTAGTAAGAAAAATAGAACTTGTATAAAAGCAGTGTGGTACAGTAAGAGACACTCTTCCTGACATCAGAAGACCCAGGTTCTTCTCTTACCTCTGATGCTTATTACCTTAGACAAGTTACTAACTTCACTAGCCTCAGTTTCCTCACTTGTAAAATGAGAGGACAGACTGGGTACTCTCTGAGGCTCTTCTAGCTTGAGATCTATAATTCTGTGAATAAGGCAGAACATGATATACTTTTGAGCCCCTTGAATCCTGAGCATTTCTCATCTTTGCATTCATATCTATTCTCACTCTGTTCCCCATTTGCTAGGTTCTACCTAAGACCCATTCACCTAATGAGAACATGTTTCTTGTTCCTACATATGTTTATTTCTTCTCTCCTGAAGCTCCCCAGCATGTTTTTCCTCAGCAGTGACCCTGCAGCAAGAAATTAGGGATTTTTTCCTCCTCTTCTTTAAGAAAATTGTTGGCTCTGTTCAGCTGACATTCTTTACCTTTGTCTGTCATTTTGGAAAGAGTACATGGGTGAGATGTGGACCACTGTTTACTGGCTGTAACTGCTGCTCATTCTCATAGCTGATGGGAAATGCTGGTTGCACTTAGTTTAAACGATTCTTAAAAACACTGGTTATTTTTTTTCTGTGACTGTTCCTCCTTATCCGTCAATAATACTGCCTGCTATGAGGGGTGAGCATTTCTGTGTGTGTGTGTGTGTGTGTGTGTGTGAGAGAGAGAGAGAGAGAGTGTGTGTGAGAGAGAGAGAGAAGGAGAGAGAGACAGAGAGACAGAGAGTGTGTGTGTGTGTGTGTGTGTGTGTGTGTGTGTGTGTGTGTGTGTGTAAGGAGTTCTTTAGAGCTACTGGTTCCTGTACATCAAGACAACTTTGAATTCTCTGGGCTGATTCTATTTGCATAAGATTATGCAAAACAGTTGAAGCAATTCACCTGAAAGGATTCTGTGTGACAGGTTGAAAAGGGGAGGTGGAGAGGGGGGGAAAACCTTGATTATCACCTTCCCCTTTCAAATTTAGTTTCCTCCTGGATAAATGGCCAGAAAGAAAGAGTGGAGATTATGTCTGGACCTCTTGGCATACCTAAAAAGTCAGCTATATCCTCTCCTCCCACCTCCTTTGAAGCTACAGCTAACTATGGGAGCTTAACAGCATTTGGGGACACTAGAGGGATGGTATAATTCTCCTGTCAGAATGTGGTACCTATTTTTTTTTTTTAACACGAGGAGCTTTTTCTTCAGTTGTTCAAAGTAACTGCAGCCCTCATCTGTCAGTAAAAGGAAGTGGGGAAAGAATTCTGGATTGTTAGGTGTGGTAGAAGGAGGTCAATTCCTTCAAACTTCAGGGGCCTATCCAATACTCTGATGGGCATTTGAACACTTTCTCATTAGTTCATTCATTCTTCCTTCTCCTCCCAAATATCTGCATGCCATTGCCTATTATGATCAAGCCACAGAGGCATTCAAAGGACCATTTTTGTATATCCCATTTCAAATATTTCTTGTTGAATCCAGGCCCACAACTCAATGTTATTCTTAACAGATCTCTCATACTCTGCCCTTTCATATCCCATCCATTACCAAATCTTGTTGCTTCTACTATCATAGTATTTTCTCCTACAAGTCCCTTTCTCTCCATTCACACAGCTGCTGCCCTAATTTAGGTCTCATCCTTTTTTGCTTGAACGATTGGGATAATCTTCTAATTGGTCTCCTCTCCCTTACATCTCTCCCCACACTGGTCCTTCCTCCACTCAGCTGCCAAGGTAATATCTCTAAAACCTAGGTCTAACTGTATCACTCCCTTCCTCAATGAGTTTCAGTGACTCCCTATTACATCCAGAATCAAATATAAACCATTCTGATATGTAAAGCTTTTCTTAACGTGGGCCATTCCTACCTTTCCAGTCTCCTTAATTTCCCGCTCTCCATGTACTCTACAACCTAGCTACACTTGCTGTTCCTCATAGATTAGACTCTCCGTCTCCCGTCTCAATGTCTGTGAGGCACTGAGACAGATAGCACAGGCTATATCCCAGGCCCAGAATACTTTGCTTCCTTCCCACATCCTCTGTTTCCCTGGGTTCCTTTTAGACTCATCTCAGTTCTCAATTTCTGCAAGGAGTCTTTTTTTTCTCAATTTATTTATTTATTTATTTTTAGTTTACAATATTCAGTTCCACAAGCATTTGAATTCCAAATTTTCTTCCCCTCCTTCTCCTTCCCCCTCCACAAGGCAGCATTCAGTCTGATATAGGCTCTACATATACATTCACATTAAACAAATTTTCACATTAATCATGTTGTAAAGAAGAATTATAACCAATGGAATGAATCATGAGAAGAAGAAACAAAACAAAACAAAAAGAGAGAAAGCAAATAGTATGCTTGGATCTACATCCAGACTCTGTAATTCTTTCTCTGGATGTGGACAGCATTTTCCATCATGAACTTTTTGGAGTTGTCTTAGAACCTTGCATTGCTGAGAAGAGCCAGGTCTCACAGTTAATCATTGTACAGTGTTGCTGCTACTGTGTACAATGTTCTCCTGGTTCTGCTCACTTCACTCAGCATCGGTTCATATAAATCTTTCCAGGTTTTTCTGAAGTTTACCTGCTCACCATTTCTTATAGCACAATAGTATTCCATTACATTCATATACCACAACTTGTTCAGATATTCCCCAATTGATGAGCATCCCCTCAATTTCCAGTTCTTTGCCACCACAAAAAGAACTACTATAAATATTTTTGTACATGTGGGTTCTTTTCCCATTTGTATGATCTCCTTGGAATATACGTCTGCAGGAAGTCTTTCTTCATCCCCCTAGTTGCTGGTGCCTTCTCTGCTGAGATTATCTCCCATCCAGTCAATATATCTTGCATGAACCTATTTACATGTGGCCTCCCCAGTTAGAATGTTGGTTATTTAACATCAGGATGTGTTCTTACCTTTCTTTGGATCCCAAGTTCTTGCTGACTGACCAAATAGACTAACAGAATCCAAACAAAAACATAGAATTACTACATATCAAAACTGGAAGTAGATTATTACAGATAATCTAGAACAGCTTCCCTCATTTTTGATATGGTAAACAGAGAACCTGAGATATCACATATCTTGCCCAAGGTCACTTGACAGCTGAGACAGGATCATTGAATAACAGAACTAGAAAAGACCTTCAAGGTCATGTAGTCCAGTCATTTTATTTTATTTTTTTTTGCTTTTTTTGGGGGGGAAGGCAGAGCAATTGGGGTTAAGTGACTTGCCCAGGGTCACATGGCTAGTAAGTGTTAAGTGTCTGAGGCTGGATTTGAACTCAGGTCCTCCTGACTCCAGGGCTGGTGCTCTATTCACTGCACCACCTAGCCACCCCTAGTCTTTTCATTTTGCAGATGGAGAAATTTAGTATCAGAGATACTAAATCCTTCTTGCCAAAACTATCCAGGTCTTTAGATTCCAAACAAATCATGTCCCCTTTTCATTAAATCTTGCTGCTCTTTTCCTCTTTATCAAGGAAATGCATTGGCCAAGTCATTTGACTTTAAGAGCTTATAGAATCATAGGATCCTAAAAATATGAAGCTGAGAGGGACGTTAGAAACTATCTAGCACAACCCCCTTATTTTACAGTTAAGGAAATTGAGTTCAAATAAGTCAAATGGCTTGCCCAAGATCACCCAAGTGATAAGTGTCAGAGGCCAGATGAAGCGGGCAGATTTGAATTAAGCTCAATTTAGCAATCAAGGTTACGAAAATGAACTCTTAATGAACCTTCTTTATCTAGTGAAGGGAAGCCCGACTATTGACTAAGCAAATGACCTCTCTAGGAGTAGAGCTCAGATATAACACTCTTCAGATCACATTTATTCAGAAAACAAACCGCCCGATCCATGGTGCTCCTTCTTTTATTGCATATTGACTTAGCCAAGGTGATTAAATTCTAATTGCTAAGAACAAATCAAAGAGTATTTGCTAAAGCAAATACCCTGCCCATATTTTGTCTGCTGCTTTTCCTGGTGCTCTCCTAAAGCCAGTCTGAGAGTGGAAGAGACTCATGGGTGTGCTGGAACCAGCTCCAACAGGTTCTTGAGAGCAATTGTTCATTTTCAATGTGAGCATTCACAAATGCTTGATTTATGGTTTCGTTGACTGCCTAGACTTAAGAAAATAAAAGAGATAAATGTTAATAATATAGATTAAGCTTAAAGGTGTGCCATGTGTACATTTTTATTTCTGGAGAATTAGTTGCTAAACATTTACCAGCACATCATTGGATAATTTAATACAGATTCAGAGCTTCTAAAAATTGAAAGAAACAGTCCTCAGAGTATGACCCAGACACCTTGTATTCTTTGTGGCACCTCTTCATAAAATCTAGTGTACGACTGCCATATTCTGTTTCTTGAACAACATGAATGGAATATTTAATATCTGCATTCCACTGGCGTTATTCTATGGATACAAGGGATGGAACATGGCAATCTTGAAAGGACTAAAAATGCATATCACTCAGAGAGCTCTGGAGAGGTGCATGATGGGTATGAGCAGGCTGCAATATATAACTAATGAGGAATTCAGAAGAACCAGAATAAAAGATGTCATCGGGGAGATGTATTATAGAAAAATTAGACATGTGCTAGTCATGTGGGAGGATGAGAATTAATAAGCAGATAGACGGAGTGCTCCATTGGTATCCTTGAGTTATCAAGACAAAGCAAGGAGGGCACCCAGGACAATAGGTGGTCTTCTGGGAGTAAACTTATGGAAGAACAGAAGTTACACTGGAAGGAAAGGTACAGATGGGGCATGATCTGCATCATTTGAAGGAACATCCACATCAGTGAAACCATTGCTGCACTCAGGGATCCGTGGCCCTGGGTATACATTAAGTCTCCTATGGCTCATTCGGGACTTAGATTCTTTTGCCATAATTTAATCATAGGAACTTCCTGAGCCATCTTCATCCTTGTCATGATACAGAAGTCTTGGCATTTAGCTTTAACAATGCTTTGCCCTAGTAGAGAACTTTTGAATCCCTTTACAAAGCAGGTTTGCATTGATTATATCCATGTGGCTTCATGGAAACATGACATAGTCAATAGGAAGCTATTCTCAGGGTCAGTAAGAAGTCCTACCTCTGATACATCCTGGCTGTGGGAACCTTGGCAAGTCATTTAACCTTTTAGTATACTAAGCAATTTTCTCCTTTTTCTTTTTGAGGCAATTAGAGTTAAGTGACTTGTCCAGGATCACACAGCTAGTGTCTGAGGGTGAATTTGAATTCAGGTCCTCCTGACCCCAGGACTGGTGCTCTATCCTCTGCGCCTCTTACCTGTTCCATCGGACAACTTTCTAAGACATTAAGTTGGAAAAAAGGTGCCTACCTGCATTGGAAGAGGGAATTTCCTCATCTGTAAGTTCCCTTTATCAATGAAATCACAGGCCCAGGTCCCATCCCTACTTCCTTTTTAGCTTAAAAACATCCTTTAGATATTTTTTTGTTCAATCATTTCAATCATGTCTGACTATCCATGACCTCATTTGGGGTTTTCTTGGCAAAGATACTGGGGCAGTTTGTCATTTCCTCCCCCAACTCATTTTACAGATGAGGAACAGAAGCAAACAGGGTTAAGTGACTTGCCCAGGGTCACGTAGCTACTAAGTGTCTGTGGCTGGATTGGAATGCAGGTCTTCCTGACTCCAGGCCTGGTGCTCTATCCACCGCACTACCTAGCTGCCCCCTTGGGATATTGGCAGGGCAAGTATTCCTATTCCCATATTACTGAGGTTGAGAAGATTGAGATGGTGCCCTAGTCATACATCAAGTTAGTGACGAGGCCAGGACCAGTTCCCAGTTCTATAGAACATGCTAGTTTGTTGGGTTGTTTTTTTTTTTCCCCACTAAGCCTGGATGATTTTTGTCTTGTACAAATACAATAGGAGTCCTTAGGAATGAGAACTCATTCATAATCAGTTTCCTTCTCCCTTCAGAAGTGAAGATCCCCTTTCTCTAGGTCACTGGCATGAGCTACATGTGTCGCGAACAGCAAAGAATGGGATCTTACAGGTGGATAGGCAGAAGACAGTGGAAGGCATGGCAGAGGTAAGACAAAGCCCATCATGTTATTTTCCTGTCAGTTAACATCAAGGAACCTAACCATTTTAAGCCTGGGTAAGTATAGAGTCATGAGAAACAGCACTGCATAGTGGATGGAGACCTGGCCTTAGAGTCAGGAAGCCACGGATTGATATTCATCTCTCTGGCAAATCCTGACTGTGTGACACTAAGCAAATCAATTAACCCCTTAGTGCCCTAGGCAGCCCTCTAAGACCCTCTAAGAAGCCAAGCAGTGATTGGTTTGCATTGGTAAAGATTCACACCAGGCATCTCCTATACACAGATCTGGTTTTCAGAAAATGGAACCATAGACTCTCAGAGGTGAAAGACATCTAAGAAGTTAATTAGTTCAAGCCATACCTGAATAGTAGTCTTCTTCCCAAAGTCCCTAAAAAGTGGTTATTCTGCCTTCAAATTACTGGCTATGACAAGGTAAACTTTTTCTTGTCACGGTCCCATGATCCCTGACTGCCAGCACCCCAAGATGTAGGTGCAAGAGAATAAAGAAGGCCTCAGTGTGGTAAAAGGAGGCCAATTCCTCCAAATTTCAGTGACCTATCCAGCACTCTGAGGGGCATTTGAACACTGTCTCCTAGGTTGATTCTTCCACTCCCCAAATGCATGCATGCCGTTGTCTGTTATGATCAAGCCACAGAGCCATTCAAAGGACCTTTTTTGCATCCCATGTCAGTGTTGTCAAAAAATAAATGACTGCAACTTTGTCACACAGAGCCCTCATGTCCCAGCCTTTAGGTGTCCTCCACGCCCAAAACTTCAGATACCTTATATCACAACAGGAATACAAGTTGCCTTGAGAACACACATAACACAAGGGAATACAAACACAGATACACAAGGAAGCTCTCAGAAAACACTAGACCACAGGAAAGTAATAGCTCTGTCACAAAGGGATCCTACCAGGTTCTCCTTTCAACACAGTCAGCTCTGTAACTATACTATAAGGGTAAGTTTAGCAACACCATCCTCAGAATAAGAGAGAAATATAAGTCCTCACTGGGAATATTGACAGCAAATGTTGCCTTCTAGTTCCCACAGCTCATCTACTGTTTCCTTATAATACTTGAAATACCTTTCATGCCCTGGTTGGGAAAAACTATCCCATTCCTTTCAGCAGCATAACTGAATCCTCAGGGCAAACCCTTCTTAAGAGACATGCTTTGCTCTTATATCCATGAGCTGCTCTTACCTCACTGAGGGACTGCTATAAATTCCCTACCAATGAAACCCTAAATTCCAGTTTAAAAAATTATAATCATAATATTCTTACAATTATTTTTTACCAGTGAGAAAACTAAAGAACAGAACTATGAAATAACTCCAAGTCTCATGACTTCTGGTCTAGGGCCCTCTTCTCTTATTATTCACTTCCTTAATTTCTCCCACTATTCCTGATTCAATCAATTAATCAGTCAGCAAGCATTTTATTAAGTGCCTCCTATGTACAAAGCACCATGCCAGGCACTAGAGACACAAATGGAAAGAATAAAATAATCCCTAGTCTTTTTTTTTTTAAGGTATTTGCAGTTAAGTGACTTACCCAAGGTCACACAGCTAGTAAGTGTCTGAGACCAAATTTAAACTCAGGTCTTCTTGACTCCAGGGCCAGCACTTACCCACTAATGCCACCTACCTGCCCAGTCCCTATTCTTAAAATTTTACTTAGAGTAAAATTATATAGTAATGAAGGAGCCAACACATACAAATATATACAAAATGAATGTAAAGAAAATACATGCAAAGTAGTCCAATAAAAAGTCTTCTAAATATAGCCAAAAAGAAAGAAAAGGCTTTCAGCGTTGGACTGTGTATTCAAATAAAGCAGCCAAAACCAGCTGTCTTTCACCACCTCTGGATAAGACAAGCTCTTGGTCTCCTGTATGGAAGAAGAAACCACAAGTACCTGAACTGAGCATCAGAATGATGGACACAGTGCCAGCACACTGCCTGGTCCAGGAAGAATAAGCTTCCAGTGGGTGCCACTTCTCTGTCAGTCAGAGGCCAAACCCACAATATGTTGGAACAGTAAACTGGAAAAGGACTTCAGGTCCCACTTCTGTATTTTTGGTAACAGCTCATACAGTGGTAGGACAGTCTTCTGATATGTACGATGATCATGTTCATAGAGTCAACTCTCATGTAGATCAGGGATGGGATAGATAAGTCCTAAAGATAAGTTTTATCAAACACTTCAACTTTCACCAAACCTTTAATCACAACTGGTGAAAATCAATCAATGAACATTTCTTCACCGCTTACTATTTGCCAACCACTGTGTTAAATTAACATTGGGGATACAAAAGAAAGCAAATATTGTCCTTACCATTTTTTTCTTTGAGACCCAATCTCCCTATGTTGCCTAGGCCAGAGGTACAACAGCCACTTGTTGACCCAGATTCACCGCTGATTGGCAGAAGATTTGACCTTCTCCATTTCTGACCTGGGCTGGGTTCACCCCTCCCTATACAGACTGGTGCTCACCCTCACCCCCATTTCCTGAGCTTACCATATTGTTAGCAATCTAGTGTAGACACCCAATTGTCGTTAGCCCTACTGCAGCTCAGAACTTCCAAGCTCAAGAGATCCACCAGCTTCAGGCTGCTGGTCATAGAGATGATGCCCAGCAGTCCTTGCTTTTCAAGGAGGTTACATTGCAATGGCGGGGGAGGGGGGAGGGGGGGAGGGGGAAGGGAAATAATATGTATATAAATATGTACATGTTAAATGTATACAATAGATAGCACCTTAGGAAGGAAAGTTCTCTAAGGGAAAAATATGGACAAATTTATAGTTTTGAAGTTGAATTCATCTTTCTTCCCCAAGAAGCAAAAAAGCTTCACAGCCCATATATAGAATTTTCAGCTACAGCAAAGGTGTCAAACGACTAGGGCAGAACCATGTTCAAATGTAATTAGGAAAATGTTTAACAAAATAAATGAAAATGCAATAGAAAATAGATAATGCTAATATGTGGTTTTCTAAGGCAATATGCACTGTTAGGGATCTCTCTGTACCATGTAGTGACCCTCATTTCTATTTGAGTTTAACACCAGGATCATCAGGAATTTTCTGAAGCCCTGGAAGGAATCATTTCATGAGTCCTAAACCCAACTTTGTTTTGAATTAATGTTGAGTTGTACAAACTGTCATTGTTCTCTCTGCCTCACCCATCTGTAAAATGGGAATGATAGCATATAGTGAGGGTGTTATAAATGGCCATTAATTGCATTGTTTGTGAAGAATTTAAGAATTGTCATTTTATAGCTACCACATCTGCTCATAAGATGTATATGACACCACAGAATTATCATTACAAAGAATACTAAAGTAAAAGCTAGTCTAAGAGTCAAAAAGTTTCATGTTTCATCTCTGCCATATACTGGCTATGTGACCTTGAACTGATCAGTTACTTTCCCAGTGTCTTGGGCATCTTTTTAAAGCACAAAGTTGAAGAGAAGGTGCCAATGTGCAGCGTGGGAAGAATTTCCTCACCCAGAGTTCTCTATGAAATCCCAAGTTTGGGGCAAAAAAAATATATGAATATAAAAACTCACTGCATAGGGTTTCCACACCCACCATATCTGAATATGAGACTTGCACCCAAATGGTGGAGGTCAGTGTCTTCCTTTGTCTCTGCTTGAGTCAGCCCTGGCTTAGTGGGAAAGGGCTAGAGTCAGAACTGCAAACTGTTTCAGTAAGTGACTCCTAAGTGTGTGAAGACTTTCTGTTTGCAGCTGGTCTCTGAACCAGAGAGAGGTGATTCTGCTCGGCAGGAGGAATGTGTGTGTTGAAAGCTGAGCTGTAACCAGTTCCCTTGCTTGGGGATTTTGTGAGAGGGTGTCTTGCAGGGGCAGAGCCAGGTGAAATACATTGGAGAGTAGGGAAAGGAAGTGGAGAATGGAACACAGTTAAGAGCCTGGGGTTTCAAAGTTGATAACAGGGACAGATCTTGAGCCTTCTGAGAATGCTCAGTGGGAAACACTTAAAAATTCCCCTCACCCCTAGAAAGAGAGAGCTGAGCTGAGGAACAAGGAAGCCCTGGGTTCTTGGTAACTGAGGACTCTCATGTTTGCAGGGGCCTTGGACAGCCTTAGCATGGTGTGTTTGCTTAGCTATCTGAGGAGGCTCCTTCCAGCTAAGCACAAGAGGCTGATCCCGATATGAAGCCCTTTCTCTAGACTGGAAACATACGGGCCTTGCTTTGATCCCTGTTTCTTTCTTTCTTTCTTTTATCCTGCCCTGCTGGATGACAGCTGTAGCCTTACCTCTTACCAACAGGAGGGTGGGAGAGAAAAGGAGGAGGATTTTGATGGGCAGCCAGAGGACACCCCAGGAAATCCCTTCCCCTTTTTCTACGAAGAGATACTATAACTTTATTTGCAATGCACCTTTCACATCAGCCCCTTTCCAAACTGACTTCTCCCTGCATTGACTGATTTCCACTCGGAGTCTACGGTGGCAGTTTCTGATCTAGTATTAAACTGGGACACTGCATCCTTCTTAGGCCAGACATGAACTTCTTAATTAAAGGGATTTCTGAAAGCCCATCTGCCTCTTTGATAACCCTCAATTAACATGGACCCATCAAGCTGACAAGGTGTTTAGTAAAGTATTTCTCCTGCTGCTATTTTGGGCACCTCTTATAATGAAGTGATGCATTCAGTAGTTTATATTATATTAATATACTTGTTTGTCACCCATAGAGCTTTCATCTCCAAGGCTCTCAGAATGTTTTGAAGGTCCTCTCTGTAGACAGCCTCACATAACCTGGTTATATAGAGTTTAGAGTCTGAGTTGTTGCAAATGACCTACAAGCTTATAAATGTATATGGGATTGGAAGAATTTATCTTGATGACAGAGGAGCAAAGGATCATAGGTTTAGAGCAGGAAGGGACCTCAAAGGCCATCTAATCCAACTCCCTCATACTATAGATTAAGTGATTGACCCAAAGTCACACAGTTAGTAAGCATCAGAAATGTGATTTGAACCCAGATCCTTTACAGCCAGAGTTCTTTTCAGTGTTCTCTGAGGAAGTAGTAGATGAAAGGGTCTTAGCTGCCTCTTCCATCCTACCTTGAGAAACCCATGACCATTACAGAATGGTGTAAAAGTTTCATGGTTGGCCTATAGTTGCCATGAATGGAACTTGAGATTTTCTGTACCCTCCCTATTCCTTTGCCCCCAGCAGGTACAGAAGAGCTCTGTTAGCCTAACAATTTGGGGTTATATTTTTTTGTTTACTCTTATTTTTATTTCTTATCATTATTATTATTTTTTTCTCTGTAATTTCATGTTAGGGAGCCTTCACTCAAATTAAGTGCAACACTGATATATTCATTGGTGGAGTCCCCAACTATGACAACTTAAAGAAGAATTCAGGCATCCATCAGCCTTTCAGTGGGAGCATTCAGAAGGTACAAGTCTAACTTTTCATTTATTATTGACTAAAGTCTTCTTACAAAAATTGCTATGGAGTAGAATCTTTAGGATGATGGAATCAAAGAATCAGAAATTAAGATGTGTCTATCAATTGAGACATGGCTGAATAAATTATGATATATGAATGTAATGCAATATTTTTGTACTGTAAGAAATGACAAAAGGAACGGTTCCAATAAAACCTGAGAAGACTTATAGCAACTAATGCAAAGTGAAGTGAGTAGAACCAAAAGAACAATTTATTTAACAATATTTTACAAATAATTTTGAAAGATTCTGAGCAATGCAATTAACCACGATTCCAGAGGGCCCACAGTGAAGCATGCTACTCACTTACTGATAAAGAGGTATAAGAAACTCAAGGTACAGAATGAAAGATTTTGTTTTGTTTTGTTTTGTTTTGGACATGGACAAGGAAGAATTTATTTTTGCCTGACTGCATATTTGTTACAAGGGCTTTGTTTTTCTTTTTTGAATTGGTGAGAGAGAGAGAAAAAATGTTTTTGTTCATTAGAAAATATAAAATAAACTTTTTACATAACTTATCATATTAAAACCAATGCTACCCCAAACCACATGATTATATCAAACGACATCAACACTTGGTTATACTAAAAACTTTTTTTTTAATAGAGGCATTGATTTATCCACTTAATATGATAAAAGTATATACAGAACAACCCAAAAATCTTGGTGTAATTTTAAACTTGAATAAGGTTTAATAAGTTTAAAACTGGACCAAGACTTTGCATATCTAAGTATGTACAACTGTTAAAAACAACTTTTTAAAATTCTCTCAACATACCACCTCCACCTACTCTTGACTTGTTTCAGGACAGTAATGGTGTCATATGCTCGAAATGTACCAAAAGACCCTGGGATATCTCAAGAAGCAGAAGAGATCATGGTACACTCCAAAAAGTCCTACACTGGGGAGTAGGGAGGAGTAGAAGGAAACCTAAAATCTATTCTTGGCTCTATTCTCCTCTCTGGTATTTCTCTTTTTTTCGCTCAGGACACAAGCCAATTTGTAGAACTGTGGTGGGTTTTGGTTTTGGGGTTTTTTTCCCGCTTCTTCAGCAGTTGCAGGCTATCAATCATATAACTAAATTTATGAGGATTAGGGTTGAAGAAGCCTTGCAAAGAGGGTTCAGAAGCCATTCAGCCACAGAGATCTGGTCCTGCATGAAATACTGTCCTCCTTCTCCATCTCTTCCCTTCCCTATTACACTAGGTTAGAAGAATGCACTCTCTCTGCAGCAATAACTGAGTTATCACAGGCACAGATTTACCATAAAACCAAACAGCATAAATAACAAGCAGGAGCAAGGCATGACTAGGCTACTTTACCTCACTGGGCCTGAGTTCCTCATCTGTAAAATAAGAATACTGGACTAGATTTCTAAACTCCATTCTAGCTCTAAATCTGTGTGCCTCCACATAGAAGAGTAGGGGGAAGGGGGATGAGAGGTGGGGTGATGGAGGGGAAGGCAGAGTGGGAGAGAGGGCTGATGAATGTTCACATTTTTGTAGAGGGACAGGGACAGGGTGGAGAGTGGT
>CM053587.1:77314646-77337305 GCA_028646515.1 Pseudochirops corinnae
TCTAAGAACCTGTGCTAGTAGCGGCCCTAGGTATGCTAGGGTGCTTGCTGTTACAACACTTGACATACTAGCCATGTGACTTTGGGCAAGTCACTTAACCCCAATTGCCCTCCAAAAAGCAAAAAAAAAAAAAAAGACTGGAGGGGATATGGAGCCAAGTAGTGGAGAAAAGGGAGCAAGTAACATGATCTCTCTCCCAAACCCCTCCAAACACCTTTAAATAATGCCATAAAATGATTTCTGGAGCAGCAGAACCCTCAAAAGGATGGGGTGAAATAATTTTCCAGTCAAAGATAACTTAGAAAGTCAGCGGGAAAGGTCTGTTGCATCTGGGTGAGAGTAGAGCACAGTCCAGAGCAGGCTGTACCAGCACAGACCCAGATGGGATCACAGCAAACCAGAAATAGGCCTTGGGAGCCACTGAATCAGCAGCGACAGTAACTGCTTCTAGAGCTCTCAGCCCACAGATGGTAAAGGGGTTGAACAAACTGATCAGAAGCAGATTATAAGGCTCTCTTTGCTAACACTGAAGCAGGACTCTGTTGCTTTGCCCATACTTGGATCTGGATCAAAGTCCTAGGTAGCAGTCCCAGGGCAAGGAAGAGTAGTAGCACATCAGAGCTTGTAGCTACATTGGAGCTGAGACCCTCATCACAATTCCAGAGTAGAAAAGAGGGGGCATGGTCACTCACAGACCAGAGCACTGACCAGGAGAGGAGTAAACACCTCTCCTTAGATCATACCACCTTGGAAGAACTGAAAATTTACAGGTTCTTAGAAGTATCTCTGAAAACAGCTGCACAAAAACCTTGAAGCTTGGGACAGTGTACCCTCCACCCTAGAAGCAGAGCTCCACTTTAAAAAAAGTGAAAAGTCAAAAAGTAGATTGGGAAAATGAGCAAACAGTAGGAAAAAAAATCTGACCATAGAAAGTTACTATGGTGATAAGGAAGATCAAAACACACACTCAGAAGATAACAAAGTCAGAGTGCCAACATCCAAAGCCTCCAAGAAAAGTATGAATTGGTCTCAGGCAATGGAAGAGCTTAAAAAATATTTTTAAAATGAAATAAGAGAGGTAGAAAGAAAATTGAGGAGAGAAATGGGAGTGATGCAAGATCATGAAAAAAGTCAACAGCTTGGTAAAGGAGGCACAAAAAATAACTGAAGAAAATAACATTTTCCTTGCAAAACAGAATATGCCAATGATAAGAGAGGTACAAAAATTCACTGAAGAAAAAACTCCTTAAAATAGAATTAATCAAATGGAAAAGGAAATACAAAAGCTCACTGAAGAAAATAATTCCTTAAAAATTAGAATGGAGCAAATGGAAGCTAATGACTGTATGAGAAAATCAAGAAAAACTAAAAGAATGAAAATATAGAAGACTGAAATATTTCACTGGAAAAATAACTGACCTGGAAAATAGATCTAGGAGAGATCATTTAAAAATTATTGGACTACCTGAAAGCCATGATCAAAAAAAGACCCTAGACATTATCTTTCAAGAAATTACCAAGGAAAACTGCTCTAATATTCTACAACCAGAGAGTGAAACAGAAATTGAAATAATTCACCAATTATCTCCTGAAAGAGATCCCAGAATGAAAACTCCCAGGAATATTATGGCCAAATTCCAGAACTCCCAGGTCAAGGAGGGAGAAAGAAACAGTTCAAGTATTGTGGAGCAACAGTCAGGATAACACACGATTTAGCAGCTTCTTCATTAAAGGATCGGAGGGCTTGAAATATGATATTCTGGAGGGCAAACGAATTATGATTACAACCAAAAATACAACCTACCCAGAAAAACTAAGTATTATACTTCATGGGGGAATATATGGAATTTAATGAAATAGAGAACTTTCAAGCATTGTTGATGGAAGACCAGAGAAGAATAGAAAATTGGACTTTCAAATACAAGACTCAAGAGAAGCATAAAAAAGAGAGTTGGAAATTGGGAGGATGCCCATTAGTTGGGTAATGACTGAACAAACTGTGCTGTGTGCTTGTAATGGAATACTATTGTGCCATAAGAAGTGATGAGCAAGATACTCTCAGAAAAACCCGGAAACACTTATATAAGCTGATGCAAAGTGAAATCTACTGTGTACAAAGTAACAGCAATACTGTGAGATGATTAGCTGTGAATGACTTAGCTGTTTTCAGCAATACAATGATCCAAGACAACTCTGAAGGACTTGATGAAAAATGCTCTACATCCCCAGACAAAGAACTGATGGTGTCTGAATGCAGATTGAAGCATACTTTTTTTTGCTTTATTTTTCTTGAGTTTTTCTTTTTTAGTTTGTTTTCTTTCAAAACATGATTAATATGGAAATATGTTTTGCATGACTACAGATGTATAATCTATATTGAATTGCTTACCTTATCATTGGGGGAGAGTAAGGGAGAAAGAGAGAGAATTTGAAACTCAAGATTTTCAAAACAAATGTTAAAAATTGTTTTTAGAGGTGACTAGGTGGCACAGTGAATGGAGACCACCCTGGAGTTAGAAGGACCTGAGTTCAAAACCAGCCTCAGACACCTAACACTAGCCGTGTGACCTTGAGCAAATCACTTAACCCCAACTCCCCACTCCAAAAAGCAAAAAAAAAAAGTTTTTACATGTAATTTGGAGAAAATAAAATACCAAATAATTTTTTAAAAAAACTGGAAGGCAGGAAAGTGAAATCAGAAAAGGAGAATCGGCCTGAGAAAATACTATGGAATAGAAGATTGGAGGCGTTGATAAGGATGAAAAATAGGTTTAGAAAGAAAGATGCAAAGGGAGAGATGTAATGATAGGAGGTTTTAATGAGATAGGGAAATGTCCAAGTTATACATTACATACATAAGTCTTACTTTAGTTTCATAAGCCAGCATTTGGGGATGATTCTAGCTCATCATATATTTTTTTTTTATAGAAAGAGTTCTATTTTGGTAGGACTCCTTCTTTGCCTACCTTTCCAAATAGTTTATATAGTATTAGAATTAATTGTTCTGTAAATGTTTGGTTAGGAAGTTCATTGATGGCCTGTTCAATTTCTTTATCTAAGATGAGGTTATGTACTATATTTCCTCTTCTGTTAATCTGAAATACTTATATTTTTGTAAATATTCATCCATTTTACTTAGATTGTCAGATTTATTGGCATACAGGTGGACAAAATAGCACCCAATTATTGTTTTAATTTCTTCTTCATTGGTGGTGAATCACCCTTTTCATTTTTGATATTAGTAATTTGGTTTTCTTCTTTCTTTCTTTAAAATCAAATTAGCCAAAGTTTATCTATTTTACTGGATTTGGTTCCCCCCCATAAAACCAACTCTTAGTTTTATTTATTAGTTCAATGGTTTTCTTACTTTTCAATTTTATTAATCTCTCCTTCAATTTTTTTTCAGAATTTCTAATTTGGTATTTAATTGGGGATTTTTGATTTGTTCTTTTCCTAGCTTTTTAAATTGCATACCCAATTCATTGATCTTTATTTTATTCTATATTTATTCTATATTTTATTCATGTAAGCACTGAGAAATGTAAAAATTCACTTAAGTACTGCTTTGGCTGCATCCCATAAATTTTGATATGTTGTCTCATTATTGTCATTCTCTTTGATGTGTTGTTTGACCCATTCATTCTTTAGGATTAGATAATTTCATTTCCAATTAATTTTAGTCTATCTTTCCATGGCCCTTTGTAATATATAATTTTTACCACATCATGTTCTGAAAAGGATGCATTTAATATTTTGCCTTTCTTCATTTGAGTGCGAAGTTTTTATGTCCTAATATGTGGTCAATTTTTGTGTAAGTGCAATGTACCAATGAGAAAAAGGTATATTCCTGTCTATCCCCATTCATTTTTTCTCCAGAAATCTATTATATCTAACTTTTCTAAAATTCTATTCACCTCCTTAACTTCTGTCTTATTTATTTTGTGGTTGGATTTATCTAGTTCTAAGAGGGAGAGGTTGATGTTCCCCACTAGTACAGTCTTATTAGACTTCTTGTAACTCCTTTAACTTCTCCTCTAAGAATTTAGATGCTATACTACTTGGTGCATATATGTTTAGTATTGATATTACTTCATTGTCCATGGTACCTTTTAGCAATATGCAGTTTCTTTCTTTATCTCTTTTAATTAGATCTATTTTTGCTTTTGCTTTGTCTAAGATCAGAATTGCTACCGCTGCTTTTTTTTTTTTTTTGGAAGGGAGAAGACAAGGCAATTGAGGTTAAGTGACTTGTCCAAAGTCACACAACTAGTGTCATGTGTCTGAGGACAGATTTGCCCCCACTTTTTTTACTTACTATATTGTGCTCCAGCCTTTTACCTTTACTCTGTGTGTGTGTCTCTGCTTCAAATGTGTTTCTGTAACAATATATTGTAGGATTATGGTTTTTAATCTATTCTGCTATATGCTCCCATTTTATAAGAGTTCATCCCATTCACATTCAGTTATGATTACTAACTGTATGTTTCCCACATCCTATTTTCCCCCTGTTTATACCTTTCTCTCTGTCTTTCCTTTTACCCTGTCCCTCCTCACCAGTGTTTTGCTTTTGACCACTACCTCCCCCAGTCTGCCCTCCTTTCTATCAGACCCCCTCCCTTTTCTTTTCCCCTTTCTCCTCCTACTTCCCTATGGGGTAAGATGGATTTCTCTAACCAACTGACTGTGTATGTTATTCCCTCTTTGAGCTAAATCCAATGAGAGTAAGGTTCAAACAACGTGAGAGTTCTATTTTAAAAGACTCTGTTTTGCTTGTAGATGCCTCTGTAATCTTGCCAGAACCATAGAGCTGTTTTATAAAAGCTGGCAGCCTAACACACACTGAGCATCCAGGTCACTAGAAGTTAACCTAAATTAGAGTTCATATTATGTTCATCTTTTTTTTTCTTCTGTGTTTGTGATTCAGTGCTTGAACCAGGTTCATGAGTGTTTACTCCATTGTTGGAATCTTAATTATGAGCATTTTTGCTTTCTTGCTTTTTTATGCTACCTAGGGATAACTAGATTTCAAAGTGGATAGAGCACCAAGACTGGAGTCAGGAAGTCCTGAGCTCAAATCCAGCCTCAGATACTAGCTGTGTGACTCCGGACAAATCACTTAACCCCTGCTTGCCTCAGTGTCCTCATCTGTAAAATGGAGATAATATGATCTTCATCATCTTGTTATGAAGATCAGATGAGATAATAATTAAAAAGCAATTAGCATAGTTCCTGGCACCAATGAGTATAATGTGTTATTATTATTGTTGTTGTTTTTGTTGGTTTTTACCAAATTATACATTATGGGCATCAGTACAAGATGTATTTATGGTAAAAGAAAAAAAATAACCTTATAATTAAAATGGACAGTAATGATTCTAGACACATTCTATCCAGAGTGACTGCCATGAATGTGGTACATTGGTGGGCATGTTTGATTCTAGACCAGAGGTCTGCAGACTATAACCTGGAGGCCTAATCTGGCCCATAGTCTGTTTTTGTATGGTCTTTGGGTTAAGTATGGTCTTTGCCATTCCCAAATGGCAAAATAAATAGTTTTTAAATTAAAATAAATGTTTTTAATAAAATAAAACCTTATTTAAAAATATAAAAACCAACCTTAGCCCATGGGCCAAATGTTAGCCATAGTTCATTGAACTATGCCCTTGACCAGTAAGAAGTCCATCTTCATTCACATGATTGTTTTTAGGTTTTTGCTTTGGCTGACTGCATACATTGTGGATAACCAGGACAGACAGGTTTATTGTACGGGCTTGTCCATTACTACAACTTCTGTTTTTGTAAAACTGGTTGGAGAAAAACATTGCTTTGGGTTGTTATTCTTCTCTCTTTCTGTAGCTTAATCAGTTTAAATCACATCTAAGTCTTCATGATTCCTTTTGGGGTTTTCTTGGCAGCCATACTGGAGTGGATTACCATTTCCTTCTCCAGCTCATTTTACAGAAGAGGAAACTGAAGCAGACAGGGTTAAGTGACTTGCCCAGGGTCACACAGCTAGTTAGTATCTAAGGATGAATTGGAACTCAGGTCTTCCTGACTCTAGGCCTGGTACTGTATCTACTGTGCCACTTAGCTGCCCCATTCTTCTCTTAAATGGATATAACTGAAGAAAAGTGCTTCCTCCTAGACCATTATAATAGTAACTGACATTTCTATAGGACATTAAAGTTCATGAAAGCACTTTACATTCATTACTTCATTTGAAATTCACAACAGCCTTATGAGGTAGGTAAAATGGCTCCTTATTCCCCCATTTTACAAAGAGAAAGGGAAAGAGAAGCTCCAATTTGTCATGTCTTGTCCAGGGTCACATAGCTAGTGAATATCAGAGGTAGGATTTGAACCCAGGTTTTCTAGCCTCCAAGCCATTGCACACTACCACACAGAGCATTGGTTCTTAACCTGGGTCCATGAACTTGTTCTTTTTAATATTTTGATCATTGCATTTCAATATAATTTGTTTCTTTTGCAACCTTGTGTATTTTATTTTACACACTTAAAAATATTATTCTGAGAAGGGGTCCATAGACTTTGCCAGACTACAAAAGGGACACACAAAAACTTTAAGAACTCCTGACATGAAGGGTGAACAAGTTCCTACAGCCGGGGAGCTTCTCTCCTCCCTCCTCCTTTCCTGCCCCCAAAGGACTGCCAAAGCCGCTGTCTTGATTGTTACCAGTGAGTCAAAGAAGAAGGTGTGATGGAATTGAGATGGAATAGAAAGAGAATTATAAATGGTGATTAAGTGTAACTGAAATAATTCTCTTAATTAAAAAAAAACCTTCAGAGACATTATGGTTTCAGTAAAACTGTGAGGACTGTCCTGGAAAATGCACTATCATCACTAACATGACATCTATGGGAAAATGGTATTCTAAGTTCCATAATGCTCCCTTGCTTTTAGAATACAGCCAGTGGGCACAAGGCTGGATTGTATTCTCAAGTTTTACTCTTTTCTCTGCTGTCTTCTTCCCCAACTATGCTTCTAGCTATAACTTGGGCAGTGGTGTTGTTTCCATCGTAGTGAACGGATCCTTCAATGATGGCCGGTGGCACAGAGTGAAAGCTGTCAGGTGAGTAAGGGGCATCTTTCAAGGCAATCAGAGTCAAAAACCAAAAATACCAGGAGTCTGACTTTGGATTTAGCACCAACCCCCATTCTCCCAACCCCATCCCTCCCTCATCAAGTCCTATCCTTGTACGTTCATACATATGTTGCCTCCCTTTGAGAGTCCTGCATCATTGTCCCAACATTCCAGGACCCAACTCTCCTGAACTAAATATTTTGCCTTTAACTCTAGGTGCCCCAGACTCCTAATGGAATGCTTTCTGACCCCTGGCCTTCTAGAAATCCCATGCATTTCACAACTAACAACATAGGGCATTTTCTTTTCATTCTATCTCCACCCTCCCCCATCATTCAAATTTACTCATCCTGTATCATGCTCTTCACTTCAGGATCAGGTCAAGGAGTGACTTCTTTCTGCCAATTAACTTCTCATTAGAACATTAGTATTGCCTAACTTATGGGAAAAGACTGGAGGAGACCCTTAGGGTTCATTCTCTCTGTCTCACTCTGTCTCTCTGTCTCTCTCTGTCTCTCTGTCTCTCTCTCCCTCTCTCCCCACCCCCTCCTCTCCTTTTCTGACAAGGGGTCATGTCTAGGAAATTCATGTCCAGAGAATCTTGGAGACCACAGCAAGGGACGGCTAAATGAACAAGCAAAAGACCTCAAACTGAGCTCTGATCTCAAGGCAGAGATATTTGTTCTCTTTGCCCTGTTTTATAGTCCGTTGTGGGGTGGGGGGTGAGAGGTGGGGCCCATAGATGTTCACTGTCACCAAAAGACAGATGTTCATTCTGCCTTTAAAAATCCCCTTTGGCTTCTGTGCTCCTCAATCCTACCTTGGATGCCAGAAGTAGGATTAGAGTGCTAGAAAAACTCTTGCAAACACCAGGTTTAGGACATTGTTCTCATGCTTAGTCTTCATCCTTCATTAGATGCTGTCTATAAAATAACTATTGAAAATGGTGACTATCTTTCTAGGGATGGCCAGTCTGGAAAGATAACTGTGGATGACTATGGAGCTAGAACTGGCAAATCCCCTGGACTTATGAGACAGCTGAATATCAATGGAGACCTCTATGTAGGTAAGTGAGTTTGGTGATACCTGGCTCCAGCTGAAGGCTTTTGTTTACATTGGTGTTTCCTGTAAATCAAGGTATGGGTTCCCTATAGTTGTTAGTTCCAGTGACTAAAGCCAAATGAATGACAGGCAGGAAGTTTGGGAAGTCTTTAATTTTTCCTCACTCATCTCTTGGCTGGAAACCAGGGGCTGGAAGGGACTTGCTTGGACCCCTTTGTGCTTTGGGCCAGTCCCTTGGAGAAACAAAGCTTTTCTTGTTTGGGAAACAACCTTCCAAAACCAGGCACCACCCGGTTAAGGAAAGAGTCGTTCTTCTGTTCCCAGACACATCTCCCCAACCAGGCAAAACCTTAGGAGGACCAGTGAATCTTCAAACTCCAAGTCTTCCTCTGTGTAATCACAAAAAATTAAAATGTCCCTTCATAATTAACAAAATATTTAATTAGCTAATAAAATGGGATTAATAGAAAAGATACTAAATGTTGTTTAGCAAATTTGGCAGCTCATTTTGTTTGAAGCTGATGTGATTCTATTTCTACTCTATATTTCATGGAACTCAATGTTTATTGACTGACTGGAAATCTCTCCATTTGAAAACCTTACCAATGGCCATTTTGTGGCAAGGAAGTGGTTTTAACTAGAATGTTAGCATATGGCACGTATTTATACCTATCTACTTGACTCCATCACAATTAATCATAGGATTGGTTGATATGACAAAAAAGAATAAATGTTGGCTAAATGATAGATATTGGAGAAGATGTGGGAACTTTGGGATGCTAATGCATTATTGGTGGAGTTGTGAACTGATCCAGCCATTCTGGAGAGCAATTTGTAACCATTTCCAAAGGGCAATCAAACTGTGCAAACTCAGTTTATCATAGGAGAGATCAATGTGAAATGCTAAGTAGTCAACTTGAGACTGAGCCCTCCTCATATTGTTCAGCTGACCACAGGGATAGAGCAGGCAATCAGCAGACAGTGGTGCATCAACTGTGAAGGCATATTCAAGAAAACTGGAAAGATTCAGGGAGCATGAAGCATCTAGAACTAGGGAAACAACTGTTTCATTGTATTCTTTCCTGATCAGAGCACATCTGGAGTATTGGACTCAGTTATGGGGGCCCCAGCTAAGGAAAGACAATTGAACTCTAGCTCTGACACTGCCTCTTTGAACTGGAGCAAGCTGCTTCACCTCTCAGGGAGTCAGTTTCCTTATCTGTAAAAATGGGAGCACTGGACCTCATGACCTCTGAGGTATCTCACAGCTAGACAGAGAGACAGAGAGAGAGAGAGAGAGAGAGAGAGAGAGAGAGAGAGAGTGAGACAGCCTCTAGAAAAATGCATCTGGTATTGTGAAGAGTCTTGAATTCATGGGAAAGAATTAGCATGTTTAGAGCACTGGAAGAACAGACTTGACGAAGGGAACTGGGAATGGGGCCCATGATAGCTACCTTTTAAAATATTTAAGGAGCTGTCCTATGGAAGAGGGATTAGAATTTTTTTTTTTTTGGTCCCAGACAGCAGAAAGACAGCAAAATTTAAATCCCTTCCAACTGTGAGATATTGTGATTCCTTAGTCCTATGATCTCACCTTTGACTCACTCTGTCTCCTTCCCTCCCCGTCCCTGGCAGGTGGAATGAAGGAAATTGCTCTGCATACTAATAAGCAATACATGAGAGGCCTAGTGGGCTGTATCTCCCATTTCACTCTTTCTACTGATTACCACATTTCCCTGGTGGAAGATGCAGCTGATGGGAAAAACATCAACACGTGTGGAGCCAAGTAAGCGCAGCCAGCCTTCCCCAAGGGAGAGCGAGCATTTTTCCTGCAGAAGCCCGTGTCCCTGCCATCCAGCCCAATGCTGCACACCAAGTCCCCAGGGCACTCCCTCCTCATCAGAGAGGATGGCACCCTGATGAGAAACTACAGACCAGAAGGGACAGAGAGGGGAATCCCAGCAGCTTTCCCTGCTGACACTCTATGGACCAAATGCCCCTGAATCCTCAGTTGTAGGAAATGTCAGACTGTCCACTGAATGTATAGTGACTAATGAGATCAGACATCAATGCAAATTCCAGAGATCACTGTGCTGTGATGAATAATTCCATGACTGTGTCGTGAGTCATAGTGCTTTCTTTTTAAACATCCAGCAGAACGATATTAAAAAGCTTTTCTTCGCTCCTGATTCATGATACTTTTAATACAGCAGGATGACTATATGACACCAAACTTCCCCTTTCTTGCCTTGCCCCATGAAATTGCTTAGCTACCTGCTGCTATGTCCTCAGCACATTCTGGCCATGCCATGTATATAAGGAAAGAAGAAACTCGACCCTATGGAAGCTATTTCAGAATCGTTATGGGGACTGAAAAGGTCACCCTTAATATTAAAAGCCTCCTTTTTTTAAAATAATGCAAACCTCAGAAAATAGACACCATGATTTTGTAGAAGTACTTTTGTATGTGTATATTTTTATAGAGGCAGAACTGACCACATAACATACTTTGAAAAGTTTAGGTGAATTACGTACACTTCTTTGCATTTGGACACCATTTGGTATCTGCAGGAGTGAGATCAGGGTGGGCAATGGGGAGCCTGACAATTGTCTTTTGTCAATATTGATGATTCAGAGTGTATGACTATGAAGCTTTCCTGACCTAAGCTGATTAAAGGATTGAACATATGTTGTTCCTGGATATTTTGCCATTACTTTTTATGTTGAATGGGGAGAAAACTGTAGTGAGATCTTAAAAAGAAGATAACAATGAGCCAGAATATTCATTAATACCCTCTCATTCATTCATCCATCCATCTGTTTAGTTATTTCATTTCATTCATCCACTCACCTAGTGTGGTTGCTGACCTCTTGTGATAGTCACACTCCTGAAACCTATAAAAACTGACATCGTTCACACTGTGCTGTGAGGAAGCCCTTCGTGTGGCCCAAGTGCAGACACAGCCATCAAGGTGGGGCTAGGGAAGAGCTGTCCTTCCAAAAGGTCAGTCATGGGCCCTTTGATGTCTAGGCATGTGACTCTATAGCCTGAGGAGTAGATCCCAGTGGCATGACCATCTGAGGGAAATGTGAGCCGTATGCCCTGTCCACACGAAGAGCCGAGAAATTTGACCTGACTGAAGAAATGAACTATAATTAGCCCCAGTCATGGCATCAGTCTTTTTCATTCAATATATATCCATTATGTTCATGCAATTCAAAAAGCACTGCTGTACAAGGTTCTAGGTAGGGGTGGGGAGGGGGGGAAGGGTTGTGTAGATGGGTAGGAAACATAACAAGAGTGACTCACATTGAGTTGCATTTATGGATCATACATCTATGAAAGCTTCGTTCCCCCTAGGCCTATCAGGTTGGCCATGTATGTATAATTATCCTTATTCTTAGATTGGAAAGTTCAGGAAAGTTGAAGTGGCTTGCCCAACCACTAAGTTTCACCCAACTACTAAGTGGCAGAGTTAGGATTCAAACCCAGGTCTTTGGTTTCCATGGCGCCATGTTGCCTAAGCTCAGGCTCAGTGACTCCCAGTATCCTGGCTTTGGGAACCTCAAAGTAGGCATATCCTGATTCATAGCCCAAATCAGAGGTGGCCAGGATACTTCCTGCCGAGAGCTGCCTGCTAATTCATACTCTCTTGTTTTTGGGTATGGGAATTAGTGAGATCACACAGTGATTAGGAGGTTCTTGGCTCCTTACCACCTCATATCACACTCTTAGAGGGAAAGTATTGGATCTGAGCCTCAATTTCCCCCTCCCAACCCCCTCCAAAAGAAAAATCACTTCTGCAAAATCATCATTCCTTTGTGAATATGTACAATTGAGTTGTAGGTGTGCTATTTTCTATTTTCCCAATGTAAATGTTGTCTAGGGAGGAAACAATTTTCCTGAGATACAAAGATGATGATAGGGCATCTGCCTACACAAAGTTTACAGTCTAGTTGACAACATAATAAAGGGAGACAGTTAAGAGTAATTAAATAGGGAAAGTGGTATCCCCATGTGACAGATGAAGAAACTGAAGTACAGAGTGTGGATAGATGAATTGTCCTGTGTGAACCTGGGCAAGTCTCATTCTCTTCAGGTCTCAGTTTCCCCACCCATTTAATGAGAGAGTTGAACTAGGTCAGATGTGTCAAACTGTCAGAAAGGGGCATGCAGCCTGAAACATTCCCCAGTAGCAAGAGCCAAGTTAAAATGTAATTAGGAAATTTAACAAAATAAATAAAAATACTCTAAGGCATAAATAACATTACATTTTAAAACTAAGTAAATATGTTCCCCACCGAGGTCCTTATATATAGATTAATGACCTTTATCTATAACTGTGGCATAGCAGAGAGAGCACTAGACTTAGAGTCGGGAAGACCTGAGTTTGAATCCTGCCTCAGACATTTAATAGCTATGTGACCCTGAGCAAGTCACTTAACCACTGTCAGCCTCAGTTTCTTCATATGGAAAATGGGAATAATATTCCATATATCCCAGGTTGTGGTGAGTATGAAATGAGATAATATATGTATAGAGCTTTGCAAACCTTAAAGCATTAGCCGCTTTGGTTATTATTTCACTATGGTGTCCTCATCTACCTGGGAACCAGCTTCTCTGGAACCAGAGTGTGGTAATCCCTAATGAGGGGTTAGAGACTCCAAGTCACCTAGGTGAGCTGATGATAGTCCAGGAAGAGGCGGGAGCTGTAAAGAAATGAGTACTTGGGGGTGGCTAGATACAGTGAATAGAGCACCAGCCCTGGAGAAAGGAGGACCTGAGTTCAAATTCGACCTCAGACACTTAACACTTACTAGCTGTGTGACCTTGGGCAAGTCACTTAACCCCAACTACCCTCCAAAAAAACCCCAAAAAACAAACAAACAAACAAAAATGAGTACTTTTAGGAATCCTGTGGGTTCAGAAGCAAGAGGATGAGCAAGGGGAGGAAGAGGAAGCAGTGGGTCTCTCATCTACCTCGCCAGCCTCCTTCATGTTACTCCCCTTTGTGTGCTCTGTGTTCTAACCAAACTAGCCACACTAGTCACTTCCCAAGTTGACATCATCCCTCCATGTCTTTGTTTAGGCTGTGCCCCATGCCTGGAGTACCCTCCCTCCTCACTTCCGTCTCCTAGAATCCTCAGCTTCCTTCCAAGCTCACAGCTTAGGTGCCACCTTCTACACAAGTTTTCCGGATCCCCTTCCCCTCCCCCAATTGCCAGTGCTCTTTGTTCAGATATCCCTTTGGATTTATTTATCTGAGTATGTATTCTAAGGGCTTCTTCTCCCTCTCTCTTTCCCAATGCAAGGTAAGCTCCTGAAGGACAGGAACCAATTTTTGTTTTTTGGGAGGTTTGGTCTTTGTATATTACAGTTCATTCATTCATTCAGCAGTGTGACCTTAGGCAGTAAACTCCCAGGGCCACAGCTTCCTCATTTGTAAAGTAATGGAATTAATCTAAATGATCCTATAATCCTTTTTAATAATCACCTACTATGTGCCAAGGGAGAAGCTAGGTGGTCCGGGGAATAGAGCACCAGGCCTGGAGTGAGGAAGACCTGAGTTCAAATTCAGTTTCAGACACTTACTAGCTGTGTGACCCTGGGCAAGTCACTTAACCCTTTTTGCCTCAGTTTCCTCATCTGTAAAATAAGTTGGAGGAAGAAATTCCAAACCACCCCAGTATCTTTTGCCAAGAAAACCCCAAATAGGGTCACAAAGAGTCAGACATGATTGAAATGACGGAACAGCAACAACAGGTATCAAGCACTGGGCTGGGCTGGGCTAGGGTTTATAGAGACAAGAAAAGAAACACAACCCCACCTAATCAGTGCTTAATCAATTGAATGGGTTGAGTTGAAGGAAACAATAAAATTCTGAGTGCCCTGAACCAGGAAAAAGCAAATTAGTAACTGCTGAACAGAGGCCAGGGGGCGGCGTTAGATTGTACGTCTCTGGTGCCATGTTGGAGCAAGTTAAATGAGTTGTGGATTGGGGACCCAAACGGGCCTTTGCTTCATTCCCAATCAGCAGCACTGAGAGGACCCAGCATGGAAGCAGACTTGGAGGGACCTCAGAGATCATCCCAGTCCAAACTTTTCACTTAACAGATGAGAGAGTTAATTAAGTTGTCCAAGGTCATGAAACTCGTTAGTGGCAGAGCCAGGACTATAAGTCTAGTTGCCTGACTCCGGTGCCTTGAAGGAGCCTGAAAAAGACCATTAAATTCTTTAACCTCGTGCCAGGTTCCCCACGTAACATGAGATTGCAAAGCTGTGACTTACCTCATCTGTACAGAGCTGGTGCCCCCATTCCCTCACAGTCATAAAAATAGTTGTGTACTTGGATGAACCCCGTGTTTGGTAACTGCAGCAGATATGATGGGGGAGGGGGAACTACAGGAGGAAGGGAAGAAATGGGAAAAGACTATGGATCTCAGGGACATGTTTTTTGGAGGAGGAATACTAGAGCTCCTGGACCCTTTTGTTAGTCTGGGGTTGTTGAGGTTTGGGATTTAGGGGTGCTCAAGACCCCAAAATGCCAACACACCAGGTCCTGCTGAATGAATTTGACTCAGACCTTCTCTCAGCCAAAGAAAAGCAAAGTTTATTGAAGATTCACCTTATTGGGTGGACCGAAGGAGTCTGAGCACTTGTAACGCTTGTATTGACAAGCAGGCCAGAGCAATCTGACACAGACTGAGTCTGAAACAGATGTAATCTGAGCCCCTTCATGGAGGCAAGATGGGTCTTATATACAGAAACACTGTGGGAGGGATCTAGGGTTGGTCTAGAGGGGTTTGGGAAGGGTCTTGAGGAGGAGTCTAAAGGGGATCTTCCATGGAACTGAGGTCAGACTCTAGGAATGGGATTAAGGGTGGGAAATTAGTCAAAGCCTACCTGGAGATGACAAACAATGGAGGGCTAGTCTAGTTTAAGGGTAACAGGTTTGGGTATAGATATTTTGGGAGGATCAAGGGCAGGAAGTAGCTGGACAGTGGAGGGCTAGACTAGATTAAGAGTAATAGAGATTTGGGAATGGTGATCATGGAAGGCTTATGGCCTCAGGCAAATGCCTCTTCAAGTGGGAAGATTCAAGGAGAGTTCAAGGGGGTTCCCAGAGCCCAGAGCCTGTACCCCATCATTGTGACATTAGCAGAAATTTACCCAAGAACAATGTAGGAATTTTTTTTGATTTTTTTTTTTATTTAATTGGGGGCAAGGGGGAGTGAGAAGGAGAGAAAATAAATGCCTACTAATTGAAAAAGAAAAAAAAATTACCCAAGGGAAAAGGGAACAGAAATCTGTCCAAATCAGGGCAATTTTCTGTACAGGTAATGCTCTAGTTGACTCTGTTCCCCCTTTCCCCTATTTCTTCATGTCTCCACACACTTTTCTAGAAAATAGGTGTGTGAGTCCCAAGGAAAGGCTACCTCAGCTCCATGGTTGCTAAAAAGAACTCTTGATTGTCCCTGGTGGGGATATATCTTTTGATCATTAATATTCCATCTATATTCTACCCATTTCAGTTGTGCTAATGAATTTATTACAATCTGGAAAAAACAAGACACCTGCTTATTTCCATCCTTCTTGCAGCCAGATATTAATGGGGGACGGGAATTCTTGCATGGAACAAAAAAATTACAAAATGAAATTGGCCATGAGCAGGCTCCAACACACAACAGCAGCAAAGGACTACAGGGTCAACAAACTATGGCCTGGGGGGCCAAATCTGTCCCACTGCCAGTTTTCATATGGCCTTCAGCTTCAGTATGGATTGGGCTGTACATAAACAGAAGCAGACTCCATTTGGCCTTCGGGGACATAGTTTGCTGACCCTTTAGGATGCAATAAATTCCCAGGAATCAATCAAAGAGATGTGTCATCAAGAAAGATGGGGTGGTCACTGGTGAGATGAGGCCTAACTGATGGATAGCCCATATGTTCCCCAGGCATTTCTGATATTTGGAGAGAAAATTTCCCAGCATTTTAAGTGGATCTAACTATGATGAACTTATGGGAAGACTCAGGAAGGAGTCACAAAGCATGGATAGGCATGAATGGGGTGCAATCTTCATTGTTGGAGAGAATACCCACATTGGTGATGATGGGGTTTAGGCTCTAGGAACCCCCTTGAATCTTACCACTTGAGGCATTTGCCTGAGGCCATAAACCTTTCATTATCCTAGGCCTAAATCTTGTTACTCTTAACCTAGCCTAGCCCTCCATTGTCCAGCTACTTTCCACCCTTGATCCTACCAAAATATCTATACCCAAATCTGTTACCCTTAAACTAGCCTAGCCCTCCCTGGTCTGTCATCTCCAAGTAGCCTTCAGCTATTTCCTGCCCTTAATCTCATTTCTGGAATCTGCCGTCAGCCCCCTCAAGATCCTCCTTAGACTCCTCAAGACCCTCCCCAAACCCCTCCTCTACACCACCCTAGATCCCTCTCTCATTCTTTCTGAATATAAGATCCATCTTGCCTCCATGAAGGTGCTGAGATTCAATCTAGCACAGACTCAGTAGTCTGTGTTACATTGTTCTTGTTTGCTGGTCTGCTACAAGCATCACAGATAACTTAGGCCCCTTAAGAGTGTACCCATTATGGCAAATCTTTAATAAACTCTGCTTTACTTTGGCTGAGAGAAGGCTTGAGTCGAATTCATTCGGCAGGACCTGGCGTGTTGGCATCTTGGGGTCTCGAGAACCCCTAAGCCCCCAAACTTCAATAGTGAGATCACAGATCAAGTGGAATCAGGGTAGTGTAGATAACTCTCCTTGCTCAGCCCTACCCCTTTGAGTAAGCACTCTCCGTGAAGTAATGTAGTTCTCAGCTCTGCCTGCACTTTCCCAGTTTCTCTCATATTAGCTAGTCTTCTATTCCACTTAGATTCTCTAGCAGACTATAAGCTCTTTGTGACCCTGTGCATCGTCCACAGCACTTAGCCCAGTGCCTTGCACATAGCAGGCACGTAACAGATAAAAGGGGGTGCACTTCATTCTACTGAATCATTCAAGGGATTCATAACTGTCCCGGCTAAAGACAGTAAAGGAACCTCATCGCTTCATTTAGCCTCGTGGACTGCTGGTTTGGGAAGAGGTGTAGCAGGAAGAAAGGGAGAACACCTGCATCTGATGAAGTGCAGCAATTTAGCCAAGGAATTCACTTTGTTGTTCTACAGTTGCCTTGGGATCTTCATGAGTTGGATACAGTTGAAGAACAACCACAAAGTGAAATGACTCCATTTGTTTTTGGCTTTGTTGTCGTTGTTTTTAGGAAAGATCCTGTAGTGGTTTGCAATTTCCTTCTCATTTTGCAGATGAGGAAACCGAGGCATACAGGGCTAAGTGACTTACCCAAGGTCACACAACAAGTAAGTGTCTGAGACCGGATCTGAGCTCAGGAAGATGAGTCTTCCTGATTCCCACTCTAGTGTTCTCTCTGTCCACTAGCTGCCCACAGACTTCACTTTCTCCTTCGAAACTAGGAGGGGAATTCAATTAAATTCCATTAACATTTATTAAGCACCTAGGGAGTGCCAGGCACTAAGCTAAGCACTCAGGATACAAAAGATGCAGAAGACGGTCCCTGCCCTCCAGGAGCTTACAATCCAATGAATCTCCCCCCATCCCAACCCAAGGCCTTCACCCGTGTCGTGTATAGACTTCTGAAAGTTATCCTTTTTGCTATTAAAATGTAATTCCCCAGCCCCAAGGCTACTCTGAGCTCTGCCCGATGCCTTGCAGCCTCATAGATGGCAGCTTTCCCCCACTTCCATCCCAGCTCTCCTCTCCATCCCGGATGTCCTGGGTGACCCCTGGCTTGTCAGTGACCTTTTTCTCTGGCTGAACTGGTAACCTTCCTTAATAAGCAGGCCTGTGGAGCTCGGCGGTGTTATTTGCATTTCATTTCCTGATCCAGTCACTTGTTTTAGCCGTTCCAGCAAGTCTCTAGTTCTATTCCAACATAAACATGTCAGTCGGTTTCCATACATTAAGTGCTCTGATGTCAGAGAAGCAAACACCTTCCTCTCCCCTTCCTGTCTCTACAGCCTCCTCCCTGCCCCCACCAGGCCTGGCTCCCTTCCCCCAAGGAGCTAGCTGCCTCCTGGGTAGGAAGAACAGCTTGGCTTTCTGAAATGGGGCCAGAGCTGGCAGGCTCTGTGTTTTCCATTCTGGGGAAGCACTGCATTTTTCACCTTTAACCCAGAAAATATAGTTCTCAGAAAGCTTGTTCTTGGGACTGGGAATTCTCAGAGGAAGAAGAGCAAGCGTTGCAGGAGGGGCTGGCTCTGGCCTCTTTCAAGGCTCCCACAGCCAGCCACCTGGAATCCTGAGGAATGGCCCGGGGAGAATGCTCACCAGTCCAGCCCTGCAGCACACAGCTTTTCCTCCAGGGATCTGTGGGCTGCCCATCTCTACCGGAGCCATCTGCACAAAACAAAGGCAGAGCATTCCAGACTCGGGTGGAAAGACAATCAAACCTTTCAGAAGAAAAGACTGGACAAAGCATTAATGGTTTCATACCTCCCATCCTCCTCCTCCTCAAGCCATAAAGTCCCCAGCCTTCTGGGGGGAACTGGGGAAAAGGGTAGGGAGGCACTTCATGCTGCCCAGGCTGATTGTAATAAAGCAAATGCTCATTAAAGGACTGAAATGAAAGGAAGGGTGGCTTTCAAAAAGGAATCTGCAAGGTGAGAGATCAGTAGCAGGAGCAACAGCAAGAATTGAGGACAGAGTTCAAATCCAAGGAAGAATAAAATCCCCTTACGGTGTCCTCCAGTACCAGAAGACCATTTTTTATTTTCAAAGGACACATCAAACAAAGAGGGAGGGGAAAACATACGTGGCCCTGCCACTGGTATTTAAAGGCAGATGTGAAAAGGGTTGGAAGACCTTCAAACTGATGGGTTGGAAATTGCAGCTCATAGCTAGGCATTGTTGATGATTGCATCCTGCCTATCAGAGTAATCAAATAGAGAGCTACAGGGAAAGCCAGTAACCTGGGTTCTAGTTCCGACTGGGCTGCTAGCTAATTGTGTGTTTGTGGTAGGGGGGAGGTAGAGAGGAGAAGGCAGTTATAACTCAGGCAGTCCACATGCACTAAGTGCCACTCACTGTGCTTAGCAAGGGGGATGCCAAAAAGGGTCAAAACATGGCCCCTGTCCTCAAGGAACTTGCATTCAGTTGGGAGAGACACATGCAGACAACTGTACTTACAAGATATACTCTTCTGTTCAATCATTTCAGACTATTCATGACCCCATTTGGCATTTTCATGGCTAAAGTATTGGAGTGGTTTGCCATTTCCTTCTCCACACCAATTTACAGATGAGGAAACTGAGGCAACCAAGGTTATGGACTTGCCCAAGATCCCACAGCTAAGAAGTGTCTGAGGTCAGATTTAACTCATGAAGACGAGTCTTCCTGACTCCAAGCCCAGTGTTCTTTCCACTGCTTGCCACCTCACTGTCCATATTTGCAAGATATAACAGTAGAAATATATGGTAATTTCAGAAGGAAGGTACTGGAGAGTGAGGAGGTGGGACCCCAGGACAGGCCTCCTGAATACGTTTAGTGGTATCTGAGCTGTAACCCTAAATCAATTAGTTTTCCCTCCCTGATGATGCCTCCAACTCCACAAATACCTCCTAGAAAACAAGAATTGTTTCATTTTTTCTTTGTATTTTCAAGGCCTACCATAGTGCTCAGTACATAATAGGTACTTAATAAGTGCTGGCTGATTGAACAATTAAAGGAATGACTTGAAGGAGAATGTAGCACCAGAGTCCCAGGAAACTTTCCTATGACGCTGTTTTGGAAACATTCACCAAGTCCAGCACAAGCCAGGGCATCGAGACTTAGGTAGGTCTTTGTTGTTCAGTGGTTTCAGTCGTGTCTGACTCCTTGTAACCTCATTTGGGGTTTTCTTGGCAAAGTACTAAAGTGCTTTGCTTTTTCCTTCTCCAGCTCATTTTATAAATGCCAAACTGAGTGGAAAAAGGGTTAAGTGACTTGCCCAGGGTCAAACAGCCAGTAAGTGTAGAAGACCTGAAAAACATTCCATTTCCTGTATCTTCTTTCAATAATATTTGTCTTTTCCTAGAAAGAAGTGGGAGTGGCAGCATTCAGGACAGCAAAGTGACAGGATATCAGAGCTGGAACGGATATACGGGACTTTAACGATCGTCTTACTCCCACCCCCTCATTTTGACAGACAAGGCCTAGCTAGGAAGGAGCCCCTCTTCTTTTTTTGTGCTTCCAGGTTAGAGCTCCTTGCCACATCACTAGGGAAAATGGACGTTGACTCTGTCTTAAGACCTCCCTCATTGCCTCTCTGGTGAAGTCTTTCTTCTGGATTTGATGCAAACTCTCCTGCTAGCTCACCCACACACACCCTTGGGCTTACCTTTTAAAAGACTGGTCCAGGAATGGGGAACTTGTGGCCTCGAGGCCTCAAGTGTGGCTCTTTGAATCCAAACTTTAAATGTTCTATGAAGTTTGGATTCCATCAAAGAGCTGCACTTGAGGACCTAGAGGGCCACATGTGGCCTTGGGGCCACAGGTTCCCCACCATGGACTAGTCCAAAGGAAGAATGTTGATTGAGAAAGATTAGACAAAGACACAGATTCTGTTCCCTGGAGAGATGCCTGTGCATACACATAGCTCCCCTCCATTCAAACCTGGTCTCTGTGAGCTCAGAGCTGTGGTTCTGGGTCACGGGTTACATAGATGAGGAAGTGGAGGAGAGAAAGGGGAACTGATGAGCCTCGAAGTCCCACAAATAGTGAATGAATGACAGATACTCTGACTCACTCTAGTGCTCTTAGCAGCACTCAGGGTGCGTGTGTGTGTGTGTGTGTGTGTCTGTCTGTCTGTGTGTCTGTGTAGAGGTGGCATCATTTCATGCATGCCCACATGTTCTAAAGGGGTATATGCGGCATATCCTGACCTGGCATTGAGTAAATTGAGTAGCAAGGTAATTTACCTGGGTGTATGATCTGTTGTTGGCTCGGGAAGTCTCGGGTACTTCTTAGCTACATTTCTCTGTTACAGTGCCCACAGTGAAGCCACAGCCTGTACAAGTTACTTCTCAGGTTCCCTCTTTGCCTGCCTTCTCAGCTCCAGTCAAAGCAATGGGCCGCAGCCACAGCTGCCTTAAATGACCAGGCCCTGGCCAGTTATAGCTGGAGATGGACTCCTTGGAAGAAAGGAATGTGAAGGAAGCGTAGAGTGTCTGTAGCCACTTAAAAAAAAAATCTGAAAAGGGGAAAAAAGAGAAAGGAAAGGAAGAGAAGAGAAAGGAAGGCAAGGGAAGGGAAGAGAAGTCATGGCAAGGAAGGAATATGAAAGGAAGCTTGGAACATTTGTACTCATTAGGAAAAAAGAATTTGAAAAGAAGAGAAGCAAGGAAACCAGAAATAGGAAACATGAGCCATGGGACTGGAATAGCAGAAAAGGCCCTGCTTAGGAAAGAGGCAGAAGGTAAGGGAAGATAAAACTAGCTACCAGATGTGGAAGCTCTGAAGTGCTAGATGGAAGGCTATTGCAGCAGCTCCAAGGTTTCCAGCAGGCCCTGTTCTCTAGCCTCAGTTTCTTCAAATATAAAATATTGGGGTGCCAGGCCTCTACTAGACAATCTCTCAAGTCCCCTCCCGCTGTAAAACCTAAGATCCTTTGAGGTGCCTGGGCATCACAATGCTGGGCCAGAAAACATTTGGTATGGTTACTCCCTAGAGGCCAGGAGGCTTTGAAATACTGGATACTGTCATACTAGGTAAGAAATGATATCTGATAATATCTTGACCCCTTTGAGATGTTGCTGGGAAGCTATGATAGGAAGGATCATAGGATTTGGGGGATAGAGATGATCTAGGAACCTTGCAAATCATCTAACCCAACCCTTTAATTTATAGATTAAAAAAAACGATTGTCAGAGAGGTAAAGTGAGCTGGACCCAAACCCAGGGCCTCCATTGCCGTCTACACATTGACAGGCAGTATGGTCCAGTGGTCAGATGCCTACTTTAGAATCAAGAAAACATTGGTTAGTTGTGTTACCATGGTCGTCACATAAATTCAGTTCCTTCCCCCTCCTCTAGGAAGCTCTTTAGGACTATAAATTAAAATGAGGTGCCCCTCTGTATGGATGGGATGAGTTTCCAAACACAGATTTAAATAACAAGTCAGAGTCCTTCCTCTCTCTCTCTCTCTCTCTTTCTCTCTCTCTCTCTCTCTTTCTCTCCTCCTCCTCCTCCTCCTCTTCTCTCTTTTCTCTGTCTCTCTGTCTCCATCTGTGAGTGTCTCTGTCTCTGTCTTTCTTCTCTGACACACACACATGGGCACACACATAAAATGTGGTAGCCATCTAGGTATTATAAAGAGGGTTAGGGACTAGATCTGAGTTGGAGGTATGGCTCTAATGCTAATAACCTTTTAGTTCAGGTTTGACTTTGGAACAAAGTGAGGCACTCAAGTCAACCAATCAA
>CM053587.1:77337805-77368012 GCA_028646515.1 Pseudochirops corinnae
TAGCCGCTCTAGCAAAGGGCCTAGGGGCAGGGAAGATCTTTAGATTCCCATAACAAGTGTCTGAGGCCAGATTTCAACTCAGGTCCTCCTGACTCCAGGGCTGGTGCTGTACTCACTGCACCACCTAGCCACCCCACCCCTCCAGTCTTAACCCTGTAGTTAAACACTTCCTCTGATCTAGACTCTCTTCATCCATTTGTTCTGTTGCTATTTGTGTTTTGCCAAATCCTACCCCCAGATTACTCCCAGGAGCTCCTTCTCCTCCTAGTCATACATTGCTGAGGAAGTCATAGAACTGGACTGATTGTGTCCACTACAATATTACTGAAATTGAACCCTCACTGCAGTAAAATTGTGCTGTTATTCCTGTCTAATTGATTCTCCATTCTCTTTCCCCACTAAACTTCTCTTCTTAAACCTTCTAACCTTCTTCAGAAGATTACCTTCTTAACCATCCTCCCCTTTCTCTTTCTGAGCTTCAGTCTCTTCCTATTTACTGATTCTTTCCTGACTGTTGACAAAAATGCCCAAGTCTCCTCCATTCCCAAAACAAACAACAAAAACCCAACGTATGTTCCTTCTATGGTTCTATCCATCTCATCACAACATTCTTTATTTCTCTTACCTTTTTTTTAGCCAGACTGCTAGAAAAAAAGTCTTCTCTACTTGTTACTTCACTTTCTCTCCTTTCACTCACTTCTCAATCCTTTGTAGTCTGGCTTTTGACTGTCATTCAACTGAAATTTCTCTCTCTAAAGTTACCTGTGATCCCTTAACTGTCAAATCTAATGGCCTTTTCTCAAATCTTATCTTTCTTGACCTCTCTGCGGCCTTTCACCATGTTGACCATCTTCTTGTCTCTAGGTTTTCCTGTTACTCAGCAGTTCTCAACCTATGGGTCACAACCCCTTGGGGTTGAATGACCCTTTCACAGGGGTCACAGGGGTCACCTAAGACCATCGGAAAACACATATTTCTGATGGTCTTAGGAACCGAGACACCGCTCCTCTATCTGTCTCTAGGCAGGTCCACCCACATGCAGATACGCCCACATACAAGTATTAAAGGGTCATGGCATTAGGAAGGTTGAGAACTACTGCTGTAACTACTCTCTCCTGGGTCTTATCCTGTCTGCCGTCTGTTCTTTTTCAACCTCCTTTGCTGGCTATCATCACACTGCCAGCCCACAGCTCCGTCTTGAGCCTTCTTTTCACTCCCTACACTCTTTCTTTGGAAAATTCATCGGCTCCCTTAGGTTCAGTTTTCATCTTTATGCAAATAACTCCCAGATCCATTTTTCTAGCTCCAGTCTCTCCTTCATGCTCTAGTCCTGCAAACTAGATGTCCCATGGACATCTCAACATATCCAAAACAAAATTTCATCATCTCTTCTCTTTATTACCAAATCACCCCATATCCTGCACTCTCCTTTCTTTATTGAGGGAATCTCTGTTCTCCCAGTCTCCCAGGTTCAAAACTTTCATGTTGTCCTCAATTTCTCACTGTCTTTTACTTTACATTTTGTCATTTCCACTTGTAGAACATCTCTTGAGTCGGTGTCTTTCTCACTATCCATAGCAAGCACCTTAGTTCAGGTTTTTATCATCTCTTGCCTGAATTATTACAATGGCCTCTCAGTGTCCCTGCCATATCTTTCTCCGCTCCAATTTATCCTCTATACATCTACCAAAGTGATTTTCCTTAGGTGCACTTATTGAGCAAGCTACTTCCCTACTGAATAAATTCCCTGTTGCCTCACAAAGCTCCGTATTCCATATAGGATAAAATAGGAACTCCTCTATTGGGCTTCTAAAACCCTTCACAATTGGGTCCCAGACTACCTTTCTAGCCTTTGATCATATACTATTCCTCTTCCTGCTTTCTATAATCTAGTGAAATTGGCCATTTTGGTGTTCCTTAGAGCAGACACTCTCTTCTCCATCACCATGCTCTTGCATTGTCTGTTTCCCAGGCATGGAATATACTTCCACCTCATCTCTGTCTCACAGAATCCCTTCTTTCAAGACTCAGAGAGAAGAGAAGGACTGAGAGTGAGAAAGTGAGAGGAGAGAAAGTAGAGGCAACAAGTATAGAAGACTTTTTCCCCCTAGGAATCTGGCTAAAAAATATAGGATGATGCCATAGTGAGATGGGTAGAACTGCAGAACTACAATAAAAACCTACAGAGGGGAGAATATCAAGGAGAAATTGACTGACAGTGTCAAGTGTTGCCATAGTTGAGGGTAATCAGGACTGAGAAAAGTCCCTTAGATCTGACAATTAAGAGATCACTGATAATTATGGACAGTGCAGTTGAGTGAAGCCAAAAGTTGAATTATAGGGTTTAAGAGACACTGAGAGGAGAGGAAGTGGAGTTATCAGTTGTAGACAGTTTTCTCAATGAGTTTAGAGATGATGAAGAAGAGAGATATAGGACTACAGCTAGCAGTGCTGGTCAGATCAAGTAAGGGTTTTTAGGGATTGGGGGTACATGAGTGTATTTGCTGGTAGTAGGGAAGATATATATATATATATATATATGTGTATATATATATATATATATATATATATATATATATATAGAGAGAGAGAGAGAGAGAGAGAGAGAGAGAGAGGAAGAAGAAGGAGAAGAAGAAGAGGAAGAGAAGGAAGAGGAAGACGAGGAGGAGGAGGAGAGGAAGAAGAAGAAGAAGAAGAAGAAGAAGAAGAAGAAGAAGAAGAAGAAGAAGAAGAAGAAGAAGAAGAAAAGACGACGACGACAGAGAAAAGAGGAGAGAAGGTGATAGTGGGGACAATTTGGCAGAGAAGTTGGGAGGGGATGGGATAAAGGGCACATGTAGAAGAGTTTGCCTTAGCAAGGAGAAAGGGTGTTCCTTTATCTGAAACCAGAGTAAAGGAGGAGATAGTGGAAGAATATGACTGAATAAACTTATTTGAGGAGTAGGGTAGAATAGACGGCCTCTTGGCAAAAGGTCTTAATTTTTAAGGTGAAGTATGCAGGTGGGGGAGGAGAAGCAGTGAGAGACTTGAGTAGGGACAAAAAGGTTCAATGAAAAGTCATATGACCTAGAGGGGAAAAGGATGGCCTTGGAGTAAGGAACACTTAGTTACCATGCCTGTCCATGACATACTAGCTGTGTGACCATGAACAGGTCCCTTAACTTCTTAGTGCCCCCTATAATTCTCTAAGATCATGTTGTAAATAAATTGCTGATCTGTATCAGTAGAAGGTAGGGGGAAAAATGAAACAAAACATCATTTGGTTCCATTAGCAGCAGGCATTTTCCGAAAAAGTCATTTAAGAAGATTTTAATGTAAGAATTCTTCCCAAGTTTTATTTAAAGTTTGAGAAGTGCTGTTCTAAAGCTTTCAATTTCCCTAGAGAAAGGGGCTACAAAACAATCTAGAAGTCATCTAATTAATGACCACAGGTCAGAGAAGTCTAATGGTCAGTGAGTCACAAAGTAAGTCAGTGGTTAAGGCTGGAATAAGACTACCTTGAATTAAACCATGGGATCAGGCTGCCCCTTTATTCTTGGAGAAATTCACTAGTTTTTTTTTTTTTGTATTTTTCCAGTACTTTTTTCCTCTCTATCAAGTGGTTTCTTGTTTGGGGCTGCTTAGATGTAGCCACAGATTTCATTATTTGCTGGCCAAATGATTCTTGAATGAATAAATGAATGAATAAATGAATAAGAGGCAGGACTGAGAAACTGGTGGGCAGAAAACCAACTGCACTACAAAATCATTGTTTTCTTTGTTGCATGAGAATGGCACCAGAGGAATAACTTTCCTTGAAAGAAATACTTTATGATTTGGCCACACACAGAGACTTATGGGTTTTTCATAATGCCCATCTCAGCTTAAGAGGTTTAATCCCTTCAGGCAGGTTGATGACTATTGGGAAAAGATTCCAGCCATTACTCAGTCTTCCATGATGTTGGGTCTTGATGATCACCATCAACAATGTAGTGACTGCTCTCGTTTGTATAGTGTCTGAAAGTTTATAAAACCCCAGTTCAAGGCTCATATTTGTCTATCCTTTTTTCCCAAAGGTTTTCCATGTGATCTCACTTGATCTTACCTATACATTTCTCTGTACTTGGTGCAAAGAAGGATTACAAACCCATAAGATTTGAGCTCAGGTCCCCTTGACTCCAGGGCTCGTGCTGTATTCCCTGTACCACCTAGCTGCCCCCTGAACTCTGTAACTTCTAAACTTTCCCCTTTCCATTTGTTATTAAACCTCCCCTGTTCCTTATTTCTGTTGTAGTGTTTTGGACTTCTTGTTGATTTCTATTGTCCAATTATTTCCTTCATGTCTGACTCGGTTTCTTGGCAGAGATACTGGAATGGTTTGCCAATTCCTTGTCCAGCTTATTTGACAGATGAGCAAACTGAGGCAAACAGGATTCAGTGACTTACCCAGGGTAGCACAGTTAGTATGTATCTGAGGTAGATTTGCTTGAACTCACTAAAATGAATCTTCCTGACTTCAGGCTGGCACTATCTATCTCTCTACTGTACCACCTAGCTGCTCCTAGTGTTTCAGACTAACCCCTAGCAAAACACCAGAAGGGGTAGTGTGTTACTTTTGAGGGAGCAAGGAAACAGATGGGGAAGAAGGAAAGAATCTGAATCCCTTTCCTGGAAAAGGGCTGGGGCAGGAGGGAGAGGAGTGTTGATCGTACAGATCATGGTTTAGTGCAAAGTCAGAAGACCTAGGTTCAAAACCTGACTTTGCTGTTTACACCTCAGTCCTGATTAGTATGAAAAATGAATCATACTACCTGCAGAGAGGCAGCTGTTGTTGTCTGTCCTTTGTTCTTGAAGGGGACCAATGACATCAGGAAGGTGATGTCATAACTTGCAAGTGAATTGGATTTGAGTGAGGGAGGTCTATGCAAAGTCACCACCCTCAGTGTCTCCTCCAGGGGCCAGATATAGATCAGGATGACCCGAGATGGCTCCCAGAGAGGCAGCTAGTTGGCTGAGCAATGGATAGAGAGATGGACCAGAGGTCACAAAGACCTTAGCTCAAATCTGGCCTCAGACACTTCTTAGATCTATGACCCTGGGCAAGTCACATAACCTCTGTCATAGGATCTAGAACTAGAAGGGTCTATAGAGAATACTTAGTTGATTCTCTTTCTTTAACAAATGTGGAAACTATATCCTAAAGAGATTAAGATGAATTTAGCTCCTCTGACTTCAAATCTGGTGTCTTGTGCCTTTTCCACTACATTATATGCTTCCCCTCCCTTCCCAGCTCCTGGAATTGTTATTCTGCTCAGCCTTGGTCTGGCTCACAGAAGACCCCACCTTCCCACCCCCAGTCCCTCACATCTCAACTTCCCAAGTAGACCGGGTTCCAGATGACAAACAGGTGCAATGGGAAGGAGGGCAGAGAAGGAGGGAATGGTGCTGGGGAAGCTGAGCCTTTGACTTGGGCCACCTGGATATCGGCACTGGTGTGCGTTTCAGGCAGAGAATGTAACCTGTCCCACTAGCTGAGAGGAAAACATTTTATGGCCAATTTTTAGAAACCTGAGAAAGAAATAAATAAAGAAATAAACTGGATGTGTCTGGGAGAGAGGGGAGTTATCAGAAAGGGGTCAAAAGATTGGAGAAAGTGGGGAGAGATGGCTGCTGTAGGGTCCTGAGTGTGAGAGCAGGCCAGGCCTTTTAAAGTGGGGGAGGGAGGAGAAGAACTGCTAAGGGGCTGGGGGTTTGGTCTGTTAAGGGCCTAGGGGCATGGCCTGCTGCACTATGAGGATCAAATCTCCCCCTAATTGTATTTTCCCTCTCCATGGCTGAAGGTGGATAGCTTTCAGCTGTTAGTTTGGGGTGAAAGTGGGCAGGTTCCCACCCAGGGCAGTAGCTACTGTTTCAGTTCCCGTTTTTGGGCACAATCATGCACTTAAGGCCTTTTGCAAGGTTAACCACAGGAAAACCACAAGAAAATAGCCTTCCAGCAAGGAGCCTGAAACCTAAGCTCGCTGTGCTGGGCTTGGTGTTTGCTGTCTGGGGACCAGTCGGGGAGAAGGGAACAAAGCTGATGTGAATTAATGCAGCAAAGCTGAATCTCACAAGAGCTTTAAATCTTCAGCAATCAAAGTGATACCTCATTAATGTGCTCCCCTTGGAATCTCTGACTATTCAAGGCGCATCTCAGAGGCCCTTCCCCTTTAGCTCTTTTCCTCCTCACCCTGAAAATTCCTTTGCCTTTATTTTAGATAGATAGATAGATAGATAATGCATTTACTTCTCTGTATATATGTCATTCTCCTTCCTACTTCACCCTCCCCCCCCAAGTAAAATGCAAGCTTCTTGAGGGCAGGGACTGCTTTAATTCCTGTCTTTATGCCTTTAGCACCTGACTCAGTGCCTCTCACAGGGTCAATCATAAGCTCATAGAGCTGGCGCTAGAAGGGACCTTAGAGGTCATCTCATCCAACCTCCTCATTTCACAGATGAGGAAACAGGCCCAGAGAGGTTAAGAGACTTGTCCAAGGTCACAGAGCTAGGAAGTATCTGAGGTGGGATTTGAACCCAGATCATCTGACTCCAAGTCTAGCACTTTTTGTACTGTTCCATACTGTCACATAGTAGGTGTTTTAAAAATACTTGGGCGGCTAGGTTGTGTAGTGGAAAAGAGTGCTCCTGGAATAAGCCTTCAGTCCTTCATCTATAAAATGAGCTGGAGAAGGAAATGGCAAACCACTCCAGTATCTCTGCCAAGAAAAGCACAGAGTCAGACATGACTAAAAAAAATGATTGAACAACAAGAAAAAAATGCTTGTGGAAATGAATTGAAACAATGTGAGTTGCTATTTGGGGCTAATGACATGTTCTCGCATATTAGAGAAGTGACAATTTATCATCTCTTTGTCTGGAGCCAAAATGCCTCTTAAGAATTGTAGTACCTGCCCTCCCCCTCCCCCAACTTCCGAGAGAGGTTCTGCATATGGCAATATTGTATTGTTGCTCAGTCATGTCCCTTTCGTGACCTGAATTTGAGGTTTTTGGGCAAAGATACTGGGATGGTTTGCCATTTTCTTCTCCAGCTCATTTTACAGATGAGGAAACTGAGGCAAACAGGGTTAAGGAAATTGCCAAGGTTCATACTGCTAGGAAGTGTCTGAGGTCAGATTTGAACTCAGGATGATAAATCTTCCTGACTCCAGACCCAGCACCCTATCCACTGTACCACCTAGCCACCCATATGGCAACACACAGAATATATAAAATACCATGACAATTAGTAGTTCCAGGGCCACAGACAAAACATCCTGAGGCTGGAAAGAATAAACCCCTACTTAGACCTCAAAGCTCTCCCACTCTTTCCAGGAAGCAAAGCTTCAGCAGTAGCACACGCCTTTGTCATGTTCCTCTTCCTTTCCCTTTCAATTTTACTTAATTCAGAAACATTCTTGGCACACCTGGCCTGGGGGTGGGGGAGGGTGGTTGCAAACAAATGTAAGGCCCAGTTCTTGCCCTCAAGAAGTTATCGATGTGGCCAGGGAGCCGAGAGGTCCAAGCAGAGACTTGTGCATGTGTAGGGGAACTAATGCATCTGCCAGGAGGTGGACTGAGATCACCCTTCTCTGTTCCTCCTTCATATGAATGCATCTGTGTCCATTCAACAAATTCAAGAGTAATTAAGGTAACAAAAACAAGAGGCAGCTCATATTTCTATAACACTTTCAAGCTCTATATAGCACTTTCCCCACAACCCTGTGAGGGTGGGTGATCATAAATTGTTACTCCTCTTCTGCAGATGAAGAGGGACCCACTGTGGGTAGGGGAGGATAGAGTGCTGAGCATGGAGTCAGGAATGTATGAGTTCAACATCAGCATATGACACTTACTACTAGCTGTGTGACTCTGGCCAAGTCCCTTAACCCTGTTTGCCTCAGTTTCCTCATCTGTAAAATGAGTTGGAGAAGGAAATGGCAAAGCACTCCAGGATCTTTCCCAAGAAAACCCCAAATACGGTTACCACGAGTTAGATGTGACTGAAACAACAGAGAAACAACAACAACAAAAACAAGAACTTATATAGCATTTACCATAGCACTTAAGTGACTGATCCAGGGTCACACAGCTAGTAAATGTCTGAGGCCAAATTTGAACCCAGGTCTTCCTGACTCCAGACCTGGTGCTCTATCTACTAAAAGGTGAGGAAATTCAAAGTCTTTGAGAATCATGGGTGGGTACCCGTGTTAGTATCGTGGTGGTGTGTTAGGGAAGCTTCTTGGAGAAGGTGACTATTGTCTTGGGTCTTAAAGAAACTATAGAAAAGAGACTGGTAAGAAGGAAGGGGGTATGTCCCTTTTGGCAGGGGAAAATAGTGCAAGTGAAGGCAGGATGGAGTGACTTCATAATGAAGAGATTTGCTTGGCTGGAGCAGAGACTGGAGTAAGTAAAAGTCTGAACAGAGAAAAGGTGGAAAGCCATGTGGTAGAACAGAAAGAACACTGGCCATGAAGCCAAAAGGCCTAGGTTTGACTTCCAGCTCTACCACTTGCTAGATGTCACCTCAGTTTCTCTTTCTGTAACAGAAAGGGTTGAAATAAATGACTTCTAAGGTTCCTTCTACCTCTACAAGTACATTCAGCTGATAGATGATCCTCAATAGGAGGTTAGAGTCTGTATTGAGTCAGAGGAAGAAGACAGCAGAGTAGTTTCTTGAGCACATCAGTGTGATTGCTCTAAACGAGAGGTGTCCAGCAGGTGACCCACAGCACTCCTGAGTGTACCAAGTCAGATTAAAATATAACTGGGAAATATTTAATAAAATAAATAAAAATACAATGGAATAGATTCCATATTACATTTTAAAACTATGTCTGTATTTATCCTGCAAAGATCCTTATGCACAGATTACTGGTCCTTTTTTCTATTTGAGTTTGACACCACTGCCCTAAAACATGGCAAGACATGGGGGGTAGCCACGCTTTTGTGGTCTGAAAAACTCTTTCATGGTCTAGAAAACCACAGACATCTTCCTTCTACTTACTTCTCTGGAAGGAAAGTGGAAAGGAGGAATTAGTTTATATAAAACAACAACATGCTAGGAGAGGTCAGAAAGTGAAGGGAAGAAGATAAAAAAACTACATGGAATCACAGATGGTGAGCTGGAAGGGACCATAGAAGTCACACAGTATGACTCCATTTTACAGATGGATAAAAGAAGAATAAACAGAAATGAACGGATTTTTTTGAGGTTACACAGGTAGTGAACGGCAGAGCCAAGAGTACTTGAACCAAGAATCTCCCACTACAGATCAAATGCTCTTTCTACTGCTCACTACTTGATATATACTAGAGTGAAACAGCCCTCACTTTCTGCAGACTTCCAGAATTTCATATCTTATGAGACCCTCCCTCCCATATTTTATACTCCTTGGCAATAACAACACCAGTTTCAGTTCTAGTGGTCCATCATTTACCTGAACACAAGGGCTCCATCCTGAAGACCCAGGGAAACAAAGTCACTGTTGGGTCTCATGGGACTGTTTCCCCTCCACATCAGCAGCCCGTCTTTGGCTGTTGTCTTAAATCTCATAAAGGCATTGGAACGGGATCCCGATACTCTGAAAAGGGGAGGGGAGGAGAGAAGTTAAAAAAAGTCTGATCGAACACATTAGTCCATTAACATCTGTTCTCCATGAACACCATCTTGCCCGCCAACCCTGAGCAAGAGGTCTGTGAGTCTCCATTTCTGAACACCATGACTTGCCAGGAGTCTTTACCCCTCCCTCCTTTAAAAACAGGATTTCCTGGAACTGTGCCACAGCTCTGGAAATCAGCTTGTTGGCTCAAACTGTGGCATGGCCCGTCACCATCACAGAAAAGCTCTGTTGTATAAAGTACCGCTTTATACCCAGAGGCATTTATACTATAGGATAAGGCTCCCTGGACCATTTAAGAATGAAGGAGGTTTTTTTTTCTTGAGTTTCTCCCTGCTAACCATCCTTTGGAAAGACAAGCCTCTGGTATTGTTTCTTTTTCTTTTCTTTTTTAGGTACCAAAGGACATAGTGGCAGAAAGTCTGAGGTACAAGGCAGTGGTGTGCCCCCTCAGACTGGGACAGCTATAGCTACCACCATACTCCAAGCAAGGGAAGGGTAAGACCTGCAGGAAGGGCAGTGACAGAGAGAATGATGAAAAGAGGCTCTGGATCCCTAGAATTTGGGAGTGTTGGCATAGAGAGTGGGAGCAGAGGAGGCAGTAACAGAATAAACCAGAACAGCAGAGCTGGGCTCAGGCAAAGAGGGCTCTGAGTTTGTGATTGGGAGAAGCCTCTGACCCCAGGAAGTCAATGAATGTCTACTCCAGCAGTTCTCAACCTTTCACAGAGGTCACAGGGGTTGCCTTAGACCATCAGAAATAGGTCTTAGGAACCAAGACACTGCTCCTCTATCAGTCTCCAGATGGGTCCACCCACATGCAGATACACCCACATAGGAGTATTAAAGGGTCTCGGCATTAGGAAGGTTGAGAACCACTGGTCTACTCCCTCCTGCCTTAGTGTAGCCAGGAACTAGTCTTCCATTAACCTCAGCTGTTCCAATGCAATAAATGTTTCTTAAATTGAATTTAAATACTTGGCATGTGCTCAGACCTGGAAACACAAAGAAAAAAAATGGTATAAAACTATCCCTCAAAGAGTTCACAGTTCACCGTGGCCTTGTTTTGCCTCCCCACAATCATGTTATGTCAATCTCCTCTTTTGTTGTTTTTTTTTTTTCAATCATGTCTGACTCTTCATGACCCCATTTGGGGTTTTCTTGGCAAAGATATTGGAGCAGTTTGCCATTTCCTTCTCCAGTTAATTTTTACAGATGAGGAAACTGAGGCAAACAGGGTTAAGTGACTTGCCCAGGGTCACACAGCTAGTAAGAGTCTGAAGCCAGATTTAAACTCAAGAAAGTGAGTCTTCCTGACTTGAGACCCAGCACTCTATCTACTGCACCTCTTAATTGAGTTTCTTTGACACTTCCTAATGGCACTTTCTAATGACACTTCCCTAACTCAGGCTCTTATTTCTTCTCATCTGGAGTATCTTAACAGCCTTCTAACTCATCAGCATGTCCCCTGTTAAATTTATACTTCACACTGATGAAGAAATGCACATCTCTGATCATTCTAGAGTTCAAAGAACTTCGGTAACTCCTCACTGCTCAGTCAGGTAGCCTGAGTTCAAAGTTCTCAAGTCAGGAAGACTCACTTTCTTGAGTTTAAATCTGGCTTCAGACTCTTACTAGCTGTGTGACCCTGGGCAAGTCACTTAACCCTGTTTGCCTCAGTTTCCTCATCTGTAATTCTCTCTAAACTGCCCTATTTATTCATGTTGATGGAAGACACATTAGCTTAGATCCTGATTATCTGTGGTTAATTATGAAAAAAAATATCCCTGTTGCCTACCAAGTAAAGTTCAGACTCTTTTACCTGGCACTTAAGGCTTTCACTGTCTGGTATCATCTCCCCTTTCCCACCTTATTTATTACTCTCCTTCACATCCTCTTCCCTTTGCCAAACTGCCCTCGTCTCTGTCCCCTGAGTATGACATGTGTTCTCCCATTCTTGTGCTACTGCTACTCTCTCTATGTCCACTTTGCTCAATTCCATGAAGTCTTGCTTTCTCCCCATCCCCACTGATAAGGATTTTACTCTGTACCTTGAAGAACATTTTGTTTTGCAGTCCTAGAAAGAGTTTAAGTAAAATTGAGTGGTATAAGAGTGTGTGTGTGTGTGTGTGTGTGTGTGTGTGTGTGTGTGTGTGAGATACCCCTCCTAGATTGCTGATTCTGTGAAGGTAATAGGAGTGACAGCTTCTCAAACTTTGAATTGGCCCCTGTGCCTAGAACTACGCTATGCACAGTAAATGCTTGCTGCTGTTGTTCTGTTATTTCAGCTACGTCTGGCTCTTCATGACCCTATCTGGGGTGTTTTTGACAAAGATATGGGAATGTTTTGCCATTTCCTACTCCAGCTCGTTTTACAGATGAGGAACTAAAGCAAACAGGATTAAGTGACTTGCTCAGGACCATTCAGCTAGTAAAGTGCCTAAGGTCAGATTTGAATCTGCATCTTAATGAATGAGTTTATTTAGATAAGTAGGATAGCATGTAGAAAGTAACTGAGGCTGGAGAGGGGAGGATGATAACAGTGTGCAGCCCAGTTTGGCTGAAATATAGAATATATAAAGGGTAAACTATGACAAAATAGGAAAGGGAGGTTAGACTCATATTGGGGAGGGTTGAGTTTTTATTTTATTCAGTAACAACAACAACAACACATTAATATAATGCTTAAAGGCTTATTGAGCACTTCCCTCAAAGCAACCCATGGGTAGTGTAACTATTATCTTTACAGATAAGGAAACTGAGGCACTAATAGGTTAAAGGCAATTTCTTGATTTCCATACGTGTAGCGGTGTCTGGGGTGGGATTTGAACTCAGGCTACCTGACTGAGCAGTGAGGAGTTACCGAAGTTCTTTGAACGCTAGAATGATCAGAGATGTGCACTTCTTCATCAGTGTGAAGTATAAATTTAACAGGGGACATGCTGATGAGTTAGAAGGCTGTTAAGATACTCCAGATGAGAAGAAATAAGAGCCTGAGTTAGGGAAGTGTCATTAGGCATGGAAAGGAGGGGATGGAGAGACATTTCAGAGATTAAAAAAAGATGGGACTTGTGAACTCCTTAGATTTTCCTTGTCCTAGAGCATTGGTTCTCAACCTTCCTAATGCTGCGACCTTTTAATACTCGTATGTGGGCAGACCCTCCTGGAGACAGACAGAGGAGTGATGTCTCGGTTCCTAAGTCAATCGGAAATATGTGTTTTCTCATGGTCTTAGGCTACCCCTGTGACAGGGTTTTTCGACCCCCAAAGGGGTTGTGACCCACAGGTTGAGAACTGCTGTCCTAGAGGGTATAAGTATCTAAACAGGAAACAAAATCAGATGATACAATGGCTCAATCATATTGATTAGTAAGCACATCAAGGAGATTTCTCTATTGATCAGGGAAGGCAGAGTCATTAGAATAATTGGTTTTAGTCTATAAGCACCTCTGGTTCAACTCCCTCACTTTACAGATTAGGAAACTGAGGTCTGGGAGGTAAAGTGAATGGCCCAATGTTAAAAGACCACAAATAGGTCCTTCACCATGCCATAATCATAAGCTAGGTCAGATTTCTAAAGCAGTGGCATGTAGAATTGATCCCTAAATGGGTATCTATGGGGCCAAATAAGCTGGCCTTCTACTGCTGGCCTTCAGGGTAGATGAGGCACCAGTCTTTGTGATATTTCTGGAGCAGCAGGCTAAGTCAGAGTCCTAATGTCTCCTATCCACTGCACAATTTGTGAAATTGCACTAAATTCTACCATCAAAACATGACACCTTTAGTTTACTTTTATCCTGTCTGTTAAAATGCAAATAACCCTGGCAGAGGTGACATTCCATTCATTGGAAAAGACACTGGAATTGGAGTCAGAGACTCATTCTGCCTTTGTCATTGACTATTTGTGTGACCTTGAGCAGATCACTTATTTATTTATTTATTTTGCTTTTTGGAGAGGGAGGGCAGGCAATTGGGATTAAGTGACTTGCCCAAGGTCACACAATTAGAAAGTGTCTGAGGCTGGATTTGAACTTAGGCTCTCCAGACTCCAGGGCCAGTGCTCTATTCCCTGCACCACCTAGTCACCCCAAGAGCAAGTTATTTTAATATTTTTGACCCCTGCTTCCTCATGTGTAAAATGAAAGGTGCGACTAGACAGGTCCTTTCAGTTATAACAATCCAAGATTCTGTTATTTATATGTTAATGGAGAGTGGAGATCTGGACACAGTATATGATGAAAGCAGGGTACCCTGGGAGACTGAGAGTGAGGAGGATCCATCAAGGTGGGAGAAGTGGGGGAAAGGGCACAGGAAAGCAAAGCAGAGGATCTGGATGGTGCCTTGGCGGTAATTTTGCCCAGGCAAACAGAGTGTGTATGGGAGGGGTACATATAAGTTACGCCAAATCAACAGGAATTGCTCCAGCCATAGTTCTAATATTAATTAATATATGTTGGTACTTGAGGTCCTCCTGAGATGACTCCTAAAGTGCTAGGTGAGGCTGGCCACCGGATTCACTGCCAAGTTAAAGCTTCACTGCCTAGAGCCTGAGGTCACGCAATATGCTGCTCACAGGCTCTTACCATCAGATAGGCATGAACTTTGGTTTGTTTTTCTAATCATGGCCATAGAGCTCAGTCATGCCTGCTTCCATGTCCAGTTCCCTTTGTGGTCAATAGTGTGTATTTGGGAAGACAATTGGCATGGGTCAGGACTATAGCCTGCAGCCAGGGAGTGATCCGATCCATGACCTTCATTTCATTCTTTCCATAAGCTTACTGTAGCCCAGAGCCTAAATACTACCACGGTAATACCGCTATATTACCACTTTCCCTGGTCTCACAAACCAGAGACTATTTTTCTTTTGTTTGTTTGTTTTAAGATTGTTAAGAGGTTTCCTCCTCCTCCATAAGACTTAATCAGATAATTTTAGAATCCTAATAATGCAGGGATGAGAAGGGTAAAAGCCCTTGAAATTCCCGCTCAGAAATCCCTCAGAAGCTTGATCACTTCCTCAATAGGAGAATTCAAATTCAGTTACAATTTAGTAAATAACTACTATGTACCAGGTATCATGCAAAGCCAAAAACTGTCTCTGCCCTCAAGGAGTTTATAGTCTACTGGTGGGAAATAACCAGTACAGAGATGAGTAGATGCAAAATATATGCAAAATAAATACAAAATAATTGGGGAAGTCATTGACAACTGGGGAAATTAGGAAATGCCCCACTGCCATCCTGCAGGTGGCAATCGACTCGAGTCCTTAAATGAAGCTAAGGATTCCAAAAGGCAGAGGTGAGGAGAGAGCGCATTCCAGGCTTGGCAGACAGCTGGAAGAGGAAACCAAGGCCTCTGGAAACCCAATACCTTTTGAGGATATCTGGATTGTCGTAGGTGAGGTAACTCCTGCCAATAAACTGTGGGATCTCGATGGCTTCTGTGATAGCTGGGAGAAAACAGAATTGAGGTGAGATGGGTGTGTAATTCTAAGAAATGGCCCTAGATCAACGCACAAATACCACAGATCCAAGAGTCAACCTTAAGGTAGGAAAATTTAAAAAAAATCAGCTGGGGATAATCTGACATTAAGCAACTCCTCTCTCTTGGCAGCGCATTTGTTCTGCCTCGCCCAGCTTCCCCCATCCTGGCGGCCTGGTATTAGTATGTCCTGATTGGTTCTTTCTCCCTATTGGTCAATCAGCTTTAGCTAAATGGCACTATACTAACTGCCACCTATCTGGGTTCGCATGCATGTATTGCTGACCACTCTTTGGACAGAGCAAGTCTCTCTGGCAGGAGCTCACTGTATGTGTAATCTGTCAAAACTAGGCCTGTTCAGAATCATTCCTTGAGGTCAAGGAGCAGGTCTCAGGCCATATGTTGAGTATCTGGGGGGAAACCTGGCTCTTCTCCCAGGCAGGAAGACAAAATAATCCCCATTGGCCTATTAGAACTTTTTCTTTGAAAATAATCTATCCCAGAATTCATGCAAGGATGCCCTCAAATGAATGGTAGTATGATTATTGAAATGCTAATAGAACCATTACAGGTTCTCCAAAAGATTAGCGGGGGGGAAGATGCATTATTCTTCTTTGTGGAAGCCTGGCTTTAGAAAGGGCCGGCTGACCCTCAGCATCCACCCAGGCAGTGATGGGAGATTCTGGGCTGTGCTACCAGTGACTCAGAAAAGGGACTGGGAAGAAAGACAAAAGAAAAGGAAAAGAAATCAGGAGTGAAGAAAAAGAATATGAAAAAGCCAACAAAGGAGAGTTTGGTAAAAGAGAATTGTAGAAAAAAGACTGGAGAGCAGAAACCATGCAAATGAAGGGGAAGACAGGAGAGGTCAAGGAAGAGAAGAAGCAGAGAAAGACAGAAGAGGTATAGAAATAAGGGAGAGAATGGCATCAAGAAGAAAGGAAGGCAAAGGAGGGAGAAGAGGGGAGAGAAAGGTAGGCAGAAAAATGGAGGGAGGCTGAACAGAGGAAAATGTAAGAATGTGAGAAGGAAGTAGGATGGAAAGGGAAAAGGAAAAAATGGGGGGAAAGGAGAGAAGGGCAGAGGGGGAGGGGAGACAGAGAGAGAAAGAGAGAGAGAGTCAGGCAGACAAAGACAGAAGGAGGCAGAGACAAGAGAAAGACACACACAGACTAGCCCAAGGTGGAAAGAAAAAATAAAATACTTAGAATCACAAGCATCTTGTTTCAGATAATTGATGATGAAAGAAAAGAAGGGCAAGAATATTCCGGCTCTGACCCAATCTTCCAAAATGAACTGAACTAAACATACACCGAGGGGCCCCTGCCCAGTTCTGGCTTGCCCCCAGGGTGAGGTTTAGAGCCATGCCAAATCCCGGCTGTTGTTGGCCATGGATGCTAAGGCCAGGGCCAAGAGACCTTCTCCTGGACTTCTTTAAATGGTCTGAACGTACTCGTCACACATCAGCCCTGCACAGAGGCTTAAAAGTGCAGGCCTGAGGATTAGAGCTTAGAGTTCAGCTGTCTGTTGATCCCCACGGCGAGGCAGGCTGTTCCTCGGGTTCTGCTCAGAGGCAAGTGTGCATTCTCTCTGATTGAGGCCTCTTCAGGAAGGAAGAGGCTATAGCCCTTCCATGAGCAGGAAGGGGAGCTCCATTGGTGGTGATATAGGTAGGCAGGTATAGGAGCTAATATGAATGGCTTCTGGACAGCCAACCCAGGTTAGGTTTGGCAACCTGACTTCAAAAGGGAGTGTGTTTGTGTTTGCTGGGTGGAGGGGTGGGGATGGGGTACCTCTGGAGAGTGGTTTTCCCAAATAACCATCTCTTTGCAGGACCTATTGTACTTACTGTTGAGGCAGTGATTCCCACACTCTGCAGGGGGCCAGCATAAAACAAAATAAGGAGAGTCAGAACCTCAGTCATTGTAATGTCATGTAATAGTAGCTAGTCTCATATCCCTCTGGGTTCGCAGGCAAGAGCCCTAATATTACTGTCATGTGGGTCAGGGGTAACAAACTTACTGTCTATGGCTCCAACATTCTCAAGTGTGACCAGAACCAGATTAAAAATATAATTGGGAAATGTTTAGCAAAATAAACGAAAAAATACAATACCGCACAGATAATGCCAATTTGTTGTTTTCTAAGTCAATATGTGGCCCACAGGTACCCTTTCTATTTGAATTGGACACCACTGATCTAGGCAATGCTGAGGTCAGCTCCAACAGAGATTGCTAGAAGCTTCCTCTTCTCAGCTGATCCTAGACCTGGCTACCACCCAAGCGGTTTCTGCAAGACTTGAGAGTTGGTCGAAGGAACCAACTCAGAAATGCCAGTATTGGAGGTGTTAACTGGACACGATTTACTTGTTCAATTCAGTAAACATTTATGAAGCGTTTACCCTATGCACAGCACTGTGTTACAAAGCCCAAATTAAAAAAAAAACACACAACCAAAATTCTATCACTCCTTTCCTCAAGTGGTTTACATTCTACTAGCAGACCCCAGGCTCCGTGGTCCAGTTTCTCTCTGACTAAACCCCTCTAGCCTTGTAAGCGCTGTTCCTTGCATAAAGCAGAAGTTTAATAAATATTTGTTTAACCTGAATAGCAAAAGATATTCTTTGTGGCACAGCTCTTGCTAAGCCTGTAAAGGATTAATTCACTTATGTCACTCAGGTCTGTATAGAGAAAGTGCAAAAGACAGAAGAGAATAAATAATAAACTAAGGGAAGTAATCCATGACAGCTGCCTCCTTTTTTTGTTTTTCTGACTCCTTAGGTGTCAAAATTATCTGAGTAACAAATGAATTTTCAAGGGACTGTAGGTGTGATTGTATTGCAGTGAATAAAGTATAGGTGGACTCTTTCTGACATAGAAGGTAGAAATCAATCGCTAAATCTATCAATAAGTATTTATTAAGTAGTTACCATATGCCTGGCTCTCTACTCTAGAGACTGGGGGCCTAAGCACAAATAATGTGGCTAAGGAATATGCTTTGTATGCAGTAGAGGTGATGAATCATGGATTAATCATGCAATTTCAGAGTTAGAAGAGACCTTAGAATTATCTCCTGCAGAGTTATGTATAATTAAAATTTTTGTAAATCGAGTCATTTTAAATTGACTAGGCAAACTGGCTACTTCATAGAATTAATAAAGTTAGAAAGGCCCTTGGAGGCCATCAACTTCCCACTCAGTGTAGACATTCCCCTTATAACATCTCCGGACAGATGGTCAGATCTGCCCCTCAGCCCTACCCCCACCCACTTCCAGTGACAGAAAATTCTCTGGTTCATGAAGCAACCCATTCTAATTTTGGACATTCTAAATATCAGGAATATTCCTTTAATGAGACAAAAATGACTTCCCTGTAACTTCCACCCATTAGTCCTAGTACTGTACCTCAAAGCTACAAAGAATTAATTTAATTCTTTTCCCACATTTGTCAATTCCCATATTTAAAGACAGTGGTCATGGTCTCCCTTCCTCTATTCCAGCATTCTCTCTTTAGCTTAAACATCCCTCAAGTCCTTCATCTGTTTAAAAAGTAAATTTTTAGTAATAATAAATATATGTGTAATGAACATACTAATATATTAGATTTTACATCCTCAGGCTGAATATTGGCTCAGTAAAAAGTCCCGTTAACAGAGTAAAATAACTCCCTTCAGGGGTGGGAAACCTGTGGCCTCAGGATCACATGTGACCCTTCCAGGTCCTTAAGTTGGGCCCTTTGACTGAATCCAAACTCCACATAACAAATCCCCTTAATAAAAGTATTTGTTCTGTAAAACTTGGACTCAGTCAAAAGGCTGTACCCAAGGACCTAGAAGGCTACTTGCGACCTCCAGGCTGCGGGTTCTCCATCTCTGATCTGTTTTTATCTGGGACCCACCTACATTGGAGCTATTTTTCGTTGTTTTCAGTCATGTCTGACTCTTTGTGATCCCATTTGGGAAAGATACTAGAGTGGTTTGCCATTTTTCCTTCTCCAGTTCATTTGACAGATGAGGAAACTGATGCAAACAGGGTTAAGTGACTTTCCCAGGGTCACACAGCTAGTAAGTGCCTGAGGCTAGATTTGAACTCAGGCCTTCCTGACTCCAGTCCTGGCACTCTAGCCACTGTGCTGCCCAGCTGCCTTATTTTTCTTACACTTAAAAAAAACCAAAACCTTAGATATGTATATTACACCTAGAAATATGACGCAAAACTACTCAATACAACTGGAAGCTTATTGTCCACATCAGGAATACCATCACTGTGCTGGATCAGGCCTGATTAGGGCATGATCAAATCTTCTAACAGAGAGCATAATGAAGGACCCAATCATGTCTTTCTGAGCCACTTCAATGCAGCTTGAAGGAACTAGCTCAGTGGACTGTCTTAGGAGCAGCTAATGGAGCAACATCTCCACCTAGTGATCATCTGGAGTACTGCCGACTTCTAAACCATCCAAAGACGTGTCCCTGAGGTGCACAGGAGAACCAAAAGGGATGGGATTATTCTGGTTGCTTTCTCAAGTGACCTTGTGATCAGCTAAAGCCACTCTTCCAAGTTATTCATAAGCCTATGGTGTGATATGAAAAACCTTGGGGAGGGATTTACTGATGTGTCTAGGACGGGCTGGGGCATTTGTAATTGCAAAGGGTTTGAGAGCCTCCCTACAGAGGGGACTCTGGTTTTTGTGCACTCATTGGACTGCTCTATCTCCTTCTCTATTTCTAGATTCACTTCTTTGCTCTTAGAAAGCCACTTGTTAGAATACAAGAGTTCTACCTAGTAAGAGTGACATATTAACCTAGTAGCCTCTGACACCTAGGACTCAGAACAGGTAAATTTATATATGGGAAGGGAAAGCGCAAGTTCTGAAAACTGGAACTGTAGGGTGGGGTAAGACTCAGGTAGGAGGTGAGGCAAAGAAAAAATGTGTAGTTTTCCTTGGGCTGGTCTGGATCTCTAATGAAGTACCAGGAGCCTGATGTTTCATGTCACTAAAAGATGGACTCCTTCCCAGAGGAGCAGTGCTGTGGGGATCTCCTCTTACACTACTGTCAGGAAGCTTCAGACATAAAGTCAGGTGGCAAGGAATGCTTGCTGCCTAGCCTTATGATCCTGTTTCGATTCTGGTTCTCCCAGATGCCCCCATAGCTGATCTTTGGGGGTCAACAATGGAAAATCCCATAACTCCCCCTAGTGATTTTGGTAAGGGGAGACCTGTAGTATGTCTCCTTTGGTGGGCTCCTGCTACCTCCTCTGCAGAGAAGTTTGGGGTTTCCTGATCACTCGTCTAAAGTTTCCTCTAGCCAGTAGGAGGTTAGAATATAAGGTCCAGTCACTCATCCTTGGGGACACAGTCTCTTGCCAGATGCCAAATGCCGTATGGGGCAGATGCCAGAAACCCTTCCCATGAGGAATCTAACTTTTTGTTTAAGAAGGCATCTCTCTCAGTTGTCTTCTTAATGTGATTGCACATTCTACTGGGCTAAGAACGGCCATAATTTGTTAAGTTTTTATTGGGAATTAAACAGTAAAGAAACAAAATGTATTCTGAATTTCAATCTGTCATTAGATTGGAATGGGGGGGGAAACCCCCTCAAACCTCTAAAACATTTATACATAAGGAGGGCCATGCTGAGTAAGACCGGAGGTGCTTTCAAGATTTCTGTCTATGAAAACAACATCATAGAAATACGGTGGGAGAGCCTTGGCCTCCCAAATTTCAGCCTCAAAGATCTGGAAGTGCCCTAATAAATCCTTACTTTCCCTAATAACTGAATGTTGGCAAATACATACATACACACATGCATGTATATGTGTATATATACATATATGTAAATGTATGTGTACATGTTCATATGCATGCATATGCATAACACGCATACATATATGTACATTTAAGGTTTGTAAGGTGCTCTGCATGCATTATCTCAATGAGCTCTTACATTGAGATAGGTAATAGAAGTATTAGTATTGGGCTAATACTCATAAATGAGGAAAACAAGGCTCAGAGGGATTAATTGACTTGCCCATGCCGTGGTCACACAACTAGTAAATGTCAAAACCAGGATTCAAGCCCAAGTCTCTCTGGACTTCAAGTCCACTACTCATAAGTTTGTCTAAACCAGTAGAATGTAAGCTCCTTGTGGGCAGGGCAGGAGCTGTCTCTTTGCATGTATTTATATCCTTAGCACTTGGCGCAGTGTCTGGTACATGGTAAACACTTAGTTAATTTTTGTTGCTTTGTTTATTATTTTTCTTCCATATTGGGTAATGGAAACGTTCAGCAAAAGGAAGGAAGGGAAGAAGGAAAAAAGGAAGGAGGGAAAGAGGGAAGGGAGGAAGAGAGAAAGAAGAGAAGGAGGTGGAGGAAGAGGAAGAAAAGAAGAAAGGAAGGAGGGAGGAAGGGAGGACAGGAAAGAAGGAGGGAAAGAAGGAAGGGAGGAAGAGAGAAAGAAAGAAGAAGAGGTGGAGAAGGAGGAAAAGAAGAAAAGAAGGAGGGAGGAAGGAAGGGAGGAAGGAAGGACAGGAAGAAAGAGTAAGGAAGGGAAAGAGGAAGGAAGGAAGGAAAGAAGGAAGATCTTTAAGGGAACAGGATTGTTGCTTGGCAATGGTGGAAGGATGATAATAGATAATGGAGGGGAGGAAGAACTACTAAAATATATTTTTTTGCTCCTATTATCTCCACTGAGAATAACATTTTTTAGACTAGGCAATATTCAAATAGATAGATCTATAATTTCATCCATTTGGGCATGCCTTCATCCATACAGACCACAACTCTGGCACATGGTTCAACAGTTCTTAATAACCATTCAACTATTTGGAGGGGATATTAATATTGTTTGTGACTTTTTCTATCATTTTAGTGTCTTCACCGCCCTTAAACATCTTGTCAAATAATCTCCGTTGTGACACTTTCAAGACTGTGACACTTTCAGCACAGATTTCCTCAGGTTGCATTTAGTATTGTCCAGCTGTTCTTGCCAATTCCATTTTCTTAAGTGCCATTTGTACCGCCTCACATAGCAGCTTGTTACTGAGGTGTTAGGGTCCCAAATGTGGTGCTTCTGCTGCATGGATGATGGAAACTGATTTAAGAAATGTTGAAATTTTTTCCACATGCCATCTCTTTGTTATACTCCCGCCAGCTTAATCTATGGTTGGTTTGGGGAATGATGTGCTTTAGTAGCATCTAATGATAAGTTTTCTACAAACTTTTTTTTTTTCATCTCCACTGCTTCTCAATGTTTTATTAGATTTATAATTGTCCAACATCTTCTTCCATTGTTTTAAAAGTGAATTTTTATTCTAAAGTATCTCTCCGCTTGGCAATTATTTGCTGTCTAAAGTGGTTTCTGGGGTCTTTTGTTCTACCTGTTGTGATTACTGTAGTACAACAGTTAAGCTGTTAGAAATAGTGATAATCATGAACAATTTTTTTTTTCTGTTTTCCACTTTTTTGCACCAAAAGCTTATTAGAGTAGGTTAGGTTAAAGTTTTTGCAATTGAATGTCTTCTTTTTATCTTTTCTTCTAATTTTGTATTGATTTTTTTTTAACCTTTGCTCCTATTATACAGAGACAGTAGATTCTATAATGGATTCTGTGTCAATAACTAGATTTTCCCTATTTGTTAAGATATAGTCAATTAATTTTTTGTGTGTATGCATGTTGTTTGGTATTCAACATGTACAGAGCCTTCTAACTCTCTTTGGTAACAGGTATTTATATAGGTGTGAGACTTCTCAGTAGTCTGCAAGTCTTTGATCTCTTTTGTTTCTTATATCTGAACTATATTTTCCAATGTATTTTTCACTATTTACCCTTGAACCTGGCTTTGCACGGAAGTTACTGATAACGTGTATATTGACTTGGTCTGGAGGATCTTCTTAAGTTCTGCCCTGAATTTACCAATTTCTTCAATGGCATTTTTTTGCATATAGATATCATGAGTACTCCAAGATGATATGACCAACCGTCCTGTGAAACAATATTTCCTATTGCCTTTGGGCCCACAATGAAAGCAACTTCTTTCTTTGTCTTTGCAAGGCAACTCTATGACCTATTCTTCCATTTAGTTATGACTTTCTTTTGTCTTGTAGTTTTGTTTACTGTAAAGATGTCAGTATTGACATGAGTGAGTCCCTCCAGTAATATGTTCATCTTTCAGTCATTGAAAAAAGATCTCACTTAGAATTTTTCAGTCAACATACATTTTTGTGATTTTAACGCCCTCCACAGTTTTCCCCTAGGTCATCATCTGCCACTGTGCAAGTGAAAGGGGATCATGTAGGAATGAAGGCTATTTAAATTATTTTTCTTTGTTGCATCAATTGCAATGGCTAAAGAGATCATTGAAGTAGTTGAGGGCAACCTACAGGTGATAAGTCTCTTCTATTGTCAGCTAGTAAATGGGAATATTTAGCCTGAAGAAGGAAAGGATGGGATAGGTATCTTCAAGAATTTGAAAGATTATGGCGTGGAAGAGGGATTACAATTGTTTGCTTTGGTCCCAAAATGCAGAATTCAGAGCAATAAATGGATCTTCTAAATAAGTAGATTTGGTTCTACATAGGAAAGATCTCCTAAACACAGTTGTCCAGAGTGGAACGGGCTGCTTTGGGAGGTGGTAAGCAACCCCTCACTGTTGATGTTGAAGAAGAGTCTAGATGACCACTTGTCAGGGGTGTGGGGTGTGTGCGTGTGTGTGTGTGTGTGTGTGTGTGTGTGTGTGTGTGTGTGTGTGTTGGGGGGTAGGGATAAGTAATTCCAACTCATATACATTTTGGACTAGATAATCTCTGAAGTGCCTTTTCTGGGATTTTGTTATTTTTAAATGAAACTTAGCTTCTTTCTCAATCAAGCAATTAAAAAGTATTTTATTTAATGCCAACTTTAGGCACATGATAATAGCTTGTTACTATAGCCATAAATTTTACTGTTGGAATATTTTTTCTTATGTAAATCCTATCTCCAGATACTGACTTAAAAGTGAAAAATTCTAATAGTTCACCTGGAGGGTAGGTAGTACAAAGACTGGAAGAAAGCTGTCAACAGTCCCAGTCAGAACCCTGGCCCCTGCTAATTCTCCCATGCCATGCTTCAAGAGGGTAGGAATGATGAGATGCAAACTGCCATCGATATAAACAAGCCCTCCTGGTGATGGCAGACTGATAAAAGATGACTTTGCTAGCTGTGGCATTCTCATTTACGAAGTACAAAGACATACTGTACAGCAGAGCAGACAGATTCTCCTGCCATGTTTCAAGCATCTGGAAGCTGCTGAGGCAGAGGCCAGAAGGCCATGGATACCCTGCAGATCTCAGGGGCTATTTTGAGGTTTCTCTGACTTTCTTGGGAGGCTCAATCCCAATAGACAGAAGCTCTTAGATGCCTTTCTTAATATAGAATTATGGTGCTATATATATTTGCTATTTATAATATAAATGCTATATGTTTATATATAATGTATGTGCATGCACATATACACACAATACACAGATAAGATACATATATTAGTATGTTTACATATAATACATAAAATATGTATCAGATATACATTACATGTATATGCAATATATATATATAAATATATATATATATATATATATATATATATATATATATCCCAACAGGAAAAAAAGAGCAGGTTCATAAACTACGTTTTTATTTATTTGTCCCTTCCAAAGGTTAATTGTCAATTTAAGTCGGACACACTTCCTCACAGAGCACATGTAGCACCAAGGTAAGCAGCCTTAAAGAATCATAGATTTAGGGGTGGCTAGGTGGCACAGCGAATGGAGCACCAGCCCTGGAGTCAGGAGGAACTGAGTTCAAATCCGGCCTCAGACGCTTAACACTTACTAGCCGTGTGACCTTGGGCAAGTCATTTAACCCCCACTGCCCTGCCTTCCCCCCTCCAAAAAAGCAAAAAAAAAAAAAAAAAGAATCATAGATGTAGAGTTGGAGGAGCTCTTAAGTGTCATTAAAGCCACCCCCCCTTATCTTACAGGCACAGAAAAGTTAAGTGATTTGCTCATGGTCACACTGGAGGTAAGTGATGGAGCTGGGCTTCCAAACCAAGTCATCTGTCCCCAGTTCTAGCTCTCCTCCCACGGTGCGGCACCGGTGGTGACTTCCTTCATTCGTGTTAGCATATTAAAGTACAGACTGAGCTTGGGTCCCAGGAAGGTTTATGGAATTCAAACATACCTGTAAGCGCTAAATGAATACAGTTTTATGTAGCAAAAAATCACTAATGGAAGACTAATGTGAGCACAACTTATGAAGTGAACAAGTTGCTGGCTTGAAGTATAAAGGGAGACTAATCTGTCAAAACGCTAATTGATCTTGCCTGCTGTGTCAATAGCTGGCACTTTGAGCATGATAGACACACTTGGAGTTTACCAAGTAGTTTTCAAAACACATTAGATGCACAAAATTTCTATGCTGTTTTCAAAACTTGCGAACTCCTGTGGTTTTTGTCATTCTCTTTCTTTCAAAACATCTACTTCTCTATGTGCCATTCCATGTATCACTGGATAACACAATCCATGAACCTACACTGTTCATTCTCTACACACAGATTCCCATGAATACCCCTTATGATCAAAAAAGGAAATAGAAAAGAGAGACAGAAGGCATTGCATTTTTTACAAACTCAGCTGTAAAACTTATTTTCATTTCATACGATTTCTTCTACTTTTTGGGTAAATAGAAACACACAATCCAATGCTTACTTATTCCCTGGGCTGTGTCCTATGACCCAGAAATGACAGCAACTGGCCTATTTACACACAAGTGGTCCACAGGCCACAAGATCTATATTTAAGACCATTCCTAGAACCCTGGATAGATAAACAAAGAGCTCTACATAGATAAACAAAGGCAACTGAGAAGGAAATATTTTTTCAGTTTTTTTTTTTTATCAAAACCAAGTTATCCAAATCTGAATGGCTCAAAAATATCTTCTAATGAGTATTGTTTTTAATTTTTGTCTGCTTATTAGTTAAGATAATTTTACATTTGGGTCTTCAACAACTCCTAGTAAAAAGAGTACTGAAATTTTAATTGGTTTTAAATGCCCGAAAATGTTCATATAAAATTTAGTTTCATTAATAGTATACTTAATATTAAAATATCTCAGAAATTGGACAGGGTTGATTAGTAGATTTCCATATAATAGCACCTCTGCTTATATGTATGGGCTACATTATATCTATTATGTGTATTATATCTATTTTATTATATACTATTATATCTGTTATGCGTATGGGCTAGTTTTGGTCTATGGACCTGAGGGTCTGCACCTTCCCCTCCCCCACCCCCACCTGCCAGACACACATGCACACATACATAATATCTCCTTTTAATAGCTCCAAATGTGTGAAAGGTTATAGTCTTATTCTAATCATAGTTCAATGTCTTTGTTACACCCTCTGCCCCCAAGCCAAGAAGCTGAGACTTTAACACTACTGGTGTTTACCTTTTTGGCAGTGTTGTCCATCAAAGCCTAAGGGGCAGTCACATTCATACCCATCCTTCTTGGGTCGACAGCTGCCTCCATTGGCACAGGGGGCTCGCACACATGGGTGGGCAGTATTCTCCACATTCACACCAGAAGTAAAATCATGCTTCACGTGAATGGTTCTGTCATTGAGGACAATCTTGGAACAAGAAAAAGCAATGAAAGAATTCAGAGGCCCTCTATGTGAGCTTCTAAAACATTACTCAGTACAACTTGGGTCAGGATTTTTGTGACTCTAAGTAACTCTAAGCACGGAGATGAATACTTCTACCATCTGCTTAGATTGCCTTCTAACCGAGTGGAAATGCAAAAGACAGACTTAAAATCTCGCCAATGATAATGTTATGATATGTTATAGAAGATATTTAATAGCACATAATAGATCATTAGAAAAAAAAAACACCCTCCTGATAATAAGTCAAATCTTTGCAATCGACAATTCAACCCAATCCAACAAATGTTTATTCAATGCCTACCATGTACTGGGCTCTGAGAAGGGTACCAGAGGCCATTGCAAGGAGGTGGAATGATACAAACCTGGCACTTGGGAAGCTGGTCATATAAGGAGATAGAAACGTTTTAGTAAAAATAAAAACTACAATACTAGCAAAATATAAGCACAATGGAGAGTTGTAGGCTAGGTCCTATGAAAAATTTGAGGAAGTAGGGAACTGGGTGGGACAGGCAAATGAAGAGAACAATTTTAGCAGTGGGAATCAGGAAAGGCTTTAAGGAGGACCTGGTGTCTAAACTGGGCTTTGAAGTAAAGGAGGATTTTAGGTAAGGAGGTGAGGAATGCTGGTAAGAGTGAAGTCCCTTTGGGGCATGGTGGCAGCCCAAGAAGAGACAAAGAAACATGGAAGAGAAGGATAAAAAATGGTGCGCAGCCTAGTCTGTATCTCCAGCACATTGAAGAGGGAGTAGTATTAGATAAAGTTGGAAAGATATTTAGGAGCCAGATTGTAGCGTGCCTTGAAATGCAAAGATAAAAAGGGTCCATATTTTGTTCAGTAGACAACTGAAGGCTTTTGAGTAGAAGGATAGTGTAGTCAAAGCTCAAAGAGAACAGAGAGGAGAAAAAAGAAGGGGTTAGAGAACTCTCAAGTTGGGAGAAAATTCCAAATGACTTTTTTCTTTTCTAACTTTCCCTGTTCTCCTATTCTTGTTTCAAATGGAGAACAGAAATCACTTGGGAATGGACAGAACAGTTCTGCAGTGTACACCTTATAAATTGTTGCTAAAGGATGTAAATGGTTTCAACAGCTCCCAAGGCAAGTCACACTTGGGGATGTCTACATTTTATATGTGCAATGGCAGAGGCAGAAAAAGAAGCATAGTGAGCATCAGGTGTCAGATTACCTGAGCACTGGTACGAAGGATAAATTGGAGGAAGGAGGGATCAGAGGCAAGAAGGCTAATCAGGAAGCCATTAAAGCATGATCGACCAATCTACCTTTATAGTCTACCCACATTGCTTTCCCTCTGCCATGCCTTTTCTCATACTGTGGCTTTTTAGCATATTCATAGGGCCAGGAATCCTAAAAACTCATATCCTTCATTTCTTCCCCCTTTCCCATGAAGGTTTCTATTGAAGAATGCTTCTGATTTCACATGAAGGGAGGGGAATTCTGAATTGTGACATTCCCCACCTCCAACCTCTAATAAGTGGCCACTGTTTCTCCATCAATGGGATAGAACGTGTATTTACTTTGAGATAGTGAGGTCACTTCTTAGGGGAACTCAGCAATATGTGTGAACAAGAGTGAGCCAGTGTTGCTCCCTGCCCTGAATATGGACTTTGGAAGGCTTGCCTGGGTGTTGGAAGCAGATAACTCAAGCTAAGAGGAAACCTGGAGTCTCTCTTTTACTTTTCTCCTCTTCTTCCCAACCTCAATATCAACAGGAAAAAAATGTTTCTGAAATTTCCACTCTACAAGCTGGTTATAAAGGGATATAAAACTGGGCAGAATTTAGGGGTGGCTATTTAAGCTTCAGGTCAAGAACAAGGATGAAGGGAGGGGAGGGTCGATGAAAGCCAAAAATAATGGAAACAATGGAAGCTTCTCTAAGGAAGTAATAATTTGGAGAGGGACCAAGTATGTGGGGGAATGGAAAGAAGGGAAGGAGGAAGGAGGAAGGAGGAAGCTGGGTGAGTGGGGCAAAGGATGAATATACTAGACATCTCTACTGCTTTCAAAAAAGAAAATCACAAAGAAATAATGAGATGAATTGCTCATCAACTCAGTCATATATGGAGTTAGTCAATCGATAAGCTTTTATTAAGTATTTCTTATGTGCCAGGCACTTTGCTGAGTGCTGGGGATACAGAGTAAAGTAAAAGGCAATTCCCCCCTCTCAAGGAACTCACAGTCTAATGTGGTAAACAACATGAAAACCAACTGTGTGCAAACAAACTATATACAGAATAAATAGGAGATGGAGGGAAGGCATGACCATTAAGAGGACCAGTAAAGGCTCCCTACAGAAGGAGGGATTTTAACTGGGGCTTGAAGGAAGCAGAAAAACCAGGAGGAAGAGATGAGGAGGGAGAAGATGGGAGCCATGGGAATAGCCAGCAAAAATACCCAGAGTCTGGAGAGACAGTGTTGTGTACAAGAAACAGCAAGGGGGCCAGTGTGAAAAAACTAGTAAAGCAGGGAAGGACCAGGTCTTGAAGAGCTTTGAATGTCAAACAAAAGATTTTATATTTGACCCTGGAGTCAATACAGAAGCCCCTGGAGTTTATTGAGTAGAGGGAGTGACATGGTCAGATCTATACTCCTGGAAGATTAGGATTGTAGTCATCCTAGAACAGCAAACATCTGAGCTAAATGAACACCTCCTAAGGCCCCAGTTTTTAAAAAATAGAAGAGGAAGATACTTGCCAACCTTCTCCTCTCTCTCTCTCTCTCTCTCTCTCTCTCTCTCTCTCTCTTTCTCTCTCTCTCTCATCTTAGCCCCTTTCATTCTTTAACTCAGGGATGAAGATAAGCACTAGCCCACAAGCATAAAATATATTTTGAGTTTCCTCACTTGTAAAAATAAGTAGGTAGAATCAGATGATCTCCAAGGTCCCTTTCAACCCTATGAGTCTATTGCTCTTTGAGTCTATGGTTCTAAGGAGTCAAGGTGAACTTAAACATTATCATAGGGGCACAGATTTATTTATTTTTTTTATTTTTTTTTAAATTTTATTTTAGTTTGCATCATTCATTTCCACAAGATTTTGAGTTACATATTTTCTCCCCTTCTTTCCCCTACCCACCACCCCAAAACAGCCATCCCAGTGTGTCCCCCCTCCCCCAGTCTATTCTCTCCTATGTCACTTTTCAGTAGGGCAGGATGGATCTCCCAACCACAGTGCCTGTGTATGTCAAGTTCCAGTTGGATGTAGTCAATAATAATAATAATAATAATAATAATAATAATTGCATATATATATATTTATAACATTTGATTATGGAACTTTAGATTCTAGATTCTTTCTCTTTCTCCCTTGTCACCCACCCCCACTGGAAGGACAAGCAATCAAATACAGGCTGAACATGGGAAATTACGCAGAACCTC
>CM053587.1:77368512-77389200 GCA_028646515.1 Pseudochirops corinnae
CCTTACTCTGAATGTACTTATATTTATGCTTTAAACAGAATATTCTAATAAGCTTGATGTGGTTTCTCAATCTACAACAGATCAGACACAGATAATTTGATGATATAGCAGAGGGAATTGTTGGAAAGGCATTGATTAAAAAACAACAACAGGAAATGACAGCTAAAAGAAAGTGGGGAAATAGGAAAACTACAAAAAGCTAGCATCACTTTTTTAAAATAAGGTACCCTAGGAGAAAATAGTGACGAGGTTACTGTTTTGTCTAAATAGACCCTTTCACTGGATTACAACACAGTGTCCATAATAATGATGTCATTAAAAATGTTAAATTACTTCACTCTCCCTCCAACTTTTAGTTTATTCTTTTCACTCTTTTATTTTTACTGCTTGAACATATTACCTGCATCACTGTTGTCTTAAATTGTAAATTCTTCAAGGGCAGAGAATAGAGGTCATGTAGTGCAACTCTACTGGTATTTTATGTATAAGAAAACCAAGGATCAAAATGGTGAAGTCACACAGTTAAGGAGAAGGGCTAGACTTCTGAATCCAATCCTAACTTGTCTGCCACTGAACCAGTCATAATGTACATTTACTACTGTCTTTTGAAAAAGTCAGGGATACATATGAGGTACTGTCAGAATTTCTTGACTTTTTTTTTAGATTTTTATGAAAAAAATCACTTTATATGAAACAGTTCATTTCCTGAGGGCATCAAATAAATGCGGTAATAATGTAAGTTGGTTTAGAGTAGACTGAACTATTGTTAACAATTCCATATAAAACTGTAGCAATTAGATGCTACAATTCTTAGTAAAGAAAGATCACAAATTATTCTCACTCAGATTAGAAGGAAAAGAAGTAAACATTCTAAAGTTTTTATATTTTCATTACCATTAAGAAACAAATGAGAAACAGGATACCTTCAGCAAAAAGAATTCTAGAACTTGTCTGAGTAGCACTGATACTTTAACAAATTAAATAAATGAGATTAGCAGCAATGATCTCTTTAGTTTTATATAACTTACATCCTGCAAATACAACTGTTCCATACATGTTTGACTTTGTTGTAAAAACCACATTTGTTCCACTACTTGGAGAAACAGTAATATTGTTGATCTTGATTGCAACACTTTTATTATCAAGGTGGATAAGAGAATGTCTTTCACTTCCAAATTGTGCAGTTAAGACAGGTTCCTCAACAATACAACAAAATGTCATATTTGAACCTACTGGTACCACTTTGTCTTGAGGAAAAACCTCATAATTTTCTTTTATGGGAGGTCCTAGGAAGAAAATAAAGATACAAAGTTTAAGAAGTTTAGAAATTCTCTATTCAAGTTATCTTCTGCAATAGAAAAGTAAGCAATAATATAGATGTAAAAACTAGAAGTCTGAAATGCTACATCAAAAATCAATGTGTTAATTTTATTCTTTTTTTGAAAATTATTTATACGTACATTCAAGTTAACACTTGAAAAACATTAAAAAAATTTTTTGACCCAGCCAATACCACTTCTGGGGCTGCATCCCAAAGAGGTCATAAAAATGAGAAAATGACCCACATGTACAAAAATATTTACAGCGGCTCTTTTTGTGGTGGCCAAGAACTGGAATTTGAGGAGATGCCCATCAATTGGGAATGGCTGAACAAGTTGTGGTATATGACTGTAATAGAATACTATTGTGCTATAAGAAATGCTGAGCAGGAAGACCTCAGAAAAACTTGGAAAGACTTATATGAACTGATGCTGAGTGAAGCAGAACCAAGAGAACATTGTACACAGTAACAGTCACATTGTGCAATGACTAACTTCAACAGACATAGCCCTTCTCAGCAACGTCAAGGATCTAAGACAACTCCAAAAGACTCATGATGGAAAATGTTATCCACATCTAGAGGAAGTACTATGGAGTCTGAATGAGGATGGAAGCATACTGTTTGCTCTCCTTTTCTTTTGTTGTTTTGCTTTGTTTCTTTCTCATGGTTCCTCCATTTGTTTTAATTCTTCTTTATAACATGGCTAATGTGAAAATAAGTTTAATAAAAATATATATGCAGATATATCAGATTGCATGCTGTTTTGGGGAGGGGAGAAGAAAGGGAGACGGAGGAAATTTAAATCTCAAAAGCTTATGGAAGTAAATGTTGAAAACTAAAAATTAATTAATAAAAAAATTTACTGTATCATAAATTTTTTTTTAACTTTCAGACCATTTTTTTCCTACTATGGATAAAGAGATATGACAAATGAAATGTTTCATTACAGCAATTAACATCTCAATGAAGATGCAGAGTATTCATAAAACTTAAGTGTTTCAAAATACTACATTTTGTGTTGACCCCCCCCCAGTCATGTGATAACTTGGTTCTGCTAATTACTTTCAACAGATTACAAGGATTACCTGAAATATTTCTAAGTGGACTCCATTCACTCCACCCTTTTTGACCAGAAAAATGAAGATCATCGATGTAATATCTAATTTTCACATAATGTAGCGTACATTCCAAAGGGATATCTGAGGTCCAACTCCAGTGATGGATTGAATCCTTGCCAATCAGAGTTGTGTTATGCGTTGCCTAAAAAAAGAGAGGAAAAAGTCCTATTTCAAAGTGGTGACAATAATCTCTCTAAGGACAGAAAAAGAAAGTCTTTATACTGTGTAATCATCTAAAATTTAATAGTTTAAGGTCAGTGGTCTTCTATTGCCTTACACGGGAATCACATATTTTCAAAAAGTGTGATCATGTCGAAGTTATACTTGTCTCATTAACTCCAAACTCTTCCCCAGTTCCAAGGGCCTAGAATTCTGGGATAATTAAACACATGGCTGAAGAATTCCACAACCTGAAATGTTTGAATACCACTGGTCTAGATGGGAAAAAAAAAATGTTTTCTCTTTCACAGGGAGAAAAAAATATGAATCAGTACACAAAATCTGAAGATCAAAGAAAGCAATTAATTCAATTCAACAAATATTTATTAAGTCCTTTCTATAGGTTAAGTCTGGTAGAAATGCAAGAGTAACAATAGTTAATCAACCCTGATTGTTTAATTCTTCCTGGAGAGCCTCATAAGACTTCTATTATACTAAATAAAGCACATAATCTGGGATCTGAGGGGCTGATTTCAATCAACCTTGATTGCTTTAATTCTTCTTGGAGAGTCTCATATATGTTCAAGACTCATCTGAGTTTGTTTGCTTTATTTTGGCACTAAACTTGTTGTCCTAATACTAGGCAAGTCTAAACCTCCATTTGGCAAGTTTTATGTGTTGCAGGAATACCTAGGGGTATTTTAAATATTTTGTCATCCATCCATATTATCCAATGGGTGATGCATCAGAGAAACAGGGGAACTTCAGGGATACAGTTTGGTTTCTCACCCAAGGGTAAGAGGGTGACTTCCAGCCTATCCCAAGTTCCTTAACTATTGGAAGAGTCTAAATGCCAGTTAGAACAGAATGAGGATTCTAGAACTCTTGAACTCAGAGTGCTAGACATTCATCTCAGGATTTCTCTTCCATTACCTAGACTCAAGAAAAGAAACACAAAGCTGACAGGGGAGGCAGGACTTTGTGCTGTGCTTTGTGCTTTGAACAGTCTTCAGTTCACATTGGGGCCAGGAGCCATTGCTTCCTAGGTGAGGGAAGGGAAGAAATTCCCTGCAACTTGGCCCCTCTTTGCCCCACAGGAAGTCTCAAGTGAGAACTGTCAGAATCCTAAGCCTCACGTTCACAACAGAGGAAGAGAGAAGAGAAAGTTGTCTGTTCTGCTAGCTCATCACTCATTGAAGTTTCCCCCTGAGAAAGAATGTTTATATTATTTTTTAATTTCCTCTATATTATGATTTTAATAGGTTTGCTTCCATTTTAATTTTCTGTTTAGGTGGGGACAAGCCCTTATTAGCAATAGGCAAGTTTAGGATCTAAAATAAACTAAGAAGAATGTCATTTGTTTGCTGAATTTGTTTATCTTTGTATCTGAGGGTGTTTGCTAACTCTTAACAAAAGACTTACTTTGGAGATTGTCTAAGAACTGTGCAGTGGACTACTGGAGCCTCCCTAGGTCCCAAGAAAAGTTTTCATAACTGGAAATTAGAACAAATGTACAAAAATACCCCAGGTGATTTGCTGAGGACAGCAAATATATAACTGGGGGGAAAAGTAACAGGGATACAGCACATTCCATGGAGCTGAGCAATCCTGTTTCTAAGTTCACAAATATTCACTACTAAAATATTTTGGGATGATGGTCCCTTGCTGGCCACTGAGCCAGAAGAGCTACCCATCCAGTAGACTTTTAAAGAAAGACAACTTCTCTATTTCTTCTCTTCTTCCCATGTTCTCAACATGTGGCTTAGGATTCTGACAGTTCTTCCTTGGAACTTCTCTTGGGGGACAGCAGGGAATTTCTTTCCTTTCCCTTCTCCCCTTAGTTGACTCGGGCCCTTTATGGGGGCCCAAGTAAATCTAAGACTGGATCTCACAGCCCTAGCTTCCCCTTCTATTATTTCTTTCCTCATGCCAAACCAACTGAATAGAGACCCTGAAATGAATGTTTCCAGCTTTGGAGGTACTCTGAGTTCAAGTGTTTTTAAGTTCCCCAGTCAGTGCTGACTAGAAGCAAGTAGGGTTATCTGTGGCTACTACAATGCTTCTTGAAGAATGTGACTGTTGACAGGAAGATGAGCCTAAGTTTTAGACACTGAGATAGTTGTTCAGATAGTGAGAGGCAAGGCATATGTGAAATAAATGACTGCTCAGCAGTTCTAGGAAGGGTCTCATGCTTTAATGTTTTTAAAAATCAATCTCTTTGGAGAATATAACAGGAGTTATGGATTACTGTTTTATGTTATTGTTTTAAGGTTAAGTTTTTGTCAGCATGTTCTATGAGTCTTGCATTTTGAGCATTTCTTTTGTGTGAACAAAATAAATGGTGATCACTATACCAGATCTACATTGTTTCACTAAGCAACAGAGTGTATCTGGAGTTTATTCAAGACAGAGAGACATCAGGAGAGCTCTCAACTCCAGGAAATCTAGATCAATGATTACTGGCTTTAATGTTTAATGAGCACTGAATACCCTAGGCCTAGGGCATGTTTCAGGCTTATTCTAGCCTGTTATTGTTAAAATCAGAACCAAAAGAATGTCAGCTGCTTGAGGACATAAGACTTTCCTATCCCAGTATTTTCAATATCCAGCACCATGAGGGATTAATAAATGCTGGTCAAATAAATGAATGATTCCATGTTGAGCACTCTGTTCATTATGCCATATTGCTTCTAATATTAATAGGAATACCCCGAACATAGAGTCTGCAGGTCATAGTATATACCAGTGCTCAGAGCAGAGGAAATCTGTGTGATCTCGATGGGTCTCAGGGTCACAGGCTCCAGGTCTGGCTAAAATATTGTCTGTGCATGGCCTTCCCTAAGTATGCTGGCCTGAAGTACCTATCTTCCTTTATTCTTGAGGCAATTATTACATTAAAGATACAAAAAACTCTTTTTGCTTTCACTAAAAACTATCCATTGTATTTTTAATAAGAGCAACATGGCTGACTATTTTTGAAAATTTTCAGGATTCAAAGGTATGATTCTAAGTAGAGTTTATTCTGATCATTGATTGGTTTTAAGGCCATCAATACTCTATTTTTTTTTTACAATGTTCCAAGTGAGAGAAGTGTAAGTGCTCCAAGTGAATGCCACTGTAACTCTCTCAAATTACCAATGATCTCTTAATTGCCAAGTCTGATTTTTTTTTTAAGTTTTCACCCTTCTTGACCTATTTGTTGTATCTAACACTAATGACGACTCTCCTTACAGATGATTTTCTTTGACAAAGATTTTTTGACATGATTTTCATGACAAATACTCTCTCCTGGTTTGCCTCCTATTTAACAAAATCACTTTCTCTCACATTATGCCCCTTGGTGGATATTCCCCCAATGTCCTGTTCTAGGTCCTCTATTCTTTTTTTTCTACATACTTGCTCTCTTGGTGACCTCAACAGTTCCATGGGCTTAAGTACCTCCTCTATAAAAGATTTTCAACTCTATACAACACCCCAACATCTAGCCCCAGTTTTTCTTCTCAATTCCAATCCCACATCACCAACTGCCTATTGGACATTTTAAACTGGATGTCCTGGGAATTTCTCAAACTAAATACGTACAAAACAGAATTCATCTTTTCCCTTAAACACACTCCTCTACCTTCTCTATTTCTGTCACAGGATGATCATCTTCTCTGCCTAACCCCAGTTCAACCTTAACATTTTCTTGAACTCATTTTCCCCTCAACCCACAAAACCAATAAGATGCCAAGTCTTGCCATTTCTACTTCTACAACACCTCTTACATCTCTCCTCTTTCTTCTAACTACTCACAAAACTCTCACCTTAGTCCAGGCCCTTATCTAATCACCTAGATCATTACAATAGCCCCCTAACAGCTCCCTGCCTCAAATTCTTCATCATTCTAGACCATTCTACATCATTCTACCAAGGTGATTTTCCTTAAACACGGATCTGACTATGTGGCTCCCCTGCTCAATTCAATCCAGTGGTTTCCTATTACCTCCAGGATAAAATGCAATCTCCTTTTAGCACTTAAAGTCTTACACAACCTGGCCTCAAATTACCTTTCCAACCTGACTGGACATTATTCCCCCTCCCCCACTTGATGATCTAGCCAAACTGACCTTTTTGTTCCTCACAAACAAAACTTCATCTCACTTCTGCACTGGTCATCCCTCATGATTGGACTGCACTCTCCCTCAGGGGATCCTTTCTTCTTTGAAGATTCAGCTCAAGAACCACCTTGTACATGAAGTCTTTCCTGATCCTTACCCATCTCCAAATGCTAGGAATCACCCTCCCTATCTTGTTTATTTTATATTAATTCTGTATACAATAACATGTGATCAAGCTGCCTCCCCTGATATAAGTTCATTCTTTTTTTTTAGACCCTTTTACTTCAACTATCATAATAGCTTTCTATTTTTTTTAAATTTTCATTTATCTTTTTTATTTATTTTTTTGCTTTTTGGAGGGCAACTGGGGTTAAGTGACTTGTCCAAGGTCACATGGCTAGTTTTTGTGTTACGTGTCTGAGGCTGGATTTGAACTCAGGTCCTCCTGACTCCAGGGCCGGTGCTCTATTCACTGTGCCACCTCGCTGCCCTGAAGTTCATTCTTCCTATTTGGATCCCCAGCACTTAGCTTTTAAATCCTTCACAACATGGCCTCAACCTATCTTTTCCATTGCCTTCAACATGAAGCTTTTCCTCACCCACCCCGCTATCAGTCCCTTCCCTCTAGAACCACCTTGGATTTAGCTATTTTGCATTAATTTATATTTATTCTACACAGACCCATACCTGTTGTCTTCCCCATTAGCAGAGATTCTTTCAGTCACTGTATTTACATGCCCCATGTGTGTGTGCCATAGTGCCTGACATGCAGTGACAAGTTAATAAACATTTGTTGACTAGCTGTAGCCGTCCCTTCATTTCTGTGATTCATCAGAATGACTGAATAAATGAATTTCACTCTCACTCTTTACATACAAATATAAATAAATATATGTGTGTATGCATACACACATTCACGATACAGAATTCTTCTTTTTATACTACACATAAACATGTGTGCCTGCATGCAGAGAATAAAGGATATATAACAATCCTTCAAGGTCCACACTAAATGGTGTTTCTTCTAGGAGACATCCTTTAATTCCTTGAGATTGAAGTACTATCTCTATTCTCTGAACACACCACTCTTTCTTTTCTTGGACAATCACATTATACCTTCTGTTGCAGCATTATCTCTCCCATCATACTGTAAGTCTTTGTAAAGAGTAGGGTCTGTTTCATTCATTCTTTTTTGGTCCTGCAGCACTTGGCATAGGCACATAGCACATAGTCAAAATGTACAGCAGATCCCCAAATATCAGCAGAATGAATGAAGGAGGTGTATGTATACACACATACACAAATACTACATATAATGTAGCATAGCTGTCCAAATAGGAAATGATAAGGTAGATAAAGTGACTATGCAACATATTAATTCTTCTATTTGCTATCACAGTTCAATTATTAAATATACAATCCATTAGTATAACACAAAGCTATTAGATAACATAAATAGCATTATTAAAGAAGGAGCAAGGGACTAAAGAAAAATATATTACTTGGTACAGGCCCTCATGGTTTTTCATTACTGATGAAATAAAGCAAAATGAAAAGAAGCCAACTGAAAATAATTCAGAGGGAAATCATTCCAAAAAGGTATAAAAACTGTAAAATAAATTATGATATACCAGTACAATGATGTTTTGCTTTTTCTTCTTACTCAGAGGATCACAGATTTAGAACTAGAAGGGACTTTAAAGGTGACCCAGTTCGATTCTCTCATTTGAAACATGATTAAACTTGGGCCAAGAAGGGTTAAGTGATTAGCTTAAGGTCAAAGAATATGAATTGCCTTGAAAAGTTACCTCATGTATCCCCAAATCCAAGAGTTTAGTAGTGTAACAACGCCAAAAGAACACTGGATGTTATGAAAATCCAACTTCTCATACTACTTAGGAAGATGAAAGTAACATTTTTTTAAGACGACAGAAAACTTACTCGTGTTGCAACTTCCATGTCTTCTTTATATAGGACAATAATTTCCCAGATGACATTTGAATTATGGGGCAAAACAGAGCCATTGTCATTCCACTTTAGGTACAAAGTTGAGGTTTGAAAATCAGCCGTCAAATTAAAAATCTGTAACGTGGCTGGAATGAAGGCTTTTGAAAATAAAAACAGAATAAATTACTAACTTGTTAAAATAATAAACTTCACAGTATAGAAAAATAATTCTTCATAAAAATTAAAAAAGACTTAATATTTAAATAGAAAATTCTCACCAAAATTATACATGTATATACAAGTGTGTATGTGTGCATATATGTTTTTTTTAACTTATGCTTTTTTGAACTGGACCTGTGATTTCATTTGCATAGGAGGCACTGAGAAGTTAATGATACATAAATGAAATTTGAGCCCGGGTTTTCCTGACTCCAAACTCTCCTCTTCACCATAATGCTAGGCCAACAGATACATACCCACACATACATCAATGAAAACACATGTTTATTTTTTTAAATTCCACACGAATATGATCAAAGGCATTCCCCAAATATAAAGCAGTTATGTTTCAGAAGTTCAGTGGCAACTTATTTGTGTGGAATTTGTGAATTTGCCACAAAAGTTATACCCTAATACTGGATAAAAGACCAGGTGAACCTACAAGAACCCATGTAAAGTAAGCTTAATGTAGCTGAACTACATTAATAATAATATTGTTTCGGGTTCTGATTATCAGGAGTCACAAGATCATATGGTGCTAGAAGAAGAAGAAAGTGTTTTCCTCTTAGCGATAAGACAAAATTTTAAAAGGAGCTGCTGGTTTCTGACATTTTCTTATCTCATTGTCTATACCTTCTCTCAGACCTTGGTACTGTTATCTGACCTCATCTGTGATACTTTTATATTCCTAGTGTAATATCCCTACCTTTTTTTTTTTTTTATAAGGCAGGATGTATCTACCCAAATCTCTCCCAAACACTTTATGCTTTAAAAAAATATATACTTTTTCTCTCTATAACCATATGAAATTCTTGAGTACTGGAACAGTTATTAAACCAGCTACCACAGTATATATCTCAGCTACCATATAAGAGACAAGTAATTTTTCTAAATTATTTCAAGTTAGTAATAATATATGATTTCAAGTTAAATATATAATTTCAAGTTAATAATTACAGATAAAGCCTTAACCCATATCTAGAGGTATGTTTTTCTAGAAGACTCTTGTTAACTAGAACAGACTTCTAATTGGTGGAATTTATATAGTGATTTACAATTTATAAAACACTTTGTTCTATGTACTATTTCATTTGGTTAAGTAACATGAGGGAATGTGTTTTTGAGGAGGCAGGCCTGCCTAAACATGCATCTCTGGTATCAGTTCACTTTTCAGATTCTTTTCCTCCAATTACGAATGTAAAGATTCTATAAAGGTTTTATGTTTTTCAAAATCACTTACATTGATAAACGCAATGATGGGGAAACAAGGACCAGTATTTTTAATTTATTGTATTCATGATTTTGTCACTGAAGTATATATTCAAATCAATATAAAATCAATTACACTACCATGAATATTACTAGAGCTTAAATATCATTTAAGGCATTAAAATCAAAAGGTTTATTTCTCAAATTTTTAAAATTCTTAGTTATTTAACTTCTAAATATATTAAATGGCATTTCTATTTCATTTTAAGTCATAATGGTAAACAGCCAATTAAATTATTCTGAAGATGGCATTTTATGTTAGCAGGGTAACAGAGTCAAATCAAAGAATCACCACAAAAGTACCAGGCAAAGACTTTGGGGAATCATTTCTATTCTGGTTTCAAGATAACCAATTTTCTGTTAGTCATTCCTAAAAAAGTATCAAATATACTCCACATTTGCAAGTGATAAGTCCTCAAATTCTCCTTTAGTTCAGATATAAAATTATTATGACTATCTACCACTTTCTAAAGAGATTCAATAATGTAGTGGAAAGAATAGTTTGACTTAAGACTTGAGTTCTGAGTCCCTGGCTCTGATAACAACTAGGTATGCCTTGGGCAAATTATATCAATTCTCTTTTGCCTGATTTTTGAGCCCTCAGCTTGAAAAGGAGAAAATGGTGGATTTTTTTTTATAACATCTAAGGCCTTTTTTAGTTCTATAAATTCTATGATTCTATAATGTAAGCCTGCTTACTATCTTGCAGAAAAGGCCATGATAAGTCACAATTTCTATGTAAAGGAAAATAAGAGAAGAAATATTTAAAACTATGAAAATTCAACAGGCCAGAAAGATTTTAAGTGTTGCAAATAAAGACAAAACTTCATTAAATCAAACTAACTAGGGGCAATTATCAGTCTCTTACTAGAAAATTATTTGAAGAATATTTTAAGCAAAACTTGAATAGATGATCTACAAGGTAATCTGCTACTCTAATTCCTGTGGTAACATGCATAGTTCTAGTATTTTTCAGGACAATAATGAAACTAGGTTTCATTACATTCAAACAAAAGCCTTTTTAACAAATGGATGAGACTTATTTGTAAAACATACTTTATGAAACTGAGGATGTTTAAAACATTTTGTTCAAATATTTTAAACATTTCTTTTACTATTCATATGACTTGTTAATTTTCATCATATATGAAGTAGATCCTAAATATAGGAAAATTTCAGGCAAGCTCTATTCAAATCAATCACTTAATCAAGTATTTATTGAATGTCTACTACATTCCTAGCACTGAGGTGTTTCAGTTCCTGAAATGTAAGACTAGATCTATGTATGCAAGAAATTTATAATCGAGTTAAAGTTATGAAGCACACATGAAACAATGAGAAAAATTAAATACTAAACTGATTGTTATTGACCCTGGATTCAATAGGAGTTTAAAAAAGAGATAAATTGGTAAAGAGTAAAACAGTTTCACAGAAGAAATTAAACATCAAAATATATAGATATTATATTTTTGAAAAACAATTCTTCTTAGCTTTAACGAAGGAAAGAGGAGGCTTATGAGATCAGGATCATCATACAGAGTGAAGAAGAGGATACCAATAAAGGAAGAGAAGGGAGAGCTGCCACGCTCTTATCTTGTTTCTATTCCCTCTGCCAAGGAGAATGGTATTTTAACTTAAAATGACAGAAAAAAAATGGCTGATCAGGATACATAATAAAATTGAAAAGAATATCCCTAACGACTTTTGATGTATTCGACTCATACACCTGGATGAACTACATCCTGATTTACTTTTAGAACTGGTAAGTATGACTGCTGGGTCAACTATGAAAGGTCATGGAGAATGGGGGCAGTTCCTTAAGATTAGAGAAGAACAAGTGATACTTGTTCAATGAAACCTGACTGGATGGTAGGACTACATGGTCTCTGGAGTACTTTCCAACTCTGAGATTCTGTAATAAGCTGGAAAATCAGGAGGGATGTCATTCCGAGAGGTATGAATAGTTCAGACTCTTATCTGTAAGTGAGAGCATAAGTCTGACAAATATGAGGGTAGGTATAAAGCCACTCTTTACTTCAGAAGGGTTAATACTAAGAAGCCTTTGAAAAGTTGTATAAGTAAGATACAACAAGATCAGAAAAAAATCAAAGCTAGATGGAAATTCTATAGCTTACTCTCTCATTCTACATAAGACATCTGTATCGCAGTTAAATGGCTTGTCCTAACATTAGTTAGTGGCAAGGCCAGGACTAGAATGCCCATCATTTAACTCCCAAAGCAGTACTCTTTTCAATACAGGAATCTGAAATTAACAGTACTCAATAGTAAATCAAAATATATTCATAAGTAGGGAATGGTATGATATGATTGCTTCAAAAATGTTAGTTTGGCAGTACAATGAAAGAGAATTTGGCAGAGGGAAACAAATGATGGTAGGGAGCTCAGGTAGGAAGACATTTCAATAATTCTGACTATATGTTCCCCAATATATTTCAAAGGATATATTATCAAGTTTTTAGAAGAAATGAAAGTTATCTATACCCTGGGCTTTTAAACAAATTTCTAAGATTGGTTGACTTGTTTATTTATTGGGTCATCTAAACTCTTTTAACGTAAGTTTAGGTTTTCTACCTCTTACAAATTCTGTAGCTTAATGTTTGGCCACAGGCAAAATTTCAATGAAGAAGTGTATGAAAGGACTCGTAAGATGTCCAATCTAATTGAAACAGAGAAGGAAGGCTCCTATGAATTTGACTTTGCTTTCAATATGCTTAAGACAGTGTATTGTTTTATTCTCAGTGCAATGAAATGTGAAATTACTAAGGCCACATATATCCACTAAAATAATTTTTTCCACCAAAAATTTCTTCAATATTTTGAAAAGACATAAAAGACATACATAAAAGACATATTGAGACATACTCAAGTTAAGTATGAGACCAACTAAAATGTGAGAAGCCAAAAGAGAGGCCTAGACAAAATGTTATAAGAAATCTGAGAGGAAGAGGAGGATTCATTTTAAGCTTTGAGGCAGGGAAGGAGGGATGAACAATCAAGAGTAAGTAGAAGGTAGTATCAGGGTTTGGTCTTGAAAAATGAGAAGGATTTCAATAGATGAAAGACATCACAGGCTCTACTGACTGGCCTGTACAAATGGATGGTTATTTTACCATAAAAATGAAATGCAATGGGAGCTTCCTCAGTACTAATTTTTAAAATGTCAACAGTTTCAACAATTGCATGTCACCTTTGCACTTCTCTACATTTGGAACAAGAATTTAAGATTAAGTTTAGAGTTACATAGCAATGAAAATTATCCAACTTATAATATGAGAGACTGAGGCAGAACTCTGAGCCAATGACACATAATTAAAGGGTTCATAGTCCCCACTAATGAAGCAGACCTCAGATCTTCCTCACAATCTGAGATACCCCTCTTCCAGGGCCCTAATCTTATAGGATTAGATACCTAAACATTCAAGAACAGCTATACCAAATACAGAATAATTCCATTGGTTGACCTATGATACCTACACTAGTTTTAGCAAAAATAAACAAAAAACAAGTCAGCAGGGTCATAAATTGGTTGAAGAAAGGAATATCTCCACTAACTAGGTAGTCATAAGATGGGTGAAGCATACGGCATCCCCACTGATTAGGCGGTTCTAAGGTGGTCATAAAATGGACGTCTGCTCATGTTGGACAAGAGAGAATGGTTTGGAGGTACAAAAATAACTGGGGGACTTTCCATGCAGTTTAGTCACCTCTATCACACTGGGTTTGCTCATTATGGCAAGGAAAGACAGGGGTGGAGGGCCTCCAGCTAGCTTCTTATGATTACACAAGTGAATTTACCGTCTGTAGCTCACATCTCTGGGGCCAAATATACAGAACTTATAATCACCACCCCTATCATATCAAATTGATCAATTCTGATTGGAATAGAGTAGGGATCCTCACTGAATCAACTTTCTCAGCTGGAAGGGACCTGAGTGGCCCTCAGGTCCAACCCTTTCATTTCATAGATGAAGAAATTGAGGCCCAGAGCAGGAACATAAATTGCCCAAGGTCACAGAGATTATCAGCAATGGAACTGGGATTTGAATTTAGGTCCTCTGACTGGAAATCTTGGGCTCATTATACTGTACCATGCTGCTGATACTGCAAGAACAGTACTTGCTTTCTAAAGAGTAAAATTTTCAGCTGAAGAGGCAACCTGATCAAAGTTCTGCTTGAGTGGTAAAACAAAACCAGTTTTAAATCAGGTGTTCATTTATCTTCAGTGGGGTTCTTCACCTTTTCTGCATCGTGGACACAGGGATCAGCTCAGTGGCACAAGTGGACTGAGCTCCAGGCCTGGAGTCAGAAACCCCTGAGTTCAAATGTCACCTCAGACACATAGTAGCTCAGAAATCAAACGGCAGTTACAAGGCATTATTCTATAAAAAGGTAAAGCAGTCAGGGACAGCTAGATGGTGTAGTGGAAAGAGCTTCAGTCCTATAGATAGTAAGATCTGAGTTCAAATTTGGCCCTAAACACTTGATACTAGCTGTGTGATCCTGGGCAAGTCACTTAATCCTGACTGCCTTACCCTCCCCCCCAAGAAAAGCAATCATATGTTGCTCACCAAATCATATTTCATGACTGCATTAATAAATCAAGGGAGCTCACAAAGTCATAGATTTAGAACTAGAAGTATCTAAGATCTAAGGGCACCTAATTCCCTTATTATACAGAGGAGAATATGGGCTACTCCAAAGTGGTAAAGGGGACTTGAACAAAGGTCCACTGAATCCAATTCACTGCTCATCCTACTATATAATTCATTTGAAGTATTATGTAAGCTCAGAATTTAAGAAGCACATTGATAAATGATAGGAGGGTGACAAGACCAGTGAGAGATCTGCAAAAAATTCCACAAGAAAAATAAATTTTAAAAACTGGGGATGTTTAGTCTGGAGAAAAGAAGATTTAAGGAAAATAATGTTTATCAACGAATTGTTTTAACTACTGCCACAAAAAAGTAGACATTCCTTGCTGTTATAATACATAATAAATGCAACATTAAACAAGAGAAAGTTTTTAAAATGTATAGAAGAGAACAGAAGGAGGTTTAGAGGCAAATACAGACAAGTGGAACAGCTAATTGATAATAATTAATGTGCTAAATTTGGAATACGTATTTTTTTAAAAGCTATATATAAAGAGATTCATGGTTTCCTATACAATACTTTTTCTTTGCTTCCTTGCATATGGAAATGTCCAAGTTTGTTGTTTATCACATTTGGAATAACAAAACCAAACCAAAGAAGCAGCAATTAATATTAAGAATCCAGAGAAACATGAACTGAACCAAATAGAACTGCACAAAGCAGAACTAAGAGAATACACACAAGAAACACAGTGACACGAAGACACTGAAACCAAGCAAGGAGATGACCAATTTTGTCTTTAGAGACGTGATAATGAAACAAAATCAAGGTGAACCAGCTAATGCACTGGCAATTCACGCTGCTGTAGTGAGCTTGCCGCTACCACCCCATCATCCTTTACCCCACTGGCTAAATTTTGTTTCAACCTGCTGCTGGACATGACACCAAATAAGCCAACTTTGTTAGAACTGTGTCCAAAATAAAAGTAAATTACTTCTAAGCTCTACTAGAAACAAAGTGCATGAACTTTAGAGCTTGGATTTTTTTTTTTACACCTATTTTAACCATACCTATATGCCTAGTTTGATTTCTTAGTGATTCTAAGGTATTTTGAAGGATAGTTTAGATTGTGAGAACGGACCTCTAGATGAATTAAACATTACTACAGAAACTTAATGGCCTTTTTCTATCTGCTGGAAAAGCAAAAGACATCAATATCCCACTAAAAACATTATCTTGATTTAAGATGAATTTCTCTTTAAAAGGGATACTTACAAACACTTCTTTCATTTAGGATAAATTTAGTAACAGAATTCCCAGAAACATGCATGGAACTTATTTTTATTTCATGATCAGCAAGTGAAAGAGCTGGAATCTCAAAATGTGTTTTCTCTGTCCAAATACAGGGATAAGAACTGCAATATAAGAAAGATCATTTGAATTAATAAGTAAAGCTGGTCATAGAATCTTCAGAGAGAATGAATACATCAGAAATGTTTTCAGGAACTTTCTGTATACTAAGGAAACAAAGAACTTGGGTAATTTTGCTCTATGCCTAGTATTTCTAGTATTTTTTTTTTAAGTCCCTTCGTTAGGGGACTTATTAGTCATAATGCCTACTCTTCAACAAAGGAAAAAAAAGAACAGAGCCAAGCTTTTGACAACAGGTTAAGAACTCACATCACAGAGACATACAGTAGGTTTTATGCAGGGTCTACTGAAATTATTTAATGAACATTAAATCCACAATAACAAAAACCTCATTTCATCAATCCAATTCAACATTAAACCTCATGATCACAATAATAAGAAGTTACCAAGTATATCAAATTCACTCAATAACAAATGTCTACTATAAACATAGCACTGTATAGAACATTTTGGGATAAATAAAAGAAGTGAAAGGAAGGTTCTGTGTTTTGAGGATGGTTTCAATACCAAATTTAACTGTACTTACTCATAGTCATATTTTTTCTATGATTTCTCATAATAAAGGACAGGCTATTTTACAACTATTTTAACTTTTTTAACAAATGAATAAATGTGTGCATTCACAATAATTTTATTTGTATAATCATGCTAACTAGCATTCATCACAAGTCTGGACCCCCAAAACGTTATCCAGCAGATTGAGAACACAGACACCCCAGGAAACCAATGAGCTCCAATTCAGGATGACTAGGGGAATGTGGACATTAGATTTTAGATTTATTCATTAAATAAGCCATTCTAGAATAAATAAAACTCTTAATCTGTTCAACTCTACAATTAAAGGGCCAGAACCCCATATGGTAACAACTCTAAGAATTCTAAGTTGCATATTACACCATGTAGAATCAGGCTCTTTAAGCTATTGTAAAAGGGAAAAAAAAAAAATCACACAATATTCAAACATATAAATTACATCAATCAATCAATCAATATCTATTCCGTGTCAACTACATGTCAGGCACTGTGCTAGGCTCTGGGGATTCAGAAAGACGGCAATAAAATATTCCTGTGCTTGTGGACCTTATGTGCTATTATGGAAGACAACACATACATACAGAAGTACATATGTACAAAATAAACATTGAGTAATTTGGGGGATGGCTTGAAGGGGGAGGCACTAACAGCTGTGGAAATCAAAAAAGGCATTATGTAAAAGGTAGCATTTCAGCAAGGCTCTGAGAGAAATGAGGTATTCTAAGATGTAGACATGAGGAGAGAAAGCATTCTAATCATGGGGAATAGCCAGTGTAAAAGTATGGAGGGCAGAGATGGCATTCCAAAGGTGAAGAACAGCACAACAGAAAATGTAGCTGAACCAAAGAATGTGTGAAAGGGAACTAAAGGCAGAAAGGCAGGCTGAAGTCTGGGGCCCCAACAGTCTTAAAAGGTGACTGTATCACATCTTAAAAGGTGACTGTATGTATCATATCCTAGAGTCATGTTTAACATTCCACTCTGGTCATCTTGCCATCTGTCCTGCTGATGTGCAGATCCTTCCCCTGCCAACCTCCCCCTCACCCCACACAAGCTGGAAGCACAATCAAATAAATACTGACACTGAAAGTCCCCAATGACTCCACGAGCCATCCTAACAGCTTCCTAAGCTAAAGTATCCTGTTATACTTGGTAACCCCAAGAGAGTGTCTACTTCTTCAGGACAGAGAACCTAAGTTTTATATTCATAATCTTGAGGCTTAGCACACAACTTGGCAAATACTTATTACATGTTTTTTTAAAAATTCATTCACTTATTACTAGTTATATGGCCACTGTTAACATTACAACCCTTTTTAACCTTAGTTCATCCATCTGTCAATTGGGAGGTTTTATACTTAAACCTAATCCTATGGTTTAACTTTTTCTTAATAATTCAAGTTCAACATTTAGCACTGTACAGAAGTACAAAGGTAAATATCACTGCTTAATACCATATTAAATGATCCTGGACTGCTATCTTTTTAGAGTTTCTTTCTATCCACAAATATAACTTTACTTTTTCAAACAGAACTTGAGAGTCAAATTTCACATAAAATCGTTAGCTAAAAATGGAAAGTTGAAAAAAAAAAAACATCTTCAGGCAGAAACCATTTCAGACCTTAGGAACAGCCTGACAATTTGAAGAATCCTAGTTGGGGGTAGAAAATCATTAGATTAAGAAAGGAGAGTCTGTTCCTTTGTGTGGCTCTAGGGGGCACAATATTGCATACTTAAACCAGAAGAGGAAGATTTGGTTGAATGTAACATTCTTTGGTAGGCATAAACGGAAAAAGATTTAGAAAAGAATGTATCTAGTTAACAATTAAGCCGAGAATCTAAAATTAACCTCTCTCAGTAAAAACGAAAATACCAAAGCAAAAAAAAAAAAAAAAAAAGTATCTCCTTTCCAGAATAAAAAGGTACATCTAAAGAAAAGAAGCACAATTCTAGGGAAGATATTTCCACCAAAGTTGACTGACAGAAATGATCTTATTGTTATCTTCTTGAGAAATGATTGAACAAGAAAAACTTCACCAAAATATATTTAAATGTCAGTGGAAACTGTATTCATTCAATTATATTACACAGTAAAAACAAGTGTACATTTTTCTTTTTTCACAAAATTAACAATTTTCAAGTTTCTTAAAACTTTCACTTAAGTTTTAAGAAAATTAGAAACATACCTGTTTACAATACAAATTTGATAAGTAGTACCACGGTTTATTCTAGAGGAGGCTTCCCAGGAACAGTCCCATATCTTTAAGTTATGAGTTATACATTTTAAATCATGAGGAACCCCTGGTGAACAAAAGTAACAATACATAATTATTATTTTGATGTGCAGTAATAAAAGGGTAGCATATAAGAGTATTTCAGCTATGAGGTATACAAGGAATATGTATCACACACATGCCTACAAAAGTATCACTTCCAGGGACATGATGAAGAGTGCCTTCTGCTGGTTCTGTTATTCCATCTCCTACTTGTTTCCTGAGCAAGGAATGGAAAGTAGCTAGAAAGCTGAAAGCTTGTGAAAGATCAAAAGTGAATCAGTGGTATATCTTAAGGACAAAGACTTCTATTAACACCTATTATAATGGCAAAGAGCAAGGATAATGGGCATTGGGTAGATTGAATGCATTGAATGCAATATGTTAAGTTAAAAAGGAGAGATGTATTTTATTTAAATTTACAAAATGCTTTGCCAGAGAAAAGAAATGGGAAATAACAGATATGTTGTAATTTTCTACAGGCAACTTAACTCCTATTCATAGCAAAAATCATTTGGGGATTCAATATGTAAGAATGGTAATAAAATATACTATGTCAGTAAATAGTCAGATATTATGTAATGAGGACATCGGTTACCCAAAGAAAACAGCAATAGCTGTACAAGTAGCATTCCCTTTTCCTAGGCTCTCTGTATAAATGTAGATACTCCTGTGACCAAAGATTTGATTTCTTTTCTACATATGGGTTAAATGGATTTTCATCTTTGTGAGACCAAGTTATAGAGAAATTAATATAAAAAAGAGAATAATATAAGGCTATTTAATCACTTACCTCGAAGATGACAAAGGACTTGACAAACTATCAAAATATTACAAAATTAAGACAGGGGGCTATGTAATTAAAATGTTATTTATAAATCTAGGGATCAAAGCATCAAAATATCAATGCTAGTGATATTCAAATTAAATGGTCTTTTCAAGATTTCAAGGATCTACGATTTTGGAGTGTGGGTTATTTCCTTCACTGATGAAGATGGTAACTCATCTGACTTGAGATTTTCAAAGTGGCTGCAACTGAAAAATTCATCACCAGGTGGGCTAGTCTGGTTATGTGTCACTAAAGAATTACTGATATGTTCTTCACCAGGACCATACTCAAAAGCCTTTTCAACTTGGTAAGACTTGCCAGAGCTTGTGCTCCTTTCCACTGGTATAACCTTTGAGAATCCAGGGTCATCTCCTTACCATAATGAAGCACTAAAATACAACTTTAGTGAATGGTCTTAAATAACATATTGTTTTTTAAAATGCAGTACAGAAGGGGACAAGGGAGAGATGAAGAGACAGAAGGGGAAAATTAACAAAATAGCTTTTAAAAGTTTTGCTTAATTGAACCATTAGATAACTGATAGCCAAAATGCTAAACAAACAGTACAGGTTATTTCTGAATTAACAGAATAGCATTAGATTTTAATCAATTTCCTAATTCACACTTACCTCTTTTCTGGCCATGTGCTTGGTTCATTAAATATAAAAAAATAACTGATGACAGCCATTGAAACTTTGAACTATTCCTCATTCTTTTATTTTCCCTTGTTTTTGATAACAGTCTCAAATAAAAATAAACTTCCATTTTTGACACACATCAGTCAAACCTAAAATTCAAAAGAAAACATTTATTTTAAAACTACATGCACTATAATAGAACCCTCGTTAGGCAGATCTATAAAAGAATTGTTATT
>CM053587.1:77389700-77408646 GCA_028646515.1 Pseudochirops corinnae
AAAGTCATTAGCTTCCATTTGCTCCAATCTAATTTTGGAGGAGTTATTCTCTTCAGTGAGTTTTTGAAATTCCTTTTCCATTTGGCCAATTTGACTTTTTAAGGCCTTTTCTCCTCATTGGCTTTTTGGGCCTCTTTTGCCATTTGAGTTAGTCTGGTTTTTTTAGGGTGTTATTTTCTTCAGTCAGGCTGTTGACTCGCTTTTTATGATTTTCTTGCATCATTCTCATTTCTCTTCCCAATTTTTCCTCCACTTCTCTTACTTGGTTTTCAGAATCCTTCTTGAGCTCCTCCATGGCCTGTGACCAATTCATATTTTTCTTGAGAGCTTTTGATGCAGGAGTTCTGATTTTGTTGTCTTCTTCCCATTCCATGCTTTGATCCTTTTTGACCCTGAAAAAGGAGTCTATGGTAGGATTTGTGTTTCCTCTGCTTGCTAATGTTGCTTAGTCAATTACTTGCCTTTTGTACTCTTTGCCAGGGTAGAACTCTGCTTTCAGAATGGAAAGAGCTATGTCCCAAATCCCTGGAGTTTTGATAGCTTCTGGAGCAACTAGGAGGGTGCCCTTTCTGCAGCCCCCACAGGCTCTGGCACCTGGCCACACACCCCAGGACGTCCACCCAAGACTGTGATCCAGATCCAAGCATGTTAAAGCAAGAGAGATTGCCCTCTAAATGGTGTCTTGGTCTCTCTACAATCTGCAGGCCAGGAGCTCCTGAGGCAGCCATGCTGCGCAGCCGCTGTGCCTCCACTGCTCCTTGCCCCAGGGGCAGGGGCCAGACCATGCTCTTCTTTTCACCCTGTTCCAACAGAGTTCCATACTGACCTTTTACTTTGTCTTCAGTGTTTATAGGTTGAGAAGTCTGGAAACCACCACAGCTGCTGGTGCTTCTCTCTCCTGAAGTCTGCTCAGATGGGGGCTTGTTGGGGCCACCCTGGGGCTGGAACTGTGTGGCTCACTTGGGGCGGGGCTCGGCTCCCAGCATGGTGCGATAGACCCTTCCTGTTGGCCTGCTGGGCTGCTTTCAGCGGTAGATTTGTTTCTCTCTGTCTCTCTGTGGGTTCTGTAGCTCTAAAATGTGTTTAGAGTCATTTTCTGCAGCTGTTGGAGGAGGTAGAAGCGAGAGCCATGGGGAAGTCCTGTTTCTACTCTACCTTCTTCTCTCTGTACTGCTTCTGCTTCTTAACTAACGTTTGGCATTTTTGTCCTCTTTTCCTCCTAAGCTCTTCTTCAGACATCTGCATTATGTCATTAATTTTTTTTATTTTGACTTACAGATTTTCTGGAAGAAATGTTACATACAAAAGAGATGAAGAACATGTGAATGAAAACCATCAATTAATCTTTCCAATGATAGCTGGTCAGGAAATATATAATTTCACCTTGAAAGCTAACAATCCTGTGGGTAGATCTGAAGCATCGATTTTAGTTGATATAACTCAAAGAGGTAATAGTGTTACATAAACTACTCTTTATGTAATTTTAGCATGTGCACCAACAGTTTTAGAGCAATCAGAAGCACCTTTGGGAATGACTTTTATATTATGTTTTTTCTATAATGCTTCTTGAACATTTTGTGAGAATGATAGTTGTGAAAACACCCAAATTGAACGGTAATCTGCTTACCAACATTGTGTCCTCTATATAGAGATAAATATGTCTTATGCTTATCAGTCACTAGGACTTACACATTAAGCCTATTCATCATTCTAGCCCAAAGTGACAAAATATCATACTCCTTTTTGGTGAAATTGCTGTTTGGCTTTTGATTTTGACAGAAGTTTCATTTTTGTATTCTATTTCCAAATGCAGTACTTCCTAAATCTTTCATAATTCATCAATGAATGGCCTAGTCATTGTGTACTTCAGTAGTTATGCATCGTATTTGTGTTACCAAGTCTTTCATGAGGTCTCCCTTCAGAGGTCCCTCTGTGTTGTTATATGACAGATAGAATATTGTTTTGTATGTAAATGTTTAAGAGAGTAGTCCTCAGTTATCTTTTTGGGGTATTAAAATTGTCATTTATCTGTAAAACTCATGTGGAAGTCTACTCACTTGCAGGTAAGCAGGCCTGTTTTCTTGATACATAAGTGAGCCCAAGTCAAATGAGATAATATTTGTAAAGTGTTTAGTGCATCTTAATAAATGAATGTTCCCCTTCTCTCTCCTCTCTCCCACCCCCAGTTTCCCTTCATATACCATTTGAGAAGATTTAAAACCATTAAGAATATTAATCTATATTGAGATTAGCAGAAAAAAGTAAATCTGTGCCCATATGGGCACAAATATTACTACTCTCTTTTTCTGCCTTTCAATTAATTTTCATCAAAGCTAAATTCTTAAAGCCTGAACATTTCACAAATATCATCTAATTGATTAAATAATTGGCCTATTCTATTAATTAGCCATAGTGAAAACTCAACATTTGACCTCCTTCAAAGTTATTTCATGATTTCTTAATGACCCAAAATCATTCTTTGCTTTTAGACACTAAGGACTTATTGAAAAATTATGTATGCAGATGGATTTAATTAGCATTTAGTTCCTAATCCATTCCCTTGTGACCACCCTGTATCCCATAGAAATCAAAAGTCACATATTAAGGCAAAGTCATTAAGCATAAATATAAGACTGGTTTATAAGTCTGTAATCTTATCTGCTTTTCTTCATATCTTCCACTAATTCCCTGTGTGAACTAACCTAATAGGTCTACCTATTATTCCCTGGAGAAACTATTCATATTTTCACCTTCTAGCTTTTGCTCATACTATCTGCCTTCTTGGAATGCATTGTTTTCCACTTAAATCCTGCCCTTGAAGATCTGCTTTTTCTGTGAAACTTTCTGTGACCATCCTAACTCTCATTGAATATTTCCTTTGAACTCCCATGATACTTATTACCTAAAATACTTATAAGTTTCCTTGGATTGTGGTTTATATTTTTTTTATATATGGTATTTCTTTACAAACAAACTTAAAGCTTCTTGAAGGAATTACTCGTATCTTTTACTTTTGAATATTTTCAGCAATGAATACACTATCCTGCACATATTAAATAAATAATAGATGTTTATTTTAATGGTGTTAGCAATAAAGGGTACTTTTGTTTCCAGTGGTAATCAAAGGTAGAAAAAAATGAATTCCATATTTCTATGAATACTGATGATATTTCATCATATGTTTATTTTGTTATATTGTCATATTAGAAAATGTAGCACTCGTGCTTGTTTTTTCACTTTAAAAAATGATTTTTAAAATTTCCATTTTTAGTTTATCCTCATACTCCTTCAAAACTCATTGTGAGGGACATTGATTCAACTGCCATTATTCTCTATTGGCACTTATCTGGCAACTTTGCATATATTAATCTTTTATGTGAAATTGAAATTAATACAACTCTGAATTCAAGGCAAGAATCGGTAAGTATGTTTTTCCCTGTAATCTTAATAGTTCATTTAATGAAATATTTTATTTTGAGCAAGACATAAAAATTAAATTGATATGATTAGTTGGAGAAACTGAAGGAATATATTTCAGTAGATTTATGAAGAAACTTATGTTTCAGCGTTCGGCATTACAATATCATAATCAATATTTTAAAGTACAATCATAATATTAGATATTGTGGCAGATAAGTTAATGTTTTAAGGGTCAACTCTCAACAGTGAGATTAATTAATTAGTAAGCAAATAAGTAACAGAAGGACTGGGCCATCTGTATGACAAGCATAAATACTTGAATTTTAAAATTATTTTCCCTTAGAAAAATTCAGATTGACTCAGAGCTATATGTAGAAATTTATTACAAATGGATTCCAGAAATAATTATGAGGTACATAAAATGTAAGTCAATTTTTCTAGAGAAAGTAGGCTCAAGAAAAGATTTAAGTGGCCACAAATAAGGCATTATCCTCAAAAGCTCATGAGTGATTATGGCCTTGGTTGGATCTGTATAATATAAACTTAAAGACTATAATACAGAATGAATTATTTTTCAGTTAATTACACCCAAGAACATGCATTTGAATGCCTACTGATAGCTGAGAAATAAAATAAAAATACTTATTGAAGTTCTTCAATATGCAACAGATAGTTTAGACATAGAAATTCTTAAAACTTACTCAGTATTTCTGCTTCCAACTTTGCTTCTTAATTTAAAGTAATAGTTATTAAGTTTCTATAGCTCCAGTTGTAGGTAAGGTGGAAGGGGCACAGAGCACACCTCTCTGAGCCTTAGTTTCTCATAAGTGAATTGTACTCAGTCTTTACAGTGTGCCTTTTTCCAGCATTTTAAATGAAATAATAATTGTGAAATTGCTTTCGAACTGAAATCTAACTTGAATATGTGAAGTATTACATTTCCTGGTACACATGAGGTCTTTGAGAGCCAGGACAATTTTCCATTTTTGTCATTGTATCCCCAGTCTTTCTCGTGGTACTTAATAAGTGAATATTTGCTTATTGGTGAAACAGAGTCTCTTCCCCTCACTTAATTCTAATTCATATTTCGTTAGTAAGTTGTCTTAGCTTCTCTAGTTAAGGGTTAGAAAAAAGTTAATAGGGACAGCTAGGTGGCTCAGTGAATAGACCACTGGCCCTGGAGTCAGGAAGACCTGAGTTCAAATGCAGCCTCAGACACGTGACACATTTACTTGCTGTGTGACCTTGGGTAAGTCACTTAACCCCAATTGCCTTGCCTTCCCGCCTCCCCAAAAAAAGTTAGTATATGAGTTTTTTTTGGTTTTGTCTTTGTACTCATATGATAGGTTTATAATGTCTGATATAATACAAAGTTCAGAAAACTTTGTTAATTTTCAAAACTCCGTTTTTAACAGCGGAATATCACTGTTCAAGGCTTAGAAACCTCTAATTATCATGTTTCTCTGGACAAATTAATGCCATATACCGTGTATACTTTCCGGGTTCGTTGTTCTTCTGAGAACTTTTGGAAATGGAGCAGATGGAGTAATGAAAAGCAGTACTTAACCATGGAAGGAAGTAAGTTCTTTGAATAATTTAAGGGCTTGGTCCTTAAGTTACTGTCTTTAAAAATTCATATTTGGGATCTGGGATTGAGATTCAGGATTAAAAATCTGTGACTTGAATTTTAAAAATCCTGTAGAGTTCCTTTTCTCCATGGTTGGTGTGGAATGGGGCGTCTCTCCAAGTAAGGATCATTCAGCTTTCCAGCTTTTATAATGAAATTGGGAGTGGAACACAGAGAAGAGGGAAGGATACAGCATGAAGGCTGTATCAGTTCTCTTTAATAATTTTCTTCTACATTCGCCCTTGGTGACCTTATCCACCCCCATAGTTTTAATTGTCACCTCTACTCAGGGGTCTCCCAAATCGGTATATCCCGTTTTGTTTGCTCTCCCAGCCTCCAGATCCCCATCACTGTTTGGCAATTAAAAGTACATATCCTGAAAGTGCATTAAACTCAACATGTCTAATAAAGAACTTATTATCTTTCCCAAGAACCTCATTTTTCTTCCATTTCTGCCAAAGGCTGGCACCATTATACGTTTAGTCACTCAGGTTTGCAGCCTTTAGGTTACCCTTTAATCTTTCACTCTTCTTTACCACGTGTATAGTTCTCTTGTGAGTCTTGTCAGCTTTACTTCCGCAACATATCTTGTGTCCATCCCTTTCTCTCATCCATAGTTTAGGTCCTATCGCCTCTAATTTGGACTATTTCATTAGCCTCCTACTTGGTCTGCCTTCCTAAAGTATCTCCTCTTCATCCCATCTTCCTCATAGCTATGGAAGTAATTAATATTCCTAAAACATAAATCCTACATGTTGCTACCTTCTCTATAAACTTTAGTGCCTCTAGGATCAAATCCAAACTCCTCTTTGGCATTTAAAATCTTTTATAACTTGGTTCTAGCTTGCCTTTCCAGTCCTACTGTACTTTCTATCTCTTGACACTTTGGTCCAGCCAAATTAGTCTTGCTGTTCTTTATACATCTGTCTCCCTTCTCTGCTTTTGCACCCACTCTCTTCCATTCCTAGAATTCACTCTCAGCTCCTCTTTTCTTAGAATCTATAATTTACTTGAAAGCTCAGCTCATGGCAGTCAGCAAACATTTATTAAACATTGATTATATGTCGGCTTTGTGGTAAGGCCTGGGGATTCAAAGAAATTAAAAAATGCAGTTCCTGCCCTCAAGGAACTCACATTTCTAATGAGGGAGATAACATGCAAAGAACTATGTGTGTACACACAAGATACATAGAGAGTAAATGAAAGGTGTTCTCAGAGGGAGAATGTTAGCAATGATAGGGAGGAAGAGGAGAGATGGCCATAAGAGACCAGGAGAGACCTCCTGAAGAAGGTGAGCAAGCTATGGGGAGAAGTGAGTAGGGAGAGTATTCGAGGTGTCAGAGACTTTCAGGGAAAAAAGCATGCAGTTGGGCATGTCACGTGCAAAGATCCAGTACCTAACGTAGCTGACTCCTTTGTTCAGCATGGAGGGAGAGTAAAGTGTAAAAATACTAGAAAAATAGGAAGTGACCAAGTTGTAAAGGACTTTAGAAGCAACACAGAGGCGGAATGTAATAGGGAGCCACTGAGCGAAGGATGGATGGGAGTGGGGAGAGACTTGAGGCAGAAACACCAGCTAGAAGGTCACTGCAGTTGTCCAGGTGTGAGGTAATGAGGGCCTGCACCAGGGATATGGTTGTGTGAATGCAAAGAAAGAGGTATATGTTAGAGAACTTCTGTAGATAGATTTTACCTTATTATAAGGCTTTTCATGATTCCCTGCTTTGTGCTTTAGCCACCAAAATTGTCTTGTATACAATTTGTGTGTGTATACACACACATACACACACACACAATCTCCCCCATCAGACTATAAGGTGCTTGAGGGCAGGGACTGCTTCTTTTTTGTCTTTGTACTCTCAGTACCTAGCGTTACTTCACTCTAAGTGAGGAACCTGAAAAGGCCTTAGCCTAAAAAGGCCAGAGTCTCCCACTGCATCCTGGGTCATCTCTAGTCATCCTGATGAAGATCTGGTCCCTAGATCCAGAGGAGAAAGTGAGGCTGGTGACCTTGCACAGCCCCTCCCTCCTTCAAATCAAAGTCAACTGCCAATCATGTCGTAATTTGCCAGATGCCATGGTCCTCTTCTGAAACAAAGGACAAATACCACAACAGCAACCTAGCACAGTGCTAGGCACATAGTAAACACTTAAATGCTTAATGAATGATTAAGTGACCGTGAAACATTAATTTATATATGCACATATATGTACTAATCTCAAAAATTATCTAATAATAGGAAATTCATCTATAATATATGAACAAGTAGGATTTGTAATATAATCAGTTGTATCTTATTATAAAACAAATGTAGACCTTAATTGAGTTTTTGCCTCTTTATGTGAGGAATGGCTTAGCAGTGTAGCCAGGCACAAAAAACAATTATGCCTGCAAAATCACAAACCTTGCACAAGGTACCCTAAAAAGAATGAGAACTCCTGAGGTAATTATCTCCATCTCCAAGGAAGGAATAGTGGGAATGAAAAAAATCAGCTACTGTACATATACATATATATATATATATATATATATATTCTGTGTGTATGTGCATAGAGAGACAGACAGACAGAGATAGAGAGGCAGAAAGAGAGATTAAGATTTCCGGATATCACATTAACCTAAATCTTTTGTATTGATACTGTAAAATTTCTCGGGGTTAAGAGGTTATTTTTTCCCCTTAGCTTCATATCCTAAAGACTATCCCTGATCTCCTTGGAATTTTTTTCATTAAGAATTCCAGGTTATTATCCTTGCCATAGTACTGATTAACAATTTTATCAACTGAAATAAGATAAATGTATTCAGTGCTAACTTAACAATATCTTTTGTAGTTCCTTCAAAAGGACCAGATATCTGGAGAGAGTGGAGTGCTGATGGGAAAAGTGTAATCATTTACTGGAAGGTATCTGTATTTTTTTCTTGTGTACTCAAATAACTTTTAATTCTAATACATTATGTAATTTACTTTGGATACCATCTGGTACAGTTTTCCACTATACATTAATATGTTGTCGAGGGTCTATTAAAAATCACATCTCTCTTGGTAAATTGTCACATTCTCTGTCAGCAAAGTCTACCTTAATTTCTCTCGTTTTAGAGTCCTATGTTACATTTTCAGTGTTCTTCACTTCAGGCAACAACACGCTTAAAAGACTCAGTAGGAATTGTGAAGTGATCCATTTATGTATACTTTTTGTCAGTATTTAAGGGCAGCTGGGTGACACAGTGGATAAAGTATTGGACCTGAAGTCAGGAATACTCCACTTTCTGAGTTTAAATCTAGCCTCAGACACTTACTATGTGACCCTGGGCAAGTCACTTAACCCTGTTTGCCTCATATTCCTCATCTGTAAAATGAGCTAGAGAAGGAAATGGCAAACTACTCCAGTATCTTTGTCAGAAAACCTCCGTGGGTCATGAAGAGTCAGACATGGCTGAAACGACTGAACAGCAACTATCAGAATTTCAAGGATATATAGTTTTGTCATTGTTATTATTCCTTCCACTGAAGCAGTTTATTGTCTCTGTAATCTCATAGGTGATCTTTTAGAGTTGTCATATGTGAAAAATTTATTACTCTGTGGCTGAAGAGTAATGAACCTCACTAAACTTAGCTAGGCTAAGCTAGGCTAGTCTTCAGACAGCTAAACATACTGTTCATCGCTTGGCCCACACCAGAAAACTTTCTGGCTTGTTGGAACCTGCTGGAGTTTATGGTCCACAAAAGTAGTTACTTTCTCGGGTGCTGGGCTTTGAAGGGATTGAAATAGAACTTCAGTGGAAAATTCAGATAGAGAACCAAATTAGTGTCTAGTAATGAAAAACAAATGCCCTTCTATTGTGACACATGTAGTAAGAAGTAGGATTGTTTTGATTTTTATTGTTTTATTTTGTGAAACTTTTGTAAAAGTATGAGATAAAGCCATAATTGCTTTAGATTTGTTACCTTTTACCTCAGTTTATTTGAAGATTAGTTCTCTAATATTTTTTCTGTCACTAGAGCTTGTGGGTGTATCTTATTTTAATTAAGACAACAGTTTATAAAATGTTTAGCAAACAAGTAAGTCATCATTCTCCTTTTAAGATGGTTCAGTATAGAATTCCTGTAAATAATGAGTTTCTCTGTTGTCTCTAAAATGTTTGCAAAAATTGACTTATGTACAGTTTTCTAAAACACAGCTGTAGTAAAGTCAAATACAAATTTAGAAGCACAGTATTTGTATTAAATATTTCTGGGGAAGAGAATTTGCTTGCTACTTCAATACCTTGCTATATGTTGTCAGTAATTTGTAATAGAATTTTCTCAAAGCTTTTAGAAAAAATTATCCTTTTGTAGTTTAAGCATACTTCCTCCAACTCTGTTCTAAAAACAGATGAAAAATAGTTTGATAATCTTTATGTAATTTTTCATGTAGACAGAACAGCCATAGTTTAGCTGTCTTTTCTCCCCTGGTTAAAAAAAATCACCAAATTTTATTTGTATTTAGCTTGTATTCCCTTCTGAGTCACATGCTTTCTTGTGGTTTTTAATAGTGTACAACATCGCAAAGGTTGCTCTTTTGCCTTGTCTACTCATAATTTGTTCAGGTTACATTTAATTCTAATCTTCTGCTGTAGTGTAGCAACCCCTATTTTTCCCAGCTTTGTACCATCTTCAGAATTAATGAACATTTTCACATTCACTTTCATAATCATTTTAATAACATTCCTAATCACTTTTACTCATTGCAAGGAATTTTTCTTGTTATTTTTAGCCTTTATCTATTAATGAAGCTAATGGAAAAATACTTTCCTATGATGTATCATATTGGTCAGAAAAAGAAGAACAGCACCTTCTTGAGATTTCTGATCCTCAGCATAAAGCAGAAATACAGCTTGACAAAAATGATTACAGTGATTACATCATTAGTGTTGTAGCCAAAAATTCAGTTGGATCATCTCCACCTTCCAAGATAACTAGCATGGAAATCCCAAATGGTGAGTACTTAAGACAATAGTAATTTATTAACTGTATGAGGTTATATTTCATCTGAACAAAATATTTCTTTTTAAATGCGACAGTTAACTTGTTTAATAATGATAATTTTTACATTCTTCATTAGAAGTGTTCTTATATACTAAAAATGATGTTTTTCATTTATTGTACTTTCTGATGACTTTCTGAAATGGAAAAAATATTTTAAAAAATTCTTTAAAACCTCATAACATTAAATTTAATAAATATCCATATTTGAATGCATGACTTTTTTCCCAAAAAGATAAAAAGTAGCAGTCATCTTGACATAATTCTTTTCTTCAACATATGCCTAGAACAGTTCTAGTGAGATTTTTTATTTAAAATGATGAATGAAAATATTTCTAATGTATGGTGAGAAACAGGACTCATCAATATTGGCTCAAAACGTCCTAACTACTAAAATAACTTCTATATGTGATTTCATTCTGCTTTGCTTATTGGGTATTAATGAAAGAGTAGAAATGTCTTGACAATTTATATACAAATTTGATTTTCATATCTAAAAAACTAATGCTCAAGAGATCCTTTAGTTTTGTCTTCTAAACTCGGATAGAAAAAGCTCCCTATGGGCTGCATGCTGACTGAGTAAAAATGACAGATTAACATTATCTGTGTTGTATTGTGTTTTTGTTTTGTTTAACATTTCCCAGATATATTTTGACTCCTGTGCTCTAGTTCTTCTCCCTGCAACCAGATAGGCCCATATTTATTAGGAGACATAGTAGATAACTAACTGTATGTTCTTTGAGATTGCCAAGGATGAAGATTCCCCAGGGCACCAAAGTAACCAGGAAGAATATTTAATGCACTTGGCTGTTAGCGAAGTATTCCCTATATCTAATGCAGAGCTCACTTCCTTCAATTTAAGTTAATTTCCTAGAATTTTTTATTTTTTTTAAAAACTATGATGAATTACATAGCTCATTTGCTTCTTCTCCTTCCCTCCTCCATTAAAATTAATTTATCATAAACTCCTGGTTATTTGTGGGTAGATTATCTTCCTTCTGGATTATTCATGTGACCTAGATTCTCAGTTACTCAGATGGAGTCAAACGGTTGCTTACTGTCTTACCAAAACTGACTCCTATCTTTTCTCCTTGTTAGTCCTGACATTGGGACCTTCTAACTTCACTTCAGAAATGATCCCTCTTCCATCCACTTCAACCCAGTGGGAGACACGTCCTTTCCATATCCATGACCAGGAAAAACAAATGACGTTATCTATCTGTAAACAATGAAGGGGTGAATAAACACGGCGACCATGAAGCCCAACAGACCTGAAAATGGTTGATAATCTTTCAGATACCCTTCCAGCTTTGCATATTTACAGGCTTTCTAGCAGCTCTTTAGAGGTCGTCATTTCTCTTCACTTGCAGCTTCATTGTGTTCTTTGGCTTGTGCTGGTAGAATAAGCAGGAATGGAGAAAGCAAAGAGGACTTTAGAGAGGAATAAAATCACATAGGAGCAGCCTAGAGATACAGAACAGGGAGAACGTTCTGCATGAAGGGAGATAGTAATTTTGACCTGGCAAAGATAATAAATACGTGAGTAACTGTTTGAATTTGCTTCTGCCTGGGATTATATTTCATAGTTTTCCTTTGTCAGTGTTGATATATAGTTTGTCTTCTCATGCATTTTTCTGAAAGCCAGGGCCATGCTTTATGGTCTTTTTATATCTTATGAAGGACTCAGTAGAGCTAGAAGAGATATTGTCTGTCTAGTCTAGTAGAGATGTTTAGGAAAGTGAATCATCCAGAACAGAGACCTACTTTCTTTTTAAAGATGTCTAGTACTGATTCCATATATTCCTTTGTAAGCTTCTTTCCATGGTTCATATTTAGTGGGGACAATGTATGGAAGGGAAGAGAGAATCAAACATAGCAAAATTTATTTATTTCCAATCAACCTCCCACCCTGAATTTAAACCTGTTCTTAACTTAATCTATTACAGTATCTTTGTGAGATTTTTGTGTAGCCAGTGTCTTACTTAATTTTCTTTGCTTACCATTGTGCCCACTAACAGTGGGTGTCCCCCAAACCTCTGTGCTGGGCTTTCTTCTCTTTTCCCTCAGTTCTCATGAATTGAATTATCATCTCTATACAAATGATTCTCAGCTCTCCTTACCGAGCCATAATCTCTCAGCTAAGCTTCAGTCTCACATCTTCAACTGTCTCTTGAACATCTGAAACTAGATGTCCCATAGACATTTTAAATTCAACATATCCAAAACTAAACTCATACATGAATGGTCATTGCTGACACAGAATGAAACCATATCCAGCTTATTACACATCCCACGTAACACCACCATAGTGAGAAAATATTTTTGTTTTGTTTTTAAGGCATGTCATGGGTTATATAAATTTTTATTCATTGGCCTATAAAACTTAATCGCTGTTTATAGTATAATGTTTCTAGGGGAAAATGCCATCTAATTACCAGACAACCAGTGTATAAACTAACTTTTGGTAAATAACTTATTTATAAAATGTCAGACTGCTATACTCCAAGGTATGTGCTGTAAATCCCTGATTTTAATATATCCAGTTCCCTGAGTCCTACTTGATTCTTTCCCTCCCCTCCATCCCCTACTGTCTTTGAATCATTCTTTCAAAATCAGAACTCATTTGCTTGACGGTGTACTGTTGTATTATAGAGTTCAGAAAGAGGGCAGAAACTATTCCTTGAGGATGACAGATATAAAAGTCACTGTGAAATGAAATAATTTTTAGCCACCTAAAGATGGTGATTGAAACAATTGCAGTCCTTGTTATAAGCAATTTTGTAAATATCATGAGATTTTTTTTATAATAAAAATCATTCCAAAACAAAAATATTTCCAAACTCCAGGACCTTAGTTGGAACTAATCTAATTTAACAAAATTTCAATACATGAAGTAATTTGTACTACCCCTGAAACTCTGTTTTTATAGGATCTGATTTGTATTACTGTTTTGAAGCCAGTAACATCTTTTTATAACTTGTCTTTTTGTAGAAGACCTCAAAGTAGAGCAGATTGTTGGAATAGGAAATGGCATATTATTTCACTGGAATTATGATCCCAATATGACTTGTGACTATGTTATAAAATGGTGTAACTCAACTCGATCTGAACCCTGCCTCATCGACTGGAAAAAATACCCGGCAAATAGTACTGGAGCACTTATAGGATATGGTAAAAGTATTTCTCTCAACTAAAATGCTTTAAAAATTAGTAGTGTCACAGTTTCCAGTTTAAAATGTACAAGATGAGAAAGTAAAACCTAGATGAATAATTGTTTTGTTAATTTCATATTGACTGATTTTTTTTGTGTTAGTCCTTTCTCAGCTAATGAGTTTAAAAAGAAAATCTTTTTCTTTTTTACTTTGACTAACATAATTCTGTAAAGGTGTTGCTAATGTATTTAAATTATCCTTATATGCTGTGTGTAGGGTCACTGGAGATTTATAACAGCAGTTTTAGACACAGTGGATAGCTGAAGTAAACTCCAAATAAGTAAGTAGAGGATACAAAGGGATAAATAAAATAGGAGTGAATGTTTAGAAATGAAGCAAGTCTTCAAAATAGAGTCCTAATATCACCCCCAGTATGGCTGTGTACATAATGATTAAGATATAAGCATATAAGGAAAGAAGCAGCATGGGAATCTCACTTTTATTCTTAACCCCTGACAGATGACGTTTTGTTACAATCTTTCTGGACTGCTCTATTCTCACAGGTTTTACTCTGAGCATTTCTATTCTGTCAGCTAAAATACACTCCCCAAATCTATATACTTTCACTGTAAGACAGTAAGAAATAAGCACAAGGCTCCAGAAGGATGATAGTGGCACATTACTGACTCTCACTGTTTGTAAAATGCCATAGTAGCCCCCTACTTTTAAAAAATTGAATAATTGCCACTCATTCTTAAAGAGTTGAATAAAAGCCAAAATTTAGGTTCTTCGGATTTTGTCTTTGGGAAGGAAAATCTCAAAATACTGATTAAAATTAACATTCTTACTTCCAAGGCCTTTAAAACATGTTTGCTTGATATAGGAGGTGACATATGTCAGCTTCTAATTTCTTCCCACCCACCCCCAAAAAGTTCCCAAGTAATAGACATTTAGAAACACATAGTATGGGCAGAACAGTGAGATAAGAACAATATCAGCACAGAGCCTTCCTCCTTCAATTTGATCTCACATTGACTGACAATCTCTCCACAAATGCACTTCTTTCTCTAGACATTCCTTCGTCTACCCCATCCCTCCATGACCAGCAGTTCGATTTTTTTGAATGGATTCTCATTTGAGTCTCTGCCCATCATTCATCATGATGGGTCAGTGCTCATCCTAGTGCCAGAGAGTGATCTTCCTCCCCATGCTGACTCTCCTGGCTTCTAGATTCCTTCTGCTTTTCCTTTCTTCTCTTACCCCTTGTCTCCAGGAAGGGGAAAAATCAACTATCCAGCAAGAAATACTGCATCCTTTCTATGTGACTAGCAGAAGTATTAGAGATCCCTTCTCTTGTAGAGTTTACCAAGTAGTTGAAGAAACTAACCTTGCACACAAATAGAATTTAAATGCTAACCTCTATGATAACTGTCTGCAATAGGATTTCAGAGGGAAAATAGTCAAAGAAGCTTCATAATGGAGTTGGGATTTGAACTGGCCCCTAAATGTTGGAAATTTGTCTGAAATTTATTGCTATCTTTAAAAGGGAATGACAAGAGCAACAACATTTTCCACCTTGTTGAGAGTTTAAAATAGCCCTTTTGGTTGTAGCAAAGAAGTTTCAGAAAAGCATAGGGGTTAGGGGTGTGGGAATATGGTCTTCTGGTACACTAATAAACTTCAAAAATCCGTAGGCAGAATCTAGGATAAGTTCTGAATGATTTGATCTCAAGGTTAAAGAAGTTAAAATCTGGGACTTTTTCATCTAATATGTCTGGTCACTTTGGTTATTGTAGTTACCTCCAGACATTAGATTTCCAAATTAATTTTAATGTATTTTAAACAGTTTTATGACTTTAAATTTCTAATATAGTCAGTTCTAGAAGTAGTGACTTTTCAAGTACGTTTCATTGGGTCAGTGCTCATCCTAGTGCCAGAGAGTGATCTTCCTCCCCATGCTGACTCTCCTGGCTTCTAGATTCCTTCTGCTTTTTCAACTACTTGGTAATGATTTTCATTACCTTTGAATAGATGGAATAAATTTTTTAAGCTAATTTTTAAAGATGGTCTTGTAAAATTTTGGCAAATTGCATGTTTCTCAAGTAGATCCATTTGTGACAGAGGGTTACTTGTAAATTTTACTGAATATAGTTTTCTTTGTAGATAATTTTCGATCTGGAACACGCTATAACTTTTTCCTCTATGGCTGCAAAAATCAGAAATATCAATTATTGCGTTCAATAATTGGATATACAGAAGAGTTGGGTAAGTTATTAAATTAAAAAAAATTTTACTTGCATATTTTGTTTTTATAACGTGTTCATTTCCAAGTATAACTCCTTATCCAGAAAGCCATGCCTTATATAACAAAGAATAAAAAAGAAAGAAAAAGGCAGTTTAATAAAACTAACCATTCCATCAATCAAATCTGACAGTATATGCAGTTTTCCACATCCATAATCCTTTCCACCTCTGCAAAGAAGGGAGGGAGATGCATATTCTCATCTTTTTGGGTGCGAGACTCAGTCATTTTGATTACACAATATACAGTTTTGCTTTGTTTTTCTTTCCCATTTACATTGTTGTATTCATTACGTATGTTTTCTTGGTTCTGTTTACTTGACTTCGCATCAGTTTATAGTTCTTCCCATGCTCTTCTGTATTCTTCTTAGTCATCATTTCTGTTGTAGAATATTAGTCCATTACATTCTTGTCTCACAATTTGAATTATTAGATAATTTAGATTTTAAAGTAAAGTAAAACCTCAGCATGACAAAATTCTACAAAATCATCACATGGAAAATTATAATAAATATAGAATAATACTAAGATCTGTATTTCAGAAATTGAAATGTACAATTAAAAGAAATAAAAGGAGCTCATCTATTATTGCTTTAAGTACTACTTTTTTTAAGAGGATTTTGTATGAGTACAATTCTTTAGGATAGATTTCACTGTAAATGCAAAAGTGTATTTGTTGAATTTCTTTTTAAGGCTGTGATGCAGCTTTATAAGCTTTGACTCATAATTACTTGATAAAATCTCAATCTTAAAATATCCTTTAGTTGTTGACAATTTGTTTCTACAGCTCCAAGCGTTGCACCAAATTTTACTGTGGAAGACACCTCTGCAGATTCAATATTAGTAAAATGGGAAGACATTCCTGTTGAAGAGCTTAGAGGATTTTTAAGAGGATATTTATTTTACTTTGAAAAAGGGGAGAAAGGCACTTCTAAAATCCAGGCTTTGGAATCAGGTAAGTAGATTCTCATTTTCTGTGCTGAGAATTTCCTGTGAATTTCCTTATCTACCAAAAAAGACGTCATCTGAAAATTTTTTATATTGCTTTAGATAATGATATTCTAAAATTGGTTGGCGTCAGTAAGCAAGGAAAGAAAACAGTTCTCATGATTGTGTTTTAGTGTAAACCTTTTACAAAGTTTGCATTTAAGTGCTTATAGGGGAGACATAATTCTGCTGTCTGACTAGATGCACAGCATATAGTAGGTACTTAATAAACACTTGTTGATTGATTGATTATATGAATTGAAATGATTATGGCAGTGGTATTTCAAGCCTAAAAATCAAACCATCTTAGAATCATGGTCATAGGATATTAAATTAAAAGCTTTGTGAAAGGAAGAATCTTAGCAGTTCACCCAGTGCAAATACTCGCTTTTTATAGAAAATAAAACCTATATGCAGAAGAGTTAAGTGATTTGCTTCTAGTTCATTATCTGTTATAGAGCTGTTCACATTGCAAAAATATCCATTTAGCATCCTGGTTAAGAATAACCTGTATGAACTTGGAAACTTACCTTGCTTTCATCATGAGCACACTTGTGAATTAAAGCTCCTCCAAAGAAGTGCACTCACCCCAGATTACTGGACACTAATTGATCAGTCAGTGGGTCAGCATTCATTAAGCACCTATTATGTGCCAAGCATTATGTCAGTGGGGGGGGGGGAGGGATAGGAAATACAAAGAAAGGAGCATGGGCTCTAGAGAATGAGTTTAAAACCTTGAGCATTTCTTAGACTTGTTTAAGTTAATGAACTTAAATAAAAGTAATTTTTAAAAATTGGAGTTCTTGCTTTCACTATTAGTTAGACTGGCAGCGGTTCTCAACCTGTGGGTTATATTCAGTTTGTAACAATGAAAATACATCCTGCACATCAGATATTGACATTACAATTCATAACAGTAGCAAAATTACAGTTATGAAGTAGCAATGAAAATAATTTTGTGGTTGGGAGTCACCACAACATGAGGAACTGTATTAAAGGATCACGACATTAGGAAGGTTGAGAACCACTGACTTAGAATTATCAAGAGAAGGAATGTAGGAGAAAAGGAAAATTATACTTGTGAGGGTGTGCTTACCTCCCACTGTTTTCATTTCGCATTTCCTAAGGAGAATGTGTGTGTGTGTGTGTGTATTTGGGACTTTCTTCTTTTAGTGGCTTGATTGCACTGATGGGGTGGTGGTGGTGGTGAAAGCTTATAATCTTATGGGAACTGAACAGAGCACTGAACTGTGGTTCTTCCATGGACTGGAGATGGCGGTTTTAAGTAGAAAGAGGAACACTGTTGCCAGGCAGCCAGTCTCATCCATTCCCAAGTTGCCAGTAGAATATAAACTTTTTGAGGAAATGTAGTCTTTATTGTTCTATTTTCATCTGTAGTGCCTAGTACAGTGCTTGGCCCAGAGTAGTTTAAATGCTTGTTGATTAAATGATGCCTGGATAACTATAGAAGGGTGATGGGGTTTCCTTGCTAACACCAAACATTTCTGAAAATCTCAGAGGCTTTTTTTTAGATCACTGGGCCCAGAGTAGTTGCCATCAACATCATAGGGATGACTGCTAAAAAAAAAATCTCACTTCAGGAGCAAAAAAACTTGAAAGAAATATGCTTTCCAGAGGGACCAGAGCATTTCATAACATTGTGTGTTCAGTGCTTATATAAATAAAATCTAGAGATTTGGGTCTGGACACAAACTGATTAAATTAGCCACTGATAGAAATTGGTTTCTGATAACTGGAAGAAAGTCTAATCGTGAGGAAGATGTCAGTTTATGGTAGAAAAATCTCATGTATATTTGTTACAATGGAGGATAAATTAATGATGTCATTTTTTTAAATGTACACCAAAGAAAATGTTCGGAAGGGTACACAAAATAATAAGGCTTTTGAATAAATTTGCTGTATCTTAAGTATGTGGAATAAATTCCATTATAGCACTGTTGGTAATACTTAACATTTATTGCTCTTCCATGATATAGTTTGAAACCATTAGTTTAGAAATATAATCTGCCCATGTCTGACGCATTTCATTTTTTCTTTATTTTGGTCAATGACTAATTTCCCCCCCCTCATTCTGTCAGTTAATTTAAATATCTTCTAAATGATCGATTCACACATTACATGTCCAAGTGTGATTAACATTTAGCACAATTTTTTCCAAACTTTGAGCACATCAGCAATCCAGAAGCTCTCATTTATTTTGCATTTAATTCCTATAACAGTCCTATATCTTCTGTCTCTGTTCCCTTATTTGCGAAAAGGAAATAATACTTAGTGCAGAATAAATTTAGGTTTGTTTTCCTTCCCTTCACAATCTCCTAATTATTGTGAGGTCAGGAATGAGAATACTGATAAATATATGCATATATATATTATGATATATGTATACACACACGTAATCAGAAAAAACTGATAAG
>CM053587.1:77416818-77433164 GCA_028646515.1 Pseudochirops corinnae
GCAGCCACTGCCTCTGACGCTGCTTCCAGTCCGCACCGCACGGAGACTAGCTTGGTTCCGGCGTTCTCTTGCTCCACCCCTTCCTGCTATGTCAGCAAGCTCAAGGGGCGTGGAAGATCTTCAAATCCCAGTATTGTTACAATAAGATTTCAAAGGAAACAAAATATGTACATATTATATATTGTTATATTTAATTATATTATGTTTTCTTCATTTCAATTTTAATGTAATATGTTAAAAATAGATACACATACACACACATACACATACATATATATATATACATATATACATATACAGATATGTATTTTCCCCCCTCAACCAAGCTCAAGAATCTCTGCAATTCCATCCACATGTCCCTTCAGGGTTAATATATCCTGGGTAAAGAACTCCTGACTTAATCCAATGGGCCACAGAACAATAGAATTAGAAAGGACTTTAGAGATCATCTAATTTAGGTCCCTTATTTAGTAGAATGGGGCCTGGCTATTCCTCTTTGTATGAATTACTCGTTCCCAGCAAAGCAGATCTGAATAGCTGAAGACAGCATAAAACTTCCCACTAGCCTATGAATAGTCATGAATCATAGATTTAGAGCTAGAAGGAACCTTAGGTGTCCTCAAGTCCAGCCTTCTCATTTTACAAGAAATAAAGACCCCAAAAGATGAATTTGTCCAAGGTGGGGCATATAGTAATCATGTGAGGTGGCATTCAGACCCAGATCTTCCTGACTCTTAAGAACAGCTCTGATATACCAGTCCATCTCAAACTTTTTGGTCTTAAGACCCCATTACACTACTTAAAAATCATTAAGGATTCCAAAGAGCTTTTGTTTACTTGGTTTATAGCTGTCAATATTTACAATATTAAAAATTTTAACTGATAAATTTTAAAATATATGCTTATTCATTTTTAAATGATAAACCCATTACATGTTAACATAATATAATATTTATGAAAATTAACTATTTTCCAAAATAAAAAATGAGGGAATTAGCATTATTTTACATATTTTCATAAATCTCCTTAAGGGCTGACTTATTAGAATACAGCTGGATATCTGTTTCTACATTCAGTCTTTTGTGATAAGTTGTTTTGGTTGAAATACATGATATACAATAAGTATAGACAAGTTTATGAAATACAATTAACCATATAGCTGGCTGTATGCTACTATATTGTTATAAGAGGGAGAAATATTTCAATAGGCAAGTAACATCTTGGTATTATTATGGATATGGTTTAAACTTCAAGGACCCCCATCAAGGGTCTCAGGGATCCCCTGAAAAAGTCTTGTGGCCCCCCAGGTGTTTGCAGACCACACTTTGAAAACTGCTACACTGTGCCATGCTCGTCCTCCTGCCCAGAGAGATTGGGTATCTCTTGCGTTTTTCTTCTTAAATATAATAGCCACACTAATTTTTTTTTCTTTTTTTAAACTTGTGGGAATCATTTTCCTTCTCATAAGCCCTTTGTGGAACTCTCCATAGGAAGACATTTCCCTTGCGATCAAGGCAGGAGGCAATATAACATAATAAAAGACCTGAAATTTGAACTATTCTTAAACAAATCTAGGTTCAGTATTTTTAGCATTTCTAATTTCCTGGTAATTTTGCAAGTAAAACAATGCCAAAACAGGGTTGTAAAAGTGGAGGTCCCTGGAGAGTCTGCTTTCACAATAACTAGCTATGAAAGTTGTTCTTATCATTTTAATTGTTTGCAAGTCACTGGGTCCTCCCAAGTATTTGAAAACACTTTGAGAGATTTTACTTTTCAGTTCGGCAGTCTTATTTCTATAGTTGTTTTTTGCTTTAAAATCTCCCTTTTGACAAGGGGCTTTTTAAAGCAGTCACCAAAGTCCCAAGCTTCCTAAGATGGATCTTGGGTCATAACCCAAGAGCCTTTGAGCTATGAAGTGGCTCCTTCCTCTAGGACCTCTCTTGGCCTACAGGCTAGTCCTCCTCCTGTTCACTGTTAGATCTGTTTCCCTCTCTCAGGCTTTTTTGTTTTCCTAGTTGTGCATTTGTTCAGTTGCATGTATAGCCCTGCATAGTTTCTGTACCATGTACTTGCACACTCCTCTGGCTTTGCTGAGCCCCAGAACAGAATGTTCAAGGAAACTCCAAGACGCAGAGAGCTCAGCAGGAACCTTGGCCCTCTCTGATCTTGCCTTGGAACATCCCCACCACTCCCACCTTATTCTCATCCATTTCCTGTTTATCTTAAGTCCAGGACATCCACATTCTTCCAGCAGGAAAGATAACATTTCAGTTCTGCTAATAAGGAAAGGATTGACTTCCTCCTGTGCCTATTAAGAGCTTAATCACTATAATTGGAAGATCACTGTTGCCTTCTTCAGTTTATTCACAAAAAAACCTAGGCCCATTGTTTTTAGTTAATTGAAGATTAAGTCTAGGTTAGACATTAATGGTTCCCAGGTTTGGGGTGGCTTGGGCTGGCATTTTGAGAGGCTCAGGACATTTTAATAATCCATCCTGGTAACAAATTCACCAATAGAGTCAAACCCATGGATAATAAAGCTTTAATTAATAGCCAATCCAGTGCTTTCTTCCTGTGCGCTTCTCATTATAGACTATGCAGACTTGATGATTCTAAAGGATGCCAGCACTGGCCTGGCTTTACTAACCCCCTTGCTGTAAAGAGCTTCCCATCTGTGGTTTTATTTATGCTTCCAAACATTCCAAGAGGGCAAGGAGGAGGGAGGGTCATAATTCATCCACATCCCTCCCCATCTAAGTAGCTTCCTTGCTAACCTCCAAAAAAAAAATAACCCTAGCACCCCTACATATTGCTACATTGCTAAGTTTGTTTGGTTTTTTTACCCTATATTTTATTCTTTGGACTTATGATTTCATTAATAGAATAGGAATTTGTCAATGAGGAAACTCTCTGTCAATGCAGATTGCTACCTGCTCTGCAACCAAGAATCTTAGAGAATTACTTGGGGCAAGAAAAGGTTAAGTGACTCACCCAGGGTCACATAGCCAGTATGTGTCAAAGGTAAGACTTGAATCTGGGTGTTCCTGACTCTGATGCTTTTCCTCTATCCACTATACTATGTGGCCACTCTCCCCTTGCAAATTATCTTAGAAAATAACCATCTAGTTTTTAGTTTTAGTTGGCAGGGTTGAGATTTAGCAAAGCATGATGTTAATGCCATCATAGGGTAGATGAAAGTAGAGAAATTAGTCTTGGGGTTCATGAGCTTTCTTCTCTCTTCTACCCCAAACACCCATGGTCTATATACACAATTCATTTTCCTCATTTTCCTACTATGTGAAGAACTCAAGGCAAAAACCACAATCAATTCAAGGATCATTTGTTAAGGACCTACTATTGCAAAGTACTATGATAGGAAATGGGAATATTTAAACAAAACTAAAACAATCTGTGCCCTTAAGAGGATTATATCCTACTAGAGAAATCCACCATGTGTTCAGAGAAGTAAAAATGAAAAACATGGAAAGGAGAACCAATAACCCCCTCCTTTCCATGATGGGGAGGGGAGGGAGGGAAGAGCGTTAACAATTTGGGTGACACCTGAACTGAACCTAAAAGGAGCTAGGGATTTAGGAGTATTCTAGCCATGAGGCACAGCCTATGCAAAGTCATGGAGGAAGGAGATAGATTCTCATATACCTAGGAGTAGCAAAAGGGCCAATTTGGAAAGAAAAGGGAGTGTGGGAGGAAAAATAATGTGAATTATATGAAAGATGGTTTCTCGCCAGTTTGAGTAGGACTTTAATGCCAGGGTGAAGAGTTTATATTTTATCCTTAAGACAATAGGGAACCACTGAGTCTTGTTGAGAAAAAGAATGACACAATTAAACCTATACTTTAGAAAGATTATTTTGGCATTTTTATGTTAGAAGAATGGAGAGTCTGGAAGCATATAAACCTGCTAGTTGTAGGTTGAAGCTGACTTTATTTACTGGTGTAAGAGGGTGTGTGTGTGTGTGTGTGTGTGTGTGTGTGTGTGTTTGTGTTGTCTAAATATAAATAGAGAGAGATGCAGTTTGCTGGTGGCTTGAATAGATGTAAGCTGAGGTCTGGTCTACCTGTCAGAGAATAAGAGAGCTATCAGCATGTCTGGGTAGGAAGGGTCCAAGATTGCTGATACCGAGTCACCCTTGAAGGGAAAGGAAATTAGCCAGTTTAGCTCCTTCTCACCAAATGCTAGTTAGTTATACCACCCCTCCTCCCAAACAAATAGACAAACAAAAATGAATAGCAAAGAACTAATATACCTATTTATCCAAACAAAATAGCAAATAGAAATCAGAGAAGTTCTGTAGATTAGAGTATACCAGAGACTACATAAGAGTAAATGAGCTCCTACACTGGGAGCAAGTTAAGATCTTGATTCAAACCAGGAGAGAGTGGTTTAAGTCTAGGTTAGACATTAATGGTTCTCAAGTTTGGAGTGGCATGGGATGTCATTTTGAGGGGCTCAAGACACTTTAATAATCCATCCTGGTAACAAATTCAGTAATAGAGTCAAACCCATGGATAATAAAGCTTTAATTAATAGCCAGTCCGGTGCTTCCCTCTCACTCAAGGGAGGCCCATTCCCAGCAATCTCTAAAGTTACAAGCTCTGGAGGTCAAGGATGATGAGGTCAGTATCCTCTATGTATCCGTGGCTCCAAGGATTCCTGTCCACAATTACTAAATTTCCTCCATTCAAGTCTCTCTTGAGCATCTCTCTCTCTGATCACCAAGTATCAGCACAGGACTATCTTTCAGTTCTGAGACCTGGGAAAGACCTTAGCTTAAAAAGGCCAAGGTCTCCCATTGCCTCCACTGCCTTCTCCAGTCACCCTGATCTATATTTTGCCCCTGGACCCTGGATGAGTCTGGAGGAGAGAGTGAGGCTGGTGACTTTGCCCAGCTCTGCCTCACTTGAATCCAATTCACTGGCAAGTCATTACATCACCTTCTTGATGTCATTGATCCTCTTTGAGAACAAAGGACAAATAGCAACAATCTTTCAGGATACTACTCAAGCTTGTTGCTGTTCGTCCTTCTTTCTCAGAGAGGACCAATGACATCAGGAGGGTGATGTCTTGACTTGTAAGTGATTTGGATTTAAGTGAAGCAGAGCTGTGCAGAGTCATCAGCCTCACTGTCTTCTCCAGAACCATTGGAGTTCAATGATGAGACATAGGTCAAGATGACTGGCGATTGTCCCAGATGCTTGTATTACACTGGGAAGGGTATGAAAATCAACTGTCCCATGGCTAGCAAATTCTCTCCTCCATCTCTTCAAATCCTTGTGATTCAGGGTTACAGACTGCCTAGGCAAAAACTCCATTCCTCAGACAACACTCCGCCTCAGGTACCCAGATTTCTATTGCTGTTAGCATGACCCAAATTTAAAGCACCATTCCCACGTCTTCCAGGCTTTCTCCTTCTAGGCTCTATATCCTAAACTTGAGGTCATTTATTTCCTTGCTAATTAGGTCTCTGCTTCTACCTTCAGTGATAAGGCTGAGCTATTATCTCCTTTGGTTATTTCATTGTCAGAAGGAGCAAAACCTTTTTCTGACTGTCCCAGATCCACCCTCATAGATTCACATCAAAACCACTTTCCTTGTGCCTTCCTGAATGCCAACTCAGTCCATGTTCCCTGGATTCTGTTTCCTGAATATCCTTTGCTGTCTTTTAGGCACATAGACACTTTTCCAATCTCAATTAGCCCTTTCCAGATTCTCTCTACTTCCTCTCCTGTTCTCCCACTCAGCAGAAGCATCCAGAGCTTGGTGATTATTAAACCCTTACATCTTTGTGTAGTTAGTTATATTTCTGGACCAGAACCTCTCTCCAAGCCATTGTTTCTTCTTGAGCATTAATACAACCATTTACATTTCCTCACTTAATTGCAATTCAATTCCTCTGGCTCCTACTAGGCTGGACAAATGTGTCTAAACCACAGCTTTGGGAAAAAGACTTTTTTTTGGCCATACAGTGCTTCCAAAAAATTCCTTTCCTTCAGAACTCATCTCTCCCACTGAGATTTTCTAGATCTTCCATAACCTTTGCTCTTTCCTTATTTTTTTCTCCATCCTCACTTCTCTAGCTACTCAGGCATTTCTGTGTTTAACTGTGCACAGCTGTGGCTGGTTGGGTATATGTTTATGTGTTTCTGTCACGCATGTTTATGTGTGTGAATCTGGTTATGTCCAGTTCCCCTTTGAGGACAGCAACCCAGTCTCCTTTGTTGCTCCCCAGGCCCAAGCTTCAACATTCCTATACTGTTGAATACTTGTCCTCAACCACAGAGCAACAAATAGTCTCCCTTTATTCCTCCCCACCCACTGGTAACAAAGCAACAACCTGTGAATCGCCAAGGACAACACTGGAGAGAAGAGGATGGAGGCAGATAAATATTTTCACACTCTTGTTTGGTAGAGAGACAATTAGGATTACATTGGAACCAACTTCTTTCTGGGATTTCCATCATGTGTTTAACCATTACAACCTCTCCTCCCCACAGAACTAAGTTCTGGAGGAACCCAAAGACCTTCATTTCCTTGCTGCCTAAGAAAATACCCGACCACCCAAAAAGAATCACTTCTTGGTCTCTCAAGTATTTATTCCTCCAAGGCTATGAATAAATCTATCAATAAATAAGCATTATTAAGCGAGTGTCTGAGAATACAAGAGCGCTGTTCTAGGCTCTAGGGATCCAGCAATCCCTGCCCTTAAGAAGCTTACATTCTTTGGTAGTATTGTGGTATAGTAGAAGAATTTGTTGTTCAGTTATCAGTCATGTCTAAGTCTTTGTGACCCTATTTGGGGTTTTCTTGGCAGAGATACTGGAGTGGTTTGCCATTTCCTACTCCACATCATTTTACATATGAGGAAACTGAGGGTTAAGTGACTTGACCAAGGTCATATAGCTAGTAAGTATCTGAGACTGGATTTGAATTCAGGAAGATGAGTCTTCCTGACTCCGGGCCTAGCACTCTGTGCACTGTGGCGCCACCTAGCTGCCCATAATAGAAGAAACCTAGGAGGACTAAAGCATCTGAATCTTGATTCTTCTGTTGACCTGCTGTATGACTTCGCTATGCCTCAACTTCCTCATTTGTAGCATGTGGACACTAATATCCGATTTAGGTAATGTATTGCTCACAGGGCTGTTCTGAGGATCATAGGAGATAGAAAAGTGAAAGTAAAATTAAAAGTGGAAGGTATTCTGATTAGTTACTAGTTATAGCTCCGTGAGGGCAAGAACTGTCTTCTGCTTTTCTTTGTCCCTCCAGTGCTTAGCAAAATGCCTGGCACATGATCGGTACTTAATAAATGTTTATGGACTGACTGAGTGACTGGCTGACATTTCAACATAAAAAAATGAAGAAAAATGTCCCTTACCCATTAAGACAACGTATTTAGACTACAGTCCCAAGAAGGTAATTTAGTCTAGGGGAACAAACATGAATTAAAAGACCAGCAAGCGAACTGTATCCTAATATCCACTGAGAAATATTTAACTCAGTTACCTTTTCTGAAACTAAAAGAATCATAGAAAAGGGAAAAAATTCAGAGATTGTCTAGAACAGACGTTACCAATCTTTTTTTTTTTTTTCCTGTTCCTGACTCCCTTTGGCTTTAAATCAACCTTCCTGTTCGCTCTATTCAATGTGAAAGGGAATAAATTCTTGAGTTTACCATGGTTATACACATAAGAAAAACCTTCCATTCCCCTTAATCACTGTGAAAGGAAACAAACTAGAGCTTATGTATACGTATGCACATAAGAAATAAAATAAAGGAACTATTAATTAATTAAGTCCAGTTAAATTCAATAGGATCATATAGTTCTTTGCCAAATATTCCCTGGACCCTCTTAACAAGCTGTTCACCATTCCCAGGAGCTACACGTGCCCCAGACTGAGAACTCCTGATCTAGATCAACCTTTTCTTTAAAGACATAAAGACATTGAGCTCCAAAAAATAAGGTGACTTGCTAAAAATTCCCAAGACTGGTTAGAGGAAGAGCTGGAATGGGAATCCCACTGATCTTCCCTCACTCAGTTCAGTGTTCTTTCTACAATACCCAGCATCCCTGAGGGGCAATGTCTATATTAAGAAACCAAAGAGAAAGCTTCATAGTGCCACCCACTAGGTGTTATCTCTGCTTTATAGGATTGTAACATTCCAGAAAAGCTTTGCTTATAGGAATAGTATAGTCAAGTAGACTTTTGGGCATTCAGAAAAGGAGGAGGACACAATTAACAATTGTAGAGCTGGCTAACTTTGCCGAGAGGAAGGTTTTGCCACTTCCTCTTGAGCTTCAGGAGAATCTGAAGAGCAGTAGTTGGGTAACAAAAGAAAGGATTGAGGAAGCAAAATAATAACATTGCTGAAATATCTAGTCTTGACCACCAGAAGATTAACCAAATGGCAGAGTTTTAACTAGGATGAGGAGACTAGGGCTTTACCCCAGGATGCAGAATTTAGAGGGTACTGGCAGTACTCTCAGTCCTTCAGCAGTAAGGAAACCGCAGAATTTAGCATCTAAATTAGCAAGAATAATAAGGGCTACGCAGTCTGGGGGTGGGGTGGGGTGAAGGGGAGGTGCAGTTCAGAAGCAGCCCCTTACTGGCCTTTCAATGCTATTCCCCCATTAACTAAGTTGAATTTTTGTGGCCTTGGGTAAGAAAATTCTTAGTTATATATAGCTTTACCAGGGAGTCTTCTCCATTTAGTCTATTATTCTCAGAAAGAATGTGGGACAGAATTTGGATATCTCTGCACCAGTATCAATTTTCATCCAAGTCAGAAAGAATTAGGTAATGCATAATAATGAGGTTGTCCTACAGATAGAAGCCCATTCCTAGAATTTAATTTTTACATGTAAGTCTTAAATAAATGACAGCTTCAAGGGAACCAGCATTCCTACTATGTTCAAGCAGACCCCTGGCCCTGTCAACAGAGAAGGAGGTAAAAATAGGAGAAAGAAGAGGGATTGCTAGCTCTGAACCATGGTGAGTAGCATTTATGGAGGTTGGGATGTGCATATAAATTGGTGGATTCCATTGATTAGCACACAGTTTATAAACCTTATGGATTTATAACAGTTGAAAGGGAAATAGGAGAAAGAACATATCATTTATTTCATTGTTAATACGGAATAAACGTGCATGGTAAGTGCTAGGTACACGTGCATAAACATGATTTTAAATGGGATTCTGAATTTAGTGTGCCTACCATAGGTAATCTCTCCATTGATTTGCGAATGCTTGGCCACCTGTAAATCTGATTAGCATAAATTTTCACAATTTTACTTGCTTAGAAGGAAATGATTCACTTTGTTGCTTAAATATCAGGTGCCCATTAATTACTCTTTTGAGTTCTTTGCACATCTAAGATGCAGGAGAATTACCTTACATTAGCATATATTTACTTATAGTCAGCAAACTTTTTTTTTCTTTTATTACTTGGGAGGGAAGTGAGGGAGGACATTGAAGCAAACAGTAGGAAAGAAAAGGAGCTTTGTGGAATGAGAGAAGAACAAAGTGATCCTGGACTTAGGAAACACGGCTCTACTGTCCAGTCACCTTTAGTATCTATTCAATCAGGCCCTCAGTGTTTACTGAGGCTCTATAGGGGGCCTAGCTAGGGACTATTCCAACACCTCCTTAACAGGTTTTTGGTTTAAATACTTCCAAGGGAGAACATACAAATGTTCTCTACTTTCATTCTGCCTTTTTTTTTGCTGAACATTTGTTCTTTTTCCACTATATTCATCATTTCTTGTTGAATCCTTTCTGATTCTTCTTTCTAAGCAAAGTTCTTATTTTTTTTAAAGTTTCACAATTTACTTAATTGAAAAAAGACATCAATGTAGTTGCTTTATAATATTCCACTTGTCAGGACTTCTCACCTCAGTTGGTCAGGACTCTCTCCGAAGGCCATGGTAATGAATTTGAACAGAGAAAGAAAATATATGACCAGATCCCTTAATCTTACCTAATCACTCTGAAAATACAAAATTGTCATTGCCCAATGAGATTGGAAGGCAGTGCAAATAGTAGAGAATATCTTTTCGTTATAAAGAAGATGACTTTGAACTCACCTACTATTTATAGAGAGTTATAATAGACCTACTCCATTCCGTTTCTGGTGTCATTGTATTAGTACTTTGAATCTTTTCATTTTTATAGACTCTATTCTCCTTGAGGGCAGGAACCATTATGACTTGTCATCTTTGAATGGCTGATCATAACTAATACACTGTAGACCCTCAGTAAAAATTTGCTAAATGAATAGCCCTCTACAAAATTAAAGACCTGACAGGACTTGGGGATTATCTAGTCCAATGGTTCGCAACCTTCCTAATGCCGTGACCCTTTAAAACAGTTCCTCATGTTGTGGTGACCCCCAACCATAAAATTATTTTTGTTACTACTTCATAACTATAATTTTGCCACTGTTATGAATTGTAATGTAAATATCTGATATGCAGGGTATATTTTCATTGTTACAAATTGAACATAATCCACAGGTTGAGAACCCCTGATCTAGTCCAACCAATACCTAAAAAGAAATTTTTGTTACAATGTCATGACAAGTGACATGGCAAGTGGTCATGTAGCTTCCATTGAAGACTTCCAGTGATGAGGACCTAACTACTACTTAAGATAGTCCATTTCACTTTTGGTCAATTCAAATTATTAAGAAATTTTTCTTTATATCAAATGACAAAAAAAAATCTCCCTCTTTGCCACTCTTCCTCCCATTACTCTCAGTGCAGTTCTATGGGACCAAACCAAACCAATCCAATGCTTCTATCACAATCCTTCTTTCAAATACTTTAAAGAGCCAGCAGTATGTTGGTAAATGTTTAACATTTGGCTCTCTAGGGCATAAATGTATTCACAACACACTTTAATCTTCATTATTAACATTTTCTTCATTACTTTCTCAGTCTAGACAACCAACACAAGAATAAATCAAGTCCTGATTTGTATCTTTGCTCATTTCTGAAATGTTAATGTTCGTGTTGAAAACTTAATTGTTAGCCTTAAAAAACTAGTTCAAGTGGGCTCTAATACACCCTTCCATATAGCTCTCATATGCCTACCAAATCTCTTCTCCAGGCTATCTCTAGTTTCTTCAACTGATAAATAGCATGGCTTCCTGAGACAGACTATTCTCGTGTTCTTTCCCTAACCTGGTCTCTCTCCTCTGGACACACACCATCTTGTCAATGTCCTTACCAAGAGGTAGAGAAAACCAAACACACTAACCTAGATGTGGTCTGACCTGGGCAGAACATACTAGGATTGTGATAAAGTAGGTCATAGATGAGAGTTGAAAAGGGCTTCAGAAATCATCTAATTCAGCCCCCTCAGGTTTGCAGATGAAAACCCTGAGAGGTTAATTTACTTGCCCAAGGTCACATAGCTAGTAAGTGGAAGCAGTAGGATTTGAATCCAGGTCCTATAACTCCAAATCCAGCACATTTTCCACTGTACCATGAAGTATCATTTCCTATGTTTCCTCTACAGTCCTTTCTTTTGTTACCCAGCTAGTTTAGACTCTCAAATTTGAGAGAAAATGGCAAAAAAAATTTTCTTTGCAAAGCTAATCTGCTTTATAACACTATAACTAACCATGTTCCTTTACCTCCACCCCCCCTAAAATTTTTCTGAATGCCCAAATGAGTCTATTTTACTTTGCTGTTAATCTAAGCAAAGCTTTTCTGGAATGTTCCAATCCTGTTACAGCAGATTAATATCACCTTATAAAGCAGAGAGAAGCAGTGGAGGATAAAACCATTTTAAAGATGTGTTGGTGAGAGACCAAAGTAAAGCAAGTCATTACAAGTACATTTAAGGATGAAAATCAGAGAAGGACAACAAAGAAGAAAAAAGGAAGATATTTACAATTTTTTTTTTAAATAATGAACTTTTACCATCAAGACAATAGAACCACCATACTTTGACTCACACATCACAGTCCTGAGTGTGCTTACAGAGGATGTAGAAATGGCACTAAAGAGAACAAAGATGGGGAAAAACCAGCTGGATTGGACCAAACGTACACGGAAGATATCTAGACTAGAGGGGACACAGTCATGAGAGCATTGATAGATCAATATGCAAAATACTTGAAAAAAAGGCAGATATCCATGGCATGAAAAAAAATCTTGGTGACCAAAAGAACAACAACTATCTACCCATGCACCTATTTTCCCTATTATAGAAAAATTTTAGCATTGTCTATATACACATTAAAACATCCTCTATAAGGATATTAGCAGAGAACAGACAAGCTTTCATATGCAATATTCTACATTGGATCCCATCTTTACCATCATATAATTAACTAAATCAACTGTGCAACCCTGGGCAAGTCACTTAACCCTGTTTATCTCAATTCCTTATTTGTGAAAATGAGGTGGAGAATGAAATGGGAAACCAGCGTAGTATCTTTGCCAAGAACACATTAAATGAGTTCAAATAGAGTCAGAAACAGTTGAAAAAATGACTGAACAACAATTAACGGAAAAGATGTAGAGAATACAAGAAGTGGCTCTGCTTGTTATTTGTTGATTATGAGAAAGCACTTAATTCATTAGAACAAAACACCACTTTAAAGGTTCTTGTGAAAGAAAAACAATCTACTCTTAACATTTTAGCAAAGTCTACCAAATAACACCTTATATAAATTAGCATCCCAGTATCCTACTTGGAGAAAGAGAGTTCCTTTTACAAAATCAGAAAAGCTCTCCTTCCTCAAGCAATTACTAACTTAAGTTGGGCAGTATCCATGAAACAAAAGGTGAAGAAATTCCATAGCAATGATAAGACATTAGCACACCATTTCCGTTGGGGTTTTTACAACTGGGAAATATAGAGATCACTGTTAATGTAAGTATTAAATTAGAGATCTGTCTTTCCAGAAAACTGGATTCCAAGTCAGTGGTTAAAAAAAGCAGGGGCAGAGAAAGGAGGGGGAACACTTCTTCCTTTGATTTGCTTAAGAAAAGGATGTTCTCATCTTAGTTTGGCCACCAATAAATTCCCTCTGTTGATCTAGCTAAGGTTCTGTCTTCTTAGGGAATTAAGATCACTCCTTAAATTGATTAAGTCTTCTATTCAAGAGAGACTGATTATGTCTTTCATTCAAGAGATACTGAAGACGATAGAAGAGAGACACTAAAGATTAATTCTTAATTTTGCTAATATAATTAAAGCTTTCATACTATAAGCTTCCTTACTTTCTTCCAACAAGGTGTCCTTCATCCAAATCATCTGAGATTTGTTGTAAGATATAACAATGGAGGAAGAGTTCTTACTAGGCTCCACAGATAAAGATTTCAGTGGGTTCTGTGACCTTGTAAAGGAAAAAATTATTTATCATTACTTTCACTGACTTAAATGAAATTTACCTTGTCATTTGATTTTGAGTAAATGCAACGAACCCTATCCCATCTAGCTGTGCTTGTGACTTTGTCATAAGTAGAAACCACAATGTTTTTTATGTCACCTTAAGGTTGTTGCAGATATCTTGAAATGTAATTCAAGCTTCCCATTATTTTGAAATTACTGAATTTATTAGACTGGCCACTAGATTGCATGAGACCAAAGTCTTCCTGTCTACAGACATTCATACAATATAGCCGGCCACCTCTTTGAGCCTGTGGTTTTGCCATACAGCCAAAGGAGTCCATGACACAAAATAGTTAAGAGCCTGTAGAATAGTGGCAACCATGTTCAAATAGGGAGATACATGCTGGCCAGAATTTTTTACCATTGCAATACAGGAGATCCAACAGCTCCAAATTGGAGTCCTTCAGGTGCTCCTGTTTGTGCTGATTCCATATCAAGCTCAGAACCTCTAGGAAGAGATGTGTAGTTACTCAAAAAACTTGACAAGACAATGCCTTCTAGTTCTTAGGTTATTATCCTATGATCCCATGCTCTAAAGAGGAAACACCAAGTGGATGAAGGCTACCTGTTGTCTAGATCATGAAATGCCATTGGAGTGGCAACCTATGGAGTTTGTTGATCAGTGTGCATATCTACAGTAAACAGCATAAGTAAATAACAAATGGGATCCAGAATTTAAAAAGTAGACAAAAGCAAGTTGGATCACCTTCAGGAAATTATGAAGTTCCATGAATGATCCCTATCTTCTTCAAAAAACTTAAACCTATCTTTATTTTTTTAATTATTTGATTTTATTTTAACATTTATTCTTTTTTAAGTTTAATAGTACTTCAATTTTTTCCATGGTTACATGTCAAGAAAATTTTTAGCATTCATTTTTACAAGATTTTGAGTTCTAAATTTTCTCCCTCCCTTCCATCCCCTCTTCTGAAAATAGTAGGCAAATTGATATAGTTTATACGTGTGCTATTGTGTAAAAAAAATATATTTCCACAATAGTCACAGTTGTGAAAGAAGAAACAGATTTTCACATAAACCATGAGAAAGTATAAAGTAAGTGGGGAAAATACTTTGTTCTACATTCACAGTCTATTAGTTCTTTATCTGGATATGGATAGCATTTTCCTGTGTGAATCCTTTGTACTTGTTTGGCATCATTGTGTTGTTGAGAAGAGCTGAATCATTCCTAGCTGATCATTACACAATATTGCTAATTCTGTATACAGTGTTGTAAAGGTAATGGAATTTAAAGATCCCCTTATATTGGTTTGGTTTTGGAGTTAAGTGTTAAAACCCAGAGCCTATGAATCCCGCTTGTGGGATGACTTGTTGATGTGAAGAGAGAGGGCTGAACTGGGAGAAGCTGGTGCAGTGGATTTAGAGACAGACCCAAGCAGAGGAGGCCAGAAGAACTTTTGGGGAGCAGTATTGTGGAAGCAGAGAGAGAGGAGAATTGCCGGGGACCAGAGTTGTTGAGAGAGACTGCTGAGGGCCAGTTGGAGCTTCCCAGGACTTTTGAGAGTTGCCACTTGGAGCTGTTGAGAACTGAGGAGGCATAACTGTGGTGCTGGTATTTTTTCTGTCTGTTTTGATGTTGTTTTGCTAGATTTGTCTGCTGGTGAAGGACAGTACTTTTGTTGCAGAGGTCCTAGAACCTTGCTGTTGATTCAGAAGCCTTGAAGAAGGATTTTCTTGTATGTTTACAGAAATCCTGGAAGAGGGTCTTGCTGATGTTTTCAAGGGTTCTGAGACTGTTCTGCAGGCAGAGAGTGAATTGATGAGGACATTGGCAATATATTTTGTGGCTGTGTTAAGCTTTGTCTCCCCAGGAACAGAGATTGCTGAGAACTTGCCTCGGGTCAAGAAGAAGAAAAGACTTCTCCTGCTTGGGGGGTAACTGATGATAACTGTAATTCAGTTGTGATCCAGGAGTGGAGCACTTTGATTTTTTGTGGTCTGAGACTGACCAAATGAATGTACTAGCCAGGGGAGGAGGAGTACTTTGACTCTATATTTTGTGATCGAATTGAGAACTCACAAATGAATGTACTTTGTTTATGATTGGAAACTAATCTCCATCCAGTTGAATAGTGAGAAGACTTTGTGATTTAAATGAATGTACTGCCCAGGGGTGGAGTAGTACTTTGACTCTATACTTTGTGATTGAATTGAGAACTTGCTAAATGACTGAGTTACATTGTATTTTGATTTTCTCTGTTCTGTGAATATTTTGCCTTAATTTGTCACTGGATAAATGGAGAGTTACTATACTGGTATTCCTGTCTTTGGAAGTTGCCTTTGCGTGGCATTACAAATGTTCTACTCATTTCACTTTATATCAGTTCATACAGGATTTTCCAGGATTTTTTGAAATCTGCCTGTTCATCATTTCTTATTGCAATGTAGCATTCTATTACATTTGAATAACACAGCTTGTTCAGCCATTCCCCAATTGATGCTCATCCTTTCAATTTCTAGTATTTTGCTGCCTCAAAAAGGACTACTATAAATATTTTTTTGTGCATGTAGGTCCTTTTCCCTTTTTTATGATCTCTTTATTTTATTTATTTATTTTTTGGAAGATCTGAAAAAGAATTTTATTTTTTTTAAATTAAATTTTTTATTTTATTTTTGTTTACATCATTCATTTCCATGAAATTTTGAGTTACAAATTTTCTCCCCATCTTTCCCCTACCCACCGCCCCAAAACAGCCATCCCAGTGTATCTCCCCTCCCCCATTCTATTCTCTCCTGTGTCTTCCCCCCTCACCCCTCTGACTTTTCAGTAGGGCAGAAAGGATCTCCCAACCATAGTGCCTGTGTATCTCAAGTTCCATTTGGATGTAGTTAATAATAATAATAATTATTATATATATATATATATACATATATATTTTTAACATTTGATTATAGAACTTTA